>JAJHZJ010000062.1:1497450-2697450 GCA_023548195.1 Bettongia penicillata ogilbyi | reverse complement strand
AATCATATTGTATATTGATTTCATCTGCCTGTTGGCAAATTTCCTGGTCATCCAAACAGCTTTGCCATTTTCAGAATGTTTTTAGGGGAGCACTTGTTATTGGAATTGGGTCATGGGTTCGGGTTTGGACTTGTTGGAGGGTCTCTAGCCAGGCTGTCTTTCAGCATCAATGTGGGCCAGCTCTGCTGCAATGCCTGGAGGCTTGCTTGGCTTTCCTCCATGCTGGTACCAGTGATGATGATGAAGAATCACGTTGCTGCGTCCTGCTTTCCACACTGTTCATTTTATCTTAGCTTAGGAAAAACCTGTCTTTTGTCCAGATGATGCTTCCCATGAGTAGCATTGATGGCACCTCAAAAGATCAAATGATTTTATTTTCTCTATATCATCTCCTGTCTTGGTGTCAGTAATACCCTGAGTTCAAAAATGAGAGGGCTTACTTCCTTGGGAAAGAGAGAAATTGAGGTCACTGAAATACGATCTGGGAATCTTAGCCTTTAGAGCATCTAGTACAACTTCCTACTTTTCCTGATGAGGAAAACAGAGGCCCAGAGAAGTAAGTCAATTACTTGATCAAGGTTATACAGCCAGTATGTATCAGAGGAAGGAGCTGAACCCAGATTCTCCTGATTCCTCTACTTGGTGTTCCACATTGTCTTATGCTAGCATTTATACCTATAATTAACAACATAGTACAATGGTGGGTCTGTCCCCAGAGGCCCTGACTTCCAATTCTAACTTGGCCTCTTAGAAGCTTTGTGATTCTGGACATTTCATTTCAAATCTATGGAAATATGAATAGAAATATTCCTATAGAAATATGGTCTTCTCAAGGAAATTATATGCAGTATTTTAATTATTTTATTTTTCTTATCAAAAAGTCCTGACTCAGTGAGATTCCAACAGTTTACAGAGGAAATATCTGGCTTTTAAGATAACTTCAATTTAAGCATATTTAATTATAATAATTATGGTTATTGCAAATTATAGAAGTGGCATGCCATAGTAGGTAGGGCACTGGACTTAGCATTAGGGGAATCCAAGTTCAAATCAGACCTCTGACCCTTACTAGAGTGGGTAAATTTTTTAACTCCTCAGTGCCCAAGGCAACCTTCTGAGAATTTAAGCTATAAGGTATATATCAGTGAAGGGAGTATCCTTACCAGAAATATTCTCTACACACTTGAGATCATTTGTTTGAATCAAGAAAAGAAATGCAATATATTTTTGTGTATATACAAATATACATATACACACATGTACGTATATGTACAAATCTATTGATACATGTACACATATAATACATGTGTACATGCATACATAGATGCATACATACATATGCGAGAGGAAGGAAGCCATGTTAGATTAATGATGGGATATGGGAGTTGAGAGAGCTCCTCTGAATGATCATCCAAGTTAAGGCTAGTCTACTAAAAGGGACCAGGGTATTCACTTTTGAGGATTATTGAGGAGTCCTCATGAACACAACACTTGCTTTCCAGACAGAAGTTCGTAAAGTCTTTGTGGAGACAAATAAAAATCCACAGCTGATTCTTTCTCTAAAACAGCCATTAATTTTTAAGGTGAGAAAGTAACCCTAACGTTGTGTTGTATTAGATGGGCTAATGCAAATATAATTCCAAGACTTTTAAAAACACAACCAATCAAGAAGAATGCATGTGGACTGTTCAATGTAGAATATTGGCATTTTTATTTCTTTTAATCAGGAATGAAATGTGAGTACCTTCTGCTGCATGAATACTGCATGAATCTTTTTTCCCTTCATTTTGTAAGTACAAATAAATAATGTGTTTGTGCCTACTGACTAGCATTCTTTTTACCTTTCTTTCCACGAGATTGTCTCCCAGGCATCTGTATCTGAAGATAAATTAGATCCGTTTCAGAAAGGTAGTTGAATGAATGGCAAATGTATAAAGACAGTTGGGTAACCATCAAGGACCCTGCAAGAATTAGCATGTTACAAGCTACAGTCCCATCATATCACACACACCTAGGTAATAAAATGAAAATGCCTTTCTAAAGCAATCTCTTTAAACTTTTAAAAACACTGCTTCCAATGTAGGTTTTAGCTCTAATAGAGAACAGTGCAGTAAGTGATTAGGGTGAATCAGGTGATACAGGAATTTGGTATTTAAATATAAATCTTATTTAGCAAGCCATTTCTGCTTTCACTCTCTTTTATGACTGATTTGACCAGATTCACCTCCATACACTCTGTATACTAAGTAAACCGGATTATTTGGTGATCATAGTATGTAACATTCCATCTCCCACCACTGTTCCTTTGCTCAGGCTGTGCCTCATATTGGAATGTTCTGCCTCCTCACAGGTGCCTGTTGGTTATTTCCCCTCATTTGCTTCAAGGATCAGCTTTAGTGCCTCTTCCCAAAGAGGTTTTATTTAACTTGTGAGTTCTTTTCCTTCTCTTGGAAATTACTTTGTATATATTCTAAATTTATTTTGTATTTTCTGTCCCATCAGCACGGTCTCCACTCCTTCCCCAAAATTTGATACTAAATTTCTTTTTCAGCATCCTCAGCACCTCCCCTAGCACATTGCCTGGAGCATAGGGATTTGCATTAGGACTGAACTTTCACTGATAAAGCGAATTCCCACAGGAAACTTCTCCTAATACTGATTGACACTTTTTCTGCCACTTCAAGTCTGAGATTCAAAACTTGTCTGGAGTAATCAAGAGTCAATGACTTGCCCCGAGTCACATAGCCAATTTGTTAGGTGTAAGACTTGAACAGTCTTTCTGGCTTCAAGTTTAGCCATTTTTCAGTCATATAGCTGACACTCCATGACCCCATTTAGACTTTTCCTTACAGAGTCACTGGAGTGGTTGGCCAATTTCCTTTTCCAGCTCATTTTACAGATGAGGAAACTGAGGCAAACAGGGTGAGGTGATTTGCCCCAGGTCACACAGCCAGTAAGTGTCTGAAGCCAGATTTGAACTCATGAAGATGAGCCTTTCTGACTCCAGGTGCTCTGTCTACTCAGGTGGCACCTAGTTACTCCTCTGGCTTTAAGTCCAGTTCTCTATCTACCTCTTCAGGTTTCCTGTCAGCTGGAGCATAGCATGTGCTTAAAAGAATGACTCGAATTTTCCTTTCACTCTTCAAAGCACTTAAAAGTTTTAGGAAACTCTTCCCTTCACCTTTAGTGTGATAGGAACTATCCCATTTATTCCTCCAGCTCCCTCCTCTCTAGATTCTCTTCTACTGGGTGTAAATGCTTGAGACAGAAACATAAGAACAGGACCTCTCTCTGATAGAGCAAGAGTTGGTAATGTGGTCAGAGGTTTTCAAATGCATCCTGTGGTTCACTTTCTGTTGATCCAAAGATAGGGTTCTAGTAGTCAACTCAGTCTTTGGAAACACAAGGGCCTCTTTGGAATTGAGGATCCCAGCAACATCGACTACTTGCCTTCCTTTGTGAAGGAGATAAATTACCCGGTGTCTTTCCTGAAAAGCATAGCCATTTGACTTGAAAGGCCCCCGGCACTAAAGAACCAGAGATCAGTGTTTGAAGGCTGAATGCCCTTAGCCGACATTTCAGAGGACTGGCTTAAAAGCCTTGACAACTGAAGGCCCTTTACCAGCACTAAGAGATTTAACCCATGCTAACGCTGAACCCATCAGGACAGCAGAGCCTTCCTTTGCTCTTCCCTTTGTCTTTTTGGAACACACTAAGTGAGGGATTTTTTAAAAAGTTCTTTTCACAAAACTATTTTTGAAAACTTAATTTGTAAAAAAATTCAATTTTTATGAGTTGAATAAATAAACCTATTGTGGAGAAGGGTTTATACAGTGCTGCTGTCTAAATGGTGTTATGATTGCTTTGACTGGAAGGTTTTAAACAGAACTGTAAAGTGTCCCAGGAATCATTGGACTGATAGAGTGTGGTGTCCTCTACCCACGCTGTCTGGCTCCCTCCTTTGGTTTTCTCCCCAGATGTGAAGAACTTCCTTATTCCACACTGAGATAGAAAGACTGGCTAATTTACATGCTGATCCCTTGGTCTTGAATTCTGTTTCCTAATGAGTGGTAAATGAGCTCATCTGGAAAAAGAGGGGGGGAAGGTCATGCCATGGATCAGTGGAACCTGGTCATAGGATCATGGATTTACACTTGGATGAAACCACAGACAGTGGAGGAAACAAAGCTCTGAGGCAGAAAGGAAAATGATGAGCATTGGCTCTTTATTGAGGGTACCTGGGTTTACATCCTGCCTCTGATACTTCCTAGCTGTGAGATACTAGGCAAATTGCTCAGCTTCCTTGGGCTTCAGTTTCCTTAACTACACAGTGATGGGATTGGGCTGATGCTCTTGATTCTATGATGCTCTTGATTCTTGATGCTCTGTGGGTCACAGGGTTAGAGCTTGAGGAGACCCAAGTAATAATTTCTTCTATCACTCCTCCCTCCATTTTGGGAGACCACTCATATCTGCTTTCCTGTATTTGTTTTATTTCTAAAATACTCATCTCATCAAATCTATTTCTCATCAGCTCTTTATTTTGAGCGTCATTTGGACTATGTAAGATCTGACACTGAGATGCGTTGTTGTAGAGACGCTATCTGGTGTTCTCACTTGGACCATTTGATTCAATGAACCTTATTATCCTGTCTTCCTTCAATCCTCCTACTAACTAATTAGGCACAGTCTCTATTGCCCTCTAATTCTAAATGTACTTGTGGAATTGTTCAGTCTGGTTTCTTTGTTTAAGCCTTGACCAGTGTTGTGCTTCTCAGTTTGCTCTGTCCAAAATCAATGGGGTCAATTTAGCATTGAAGATCTCCTGAAGCTGGGATGGGCAACAGCAGGAGAACATAGATCAGGAAAGAGCAGACCCATGGAGGTCCCAACATGTTTGAGCCAAGGAAAGCGATACATGGACAGGCAATGCCACTGCTTTCAGTTCTTTTTTTTCTGTGTGTTATTTTTACAGAAAGAAGGGAAAATTAGGCTAGATGAAAACTTCTGGAAATAAATTTCTTCCAGTTTTTGATCTTCATGTCTCTGTCCCAGACCTTCTTCACATTTTTCCTCCTCTCTTTTGGAGCTAGCAGAAATCATATGTTGGGGGACAGACATGCCCACAATGTCAAATACTCTAGTATTATCTGGATTCTCTTCCCTTCCCTCCCCTCCTTTTCTTCCTTTCCTTTCATCATAGATTTAGAGCTGCAAGGAACCATTGGAACATCTGGGTCCAACTCCCTCATTTTACAGATGAGGAAACTGAGACACGGAGTTATTCAGTAACTTGTCCAGGGTCACAAAGCTAGTACCTGAGTCAGGATTTGAGTCTACATCTTCCTGAGTCTGAGTCCAGCATTCCATCCACTATGCCCAACTGCCTCTAGTATTTTTATTGATAAGACTGGGGGAACCCATGAAACAAGGGCACTCAGACTTCATAGTTTAAGCTGAAAGCAAGCATACTTTCATACCATCTGCAGGGCCAAATGCTGGGAGATCCATTCCTGCAATGTGATTCATAATGTTTTCTAATGTTAATTATGCAGACTACCAAGCGAAAATCAGTAAACTGTTATTTTCACACTGAAGGAGGGATGGGAGGTGTTTCAACTAGAAGAGTGTATTTAGCAAGTGAAAGGCTTGCAGAGTGAATATTGTGGAGCTGTCTGATGTGCCAGCTTGTTTTAATCTGGGTTGCTCTGGTGGGACAGCATTTGAGCATCCAAGCCGTTGCATCCAACCTGAAGACCTCTGGCACCTCCAGGCCACTGCTGCAGGAGGCAGCAGAGATGTCCATTGGCAGCTGTGCCTGGGTCTTTGGGTTCTGATTTCTTACATCCCTTGAGTCCCTCCAAGGCACAAAAGTAGATCACAGTCCTGGGGACAGAGGCAACTTTTCTTTTTTTCTTCCCAGAAGTGGGATGAGGTATAGTCCTCCATTCCTGATGAGCCCTGACCCAGTTTGATAAGAGCCCTTGGTGAGATAAGTGAAAGTCAGCAGTGGACTGATTGGCTGTGACCGTTTCATTTTGGGTTTCCTCCTAGCTGTGTTTTTTTTTCTTTTGCCCAGTTGCCAATTGACTAAAATCTTTAGTTCTAAAGAGCATGAATTAGGAATTAATTTTACTATTTGGGGCTTCAAAATTCAGGCTTCCAGCATCCCCACCACAATGAAAGATGCCACATAAACATAAAGAGTGATTATTATGTTTGACCTATAATCAAGTCAAATGAGCCAGGGCTTTCCTCCCCCAGCCTTCTTCCCCAAATAATCTCTGTTTGATGTGAGGCAGAAAAAGGTGGTTAGTGGATTGATATTGAGAAATGCATTGGCTGGAATCAAGTCCAAGAAACTCCAAAGTTGCTTTGGTTTCAAGAGTTGTTGGTTAACAAGTATTAAATGCCAAATGCATGATTTAAAATGGAGTGAATGAGAGTCTACTAACATTGCTAAGCTGATGAATTGCTCCAGAGAGGCTGCATCTTTTCAGTCCATAAACATTTATTAAATGGTTCCTCTATGCCGGTTAGCATGCTGGATTTCCCCTAGAAGCAGGTGGTCATTTTAAAATAAGAATTTCACTGGTATAAGCAACTCCCAGGTAACAAAACACCCTTCTCTAGTTCTGGTTGATATCTTATTCATAGGGAGCTGCCCAGGGATGCTTGTGAGGTTAAGGGACTTGACCAGCGTCATACAGTCAATCGGTGTCAGAGGTGAAATTTGAACCCAGGTTATCCTGGTTTTGAGGATGACTCCATCTATTATACCACACTGCCTTTTATCAATTTTAGACCACATTTTGGCAGAGAAATTTTGTATTCTTTTATTTCCCCTTGGTCCCAAAGTAGAACAGAGTCATTGCATTAGAGCTGGAAGGGACCATAGAAGCCAGCTCCCCCATTTAAGAGATCAGAAACCAGAGGGTGCGAGAAATGAAGCAGACTTTCCCAAAGAGTGAGGAAGTGAACGAGAATACTGCTTTGTTCCTGTTTCTGGTACCAACTAGGTTTCTAACCAGGTAGATGACTTTTGCACCATGCTACCGTACCTGAGTATTGGCGGAAGAAAGATAGTCTGTGATCCATATCTCTCTGACTAGCTTTTTTTACTTTTATCGGTATCTATATCTCTAATTTGCTGAGGATAAGAAGACCTCATTGTCCATTGGAGTGTCCCCAAGTTGTCTTGGGAGGAGTCATACAGTCTCAGTTTTGAGAGGGTCCTCAGAGGTCAATCCATCCAAACTATGCCAGATCAAGAAAGAACTCATCCCGCGGGCTTCCCCAACAAATGTTTGAAGAAAGGAGGGCGAGGAATTTAATTGCACCCAACACAGAGCATTTTCCATTTGTTTCCTAATTATGTTGACAGCCTGGGGCAGAACAGAGTTCAAGGGAATATCGCCAAGCTGGTCAGAAACCAATTTTGTGTTCTTAAACTCCCCTACCAAAGCTTCGACTCTCTACGGGAGGTTAATAGGCAAACCACGAAGCAACATCCCAGGTGTGCAGATGTGGTTGTTTTATAGTTTATCATTGGTTTGGGGATGGGGGCAGAGAGGACTCAAAAGGCTGACCAGCCATTCTGCAGGAATTTATCATGATTGAGCAGTCAGGCTACTTAATTAAAATGCTAAATGAAACAAAACTGTATTTTCATTATTTTGGCTATGCTAGGGATGGAGATAACTTACCATTTAATTGCCTATCAGTACCATGTTAGACTAAAGTCAATTTGTGAGTATAAAATCTCCTGATGGAATAAGAGATATCGCGAACTGATAACGATAATAAGAAAGATAGGAACTGGAACTGGGATTTTAATGATATAAAGAACTTTCTTATACCATAATAGTGATAGTGGTAACAATAATAATTTAACAGGTATAATTTTTTAGTCTTTTCAACAAGGAGTAACTTCCCTCATTGGGGAAGGCTTAGGGAATATACCAATAATATCTAACATTTCTATTGCTCTTCAGGGTTTGCAAAACTCTTGACATATAATCTTTAATTTGATCCTTACAGCAGCCCTCTGAAATAGGTACTACTGTTATCCTCATTTCACAGATGAGGAAATTGAGGAACAGAGAGGTTAAGTGACTTGCCCAGGGTCACATATCTATTAAGTTTCAGAGAATCCAGAACTCTCTTCCACTATAATAGAGATCTATGAACTTAGTAAATTTTTTTGATAACTCTATTTCACTATAAATAGTTTCTTTTGTAATTCTATTTTAGACATTTATAAACATTATTCTGAGATGAAACTATAGGTTTCACCAAATTGCCAAAGAGATCCAGGATACGAGAAAGTTTAAGAATATTCAAAGTCTTAAAATTTTAGATGTTAGAAATAAATCAGAATTTGTGGAACATGAACATCAGTCTGCGAATGAAAATGTCACATGAGCTCTATAATCCTTCAAACCAGAAACGTGATGGCTATATGCGTGCGCTGTTTATCGAGTTGGCCGTGACATCTCAAGGAGTTAGGAAATACAAGTTGCATTCTCCCCTCCTGAAGTCTGTGGTAATTGCTGGAGATACAGTAAATGTCCCTATCATTCTCTGGGTTTAATCTCAACATAATTAGCTCCTTGTACAATAGAGTGTTTAATTTGAATTGCTGCCAAGGCTCATTAAGTTGGAGAGGTACTTCCTGAGATCTCTGTTGTTAAATTTGGGACTTTTGTATGAGATAATTTCCACTAGAAGTGTCAGAGGATCAGAGTTGTTTCTAATATTCTGGCATTTATCACCAAACCTCACAGAAAACACTTAACATTTTCAGTTTAATTGATGCAGCCTTTTTTTTTTTTTAACAAAGTATCGGGGAATTAAGTGCCTAATACATTTCTGTGGGTGTCAGAATGAAGGATCCATTTGGCACCTGCATTGTGGAAGGATTCAGGAATAAGTGAGATAGCGGAATGAAGGCCTTTACCCATGATTTTGGTTCCTGCTTCTAACAAGAACATAGTGATTTCCACGTGTGTGCATGTGTATGTGTGTGTGTGTGTGTATGTGTGTAGTGATATTAGTTTTTCTCTGTTATATGAATTGTAGAGGAGTCTTTCGTAATCATGGTATCTCAGGCCTAAAGTCCCACCTCTTCCAAAGGCCAGTCATTCAGGTTCTTTTACTGCATAGCACTGTGATGGGGTGACTTGACTTAACTGTCAGGCATTTAAATCCATCCAATTATATGCCACTGAATTGGTTCTCCTCTATTTTTAACCTTCCTGACATGATAACGGATAATAATAGCTGACATTTAAATCAGTGCTTGAAAGTTTGCAAAGGCCTTCACCATGCATGATCTCACTCCCAACAAGACTTGGAGGTTTTCTACAACGCATATTTTTATCCCTATTTTCCAAATGAGGAAACCAGGACTTAAGGAGAATAAATGATTTACCAATGGTCCCTCTGTGACATAGGCAAGATTTTAATTAAGTGCCTTATGGCTCTTCTTAACCGCTGGGAATATTTTTGAGCACCTAATGTGGGCAAGGTACTGTGATAGGGGGTGGGATTGAACCTGTGATGTCATTGACATATAGAACTGTGGGTGAGGAAATGTCACGGGAACAGACACTTTCTCTATAATTCATTGTCTTGTAAATTGTCTGTGGTGCTGAGAGGTTAAGGGATTTAGCCAGAGTCACATAGAGGTGCGACTGGAATCCATTTCTTCCTTACTCTAAGGCCACATTTCTATCTATCCATTGTGCTATGCTGCCTGGAAAGACAAAAGTGAAACATTTCCTGCCTTCAATGAGCTTATATTTTAAGAGGGGAGACCACATATAAATTTATATATGTATGTGTATGCACATGCATACACATTTATTTATTCATTCATTCATTTATCTCTTTGTTCATAGGTCCAGCTACCCATTTATTCATCTGTCTGTCTCTGTTCATCTATCTGTCTATCTTTCTGTCTCTGTATTCGTCTACCTGTCTCTCCATCCATCCATCCATCTGTCCATCTGTCTGTCTGTCTAAGAAAGAAAATACTATCACAAAAAATCAGAGAGGAGAGATTGTCTGAGAGGAAAGGATGGCCAGCAGTTTCAGATGATACAGAGAGGTCAAGTAGGATGAGATTTACCACAATGCATAGCATTTAGCCCTGAGGTTAGAGGTATCTCAGACAGATCAGCTGTGGATGAATATCCTATAATAACAGCCTGTAAGTAAGAACTGATAAAAATATTCTCATCAACAAACTGAAAGCCCAGAACAACATAGAAATTGGGGTGGGGGGGAAGATGGTGGACTAGAAAGACACACATGCACTAGCTCTTATCCTAAAGCCCATAAAATACCTGTAAAGAAGAACTCTCAACAAATTCTAGAGCAGCAGAAGCCAATGGAGTAGAGGAGATTTCTAGCCCAGAGTGACCTGAAAAACTGATGGGAAAGGTCTGTCCCACCAGACCCGAGCAGAGCCTAGTCCAACTTTGTCCACATGGCACTGAGAGGAGGAGATCTGATCAGGCTTCAGGGACAGAATCTCCAGCGGCAGCGCAGATCCCTCAACCCACAGGCGCTAAAGGTCAATGAGAGGGTCTTTTCAGCTGGCTGAGAAGGGAGCAGGGTGTCCCCATAACTCAGGCCTCCTGAAGTGGCAGCAGTGGAGGCAGCAGCAGACTGGGCTGTCAAAGCAGGCAGTAGCCCGCATCCATTGTTGAAAGTCTCATCTTAAACCCCTGAGGGAACTGAGCCCTGTGTTGTGGGCCTGCCCCCACTGAGCTGCTGATCTTAATCTCACACTGAACATTGGTCCTGCCCCCACCTAAAGCCCCTGAGAGTTTGGAGCAGCTCATCTGAAACTCACTTGGCAGAACTGGAGGTGAGGTTGTTGTGGAGAGGAAACTCAGAAGTCAAGTAACTGGCTGGGAAAATGCCCAAAAAAGGGAAAAATAAGACCATAGAAGGTTATTTTCTTGGGGAACAGATGTCTCCCTCCATCCTTTTGGATGAGGAAGAACAAGGCATACTGTCAGAGGAAATCAAGGCCTCTGCCTCCAGGGCCTCCAAAAGGAACTTAAATTGGGTGCAGGCAATAGAAGATCTTGAAAAACGAGTTAGCAGCTTACTAAAGGAGAACCAAAAAAATGCTGAGGAAAATAACAGCTTTAAAAAGAGTCTAACTAAATTGGAAAAAGAACTCTAAAAAGCCAATGAGGAGAAGGAGGCTTTAAAAAGCAGAGTTAGCCAAATGGAGGAGAAGATCCAAAAGCTCACTGAACAAAATAATTCATTACAAGAGAGATCTGAGTTCAGGGAAATGAATGACTATGAGTTAAACCAAGCAGGTAGTAAACAAAACCAACAATTTGAAAAAATAGAAGATAACTTAAAACATCTCATTGGAAAAACAACCGACCTGGAAAATAGATCCATGAGAAACAATTTAAAAATTATGGGACTACCTGAAAGCCATAATCAAAAAAAAGAGCCTAGACATTATCTTCCATGAAATGATATATCAAGGACAACTGAACATGATATTCTAGAACCAGAGGGCAAAATCAATATTGAAAGAACCCACCGATCACCTCCTGAAAGAGACCCAAAAGCAGAAACTCTTAGGAATATTGTGACCAAATTTTGGAGCTCCCAGATCAAGGAGAAAATATAGCAAATAGCTAGAAAGAAATAATTTGAGTATTGTGAAAATACAATCAGGATAACACAGGATCTGGCAGCTTCAACATTAAGGGATTGAAGGGCTTAGAATGGGATATTTCAGATGTCAAAGGAACTGCAATTGAAACCAAGAATCACCTACCCAGCAAATCTGAGTATAATACTTCAAGGGAATAAATGGTCATTCAATGATATAGAGGACTTTCAATCATTCATATTGAGGAAAAGACCAGATCTGTATAGAAAATTTGACTTCCCAAGATAAGAATCAAGAGAAACATGAAAAGGTAAACAGGAAAGAAAAATCATAAAAGACTCTCTAAAGCTGAACTGTTTTCATTAGTACATGGAAAGAAAATATTTATAACTCTTGAATCTTTCCTCAGTATTTGGGTAGATGGAGAGATTGTACATACACACACACACACATACACATATAGGGATAGAGGGTACAGAGTGTGTTGAACCGGAAGAGATGATATACACACACAAAAATAAAATAAAAACTAAGGAGTGAGGGAGGGAAATACCAGGAAGAGAAAGGGAGAAATGAAACCAGGCAGGTATAACTCATAAAAGAGATAAGAAAAATCTTGTTCAATGGAGGAAAAAGGGAGATGGGAAAAATGAAGCTACTTTCTTCACATGTAGCTGAAGGAAGGAATAACATGCTCACTAAATTTGATATGAAAATTTATATCACACCACAGAAAAGTAGGGGAGGAGGGGACAAGTGGGGTGAGGGGAATGATAGGAGGGAAGGCAAATGGGAGAAGGGAGTTACTAGAAACAAAACTTTTGAGAAGGGACAAGGTCAATTGTGGGGGGAAATAAGGGAGGATAGAGTAGGATGGAGGGAAATATAATTAGTATTACACAACATGATTATTATGGAAGTCTTTTGCAAAATAACACATATTTAGTCTGTATTGAATTACTTGCCTTCTTAGTGGGGTTGGGGGGGAGGGGGGGAGGGAGAGAAGTTGGAATTCAAAGTATTAACAAAGAATGTTGAGAATTCTTATTGTGTATAATCAGGAAATAAGAAATACAGGGAATGGGGTATAGAAATTTATCTTGCCCTACAAGAAAAGAGAGAAGATGGGAATAAGGGAAAGATGGGGTGTGATAGAAGGGAGGGTACATTGAGGGAAGGAGTAATCAGAATGCAAGGTATTAGGAAGCAGGGGGAGGGGAGCGATGCAGAGAAAAATTGGACATGTTACAAAGTGAGGTAAAAGCAATTAGTATTAAAACAATTGACTGAATTAATTACTGAGAATAAATCAATGACATCTTTAGTATGGGGAAAATAATTTAAGTCTAAATTTTCTAGAGGAAGGTAACTTCAGGTAAAATTTGGCATTGATGGAAAAGTTAAGGTTTTAATGGTAAAATTTGATTTTCTGATTGCTATTTAATCAGGAATTAGAACATGTATAGAAAGACATGTAAGCCACTTAAGACTTGCCTCAAAAGATGTTACTTAGCCAAATTGAAATTATAATCATATTTGAAACCTGGTTATTGGAACTTGCCATTTTTAGATGCTTTGGGACTATTAAGTGACTGTTCTTCTGAGTCTAACTCCAGGAATAGATAGCAAGAAAGGCAATCTGAGCCTCCAATCCATGATGCCAGTAAACTGGTGAGATGCTGGTATGAACTACAAAAGGTGATCTCATGGGAAGGGTGGGAGAAAGACTGTTCAGCCTGGGCTGAGGTAGGAGTCTCCTGACTCAGTTTCCCCACTGACACCTGGAAGACTTTAAGCCTGACTGAATGCAAGTTGACAACATAATCCTGCCTGGAATTGACATGAAGTTGGGGAGATATTGTATCCCTGCAATGTCCCTACTCTTGTTGGCAGTTTTCTATAGTCAAAAGTTTTGTAGGCTTAATACCAGATCTATTAAATTGTATATTATTGGTAGGGGAACATCCGAGGTTAAGTGTAAAATTAAGCTATTAGGCTTAGGACTTTAGACCAACAACAGTAAGTTAGGGTCCTTTAATTCTTAGTAGTACTGTGGAGACAATTAGGTCAAGAGCTTGTGAAGTTAGCAACGTAAATATTATTTGTGTCTCAGTTGGTTAATGTTTAAAAAAATTCTTTTATGGTCCCTATTGTAAATGCTTTAAAAAGAAGTATCACCTGACCAAAAATTTGAATTGTTAATGTTATAAACTGTGTAAAAAATGAAAAAATAAAATTAATAAAAAAAAGAAATTTTGGGGAAGGATTTTCAACTTATTTTTACATTTAAAATCAAAGAAGGGAATGTCCCTGTACTTTGGGAAGAAGGTGTGATTTTATCAAATGATGCAGAAAAAACTAAAGTACTTAGTTTCTCTTTTACTTCAACCTTTTCTGTTCTGGAGAATGGACTTCAAAGCAGAAGTGTTTGTGCCCAAAGCTATGTCTCAGTTAACAATCTACTACATAGGAGACAGTTAATCTGGTTGTAATGCTAACTGGGGGTGAGCTGATGAATGGACTGATGTCTCCTTAAGGACTGTTCTACAGTAGCCTGCCCCAGGCTCTTCAAACCTGAAATCCCACCTTAGTCTTTCAGCAGGAAGCCTCTCTGAGTCCTGCTTCTTAGTTCTTCACTACTAGGTTGATCTCTTCTATATCTTGTTTGCATGTCGTCTCCGTCACCACACTGTTTGCTACTTGAGAGCAACGATTATTTTTTGCCTCTTTGTGTCACCAGTGTTTGACTCATAATAGGCACTTAACAAAGACCTGCTTCATTCCTCCTTGTCTGTATGTGACCATTTGCATCTTGTCTCCTCCATTAAACTATGAGCTGTGTGAGGGTAAGCAACCTATTTTGCCTGCTTTTGTAACCCCAGCACTTGGCACAGTGCCTAATACATAGGTGCTCCATAAATGCTAGCTGATTGATTGACTGAGTCTGTGCTTGACTTTGTCCTGTTCACCAGTAACCTGTTGGTTATTTAGATGAAAATACAGAAGTCAGTCTCATAAAAATTAGATCTAGTTCAAAATTGGAAAGAAGCTATTGTGTTGGATGGCAGAAGCAAAATTCCTGATGCGGCTTCTGCTACTACTACTACTACTACTACTACTACTACTACTACTACTACTACTACTGCTATTACTACTATTATTACCACTACTACTACTACTACTGCTGTTACTGCTGGTACTATTACTACTGCTACTACTACTGGTACTACTACTACTGCTGCTGCTGCTGCTGCTGCTACCAACAATAACTAGCCTTTAAATAGGAAATTAAAGATTTGCAAAACATTTTACCTATATCTCATTTGATTGTCCCAATGAACTAGGTGAAATTATTATCCTCTTTTATAGATAAAGAATGCTCCAGAAGGCAGGACAAACACCAAAAAGTTCAAATGGAACAATGATAGCTGTAGAACTCGGAATTTGCATTTAAAATACACACACATATATCTCTACCTTTCCTGTTTCTTTCCCTCCTCCTGCCCCACATTTTCCCAAGTACCAAATAGAGTGAATGTAATTTTATAGCTATTCACTTGAAAAAAGATCTATCCTTGGATTTTGTACAAGTGAGAAAATTAATTACTCTAAAGTCAGCTTGGTGAGGACCTTTTCCTAAAAGCTTGACTTGTCCTTAGAGAACCATCACTGTCCTGAACACAGCCTAAACTATGTTCCAATTCACATTTATTGCGTTTCTTCATTGTGCAATTAATTACTAACTGTGAGATAACTAGTTGATGAAAAGTTGACCTGGAATAAAGAAGACCTGGATTCTAATTCTGCCTCAGACCCATATTAATTTTTGGACCCAAGGGAAATAAAATCCTTTTTTAGCCTCAATTTTCATATCTATAAAACAAAAATAATAAATGGGAGTGATGATACTTCCCCACTGTTTTTCGTGAGGAGAAAATAATATATGTTAAACATTTTTCACACCTTTTCAATCTGCTAGCTAGTGACTATTCTTACTCCTACCACAACTACAACTCCAACTTCTACTAGATTTAGATTTAAGCTCCTTGCTAGTAGGAATTCTTTCATTTTTGGGGGAGGGGGCACCTAATATCCTCAACCTCTAGCACAGCCCCTGGCACTTGCTGATTGATTAATGGATATATAAAATGATACTGTTCCAACCAGCCTTAGCAGAATATAATAAATCTATTCAAGTTCTAAGCAAGCCCTTTCTTAATTGTGGGAGAATTTGAAAATCATACAGCCTAAGCAGAAGGAAATCTTACTTCATCCCAGCCACCTTATGCCATAATGAGTCATTGGAATGGGGCTTCATGTTAAGTGTTGTCAAATTCAGCAGAAATTCCTACTATGTAATGTGCATGTTTTTTTATTTCCTTAAATCACTTTTCTTTCTATTTATGTCATCCTTTCTTTCAAATAAAATAGATTTTCATTGACACCTTTCATTTTTTTTTTTGCTTTGTTTTCTCTTCTCTTCCTCTCAAGGAATTATCCCTTAAAATATGGGATTTCTTTTAATGGGAAAGAGAGAGAAAATCAGAAAAACCTATGAGTACTTAAAAAATGAAATCTAATATATGTTGTATGCTGCATCTTTGGATCGTGCCCCTCCCCCTTTCTGCAAAGGAATTGTGTAGGGATGGAAAGGAGAATCTTCTTAAAATCTCTTCTTTGGGACTGAAATTATTTTGTACTTTTCTTACATTCATTTTCATTTTGGGATTTCTTTATTTTTACATTGTTGTAGTTATGTCTTTTATTTTATCAGCTGGGTTTATTCCATTTTGAATCAGTTTACATAGCTCTTCCCATGTTTCTCTGAATTCATCATAGTTCCCTTTCATATCTTTTGCCCTCTCTTTTTTTGGGGGGAGAGGAGGTTAGAAAAAATTGATTTTTCTTTTTGTTTCCTTTTCCTCTCTTGCCTTTTCCTATACAAAACCTGAAAATACAAATATCCATCCAAGAAAGGCCCTTTGTTCAAAGATAGTGGGTGTATCATTCACAGATTCAGAGCTTTGTTGGGTGAATGAACACTTAGCATGTGACTGACCCTGCTTTATGTGGCTGCTACCCATGGCACCAATGCTGGGAATGTGTTCTTCTCTCTCGTATATCCATGCCAAAGCCCTCATTTCCTGAGCAGTCTCTGCCAGGAAGGAATAATTTGCAGAATGCAAAAGGGAATAAGTCAGAATGGAAACAACGTCAGCCATTACTAGCTGGCTCTTGCCCTGAAACCTATTTAGGGACAATGAGACCATGGAACCAGAGAAATGTGGTTGGGCCCCAACTCAGCAAAATAGTTGTTTTTGAAAGAAAGAGTTGGTCATTTGGCAGCATAGTCTGTGGAAAACCTAATGGCCAATTGGAATGCCCACTTTCTCTTGAATTGACAGACTTGGTATTTTTGTGTTTTGGTTAAGACTATTAGAGAATACAATAAGAATGAAAAAGTCTGTGTTAATTCAGAGAACTTTGGTGTAAGATAGAGAATAATAATATTAGACTTCAGAAATATTATTAGAAGCCTTAAAGATCATCTAGTCCTACCGTCTCATTCTGCACATGGAGAAACTGAGATCCCAATTGTTAAAGTTATCTGCCCAAAGTCACATTGCCTTTTCATAGAAGGGCTAATGCCTAGACCACTGATCAGTCTTTTAATTTAGGTTAGGTCCTTGGAAAGTTGTGCCTATGAACTTATGACCTTACATGTAGGAGAAAAATAGTTCAATTCATAGGTCATCTAATAGTTAGCAGATATAACCTTTCCTGGAAAAGGGGCTACCTTGGATTAATCAATTTATATTTCCAGGTAGAAGGATAATTTTAATGACAGTAGAAATAAGAAATTATTAAAGATCCAGGATATTTATATTGCCTAGTTTACAATATGGTATTTCTTCTGCTTGAACTTTGTGGTATTCAATCCCTTTCTCTCTCTATTTTCTCCACATTTCTAATTATGTTTGCTACTGTGACCTTTATGCTTAGCAGGAGACAGGATAACTATGATGGGGCAGGAACCAGACTCAGTAATGAGAGAAGGAAGGCCTACATGTGTGATGAGGCATGGCAGTTATGTCTTCTACCAGTAATTATTTTCTTATCTTAAAAACATTTTAATATCTTTTGTTTTTATATCACCTTCACTTCTGAATATCTTTCCCTCTATCGTCATCCCTTGTAACAAAAATTAAAAATGAAGGAGAAAAAAAGAGTGTTTCACCAAAACCAAGGGGCACATCTATCATGTTTGACAGTATGTCATGTTCTGTATCCACAGACCTCCACCTTTGCCAAAAGGAGAAGTATTCCACTTGTGTTTTTCTATTCTTTCTGGTTTTTTTCCTATAATCCTATTTTCAAGGAAGATTAGTTTCTTCTGTAGATACTTCTGAAAGCCAGTAGTTGAGCTTGTTGTCAGCTCTGCAGGACTCCATGTTGTATAAAACTGAATCTGTTTATTTGATCCCTTTTTCCTTTCTTCTTGAGGAAAGGGAAGTCTTTCCTCATAGCTCCAAGAAGATTCTAATTTCTTTTTTTCTTGAATGAAGAAATAAGATGTTTATACTCGGCCACATTTTGCCTAGGGGTAACATGCCACTTCTGTTCAACTATGTGGGAATGATCTTTGAATGTTCCTTGTGGATTTGCACAAGGTCCAACAAGAACAAAAGCCCCAGCGAAAAATGGTTAATGCTGAGGAAAATGGGATGTTTCGGACTTACTCAGAATATTTCCTCCTCTGTGCTAAGAAGCTTGTGTGTGTGGCTTTGTCCCTTTGATAAATAATCTTGACTTGCAGTCTCTGCTTCGCCTGAAAACAAGAGCTGAAACTCACCAATTTTACTCTTTTGCTGAAAATCTCACCATCTAAAGGTATCTTAGGTTGATAACCTGGAGAGAAGCATGAAGAGCTGGACTGGGAGTCAGGAAGGCCTGAATAACAGTACCTACTTCCCCGGTTAAATGTGAAGATAAAATGAAATATCATTTAAAGCGCTGTGCAAACATTAAAGCAAGTATATAAACACTATGATAATCATTGTAGTAATATGATAATCCAGAGTAATACATCATGATATAATAATTATTATCCTATATTTCACAGGTCAAGTAATATGTGAAGAGTTTATGCTGTGAATTTCCACCTCACACTTTAATTCACTTTCCAACCACAAGACTCCAGTATAAAGATGATCATGGATGAAATTGATCCTTTAATGGATGTTGGTAGTTAATCATGATACAGTATATTTGACCATCATCAAATCAATATTTCCATTACTCTGGGTCAGAATATGTAGATCTATTCTCTTTTGAGTTCACTCATCATCCCAGCGACTTCAGAAAACAAATTACTCTCCACTGGCCAACATTCCCCAGTACGTCTTGTCTCTCCCTATTTTCATCTGTTGGTCAAAAAGTCCTTATTAAGCACCTGATGCTTACCAAACATTGTGCCAGGTACTGGGGATATAAATTGAATAAATGAAATAATTCCTAATTCCTCCCAACCAGGGGAGAGACAGAGGGAGGAGAGAGTGAGAACAAGTCTTTATTAAGTGCCTACTGTGTGCTAAAGGATATACAGCCATCCCATTGGAACCTCACAACCACCCTAGAAGAAGGGTGTCGTTATAATTTTTGTCATTTTATAGATGAGGAAAGTAAGACCGAGGTTAAGTCACTTGCTCAGGGTAACAGTTAGAAAGCATCTGAGGCCAGATTGGATCTGACTGAGTTCCTGCCTTCCTTACAACCAAAACCAATATAATATAGGAATGTAAACTCTCATTAAAGTGGAGATGGATTCCAAGTTTTTATCTGAACCGCTAGAACCTTAGCCTGGAACATCGTAAGCACTTAATAATTGCTTTTTCATTCATTCATTTCAAATGATTGGTTGTGTAGAGTGTATCACGCTTTTCTGATCTCATGATTTGAAACAAATCCAGGGCTAAGACAGAACTGTGAGCCGTATGGCCAGCTAAAGGGAAGCCATTTGGGTAATGGACAGCAGGGGTCTGGTTAATACTACATTTCCCCTTACTTTGACCTGAGACTGCTTTCAGCTACATTAACTACCTTTTCCATTTCTTTTTGCCTTCCTATTTGTTTCATAGACAAGCCTTTTCTAAATAGAAGGGTTTTATTTTCTGCTTAATTGAGTGTAAACAATTGATTACATGTTTCCTTGGCAGACTTTGGGTGTTGTGGTATTTTTCTGCATTGGGAAATTGATCAACAACAAGCTGAGCCCTTTCAGGGCGGGGGTCAGGGGAGGGAGATATGCAGGAAAGTGAAATTTTGATTTGGGACAAAGTCAAACAGCGCACAAGTGTTCATGGATGATCAAGCAGCCCAGTGAAGTATCCGGTTCACTTGTCAAGAAGAGAAAGAAAATATTGTTCTAATTTTCTGATTACTTTTCAGTTAACAATTATCTTGATAGCTATATCTATATTTTAAATATACAGACACCCAATCAGTCAGTCAACTTACATCGATTAAATAATTAGTATTGCCAGGCAGGCACTGTGTTCAGAATCGGAAAGGATTTCAGAGGGCATCTGACAGCCTATAAATGAAAAGAGAGTCCTGAGGAGATCTTCAATGGACACACTACATGGGAGGTGACTCCTGCTTTATTTGGATAGCTTTAATGATTAGTTTTCCCCTATGTTGAACCAGGATCCCCCTTTCATTTAATGCTGGTGCATTTTTGTGGATTATTTCCAGTTTGGCTTCTCCTTGACTTGTTGGTACATAGTGGTTTGTGTGTTGTCTCTCCCATCAGACAGAGAGCTTCTTGAGGACCAGAAATGTCTGTGGCTTCTCTTTGTATCCTCAGCACTTAGCACTGTGTCTGGTACTTAGTAGGTGTCTAATAAATGTTTGTTGACGGATTGACTCTTAGCAACTTATACCTGTTTCTTCCAGTTCACTCTTCTGGGACCAACCAGAAGGCTAGTCCCCAGTCCATGTGATAGGAAAGGAAATTTTAGGTCTATGGAGAGTTTTCTTAAACAGTGTAATTTACCAAAAATCTTACTGCACTTCTAAGCTTTAATAGCTTAAAACTCTGTTAAGACTTTTATAGCTCCTTGTATTTATTCCAAATCTTCTTGGCTGAAATGTATAGTTTTTCTTTTCACTGAGCTAGAAGCAGAGTTGTCCCCACTGGTGACTGGTTGAAGAGCAGACCTTTCAGCAAAGTCAGCTGGCAGAGGTTAGCATGTTTGATGGGATATCAGAGGCCCCTCTGACTGCTCACTGCTTCCTTCATTTCACTACTCTGGGCCTCAGGTAACATTTGTAAAATGAGAAGGTTGTGTTCGATTACCTCTGAGGTCCCTTCCATCTCTAGGTCTGAAAGTCTGTGATCCTATGAGTACTGCATCCAGAATCTGAGAACCTGGTTCAAATCCTAGCTTTGATACTATGTGACCCTGAGAAAAACACCTCCTATCTTTGTACCTCAGTTTCCTCATTGGGGAAAACAAGGTGATTGGATGGTCTCGGAGGTCCCTTTCAGTCTTAATTGCTACTCCTAGAATTTTTTAAATGTTACTTTAGTATTGGACCAATTTCTCTGATATTTTAAGGTGAATTAGAAAATTGTTTTGATATCTTGACAAGAGAACTTCAGAGGATGCCAGGTTTTTAGGAACTTCATGAGATCATTTTCATCTTTTTTCTTTTCCTTCATAGTTTCTTGTAGTCTGACTGACAAACAACCCCTTGAAGCTACATAAATCTTTTTTTATATCAAGACTGATACTTTTATTTTTGTTTAGATCATTTTTAGTTTACAACATTCAATTCCACAAGCTTTTGAGTTCCAAATTTTCTCCCCTCTTCCCTCCAAGAATGCATGCAATCTGATACAGACTCTACATATACATTCACGCTAAACCTATTTTCACATTAGTCATGCTGCAAAGAAGAATTAGAACCAATAGAATGAATGGCGAGAAAGAAGAAACAAAACAGAAAAGAGAGAGAGCAAATAGGATGATCTGCATTCAGATGCCATAATTCTTTCTTAGCATTTGGATAGCGTTTTCCAAGGACTGATACTTTTTTAGGCCTTGCTCTCAAATGTGAACTGGATTTGGCATTTCCATCTTTGGAAAAGGTATGACTTAACAGGATGCCCTTGCTTTACCTTTTAGAACAACCTTTGAGAACAAGAATTGTTTAATTTTTAAAAAATCATCAGAACCTACCTAGCATAATACTTTGTGCATATTAGGTATTTACTTTGAGTTGGATGAATGGATATCCGATGTTTGATCGTGCATGAAACTTTCCCCTGAGCTTGCCCCCTCATGATAGACAAGTGAGTTGTAAAGTACTGATAATTACAATGGATCCATTTCAGTAAGTGTTTATTAAGTGTATACTGTGTGCTCTTATGGACATAAAAGGGTTTATAATCTTATCAGTAAGACAAAATACACGCACACACACTCATACTCACACACTCACACAAAATCACCAAGGAACAACTCAAAATACAAATAACTAGACTAGCTAGCTAGCTAATAGAGTCAACCCCATACTGAGGAAAAATTTTGTTCAGTTCTTTCCTCTGACACATACTGGCTTTGTAATTGATAATGCCATGATTCAGCATTACTTTAAGTTTTTTGTCAAAGCCTAGTTTTCCATAGGATCCTTGTTTTGAGCAAATATACATGTAAAAAGGTTTTATGAGTTGATGAGTTATTAATAACAATAATTGTGATAAATAA
The DNA here is from genome assembly GCA_023548195.1 of Bettongia penicillata ogilbyi. NCBI lineage: Eukaryota > Metazoa > Chordata > Mammalia > Diprotodontia > Potoroidae > Bettongia > Bettongia penicillata. The sequence goes on along the minus strand of JAJHZJ010000062.1, from coordinate 2,675,025 downwards.
GATTTCATTTCACGAATGGACTGTCAAGTGGATGGTCGCATTATAAAACAGAGAAAAGCTTTCTATCAGATTTGGAAATAAACAAATGATATGTGTCATAGAAAGCTAGTGACAATGTTTTATATGTCTAATTAGTCCTAAGTTTAAACCCCAGAGACTCTTTTGTGTCCTTACAAAGATTATCTCCACTGGGCTCCAATTTGATTAGAAAATAGGTTTTTTAAGAATCATGTAACCATCACACAAATCAAGTTGCAAAAATGCAAGTAATGGGATGATGCGTTAATCTCTCCCCTGAGGACATTGACACTGTCCATGGGGGTGACTGTCAATAATGTTACTGTCCATTTCTACTTCTGCAGTTCATACAAAGCTGCCAGCATGAAACCTATAGCAAAAAGAAAATAGCTAAGGAAGTCACAAATAAAAGTTGAAAATGTTCTCAATTCCACCACTTTGAACCAAGAGGAAGGAAATTAAAGCGAGGAGAATGATTCATAATGGAACTCTATGGGGCAGGGGATTCAAACAGCCTTTATAAGTCTTTCAACCCAAAGTCAACTACAGTCCCTGTCCATAGATGGAATGGCATAAACAGTCATTGTTTGCTGAAACCCTGAGATGAAAAATTCAAATATTGCATACTTGTCCTCCCATTACCTTGGTCAGATTAGGCTATAACAAGAGATATAAAATGCTAAATACTGCTTAAGATAGAAATAGAATGATTCAGGAATTGTTTATTCCACAGTATAAGTTAGTGTCAAAGTATTCATAGTACAGTAATTTAATCCACTGGAGAGTCATTATTTTCTGAATTTAAATATTCCTTTTTCACCACGATAGCAATGGATAGAGGTTCAACAGGACCAGACAGGATAACATTTTGCAAGCAAGGCTCATAAGATCACAGATCCAGAACTGAAAAAGACCTCTGAGAAAGTCTAGGACAACCCCCTCATCTTGCAAATGAGGAAACTGAGATCTAGGGAGATACAATAACTTGCCTAAGGTCACATGGGTATTATCAGGCATGGGATTTGAACCCAGATCTTATGACTTTAGAGCTAGTATTCCTTCTGGAATTATGAATGTATAAAAGGTTTCATTAAATAAATGAATGAGACATAATGAAAGATGGGTTTGTCATGTCATAAAAATAAGGAAATAACCCATAGATATCTCATTGACCCCATTGGAAGCCTCAGGAAGTCATCAGAATAACACACATACCCTAGCATGTTGGGGGCTTCCCTTTTGTTGAACTTGGGCAGGACGTGGACAGGAGACACATCATGAATAAGCATGGTTTGGTTGTGATCTACATCAGTTATGGGACTTTCTGTATCAATGAGTTCCTAATTGGGAGAATTTGAGGTGTTCATGAGTAACCTGTCTAATTTACAAAGTCATGGCCTTCTTCCTGTGCCTTATAGGCCAAAAGGTAAAGGGGAACTTAGAGGTAAGTTACCTCCCAAGGTGGTTCACTGCACGCTATTGCTTCTTTCATCTTTAGATAATTTTTTCCTAATTAGTTCTGAAACAAAGCCTTTTTTATTATCTACATTTCACTTTTTGTAGAGCAATAGTTTGTAAAGAAGAAAGAATTCACAAATTATAAAGAAGAGTGAGACTGTTCCTATTAAAAGGGAGAGATGTAGAAAGAGATCCCTAGGAAGGAATTAGAAAAGGCTCAAGTTTCCAAGTGAGTGAGCCTGACTTTGTATCCCAACTTAGAGACCACAAACAAGTCCCTTAGGCTGGGTGAGCCTCCGTTTCTTCATTTGCAAAAGGGGAAATATGGAAAGAAAATTTTCCCTCCTGACCTCATGGTGCTATTTTGTGGAAAGTGTTCTATAAACCTGAAAGAGCTAACTAAATTTGATTTGTTAGCATTAACTTCAAATCAAGTCCAAATGGGAGCTTCATGGTTGTCAGAAACATTTAGAACTTATTTCATTCTAATTCTTTCCCTGTCCTTCTGTAGCACTACCTGTTTTGAGGCTGAGATCTCAGAAGGTGACATCCATTCCCTGGGGTGAGCAACAGGCTTTTGGCTTCCTGGAACCTGGGATATCTATAAATCTAGTGATCTGCCAGCCCCACAGTCCCATAGTTGAATGAGTCTTTGCTTACTGCCATTCTGTTCATGTTGAATGATCCATAGACTTTAGATGTAAGCTCCCCGAGGGCAGGAACCAGTTCACTTGTCTTTGTGTGTCTAGTATAGTGTGTGAGTTGTAATAGGCACTTAATAAAGGTTTGTTGATTGACTGACCCCTGTGTAGGAAAACTTCGAAAGACGAGTGGATGGTCATCAGGATGTCATCCATTTACAGAGTTTATTCTCCTCCTTTGGTTTCCAGAGTAATTAATTTTCTTCCCAGGTCAGTAGAGACTCTTTTCTCTCATCTATAGTTCTCAGACTGTATAATTCAGGTTTTAGAATTTTTTTGTGTGCGTATTTTGTAGTGCACTGGAATGTAAAATTGTGATGCTAATTGGAGAATGGAACATAGTAAGCTGATGTTATTGATGCAAATAACTAGTTTGCTTGATTTCAACGTAAGAAGACAAACTGTCCATTCTCCATTCTGTGAATGAGATGAGTGTCAACCAGGAGAATTTCATCTCAATTTGTTACATAGGACATCCTTATTTTTATCAATGTTAGTATTACATCCACCCCACCCAAGTTTCTCTGATCTCTTCTTTCCCCAAGGTCTAAATAATGGTAACTCAATAATGTTTCAGCAGAAACATCTGGATCCTTTAGCATCACTCGAGTGACAGATGTTCCTTGAAATACTGCAGCATTGCTACATCCTGTCTTTTTAGTTTGAATATGCAGAGGGTGGGAATTAATCTCTCCTTCCCAAACTTTTTAATACCAGGGACAACTTTCAATGTTAAATGAAGGTTTTTTACCTTATCTCAACTGAACATCTAAGTCATAAATGTAGCTCTCGTTTAACGTTGCCTTAGGAGTCTAATCAATCTCTCCCTATCTACTTGGCTCTTTCTCTGCTGCCTCCAAACATCCTCATGTGCTTAGCATCCTTAAATATCTCTCACTTGATCTTACCTGGAAGTTGTCTGATATCTCTCCTCTCTTTTCTAAAGGCATACTCTTTGAGAAAACCAGTTCTATTAGCTTTCTCTCCAACCTTTCCTCTCACATGCTTTTAAACCCTCTCCAACATGGCTCCCAACGTTATCATTCAATTCAAACTACCCTCTCAAAAATTACCAGTCATCTCCTAACTGATAAACTAATGGCCTTTCCTCTAGGAGGCCCAGGCCCCCTTCCTGACTTCTCTGTAGTATTTGACGCCGCTCATCACTTTCTTCTGGATGCTTGCTCCTCTCAGAGTTTTTGGGTCAATGCTGCCTCCTGGTTTTCTTCCTTCCTTTCTACCTATTCCTCCTCTCAAACCTTTGCTGGTTTGTCATCCACATCATGCCCACTAATGACAGGTGTTCCCCAAGGCGCCATTTGGAGGCTCCTTTATATTTTTCACACGTGGTCATCTCACTATCCCTCATGGATTGATTTCCACATTGAGGTCGTTATTATTGTTTGAAATCTTGTCCAACTTTTCATGACCCCATTCTTTATTAAGATACTGGAGTGGTTTGCCATTTCCTTCTCCAGCTTACTTTATAGATGAGGAAACTGAGGTAAACAGGGTGAAGTGACTGGCCCAGAGTTACATGACCAGTAAGTGCCTCAGGTTAGATTTGAACTCAGGGAGATGAGTCTTCCTGACTCCAGGCATGGCATTCTATCCACTGCACCACCTAGCTGCCCCCACATTGATATCCTTATCCCTCGTCTCTTTCTTGATGTAAAATCACATATTAACAACTGAGTTTTATACACTTTGAGCAGATATTATATAGGCATCACCAAGCCCATAGATTTTGTGAGTTTATTATCTTTCTATCCAAACTCCTTTTGCTCTTCTGAACATCCTTATGATCATCAAGGGCATTCCCACTCTTACAATCACTCATGCGTACAGCCTCAGAATTATTCTTGATTTCTTCCTCCCTCTCACTTTCCCCACAGACCCAATCCATTGCCCAATATTATCTTTTTTACTTCTATTACCTCTCTTATATATGTTCCTGTATCTCCACTCATATAGTCACCACCTCATCACCTTTTCCTGGACTAGTGAAATATTCTTTTCATTGTTATCCTGGCTTTATGTGTCTCTGAACTCTCATCTCTGCCCTCACACACCTGCCAGAGTAATTATCCTAAGGTGTGGGTCTGCTTCTATCTCACACACACACACACACACACACACACACACACACGTTCACTCCCCACTCAGTGTGACCGAGTGGCTCCCATTGCCCCAGGGTCAAATATAAATTTGAAAGGTCTGCTCCCTCTTCTCAGTCTTACCTTCAAGACTTGGCTTAACTCTTAGCTGATGTGCCAGGCTTTCCCTGGTCCCCAGAGCTTCTAATGCCATTCACCCCAAACTGCCTCCCATCTCTTCTGCCCGTGTGTGAACCTTGTTAGTTACAGGTTGTCTCCCCATGAGAACATACACTTCCTTGGGGGGGAATGTACGTTTTTGCCTTTCTTTTTATGCTCGGTGCTCTGCACATAATTTGCGCTTAATAAATGCATTTCAAGTGGCTTGACTCTTTTAGCAGAACATAGAATTTTCACACATTAGGTGCTTTGCAAATTTGTGTGTGTGTGTATGTGTGTGTGTGCGTGTGTGTGTTTAATAATGTGGAGAAGCAGTTTCCCGTAATGGAGAGAGTTTGCTCTTTAGAGTCAGGAATTAGTCAAATCTGGATTCAGATCCCCCCTTCTGATACCTCCAGGCTATGTGATCTGGGGCAAGTCTTTGCAAGTGTTTCTGGCAATTCCCTAGGTCTTGGACTTAGCTGTTAATCATACATGGTATGTAGTTAGTAGAAGGAGTTTCTTACTCATTAAAACATAGCGTCATGGCTTCAAAACCCTTGAGAGATGCTCATTCATGATTATACAAAACTGGAGACAGGGTATTTATACAGAGTGTCCCAGAAGTCAGCATAGTTTTGTGCTAAAATATGAAAAAGATTAGTTTAATATTTGTAATAATATGACTTATTAAGCAGATTTTGAATAAAGGTATCAGAGCATTCCACAATTTGTCCTTGGAACTTGGATAAAGTTGGGTATGTAATGAAAAAAGCTTTAACTCCCTATGTTGTCTCCCTAAATAGAAAGTATGTGCCATGAGGGAAGAGGGAGTTTCATTTTTGTCTCTGTATCTTCAGTAGCTATCAGTAGTCTGGCACATAGTAGGTACTTAATACTTACTAACTTTGTGATCCTAGGCAAGTCACTTAACTTCTATTTACCTCAGTTTCTTCAAGTGTAAAATGGGGATAATAATTGCACCTTCTCCCAGGGTTGTCAGTATCAAATGAGATGATAATTGTGAAGTATTTAATATGGTGCCTGGCATGTAGAAGGGCACCAGGTAAACATTAGCTACTATTATTATTAAGCAATGATTTTTTAAGGCCTTCTTTGTGTGCACCCGCCCCCACCCCAACTCTGTCACTTATTAGTTTTGTGTCTCTGAGCAAATCACTGAACTTACCTGGGTTTTTGTTTCTTTTATTTTGTAAATAAATCAGAGAAGGACTTCATTAAGCCCTAAGGTCCCGTTATATTCTAGCATTCTGAGATGCATATTTGGTGTGCAGGAACCTAATTGCTTTTAGCTTAATTACATGAAATCCTCTGGTAATACTGATGGAGTATGACAGGAAAAAAAACTCAACAACCAAGGACAATTAAATTTCTTATCAAAAGTCTGAATAAATATTTATGTCTTTGTACTTGTACCCATTTTCCTTGTGGCTGCTATGATTGGTTATAGTTTGACTCTCTCTACCAATGGACAAGATTTTCATATTCCCTGTACTGGTCTTTTTCTTCACTGAGATCACTGGCATGGATATTACCTGCCTTCTATGGGGCAGTGAGGTGGTTCAGTGGATAGAGCACCAGTGCAGGAGTCAGGAGGACCTGAGTTCAAATCTCACCTCAGACACTTGACACTCACTAGCTGTGTGACCTTGGGCAAGTCATTTAACCCCAATTGCCTCATCCTGGGTCATCTCCATTCATCCTGGTGAATATCTGGTCACTGGATTCAGATGGCTCTGGAGGAGAAGTGAGGCTGAAAATCTGCAGAGCCCTCCCTCACTCAAACAAAGTCAAGTGCAAGTCATGACATTATTTTTCTGATGGCATGGTCTTCTTCGGCAGCAAAGGACAAACACACACATATCTGCATTCTGTAATGTAATTTTAAAAACACAGGTAATCATTAGCAACAAAAACCCTTTGTCCTTAAATGTATTGTTGTGGAATTCATCTTTGAGCTTGTTGGATGATGATGAGAAAGTAAAAATTCTGTGATAATTATTAAAAGTCAGAAAAAACTCTAATATGAGGAAAATCATGCCTGTGGATAGTGTCATAGGAGCCTAAGTCTGCAAACAAAAAGGACCTCAGGTGCCGTGTAGTTCAACCCTCTCATTTTATATGTAAGGAAGCTGAGATCTAGTCAGATTAAATGAGTTGCCCAGCTTCACAAAGGTTGCAAACTTTAGTATCAGAATTTGAACCCAGGTCATCTGAATTCAGAGGCAGATCTCTTTCCATTGTAGAATACTGACTTCTTGTAACAAACATTTATCAAGGTTTCTGATGCATAAAGCAATGTATTAGGTGCTGGGAACCAAATACAAAACTAAACTACTCAGTCACTTGTTGAGTGTGTTATACTGGTGATTCTCTTCATGTATGGGTTGTACCAGATACCCTTTGAGGTTTTTCTCCCTCTCACATTCTGTGATTTGGTGAACAATTTCTTGCTGATTGTTTAAGGGTTGAAACATGTATGCCTTGTAAATAGATGTGTAACAGTCATCTATGGTTCCATGAAGCTGCCGCTGCCATACTGGCCAAGTTGAGAGGATTCAAGAATTCAAGCCTGTTGGTAAGTTAGGGGGTTGTTTATCCTAAGCATGTGAAGACTTCCCTTGGTGGAATGGGCTGATGAGAACAGTTTCTTTCAGTGACCATAAAGGTGGCTGAGGCAAGCACAGTGGAGAACTTAGAACTTTGTCAGACATGGAAGATGTCAAGGTCATCCATTGATTCCGAACCCATCTCTAGTTGTCCTGACTTTTGTCTTACCATTGGACTTCGCTAACTGTGGAAGAGAGAGTGAGGTTGATGACTTCATGCAACTCTGCCTTATTTAAACTCAGTTCTTTTGCAAGTCAAGATATCACCCTCATTTTGAGCACCAACATATTTATAGATACAGAATATAAACAAGTGTAATTAACTCTTTCCCTCAGTCATGTCCCATCTCTACCATGCCTTATCTGAGGGAATTGCTGTAGCCCAAAAAGCAGGTGTGAATCTTTGGACAAAAGTTGCCTCTTGAATAGCAGACATAAAATCCAATATCCAAACTCATCTGGCTTACTTTGGGAAGCTCTTCCTCCAATGACAGAAACATTAAAAATGTCCCACAAGGAAACTTTGCAAATAATGATTGCTAAGTTTCAGCTGCCATTTTAGGCACTAAAATAGAATGCCTCTCCATCACTGAGTTCATATGCCTTTTTATAGGAATGGATTTCATAATTTTAAAATCTTTTAAATGATCTCAAGGGTTAATATTGACTCAGAGCTGAACAGAAGGTGTATTGGGGTAATTAAAAGTAAAATTTGATGTGTTCAAAAAGTATGTTCCCAGTTTCCTAACACAGGAGTGTAACAGATGTTATTGCATTCAGGCTGTTATCTTGATAGGTGGCATATTATTATCAACAACTGTTGATGAAGTGCAGATTAATGCTCCAGGGACCCTATGTGTTAGAGGTGAAAAAGTCCTAACTGGAGTGTGCTCACATCTTTCTGTGGGAGAAAAAAGTGTAAATCTACTTCTCAGGGGCTTTGGTGCTAACGTATTTCAGAAGGGGAATATCTCTCTCCATTTACCCCAAGCTGAAGAACATTCTCAGATGGAAATGCTTAGGGATCAATGAACACAAAACACTAAAAAACATGCAGTGCTAAGTTTGGTGAATGACTACTCAGCCAATAAACATTTATTAAGCATCCACTGTCTTCTAGGAACTGTGCTAAGCTCTGGGGAAGCAAAAACAAGGCAAAAGTCAGTCCTTCCCTCAGAAGTACATTATCCAGTGGGGGAGGGGGGAGACAGTACACAAAAAGAAGCTTTAGGGGGCAGGGATTGTTAGGGAGAAGAAGAGAGTACCCAGTTTGGGGGCAAGATGGCATCCAGAGGAGTGTAGCCAGGAGTTCAAAGCTGACCTCTGACATGTAAGAGCTGTATGACTGTGGGCAAGTCACTTAAACTCTGTCTACTTCGGTTTCCTTAACTGTAAAATGGAGATAATAATAGCACCCACCTCCCAGAATTGTTATGAGGGTCACCTGTGATAACATTTATAAAGCGTTGTGCCTGGCATGTTGTAGGTGGCTTCCTTCTTTTCTCCCTCCTTCCCTCCCTTCCTGTTTCCCCTTCCTTCCTTCCTTCCTTCCTTCCTTCCTTCCTTCCTTCCTTCCTTCCTTCCTTCCTTCCTTCCTTCCTTCCTTCCTTCCTTCCTTCCTTCCTTCCTTCCTTCCTTCCTTCCTTCCTTCCTTCCTTCCTTCCTTCCTTCCTTCCTTCCTATCTGATTGAAGTTGGAGATTTCCCTCAGTCAGTATTTGTTAGGTGCTAGAGCTCCAACTCGAAGGACTTCCTGTCAGGGCAGGCTGCATGTATGTATAAAAAGTTACACGAAATAAGCATATATGGAATACATATAAGACAAGCTAAGTACGAGGTGGTGAGGGAGGAAGGACATTAGCTAGGAGAAGGCTTCTTTTCTACCATGAGAATCTGAATGGTATGAATAATCACATCCTGTGAGTGTCTAGTGATAACTGAAGGCTAGGATGGTTAAAAGACAGGAAGGATTTTGAAGTTAAAAATGGATCTCTGTTGAACCTAGGAAGATTGGTGATTTCTGCCAAGGCTGAGGGAAGAAGATGATGATCCCATTGAGAATTGGTGATAGTGGAGGGGGAGAGAGTGGGAAGTGAGGTAATTTGCCTTCTCTATGGACTAGCCTTGCCTTCCCTCAAGGAACCCTTAAATTTTATTAGAGAAGATTTGTGGGCTTTGAGGTAAAGGGAGACGGTTTTCTTGGGGATAGAAGAGAATCGAATTAAATGAGAGAACTGATAAGAACTGTCTTCCCATCTGGACTTGCAGAATCCCTGAAGTTTAGATTTGGATGGGAAGACCATCTATTATAACCTGTCCTAACAGAAGTCTCTCCAACATCCCTTACCAGTTGTGGGATCTCTGCCTGAAGGAGAAGCTAATAAATAGCTCTTAAGGCATTCCATTGTACACTGGAGTGGCTCTCTTTGAAATTTTTATTTACTTTAAACCAAAATTTGTTCCTCTGCCTTTAATTCTACCTGTTTTTTAGAATTGATCTAATCCCCCTTACATGTGACCATGCTGGAAATTTTTGAAGATAGTAATCTCCTTTTCCCATTCACCTCCCCTTTACCACCCTACCCATCTTCTCATCTTCAGGCTAAACCACCCTGGTGCTTCATTCAATCCCTTTCATTCAGAGTTCTCAAGCCTCTTCCCCACTTTTCCTAGCTCATTCCTGAAAATTCTCTACCTTATCGAAGTCCTTTCTTAAAGATGGCCCCCAGAACTGAACTCAGTGCTCTAGATGGTATCTTTCCAGGGTAGATTTCAAATTCTGGAATTCTACGGCCATAGCTATTAATGAAACAGAGAAAGGGGACCACCACAAACTGATATAATTTTATCAATTGAAATGACATGGAGGAAGATTCACTTCCCCTTTCTTTGCTACTGCACCATGGAGACTATAGAGCCCTTCTGTCTGACTTATGACTCAGACCTTTTCTTTGTGCTCAATAGGATGTGAGCTCCTTGAGAGGAAGGGATTATCTTGCTTTTCTGTCTGAATACTCAGCACTTAGCACAAAATATGTGCAAAATAAATGCTTTTTCATTTGGTCAACTGTAAAATTGTGGGGGAGGAGGGTTGACTAGATAACCTTTAAAGTCCCTTCTAGCTTCAAATCTATGATCCCATGATGCTATGAGATCATCTAAATTGTTAAGACAGTAGACCAGCCCAGGACCAAGGATAGACTCCACCAGACATTTCTCCTAAGTCCATATCCACCCCATATTGACTCAGGGTCCAGTCTTTTAAGGAATAAGAATCCAGTTAACTTGTACTATAATATGATGAATCAATCTTCATCTTTTCCATAAAAAAAGAAAACAAACAGAAAAAGAGATTGTACGAGATACTTTTGTGAAATCTAAATCTGCTGTGAATACGTAAGCCCACTGGGAACCTTCTGTGCTAAGCTATGGGAATACATAGATTTTTAAAAAAGACAAAAAACCATAGCCCCTGCCCTCCAGAAATAAGGTACAAAATAAATAACTGTAGAATAATAACTAAAATAATTGCAATACAAAGTTAGAATATGATTAATATATGAGTGATCAGACAGAGATGAGAGATTTGGAGAGAGAGCTGATGCCATGGCATGAAAGTGAATTTGATTTAAGTGAGAAAGGACTGTGCAAAGTCACCATTCTCACTTTCTCCTCCCGAGTCATCTGGGTCCAGTGACCAGATATAGAGCAGGACAACAGGAGATGGCCCAGGATGCATTAGATAAGCTAAGGTCTTTAACAGGTCTCAGTTTGACTGAGGCAACACCCCTTCAGTGATTAAGGCTTGAAGTACAATTCATTCCTTCATTAAAGAAACTCTTTGAAGTCCATATAATGTGGTTTGCCTTCAGGGACTTATTTCTCTTCTACACATCTGGAGTTAGCAAACATGTACCATAGCTTGCTACAAGATATTTTGTTCTCATTAGTTGTGATCCAAGTAGTTGTTACTGCTCACCAGAAGACCTATCTTCATAGGTGCAGCCGTCTTTAGGACTTACTGTCAAGAAAGTAGAGTGGATTTGGGTACAGCTATGACTCCAAGGCCACAGCCATAAATTAAAGATGCCCCATCCTCTGTGAGTGAGTCGGTGGGGTGAGAACCATTTCCAGTCTCCCACCTTTTGTTGACTCCAGCCTTCAGTTTGTAGGATTGGGTATAAAAATCAGACTGGTGTCTTCATGTATTTTTTCTCCCTGTATTTTTAATCATTATTTCTAACTCCGCTTGCAAACCTTTGGAGTGATTAAGTTTACAACCTAGCTGATGATTTGCTCCTGGTTTCTAATCTGGGGAGCTGTGTTACCATGCATACAAATGTATACTAGCAAGCCTTCTAAACTAAGTAACAACCAAACACATGTGTGAGAGGGGAGGTTACCACCCAAAGCCCATAAGACTTTAATGAGTTACCAGGAGAGCATTTCATTTCATAGAATTCTACATCTTCACACTCAAGGCAACATCCATTTTGTTTCTTGCTAATATTTTCAAGGAAACATCGGGTCAGGGTTGGATGTTAAAATTCCAGTTGAAAGTAATGCCAGTTTTGTTTTTCAGTTGATTGACAAGCATTTATTAAGTACCTACTGTGAGCCAGCACAGGGCTAGGTGCTGGAGATGCAAATATAAAAATAGTATAAGATGTTGAGATTCCACAGCAACTGGTAAGGGATGTTGGAGAGAAGATTTCTATTACATGACAGGTTACTGTGAACTTAATAATAATCTATAGCAATATAGGTGCTATAGATCATCAGGAGGTCACCAATTAATGACATAGCTCTTTTAGAAAATACAAGAAATGTATACTAGATGATGATGCTTCTGCTTAGGAAGTGATCCCTTGTTTTATAAGAGGATCCTAACCTAAGATTCCATTCCTTGGGGGAAATGTTGCTTCTAACATATATACAGTTTATAGATTTTTGTTTCTGTGTAGGTTTTAAGAAATGCCTCAGGTGCATCAAAATCAGTAACCCTGAATAAATAGGACAAGAAACTTCATAGCGACATTTCCTTCACCTTTTGGTTAGCCCAACTCTAGTGTTCTGCAGCAGGCACACATAGGTGTGTGTGTGTGTGTATGTCTCAGCATAACAACATCACACTGGAAATCACCTGAAAGAAGAGCAGCTGGTCGATATTCCATCAAATTCTTTTATCCCAAATCTTAATTCTCCTATAATTTAAGTTCTTTGAGGGTTGAGGTTGACTATTTCACTTTGTCTTTGTATCTGCTTTGCCTGGGGTACATTTAATAGGTAGGACCATGGATTTTTAACCTGAAGGAATCTCTGAGCCTCCTACTGAGTGATCTGTTAGACTGAGGCAAATCCACATCCTGGTAAATATCCCAAGAACATGCCTAGACCAGAGTGATGGAGGAAGGAAGGCAAAAAACACAGGAAATGAAAAGGGAAGACAAAAGGATGAGAAGGAAGAAGTAGGCAGAGGAAAAGAAAGAAATGTGGAGACATTTGGGGGAAAGATTCTGAAGTTGTACAAGATTCTTAAGTGAGAGAACTGAAAGGAAGCATTTTACGGAGAAAGCCAGAATGCTAGGACCACATCAATTTGGGAAATGGGACGATGGGAAGCTTGGGACTTTTGAGGTCTTTTTAAGCAGTTTCTTAATTTGGATTTAGCAAAGAGGACTTTCACTTTCTCCCTCTGTAGGCCAATGACTTAATGATGAAGATCCTCTTTGTTTTACTGCCTGTATCTCAGAGCAGTGATGGCCAGTGGGGGAAGCAAACAGATGTGGATATCACAAATCCACATTCCAGGGTCAGCTCCACCAAAGACTCCCTATGTAACCATGGCAGAGTCACTTAACCTCTGAGCCTTATTTGACTCAGCTATGCAACAAAAAAACAGGGGAAGAACAAGGCGTGGGGTGGGACAAGGTGGTGAGTAATAACCCTGACCTACTTTACAGGGTGGTTGTTAAGAATTACTTAAAAAGGGAGGGAGGGGAAGAAAATTTGAAATTTATGGAAGTGATTGTTGTAAAATGAAAACAAATAAATTAAATTACAAAAAAATTATTAAATTATATAAATTATTTAAAAATACTATCAAGTACTTGCAGGTAGAGATCTTTATAAATGCAGAGGGGAAACCATTTTTGTAAGGCAGTTTCAACTTCTCAGAGCTAATCTTGTTCAATATGCCAGCTCAAATTACAAATATCAAATGACAAGAGGGTGTCATGAGGACCCAAGCTTTTTTTTTTTTTCTCTAGAGAAAAGTTGAAGATATTAAGAAAACAACACAGGACTGTAATGCCATATTTTATCCATAGTCTCATTAAAAAATAATGCTGACTGTAACCTCAGAAATTCACATTTTCCCATTTGGTTTGTTTTGTATTTTGAATGGGCTACTCCCACCAATTTGAAAACTTAATTAGAAAAATAAATGACTTCTATCATTTGCTGCCGTGCTATCAATTTCTTTCCCTGCCTCTCAATTAAAGGCTTGCTCTTCCTGTCACAGATCCATCTGTGTATCTGTTAGAAGTCGGGGGATTGATGCACACCTGCAGAGTTTGGGAAGACATTTTCATTCCCACCCTGGTTGAAGGCAAGGTGGGCCATGCTGTCACTCATCTGTGGATGCAGAAGCTTTTCGAAGCTCAGGCAGGATTCCAACATGGTGTATGTAGAACATGGCCATCTTTCCTTTAGGGTTAGGGAAACTTGAGGCTAATTAAAAGATGTGTAGGTTTAGGTTGGGAATTATGGACTGACTGTCAACTACTGTCTCAGACAAGTAAAGCCATGGATAGGGGGCTGGGGGAGTCTGGAAAACCTCTGTTCAAATTTAGCATTGTGTGACTCTGGGAAGGTCACAAAACAGCTATTTGCCTTAGTTTCTTCCACTGTAAAATGGGCATTAAAATACATCTACCTCCTACGGTTGTTGTGAGGATAAAATGAGATAATAGTTGGAAAGTGCTTTTCATGGTGCCTAGAACACAGTAGGTGCTTTAGAAGTACTAGTAATTAGTTTACTGATGCATTTGCTCTGTACATTTTAAGTCAATAGCATTTTTAGCATTTTAGGCAAAAGAAAAGGCAATGTTTAGGTAATTGTGGAAAATATTCCTATGTCAGATACTTCCTTGCCTTTCTCTGTCCTTTTTTTTTTTTTTATGGACATGGATGCAAGTAAAGATACTGGTTCTGATAATATTTCCTAGTCATTTTAAATCAATTTAAAATTGTAGCCACAATACGGAGACTTTCTGGACCCAGAAAGTACTTCTGCCGGCAAATGTTACCTGAATAATGATGAAGATGATGATGGCAGTAAATAGCTCATATTCATATATACGTATAATATAATGTAATGTAACAAAGATAGCCATAATAAATAGTTCACATTTATGTATTGCTTTAAGGTTTGCAAAGTGCTTTATTAATTTATGTCATCTGATCCTCTAAGCAATCCTAGGAGCAATTATTATTGCTTCTACTACTACTGTTATTACCACTACCACCCCCAGCCCCATCAGTGCAACCCCACCATCTTACAGAAAAGGATAATGAGGTTGAGAAAATTTAAATGAGTTGCCCAAAGTCGTGCAGACAGTATCTGAATCATTTTGAACTCTGGACCAAGTCTATAGCTCTATGCCCCTGGCAGCTGCTTTCAGGTGCAGTTGGATGGGCATCTGATTCACCTAGCCCATCAACACACACATTTCAGGCAGGCATTTCATCTTAACAGTTAATTGGATCCAGAACAGAATGGGAGAAATGGGATATATTTGAGCCCATTTGGGTAAATTTGTAGCATTTTCACTGATTCTGAGGTATGAAAGTCCATCTCCTTATTCTCCTAGTGATTGTATATGACTCTTATTTGTCTCAATGATCTCAGCATAGTAAAAATTTCAAGTGAGCTTAAGGTCAAAGACCAGATACATCATACTTGTAAGATAGCTGCTGAATAATAAGTAATACTGAAGACTTGATTATGAGCAGTGATGTAGTAGGTTGGCACCTTCTCTCCATTTGACCCTGCCCTAATCCCATATAGTCCAATTTTGTCTTTTTTTAAAAAGTGGAACTAGTGTCCTATTAGAATGAGAAAAAAATGGAAATGTAGGCTGTAAAGTTTTTGCTCCTAGATTTAGAGTTTCAAAGTAGCTCAGAGGTCTAAACTTTTGATTTTACAGATGAACTCAGAGACCCAGAAATTGTAAGTGACTGACATCAAAATCAGATTATTGTTAGAATTAAATATATTTATATCTGTATAAAATATTTATATATGTATAAATATACACAACACAATATATACATACATGTGCGTGTGTATACATATATATACATAGGGTATTCATGTATGTTCACTTTATACATATGTATATGGAAGGATAATATAAATAAGAATTCAGGTTAGTACTCTGTCACTTGCCCTTTTTCTCTCTGAGATACTGACATCACAAATGCACAGGCCATTAACTCTAATTTCAATTAAGATCTGCGTGTGGGAATGGGGCAGTTAGCAAAGAGAAGGCTCGTGTTTTCTCAGTTCTAATGTGAGAGAACATCACATATCCATTTTCTTAGTTAATTGAGAGAGATTTTGAATAAAAGTTCTCCCCCTCCCCTTTTTAAACTGCCCATCTGACTTTTTGAACTTGGAAGATGTTTTCTGAGAGACGGTATTGCATAATGGGTAGATCGCTAGATTTAAGATCAAGACCTGGTTTCAAATCCTACATCAGACGCTTACCAGCACTGTGCCCTCATGTATGTTAGATAACTTCTTTCAGACCTAGTTTTCTCACCTCTAAAAGGGGATAAAAGGGTTATGAGTCTGGAATATGATAATGAATACAAAGTGCTTTGCCCCCATTGAAATGACATATTAAACAAGGGGAAGCTCAGTATTTCAACTCTTGTGATAAATTTACAGGAGCAGGAAACATCTCCATTTTCTTCCCCTGTCTTCATCATCATCCTTTCCCCTTCCTCATTTTCTCTGTCGCCTGTCTCTCCCTTTAACATGACTGCCTGGGAAAATCACCTATTTCAGGTTAATAGACTATTTCTTTCCATGGAACAATTTCCTTCTTGTAGTTGTTCACAAAGGCACGTTTCATTATGTTGAGGACTTCTGAGGTCCCTATGACTCTGGTGCTATGTTAAATTCACCAGGGCAGACTTACAGCAATGTAGAACCTGGCACCATTATCACTCTACCACTGAAATAAGCCAATTTATCAATTTCTTATCTTGGGTAACAACTGTTTCCCAATATACCAGCTCCATTGGAGTCTCAGTCGAAGCATCATCTTCTCCAAGAGACCTTTCCTGACTGACCCTTCCCCATATTTACTTTCTTCCTCAAACTCTCAATCACTATGACTATATCTTTTTTTTCACTTCCCTGTAAATATATTGTATCCCAATGGCCAGAAAGAAGTTTATTTATCTGGAAGTAGGCAGGTCTTTCTTTCTGCTTTAATCATTGATGTTGAAGGGGGCAAGACTTTGCCATAGGTATTCTCTAACATGTCTTTCCCTTTTTTGCTCAAAGGAACATACAATGGCTCCTTGAAAGTTTGTCTTTCTGACCTATTTTTTGGTCACCTTATTACATAAAATATATGTTGTTTATATCATTTTAAAAAATGGAACAGATTTAGTGGGAAATTATATTATTTTTTTCCTTAGATGATGCTATTTTGTATTTAAGATTTTCTCTTTAGATGCCCTTTTTCTCCAGCGACGATTTTTATCTGGTAATAAAAAAATGCCAAAACCATATTTTGATGGACAGTTTAAACCATAAAGGCTTCCATCAACTCAGAAAGAAGGGGGGTGATGGCAGAATCATGTGATAGGGTAACAAATGCATGATCCCATCAACATGACATTCTCCTCTATTGGCATTGATGGTGTCCCTTTCACACCTTCTCATACATTTGTCTTGGATGCCTTCTGGTCAATATCCAACAAATATCCACATGTGTAGGTACCTTCTTCCAGGCCCCTTATACAACTAGTGTTGTATGGGGGCTTTCCACTAGATGTACCTCATTCTCACTACTTGGAGAGAATGAACCAAATTTGTAAGTTATATGATTTCCCCCTGGCACCCCAATTGAAGATTGCTGTCCTTTAATGAGAAGAAACCCAATATGAATTGGTTGCGAACCTAAAGACTGAGAAAGCAAAATGTAAAAGAGTCACCAAATATCGTTTGATTCTTTCTTCTATGCCTGGTATTGTTTCAACTGGTTTTATTAATAATGATAATGGTGATAGCCACAATAATAGTAAGCACTTACATAGTGCTTTAAGGTTTACAAAATATTATCTCATTTAATAGACAACCTCTGTCTTGGGTTAAGTTATAATTATCTTCTCTTTTAACCTCAGAACTTCCCCTTTCACGGCTGTTCAGTGTCTGAGTGGAGGGGATAAAGTCTAGCATTTAAGCTCCAACTTCCTAAATGACTTCAGAGAAATGTCAGATCCTAGATTTAGAGTTTCAAGGGAACGTTAAGGCCAGGTAGTACAGAGAAGAGGAGACTAATTGGGTAGGGTTAATAAGAGTCAGGAGTAGTAACATTTGAACCCAGTACTTTTCTGACAACTGTCCTAGCCTTATTTCATTCCATGAGATGACCTTTGCTGAATTACTATATCATTGATAATCTTACATAGTCCTCGTAAAAAGTTGTGTGTGTGTGTGTATTAGTAGTTCTCCAATCCTAAAGAAATTACAGATAGTTCAATATTTGTATATTTGACTAAGCATCTGCTAGATGGAAGATGAACCCCACCCACTTGTCTCCTCCCTAGCAATCCTATTAAACATGACAATAGAGAGATGTAGGAATAAGATGTACTTTAATTATTTTTTAAACTAAAACCATACTGATATTTTAATAATATGGTCATAATCCGAATGTTAATGAAAATCACGGAATTGATTTAGAGCTAGAAAAGGGACCTTGGAGGCCCCTGAGTCCCATCCCCTCATAGTACACATCAGGAAACCTAGGTTGAGAGAGACAATGGTCAAATAGCTAGGTAAGTATCAGAGACAGGATTTGAACTCAGGTATTTCTGACCCCAAGTTCAGCATGTTACTCATTATATCATCTTTGTCCTTGTTCGTTGTTTGAGTCCAACTCTTCTTAACAACATTTGGGATTTTCTTGGCAGAGATACTAGAGTGATTTGCCCTTTATTTTTCCAGCTCATTTGACAGATGAGGAAACTGAGGCAAACCAAGTTAAGTGACTTGCCCAGGGTCACACAGCTAGTAAGTGTCCCAGACCAGATTTGAACTCAGGAAAATGAGACTTCCTAACTTCAGGCCTGGCACTCTATGCACTATGGCACCACCTAGTGCCTCAAAATATTAGATCTCATTGAACAGCCCTTGGTGCAATGCTGTGATTACCACATATTGTCTCTAGTTTTAAAGGTTGTATCATTAACAGGATGTGTGTAATCAAACTCTGCACAGCCTTCCCCCTTCCCCCAGCAGTGCTTTTTATATCCTTTGGTTTGATCTTCTCACATTGCTAGAACAACCTAAAGCTGTCAGCTGGAAAGATGGATGTCACTCAGGTATTGGCAGGCTGAGCCGCTTCTGTAAATAGCCCTGCTCACATCTGGTTGTTCTGGTTGCTCCTGCCGGAGCTGAGGAGAAGTGGATGAGCCTCCAGATTTGTCAGAATCAGGGCCCTGGCAGTTGTTTTCTCTCCTGTTCCCTCTGCTATATAACCTGACCCTGGCTGTCCTTGTGGCACCTGCAGGTTCTCCACTGGGTTCTTCCTTGCCACCAGCTACCTCTCAGAATTAGGACTTGTTGGGATTGTAAGTTTCCTTCCTCTGTACTGAAGAGGGGAAGGAAAGGAAGGGAAGGAAAGGGAAGGGAAGGAAAAAGGAAAGGAAAGGAAGGGAAAAGGAAAGGAAAGGAAAGGAAAGGAAAGGAAAGGAAAGGAAAGGAAAGGAAAGGAAAGGAAAGGAAAGGAAAGGAAAGGAAAGGAAAGAAGGGAGGGAGTGAGAGATAGAGAAAGAGAGAATAAATGATGGAGGAAGAAAGGGATAGAGAAAGAAAGAGAAGGGAGAGAAAGACTAGAGAAAGGGAAGAGAGAGGGAGGAGGAAAAGAAGGGGTAGAGGTAAGGAAAAGAAAGGGTAGAGGTAAAGAAATGGAGGAAAAAAGGAAGAGATAGAGGAAGGAAGGAGAGAAGGATGGAAGGAAGGAGGGAAAAGAGAGAAGGCTGGAAAGAAGAATGGAAGGAAAAAAGGAGAGAAGGATGGAAGGAAGGAATAGTAGAAGGAAGGGACTAGCTTAATTGATTAGGAAAGGCTTGATGCCAAGAGAGAGAAGTGCGAACAGTTGGTCTCTGTTCTCTTCACCTCCGTCGGTGTTCATGGTTTCCTCCAGTCCATCTGTGTTTCTTGCCTCTTGCTTTACTGCCTCTCTGCAGAGTCCCAGACAGAGTGAGCAGTGCCGATTTGGGACCCTGGGAGGCTGGTGAGAGCCACTCTTTTGTACGGTTACTTGAAGGCTGTCTGCAGACTCCTAGCTTGACAGGGAATAAAAACATGTCTGTCTGTCAAATACAAGAGGCTTCTGCCTTCTCTCCACATAGTTTCGTGGTCAAGTTCCTGCCTCCTTCATAATCCCTAAGTGTACATCTGGTTTTTTCACCACAATTAACTGTTCCTCAGAGTTTAATGCTCATCATTAAAAGTGGCTATTCCTTAAGTAGTTTAGGAAAATGAATATATTCCTACATGATAAAAACAAAAGAATGAAAGCAATATAGAATACCTTAAAAAGCCTACTTGGAATCTGTCTTCATTTCCAGATTGTGAAAATCTTTCCAGGTAATTAGATGTTGCTTTACCATCCTGGTGATATAAATTGTGAAATATTTTTAGAGATTTTTTTTTACAATTGCAGCATAAAGATATATTAATTTCACAAAGAAAGAGGGAGATGGGCCAGATTTTTGAGTATTGAAATGTTATTTCCCATATTCTGAGGAATCAAATTATCAGATGAACATATTCCCCTACACACATACGTGTATTGACTTGAGACAGAGAGTTGTGTGTTAGGACCTGCAAGTAGGCCACAGTAGCTTTATACATTGTAAAAAGGGGAATAATGTGTAAAAGAAAGGAAAAGGTAGGAAGTGGCAAGCAAAGAGGGTTTAGTGGAGTACAGATTGCTTGTGGGGAGAGACTTGAGGCAGAATGACCAATAGGAAGATTATTGTGATAATCCAGCTAGGGTGATGGCTGTGTAAGTAGAGAAGGGACACAATACGAATCAATCAATAGCCACTTATTACATTTATTAAGCTCCTGCTTTATGCTAGGACCATTGCTAAGTGCTAGATTGGACATGCTGCCTCAATGTAAAGAAGGGCTTGGGGATGGCTCCAATATCATGAGCTAGGGAAAGTAGGAGGATGGTGGTGACCTGGACAGTAGATAGAAAGAGAAGTGAGTTTAGGGAAAAGTTAATGAGTTTTACTCTGGACATAGTGCGTTTGAGGTGTCTGTGTGCAGTGGTCTGCTGTAGCCAGTTTGTAACAATTCCCAGTCAACTGTTATATTTCCAGTGTGAGTAAACATTACAAATTCATTCTTGATTTATCATTTTTATTGATTTTTTTTTAAAAAGTGATGAAGAAAATGTTGATAATTCAAGTATGTCAGATGTACATTTTTTTCTTCAGAGAAATGGTTATTAACGGGGCATCCACTTCAAGAAGAAAACTGGCAAAAGATTACTTCTGAGGATATAGTTCTGTGAATCTTCAACATGTAGATTATAATTAAACCCATGGGAATCTGATGAAGCCACCAAGCGCAGTAGTGGAGAATAAAGGTTTTTCAACTTTTTTGGGTCGTAGTCCTTTTTGACAATGTGGTAGATCCTATGGATCCATGCTCAGAATAATGTTCCTAAATGCATAAAATACTATATATAGGATTGCAAAGAAAATCAATCACTTTGAAGTAGTGATCTATCTGCCTTATCAACCCATCTGTCTATCTATCCATGTGTGAATATATAATCTGAATTTGTTTATACAAATCTGAATATAAATAATATATGATATAAATCTGAAATTATAGTATCTGATATAAAACTGACTAATATAATTGCAATTTGTCAACATTCTTCTAGTGTTCTTGTGTTTTCTAGTGATTACAGTATTGAAGCAGCATGATATATCTACACACATATATATGTACATCTATATATGCATATGTATATGTTCATACACACACTCACATACACACACACACACTCCCCCAGTTAAGAACTCTAGTCTTAGAATTCACTACAGCACAAATTGAGTATCTTGCCTGGGGTCACTGAGCCAGTGTGTGCTAGTAGTGGGACTGGAGGCCACCAGGCTTTCCTAGGTTGGAGACCATCTTTTTGTCCTATACCACGCAGCTTCAGTATTGCAACCAGATCACTAGAAATATGGGTTTGGAATTTGGGCAACATGCCTCTCCCAGCATCAATGAACATGTTTTAGAGTTTCTGTGGTAAGTCGTGGAAAGTCTGAGATGGTCGAATAATTCTCTATTTGTTGATCTTGATGGCAGGGGGCATGGGCAGCTGAGAGACACTTAATTTTAAATAACTTGCCACCAGCTGGATGAAATTAAGGGAGGAGGCAGAGGTTTCCCAACCCTGACTGCTGCCAGATTTAACTTTCCCAAGCTAAATCCTCTGAGCCTTGGATAGGCTCTTTGGGAAGTGGCCCATAGTATCCTTCATTTTGTCACGCTCTTAACTCCACATACACAGAGGTCTCCAAAAGGAGCCATGCTTTTATTTTGAAGAAAACCTGTGCTGGTTTCTGCTGGATTTCTGAAAGTGAGATATTTTTCTCCCTCTCTTGGCTCTCAGTTGAGCTCCCAAATGACTGTGGCTCTGTAAACATTCAAGTTTTGTCATGGGAAAAAGTCAAGTCAAATTTGAAGAAAAATGGTTATGCACTTTTTAAGACTGAGGATTTTAAAGTTATGTGGCTGAATATATACAGTAGAATATTTCCTATTTAGCTTTTTTAAACCTCTTCCTGGTTATGGATGCCCCCAGCTAAAATGCTAACAAACTGTTATTGCCTTCTGTTAGAGATAAGACTATATTATATATATTTATATTTTTTTTCTTCCTTAGTATATACAGGATAATTGTACTGAAAAATGCAGCTGCTGTGATTCAGAAGTGAAACTTTAAGCACCCAGAAGGCTAGAAATTCTAACAGCTAAGTTTTGTGACAGTTATAACTCAACCTTATTGGCACCCAGAGGACGTAATACATCCTTGTCTATTCTTCTGCTCAGATTTACATGTAAATGTATTTTTTCTGATCTCATTTGTGCATTATGAGGGTAGATGTGACTTCGCTGTTCTTTTATAAAGTTTATTGCTAGGTCTTCTTTTCGATCTTTGAATCAGCACTATAGTAGATGCTGAAACCCAATGCCTAGATCAGACACGAGCAAAGAGGTCTTTCCCCCTCTCAACTTTTCAAAAGTCTCAAAACTCCCCCTTTTCAAATTATGGTGTTCAGTAATTATCACAATGGCTTGAGATCAGCTATCAAAAACAGTAAATATTTTGTTCAAAACTCACGTTAGTACTTATGGAAAAAGGTCATAGATTCAGAAGTGCAATGATTTCACGTTGGAAGATTATCTTTGAGATTGTCTATTTTGACTTCCTTTTAAAAAAAAAATTAAAAATCACTGATCATGGAGACAAAGCCCCTAGAGGCTAGCTGAGTTGCTGAGGGGTCCACAGGTCAAAAACAGCAGAGCTGAAATTCAAACTCATGTCTAACACTTTCTTCTCTACCATTCAGTGGCACGCATCCAGACTGGGCAAGAGACAGGATTAGCCTGACACATCCCAGCAAGTCTTGGATGGACAATTTTATATTTTATACAAGATCAACACATTCAAATCTAGTTGCAATTGTTATGTCCTCACAGTACACAGAGCATGGAATCTCTTGCTTCCATGTTTCTCCTCAGCAGAAATTAAGCTCGATAGAAATAAAGCAAATAGAAATCAATTATATTTTATGAGCTTAAGCAGACATAATGAGAATCCATTGGCATTGTACAGGTTGCCTCTCATCTACATAAAAATGAATAATGCTGATGTAGAAATATTATTAATTGTATTAATGTGCCTCCAGAAGGCAACCATGCCAGGGGGCTTTGGTTGTTGGCGATGACATTTAAGTACTGACTGGCCCAATGGAGGTTGGGGTTGTGCTTGGGAACGAATGCCATTGCCTCTTATGGGCAAATGTGAGTGACCATACTGTTACTGCTTCCTTTTCTTTCTCCTCCTCCTCCTTCTTTTTCTTCCCTTTTTCCCCAACTTTGCTGAACTGACTTTCTTAACTACAAAACAATATAACTTCCCACTGAGCAGAGCTCTCAGTGTTTTCAGAGTAGAGAAGGAAAAAGAAAACAAGGTTTCATGTCCCTTTGGAACACAGGGCATTTTTAATAGCAAGTCATTTGTTCTGTGGTTGGAATCATGCCTTGATTATCACTGTAGCAATTTTCTGAACACTGTAACACTAACATTCTTCAGTGGCTGCTCTTGAGCAGAAAGTTTCAAGACCAGTTACCCAGAAATCAGATCGAGGGTCATGGGAGGTTGAGCAAATGGCAACAGTTATGTAAGCTCTGGTTTTGATGAGTAAAAGAAGTGTCCTCTCCGGCCAAGATAACTCTTTCCTAAGCAGGCTAATGGGAATCACTGTCCACTCATGTGTCTGTTCCTTAGGGTCTGTGCATGGAGAGAATGAGAATTAGATGTCTTTGTCCTTTCTTTTTTGGGGGTTGATAACTTCTTTAGAATTTTTAGTAACTCCTTCAGGAAAATCTTACAGTTAATATTATAGAAATGACAACATTGGCATTTACAAAAATTAATTTATGAGAGTCATTTCAGGGGTTTGAGAAGTCCTGGAATAGGCAAGAAGACTTGGTTTTGATATTTGTGCCTTCTATTTACTCCATGTGGATATCATCCCATTGTATCATTTATAGAGCATCATATTGTTATAAAAATTCTTGTTTTATCCCATCAATTAAACATTAAATAAATAAAAAGTTCTAAAAAAATTTTTGATGTTGGTTGTCCTCCAGTCCTGTGCCTGCTACCCTATGACTTAGACGGGATTATATGATTTGTGAAGCACTCTGCATACATCATCTATGAAGCAGAGCATCTGGCCCAGAGTCAGAAAGATCTGAGCTCAGATCCAGCCTCAGACACTTACTAGCTATGTGACTCTACCCAAGTCACTTAATCTCTGTTGGCCTCACTTTCCTTTACTCTAAAACAAGGATTATAACAGCACCCACCTCATACCGTTGTTGTGAGGACCGAATAAGAGAACAGCTGTAAAATACTTAGCACAATGCCTGGCGTGTATTCAGCTATGTTGCTATATAAATGTTGGGGCAGCTAGGTGGTGCAATGGATAGAGTACCAGTGCAAGAGTCAGAAGGACCTGAGTTCAAATCTCACCAGACCCTTGACACTCACTAGCTGTGTGATCTTGGGCAAGTCACTTAACCCCAATTGCCTCATCCTGGGTCACCTCCAGTCATCTTGATGAATATCTGATCACTGGATTCAGATGGCTCTGGAGGGGAAGTGAGACTGGTGACCTGCACAGCCCTCCCTCACTCAAACAAAGTCAAATACAAGTCATGTCATTATTTCTCTGATGACATGGTCTTCTTCGGCAATGAAGGATGAACACACACACACATGTATAAATGTTGTTATTTTAATTATCATCTCATTTGAACCTTACCCTCTGAGGTAGATATTAACTATTAGCCCTGTTTTACAGGTGAGGAAATTAAAGCCAGGTGAGTTGAAGTGATTTGCTTATCATCTCAAAGCTAAGAAATGCCAAAGGAGGTATTTGAGTCACAGGCTTCTAAATGCCAGTTCCAATAGTCTGTCCCCCCTGGGCCCCAAGGGTGTTGGAGACAAGGAAAGGCTTCTCTATTTATCGAAGTATTCATTACAGCAGCCACTTTTTTGGTGATAGCAAAATGCCAAGTGGGTACTCCTCACTTGGAAATTCATGATTAAGATGTGGCATGTGAATGCACTGGTGCATTTCTCCAGCCTCAGAAATGGTGACATTTAACAATAGTGATCGCTAATATTTATATAGACCTCACGATGTGCTAGGTATTGTGCTAAGCACTTGAAACTTATTTCATTTGATCCATTTAATAACCATGGAAGGTAGATGCTATTATTATGCCGATTTTACAGATGAGGCAAACAGTTTCAAGGACTTGTCCCATAGCTGGTAAATGTCTGAGACTGTAATTGAATTCATGTCTTCTTGACTCTAGGCTTAGAGTTCTATCTACTTAGAGTTCTACCACCTACCTGCTCCACACTAACTACCTGTGTGACCTTGGACAAGTCATTTAATTTCTCTTCACATCAGTTTCTTCATTTGTGAAATGATAACAATATAAGTATCACTTACTTCTTGTAAAGATCAAATGAGGTAGTATTCGTAAAAAACACTGAGCACAGTGACTGGCACATAGTAGCCGTTATTTAAATGTTGGTTATCCTCTTCTTCCTCCTCATCATCCATGTCCCATATGAGTCCTGGAGAACAGATGGGGAAGCTGCCTCCCATCTTTCAGTGGAGAGCTAGGGGAAAAAGGAGAAATGATGATAGTATGAAAACAGAAGGCATTAATACATTTTCGAATAGGTAGATAGTAGATCCATCAATAGATAGATAGATGACAGGTAATGGATGATAGATAATAGAAGGATAGATTTATTGATAGATGATAGATAGGTATTAGATAATGGAGGATGGAAAAATAGATAATAAATAGCTAACAGATATGAATAGGAAATAGATCAATAGATGGGCTGATAGGTAATAGATGATAGATTAATACATTCTAGATAGATAGAAGGATTGATAAGTAATAGATTTTAGGGTAGTGGTAGGTAATAGATGATAGATAGATGAATGGATGGATGGATAGATAGGTGATAGATTGCAATAGATGATAGGTGATAGGTCATAGAGAAGTGATAGATGTTTGATAGGTCATAGAGACAAAGGTGATAGATGGATAGATAGATGGTAGATGATAAAGTCAAACAAATGTAAAGAGATAAACCTGGAGAATCTTCTTCATGCTCTCTGCCTCCCGGGATTTCTCTAATCACTTGCCATCATCAATAGGAAATTACTTTAAGCTGTAAAGTACCATAAATGTGAATTCTTCTTACAGCACAAAGGTGAATCAGAGGGCAGAATATGTACCTTTTACTTTCCTTCCTCTTACTCAATTTATTCATCTGCAAAATGGGAGTGATATTTTAAGTTAATGGTTGGAAGATAGATAAAAGACATTATGGCAATCTTTTTTTTTAATCTGGTTTTTTCAGAACACACTAATATTTTTTGAAACTTCATTTTATTCTTGTAAGTTGCAAAAACAGACAAAAGCAAAAGCATTACAATCCTTGCCCAAGTGTAAAATTGCATCTAGGGTAAGAGACTGTGGAGAATCACCAATTTTGTTCCATTTAAACTAAGAAGGGATATTCTCAGGGTCCAGGATTTGATGTTTTGATTTTAGAGGTGTGACTTTGTAGAATTATTCCCTTTATGAATGCTCTATCATAGAAATAGCAATTCACACTTAATTATGATTGTTTCTCCAAAAAAAATGAAAAAGCTTTCTTGAATTGTGTTCAGAACAAGATTCAATTGACGAGGGCAATTGACATATTATGTATAGTTTGTTTTTTCTCACTCCATTCTTTAAATTAAAATTTAATTACAAATTTGCATTTTCCATGGTCTCTTAATATCTTTTAGAATTAGGTTTTGCTTACTGAACCAGAGCAGCAAACTCCACTTAAGCACAAAACAATTGCCCTTTGATGTTAGAAAAAAAAAATAAACCAAAACACCTTACACAAACCCCTCAGATTTTGTCATTATGATTGATTCCAGTGTGCAAAAGACCAGAAGAGCCTCATGAAACTTTTCTCCACTGTATTTCATCTTCTGTGTTTTCTGTTTGATATGCTTAAATAATATGCGCTGTTTTGTTATTCAGTTCTCATTCTTCTCAGTTGGGAATCTGGTTGGAATTGGAGACATTTGACTATGCTATATTTAGGAGTTTCTTATACAGTATTTCAAATCCCACTACACAGAATCATTCTGAGAACTTGGGTGAATCAAGATGGTACAAGATGTAGATTTCTCCCAAGTGACCTTTCTTTGTTCTGTACACAACCCGCCTGGCCTCCCAACTCTTCTACATTTTCTTCCATTCCTAATGACTCAATTTGTCAGTCTTCCAAGCTGGACAGAAACATGTATATTGTTGCAAACTATAAACCGCTGACGATAAAATCCTATAGATTTAGAATAGTGGTTAGAATAGTGGACCTGGTTACATTTTAATAGGGATTTGAATACATTTTCTTACACTTTCTAGTTCCATAGGCATAGGCAAGACCTGAGTTAACTTTTTTGAGTGTTTTCTCATGTGTTATACAGAGATAATGATACCTGGGTTACCAACTCACTGAGTTCTTAGAAGATTCAAATAGATGATGCATGTTAAATACTTGTAGACTTGAAAGCACTATGTAAATCACTACCACCACAATCATCAGCAATTTTCATTATCACTCCCCTTATCTTGTTCAGTGGAGATCAGCTCAAAACAATCCTGGGAGAGTTCACTCTTCATCCACCATTCTTTTGTGTTTGATGTTGAACAGACTATTTATTGCAAAGATGTGTATTTTTTTTTACTTTATATTTTTATTTTTTGGTAATTGAATGAAAGTGTTGGTATGTAAGCCTATGTTCCATAGACTCAAGGAAGGCATTTTGTAGACAAGTACTCTAACAGAAAAGAATTATAGGGATGATGTGTTCCTCATCCTGCTCCCCACAGGGGTTTGATTTTTCTTACTAGGTTTCTTTTTATTTTTAAACATTTCTTAAGCAACTGGTATGTATCAGGCACTGTGCTTAGTGCTAGGGATACAAAAAGAGGTAAAAAAAATAATCTGTTCTGATTAGGATCTTATAGTCTAATTGGAGAAATGACGTGTGAACAGCTATGCACAAACAAGCTATATGCAGAATAAATTGGAAATAATCAGTAGAAAGAAGGTGTTTACGTTAAAAAGGGGTCTCTCTGTAGCATCATACATCTAGAAGGCATTCATTAACATTAAGGAGGATTCATCTATAGGGTCATGAACCTAGAACTGGAAAGGAACTTAGAAATCATCTAATTCATCTCGTTCGTTTAACAGATGAGGAAACTGAGGCTTATTGGGTTTAAATGATTTGCTTTAGATTATGAAGTTAGCAAAATGAAGGAACTGGGAGGCAAACTTAGGTTTCATGATTTCAAGATCATCACTTATTCTACTTTTTCCATGTTTTGGGAGGTTGGATCTTGAGTATGATGACAGCTACTAAAACTGGTTCTCAAGTTTTGATGTGTCAATATCATCTCCAAACAAATATAGACAACAGTTTTTCTTTAAAATGCCAAAGTTCCAGGCAATTAAGTGATAATCATTGTAATTGTGAATGTAACATTTATTGTGGCTTTCTCTATGCATTTTTGCTTCTTTGTTCAAGTACCTTTCATTGCATTATTTGTAACTTTTCCAGGGTATAAATAAATATGTCCATAGGAGGGTGGCCAGATTGTGGCTGGACTCAAAACTATGCTGTCATCTACCAAATTTGTAGGATTTTTATACCAGAGAAAAAAAGGAGAGTAATTGCGGGGGGTGTGGGGGACAGAAAGGATGGGATAGTATTGACTGCCTTCTTTCTGCTTTTTCAAGGATTCTTATGAAAAAAAAGCATTAGACAATCTGATTGAGCCGACTGAGCATCAGCTGGACTACTGAGCACAAGTTTCTAGGGGGGAAGATTTTTGCCTCCCAGGAAAACTGCTGTCCCAAAGTGGAGTGAGATGTCTGGGCTATTTCTTTTTCCTGGAGGTCTTTAAGCAGAAGGGATACTTTTCTGAACTTTTTCTAGAAGGTATCCAACAGTTTTGCCTCCCAGTTGGTCAGGTTGACCTCCAAGGCTGCTTCTAGCCTTTTAGATTCTAGGGTTTCAGTGGAAACACTTGCCTTCTAGAAGACAACCTTTGGCCATCCTGCTTTCCTGCTAATGTTTAACACTCTTTTTGTTACAAAGGGCAGAAGGAAAGGGAGATCTTTCATTTGTCTTTTAGTTGTGGGCCACTTTCTCCTCCATAGGATGTCGTCTTCTTTTTGCAAAATTCCAGAAATGGAGAGGAGAGCAGTACTGTAGAACACAGCAAGATTGCCTGAGCTAGCTGGCTACATGGCCTTTAAAAAAATAGAAAATATAACTTTAGGGCAGGAAAGAACTTCAAAAATCACCCCGTGGAACGCCTTCCCTTTACAAACGAGGGAACAGGCTTAGGGGAGTGACTCTCCCAAGGTCACACAGGTTGTTAATGGCAGAACTACCTTTCATGGGGTCCCATGACCATTCTGGGATTTAAAATACACCTTTTTTATATTAGAGCAGACATCAGTCTTGGAAAGCCTGCATTCAAGTACTACATCTGACTCATTGTTTAGGCATTTTCAGTTATGTCCTTCTCTTTGCGACCCCATTTGGGATTTTCTTGGCAAAGATAGTGGAGTGGTTGGCCATTTCCTTCTCCAGCTCATTAGACTAAATGAAGAAATTGAGACAAACTGAGGCAAACTTGCCCATGGTCACACAGCTAGTAAGTGTTAGAGGCCAGATTTGGACTTAGCAAGATGAATCTTTCTGACTCCAGCCTGACAGTTCTATCCACTGAGTCACTTAGCTGCCCCAAATTTCAGGGTCTCCAGGAAGAATAATTGCATGCCAAAGTTCCACTGAGATCTGAGCAAGGATCACTATTTAGAGTCCAGAGTGCTAACCATGGAGCCAACTTCTGACACATACATACTGGCTATAAAAAATCACTTAACACTCTATGGGGTTAAAATGGGGATAATGGTACCTGCACTACCTGTATCACAGACAGGCATTTTGGTGGCCAGAGAGCCAACCTTGGAATCCAGAAGCCCTAACTTCAAGTCTGTCTTTCAGAATTTATTGGTGATATGGCCTTGGGCCAATTGTGGAACCCCCTCACTCCCCTCTAACTCTTTAAGGCTATAAATTGCTGCACCATTTTCTACCTGCTTTGGGGGTAGGAGGTGAAATCACATGTCTAGAAGGGGAAAAGGAATGTTTGTTTTTCCTTACCTTAAAAGATCATCAACATGACCTGGGAATTTGTAGTTTTTAGCCTGCATTGGTACAGGGAATTTCCTTCATCAATAAATCATAGATCTTACTTTTTAAAAATTTTAATTCTTCATGTTCAAGGGTAAGTCATTCACCCTTTCAGTACCTGGGGTGACATCCTCATTAATGGAAGGATTCTCCAGTTTGGGAGTTATTAAACACTGACTCTGTAGATCAAAGGAACACCCAGGTGTTCTTTCTAGTATACCACACTCTGTGTGTTAGAACACAATAGCATCTTTTTGGATACTTTGTGTAGGCCAATCATCCAGGACAATATGGTACAGACTGCTCATACCCACAATATTTTTCTAATGCCTTCAGAATCACAGGATTCCAAGACTATCAATTTTAATCCAACTATTGATAACCCTAATTGCTTCCTTTGAACACCTAAAATCCTTCAGCCTCTTGATGACCATGTTGTCATACACAATCTTTATCTTTTCATCTTGGACCTCAATTTACAAAAAAAAAAAACAAACTTTAGAAAAAGCACATTTTGCAAAACTATATAGACCCTGCCCCCTTTCTCCTGCCATGGGCTCCAAAGATCATATAGGTAAAAGAGAGTGGGATAGGAAAGCAGCAGCTATGGTTCCCAAAGATTGTTTTGTCTTTTACGACCAGGAAAGAAATGGAATTAAACAGTAAACTCTCCTTCCTCCTCCCCCTGCTTCAAGCGTGGATTAAATTCAAAGGGGAAGTGGGGACAGTTTTCTGAAGCCAAGCCCACAATAAGTATATGACTATTTCCTACAGGTGAGGGAAATGAAGGGAATGACCATTTATGTGCCAGGGACTGTTCTAAGCCCTTTGCAAACATTTCCTCATTGGAGCTTCACCGCAATCCCACTGGGTAGGTACTGTTATTATCCCCACTTTATGATTGAGGAAACTGAGGCAAAGTTAGATGATTTACCAAGGGTCACATAGCTAGTAAGTATCTGAGTCCAGATTTCAACTCAGGTTTTTCTGACTGCAGGCCCAGCTCTCTGTCCACTGCTAAGGTCTATCCTTGAGTCCTCAGTATTCAATGCTATTTGGAAAACACTTTTTTCGTGGGCTGAGGTCAGGAAGGAGGCTCGGCGCTTCACATGGATTCAGGGTGTGACCACCCCTTAACCTCTTTTTGATCCTGTCTTCCTGTTTGTCAGGAAGGGTTAATAATACTTGAAGTACTGTTTCCTTCCCGTGATCCCTGCTTGGCAGTTGAGTTGAAGCCTACCATGTTTTGAGAGCCTCAGATAATGGTCTTACATAAATAATCACTTTTTTTTGTAGGGGAGGGTCAAAATGAATACAGGAAACCAGTGCTATATTGTGATAGAGATAGAGGACACCTGGGTTCAAAGCTTGGTTCTGTCACTAATTAGTTGTGTAACCAATGGACACATCACTCATTTTTAAAATAAGGGAAATTACTTACATGATTTCTACTGCCCCTTCCAGCTCCAAATCTATGATCTTATATTTAAATGGGTCTGTGATCTCATCCATTTGGGAGTTCTCTGTAGCATGTGGATTGTAGCCCATCCATATCTGCCCATTCTGTGTAATTGTTATATATGTCTTCTCATCAGTTTATTTCAGGAATGGGATGGTGATGGAAGAGGGGGGTCTATTCTGATCAACACTCACAGCATTTAGTTTACCTGAGATGAACAAAGACATTTAATTCTTGCTCCCATTTTCATATTTAGTAATATCTGCATATCACTTTAGAGTTTACAAAGTGTTTTTCTTATTGCCGCCATGGGAAGTCAATTCTGTAAGTTTCATTAGTCTCATTTAACATATGTGGCAACTGTGACTCAGAGAGGATGATCTGTTCTCTGTTAATAAATGTCAGAGCTAAACTGTGTACCCAGCTACAACAGAGAAATGTAGACCTTCTCAGTTTTTAAGACTGGTACCCTCTCCATACTTCCATTTTTACCTCTGGAAAGATAGAAGGAAGTCTTGACAAACTGCCAATATATTGTGTTGGCCATTGTCTTTCTATGGTAATTGATAGATCTGTCAATTTCGTTGACATATCCAAGAATCGTTTTTATTCTTGGCCTTCAGGACTGAGAAGTTTCCGTTCATCCTCTAGTTTCTTGCTTCAAGATTTGAAGGAACTAAAACAGTCTTACAGTATTCACAACAGTGTAATTTTCTTAGCAAATGGAGATATATTGAGGGACAAGTGTTGGTGTTTTGAATTTTGATTCTATTTGAAATTGAAAGGTCAGGTTTCCCTAGCCTATCTCTTGTTTCCCACATAATCTTCTACTGGCAGGGTCAGTTCTGGGGAAAAGTGAAAGCAAAACTGACTTAATAAATAATCTAAGTAGAATAAACATTTCAAAAATGTATAAATTAAATTTTATGTTTACAATGAAAAAATAATCTCCCCATTCCCCCTCTCCCATCTCTTCCTCACATTGGGGAAAAGAAAAACAAAATCTTTTTAACACATACATAATCAAGCAAAGCAAATTCCTGCATTGGCCATGTTAATAAAATGACAAAAATGTGTGTCTCATTTTGTATATCCAGGCCATGATAAATCCATCAAGGGGTTGAGGTAGCATGCTTCTACCTTCATCCTTTGGAATCATGATTGGCCATTCTATTGATGTGATTCCTAAGTCTTTTAGAGTTATTTGTTTGTCTAGTGTAGTTACTATATAATTTGTTCTCCTGGTTCAATTCACTTCCCTTTGCACTCTCTACAAGTCTGCTCAGATTTCTCTTATAGGCCTGCCTTCTGCAAGAAGCCTTTCCCAGACTCACTTGTTGATAGTGCCTTCCCTCTGAGACTACTTCTGATTGGTACTGTCTGTATCTTGTTTACACATAATTGTGTGTTGTCTCCACCTTTAGAATGTGAATTCCTTCAGGATAGGGAGTGTTTTTTGCCTTTTTTCTGCAATTCTGCTGCTTAGCATGGTGCCTGACACATAGAAAACACAATCATAAAAAATACTTGTTGACTTACTACACTGAAACCATCCCCTTTGTCATTTCTTACAGACCAGTATTATTTCATTTTGTTCATATACCATAATTTGTTCCACCACTCCCCAATGAATGGGAGCTCTTACAAAGAGATGTCGTTAGCCAAAACTGCATTCATTCAGGTTACTTTCGAGGGCTGCTAATGTTTTTCAGATGAATGGAAAGGCCTATCCACATGGCTTCCCCTGCTTTCCTTCTCCAAAATGCCTTGCATTATTCCTATGATTGGACTGAAAATTTAAGAAACAGAAAAGTCACCCTAAAATTCTGATCAGAGCTAAAGCGCTCGTGTCCCCTAGCTGTTTTTAGTATGAAAAGGATTCGAGCTTGAGAAAAGCATTACTCTGTAAATAGAGCTGTGGAACATCTTATTTGCCATCATCTCATTATTCTTGTTCCCTCTCTGTTGAGATAAATGCATAAAGTTTATGAATTCTGTATCAGACACTGTTGCGGGAGTCTTTGATGAGTGATGGCTCGTAGGTATTTTTCCTTTCTTCTTTCTGGTCTCTTGAAATTTTGAGCTGTGTAGCAAATGTTCTCTTTTTTGATTATTTTCAAAACTTTAAGTGAAAAGAAATTAATTTTTCTGCTAGAACACTGGGCCTTTGGGGGAGATTATCAGAAATTGTACAACATTATATTGTCACTTGATTTAACGTACAAACTTAAACTTTTCATCAGAAGCAACAATTCAGGAAGGCACCTGGAGAGACCCTGAGTTCTAAACAACTCTGCTTTTGCTGCTCTGAATGACACAGTAGATCACATGACACAATTCCTCTTCATAGGTCTGTGCAGATGAGAAAATGTGGCAAAATGAAGTCCAATAAATCCTTCCACTTTAATTTTATTGATAATGAACATGAGGGATAAAGTTAGATTAGATAGCAATATTAGAAAATGTTAATCTCTGAGAAATTAAGAGGTTCATTTCTAAGGGATGATTAAAAGAACTCAAGTGAATGTAAAATTGTTAGGCGTTTATAAATTGGAAGGAGGTTTGATGTGCTGTTTGCCTAAGAAACCGAAGAAAATCACCCTGTTTAGATTTTAAAGAACTAGTACTTTCCTGTCCCCCTCCACCCCTGTTCTTTGCAGAGGTGGGGGACTGTGAGTATATGAATTTTTTGATATACTGATTAACTGGGTTGAACTTCAAAAATCCTTCATTATAAGTAATGCCTCTGGAAAAGGGAAGGGAGAGATACATTGGGTAATCCTCATATAAAACCAAAAGCTGTCAACAAAATCTACTCAAAAAAAATAAAACTGGCTCTCTGTAAATGGTGTCCTTTACCTTTGTTTTCTCTGTGCGGTAGTCACATTTAGAGAGGAATTGATTAAGTTAGAAGTGGACTTCTGATATTGAGCTTTCAAGGTTCTACCAATTTAGGGAGAGCTGTAGAATCTGATTTTTAGAGTTCAAAGAACCCTTTGGTAGTCATGTAAGAAACGTATTTTAATTCCACTCATTTAAATAATTAATTAAATTAATGAAGAGCTGTACATCTGTTCTGCATATGCGACATACCTAATATACTTAATTCTTGTATGAATTCTACCAATGCTATCCCATAAACATATATTAAGCACTCCTAAGTTTCTTGAGATTTAAAAAGGAAGTATTCCTGCCTTCAGGTAGCTTGTAATCTCCACTATTAAAGCTGCATACACAGTTAAGTAAATACTGGGCAATAAAAAGAAATTTTAAGAGAAGAAGCACTGGGGCCTAAATGAAGAAAGATCCGATGTTGGAGGTGGATGCCTGTAGAGATAAAGTAGCCTGTTTAAGATCCCCCAGATGGTTTGGCACTAGGCCACTGACTAAGACACAGATCTGCTTCCCCGAGTCCTATGTCCTTTCTGTGACTAAAATACAAGATTAAAATGGGTAAACCAAAATGAAGGTATTCTTAAATATGACTTAATTCTGCATCTTTAAATGTCTTAGGGAATAGGGGCCAGAGAAATATAAAAATACAGTTGTGAGTCATCGGTAGTTTTTCAAATTTGTATGTGATAACTGTGTAAATGAAAGAGAGAGGAAGTATTTAACTATCGATTATGCCAACTGTCAGCAAAGATCCTTTGTGGCACCTGGAATCTAAAACCTTCCAACAGTTACAACCCCGGCAGTGGTTTGAAAGTTGAAACACTAAGAAAATCCTCTTATTTGGCCTTTTGGCTGATGGCAGATACATTTTGGGTCAAGGCATCAGCCACTGCTTTGTGAGCACCCTGCAGCTGTTGAAACAATATGTATTTGTGGGGTGGAGGCTTGCCAAGTCAGACTTGTGGCTCCCGATTATGCTTTGAGAACTTGCGTTTTCCACCCGCCCATGCCCTGCAGTGTCTCTGATCATTGCATTGCTATGTCATGCTGAATAATTCGCAGCATTTAGCACTTAAATTGGCTCATTGCAGACAATCCAATTAGAATAAAGTCTATTATCGTTTTTGGTACCTTGGAATGAAATGGAGTGTTTAAGTGATGAGCACGCCATGCAGGCAGTCCCTTCCCCTCTAACTTTTCTGTCTTAGGATTTTCTTGTATCCTGCGAAAGCAGAGCTGGATCCCAGTGTTGGTTCTACACCTACATTAGGCACACACCTTTCTGACACAAGCACTCTGGGTTGCTCTCTCCCACCCCCAATCCCTTCCCCCCTTCCTCTCTAACACCCCCCACCCCCACTCTGGTTGATATTTGAAAGACTGCAAGAGCTAGACATGCACATCTTGAACTCTTTGGCAGTTCAGTGTCTCTCATGTCGAATTTTATTAAAGACAGTTTTCTGGGTCAAGGTCAGGAGTACCCGAGTCCTTTGCAGCCAGGTGACATAACACCCCATCTGGGCCATCATGCAGGAAGGCAGTTCTTATCATACAGTTCAGAGGCTGCAGAAATAGAGACCATTTGAAGAAAGGAAGGAAGGATATCTAATGCTGCTGCTCTCTAGCACACTGGAGTGCTTTATTCTAGTCAAAACACTTACTGTAATAGTATAGGAAAAAAGAGTTCCCCTGAGATAACCTGAGAAACAAAGATCACACTGAAAGAGTGCAGAATGGAGAGGTGGATTTATTGGTCTTTCTGTCTCTTTCCTTCTTTCCTTCCTTCTTTTTTCCTTCCTTCCTTCCTTCCTTCCTTCCTTCCTTCCTTCCTTCCTTCCTTCCTTCCTTCCTTCCTTCCTTCCTTCCTTCCTTCCTTCCTTCCTTCCTTCCTTCCTTCCCTTTCTTTCTTTCCTTATGACTTCCAATCTCAGAGATTTAGATTTACTAAGATGTACATGACATCCCTCAATGAGGAAAAAATGCTGATGTGTCTTGATATCCTTCACTGATATCCCACTCTGATTTCTCATTGTAAAACAGAAGTGACGCTGAAGTTTATATTGTGGAGTCCAGCTCCTAGCATTTCCCACTAAACTAGGAAGGCATGAAATACGGCCCTGATAAGAATAAATTCTGTCTGTTTTACGAAGACCAGTCCAGTCAAGTTTGGAGAGACTCATCACCAATTTCATCACTGGATGATGCATTTTTTCACCATGATCTTTAAGGAGAATCCACTACATTAGCAATCAACAAGCATTTATGAAGTATATATGCCAGGTGTCATGTGATACACTGGGGATACAAATACAAAAGTGAGATAGACCCTCCCCTCAAGGAGTTTACTTTCTAGAACTAAGTTATAGAGGGATTGAAATGTATGTCACAGGAGAGGGTACTCACATCTCAGAAATCACAGGTCCATGGTACATTAAAGTACATCTACATGAAAATCCAGACAATTCACAAAACTGATGAATTGGAAGAAGATTTTGCAATACAAAAGCATTTTGTAGAGCATATATTAAATGCAACTAAAATAACATGATTTATAATTATTATAAATTAGAGATCTGAAGCCAAGTGTGATTCTTCCTTTTTGTCTGAGGCTGGTGGATTCTGAGCTTCTATTAAACTAAAGCAGATTATATGTCTTCTTTAGGTTCATCGTTAATACAGTGAGCCCTGAAATTAGAGTGTCATTTGGCCCATCATATCAGCATGTCAGAATCACTTTGCACCCTGACTTTCTGGTCTAGTTTGTTAGCTTTTTGTTGGTATCTCTCCCTACATTTGTTTCCTGGAGTTATGTGTGTGTGTGTATGTGTTTGTGTGAGTGTGTGCGTGTTTGTGTGTGCACATGTAACTGTGTGTGTGCTTATGTTGCATATGTGCACATATGTACTTTCAAAGCCTTTTTCTAAGTAGCCTGCTCACTTCCCCTGGCGCAGTTCTCCAAGATCCCCAACTGGCTACCCTACCTTGGAAAATCTTCATCCTTTTCTAAAAGTTTAGTAATTATGTATGTAGCAAGAAGGAATTGTTTGTGTCTACTGGTCTTGTATTTGTTTGTTTTTCTTTTGGACTTTCTTTCCTGTTAGACTTAGCTCTCTTCAAGGGTCAGGGCCCACAATATATATTAAAGGACTGAATGGTTGCTGACTTATTCTAGCAAGATCAGGTGGTTATTCCTTTATAATAATAGCTTGTGTATGTATATAGCATGTTAAGGTTTGCAAAGTATCTCATCGTGTTTCATTGATTTAGAGCTTGTGTATGTATATAGCATGTTAAGGTTTGCAAAGTATCTTATTGTGTTTCATTGATTTGGAGTCAGAAGAGACTTTGGGAACCATAGAGTCAGGCCTTCCTAATTTTATTGATGAAGAGACTGCGACACAAAGAGGATAAAGGATTTAGGATCATCATATTCCTAGTGCTAGAGCTGAAGGGGGACCTCTGAACCTTTTAAACTAACCTCATCATTCTTGAAATGAGAAAATGGGTTGAGGGGAATGAAAAGACTTGCTGAAGGTCATGCAGGTAGTGAGCACCAGTGTCGGGGCTGGACACAGGCCCTCTTTCTCCAGAGGAAGTGCTCTTTCTCTATTGTGGGCCTGATGTCATCCACAGAGGGCTGGAGGCAGGATCGAAGCCTAACTTCTCTGGATCTGAATCCAATCCTTTTTAAAAAAAAAAACCAAAAACTGTATGACGTCTTACCTTCCTCCATTTCCATATACAAGTAATATGTATACTTCATGAGCTTTGCCCAGAGAGAAAGGGCAAAGGAGAGAATATGTGCCTCTATTAGAGGTAAGAGGTGAATTCGCTTTCATTTGGTTTGTTTCTTATTTTAGCCATTAAGACACTCACTGAGATAAATCTTTTCAGTCCCTGGCTGACTAGTGCTGAGATGTTTCACAGAAAACAGTCCCAATTTCGTGAACAAGAA
Source organism: Bettongia penicillata ogilbyi (assembly GCA_023548195.1). NCBI lineage: Eukaryota > Metazoa > Chordata > Mammalia > Diprotodontia > Potoroidae > Bettongia > Bettongia penicillata. The sequence goes on along the minus strand of JAJHZJ010000062.1, from coordinate 2,636,213 downwards.
GGTGAAGGATGCCTTCCAGAGGAAGACCAAAGCAAAGTCAAGCTAGAAATTTGAGAACAACATTAGTAGAAAGTGATGTAGAAGGAGGTGAATGTTCTATGCTGTTGGTGCATCAGGGTAAACAGATAATTCTGGCTTCTTTTCTCTGACAGCAGTTGGTTGGTTTAACATTGTGGGGCCAGGGATTACAAAAGCAGACCCAGCATGGTCAGAGCATAATGAGGCCTGCATGTTGATATCTTAATGTATGAACAGTGATTCCCTGCCTTAAGCTACCACCAGGCTCCAGTGCCTAATGTGGTAAATTGTATACCCAATGCCTATTGATTAACAGAAGGGGCACCCCTGAATTTAGCTCAAAGGACATTTTTTGGAAAATCTATTATGACTTAATGGATAAAATGATGACCCTTGTTTCATTTCTGGATGAATTGGGTCTGCCTATTCATTTGTTCCCTTATGTAACAAGAATTCACCAAACTCCTTTTGTTTGCAAGAGACCTTTTAGAGTCATAAAACTTGGATACAAACCTGGTTCTGCCACTGATCAACCTGTGTGTATGACCTTGGGCATGTCTTTTGACCTCTCCTGGCTGCCATTGCCTTTTCTGTACATTAAAACAATTGTACCAGAAGCCCCCTCTAAGTGCCTTCAGGGTTCTAAATCTGTCATCTTCCTACAGAAGCCCCAATAGTTTAACTCTGTCCCCTTACTTCCACTAGAAGTTGTTAATATTCACCTCAACATTTTTTTCATAGCTCCTCCTTTGCAAATTGGCCCCAAGGAACATTTCTTGGTCAGACTCTGTGAGCCTCAGTTTCCTCCTCTAAGCTCTAAATCTAGCATCCAATGATACCTTTTATTTCTTGCATTATATTGCTTATCTGCTAAACAGATGTGCAAAGCTATGTAGAATTCAGAGTTTGTTTTCCTTTTAAGTTTCATTTCTTGCTTTTAGAGGTTTTCCTGGTGAATCCCCTAATTTGGAAATATTAGAACTGGAGAATATTAGAACTAAACTGGATGGTCTCGTGACAGATAGCAGACTTGGGATATAACTCAGAGCTGAATCAAGAACACCTGATTGTCGACACTAGTGAGGACATGATGTTTCTGTCTTCCCACTATATCTAAAAGATGGAAAATTGTTTGAGGGAAGCATTTTGCAGGTTAACCCATTGTTAGATTTTTTGCTGTTGTTGAAATGTGTTCCATTTGGCAGCTGAAATGTGATGGTTGTTATAGATATGTGGAGATATAAAAAACAAAATATATCCATGTATGCTTCAAAGAAAACACCAGTCACCAGCCTTTATTTCACCAAGTCATTGCTGTGGATGTAACCCTCAGCATCACATTCCATTTATAAAGAATTCTACATACATGAACTTCATGGATTCCAGCACAATAGCCTTGTGAATTACATCATGCTATCATTATCACTTTCATGTTTGTAGACACTTTTTACTACTATTACTGCTACTAATAGTATTATTACTACTACTACCAATAGTATTTTTACTATTACTACTACTAATAGTATTTTAATACTATGACTACTACTAATAGTAGTAATTTTAGTGATAGAAATTTTATAATGGTTCAGTTGGTTGGAGTCAAAGATGTGACTAATTCTCAAGACTAGGTCTTTTGGACTCAAATTTTCTATGCTCTTCTCACCCTGCACCATCATGTATTCTTGAGATCAACTTGTCCTGTTGGCAAATTGCTCCTGGGGCTTCCATTTTCTGGAGAGATTGAGCACGGTCATGCTTCATTCCCCTCCCAGCTCTGCTTTGGACCCTTCATGAGTCCTTGAGCATGAGGATCTCTCCTTTCTCTTCTCCTTTTCCTGGGCTGTCTTTCACAATGAGAATATAAGCAGCTTGAGGTCAGGCTCCCTCTCTCTATTTGAATGCCCAGCATTGCAAGCAGCTCTTAGCTTCATAAATCTTGTTGACCGCCTGCCTGCTAGGCTCTGCAACACCCCCACCCTCTTTTTATCACACAGCTGAATTAGTTTGTGCTAGTTAATAAGAAATCATCCCGCGCCGTCTTCTGCCAGTTTCCATGTATGATTTTCTGGTCTCCCCTGTTAGGTTGTACAGTTGTTAAAGGCAGGTGGCATGTCTTTTATTTCATTTTCTTTTATTGTATCATATTTCCCACAGTGCCTCATAAAAGGCTTTTCTGCATGTCGTGGTGGTTCAGTCAGTGCTGTTGACTAAGACTCAGATCCAGACAGGCAAAGTCATGCTCAGCTTGCTCCATAACTGCGTGGCATACAGATTGTGACCTGGATTTCCGGGTCTCTCTGTGTTTGGCCTTTCAGGAGGGAGTGATGCTAAGTGGACCCTTACAGACTGGGACATTCTCTAGTTTCTTTGTACAGGTTCCTGTGAAATGTAGGAAGGAAGTGAGGTTTATTTAGGGAAAAAGTCATTGTTATTGCAGAGAGATTATATTTAGAGCAGTTTTTTTAGTGCCCCTTAGATCTTCTAAAGCCAGGGAAGGAACTCAGATAAAGGATCTTCATTAGTAGATCTTAGGGAAAAGGGCCAGAATTTTTTAATAATAGGATACTCCCTGGGGAGGAAACTCCAACAAATTCAGGCAGACACGCTCTCTGCAACTTAGGATCTCAAGAGTGTGGCCAAGGGCATTGAAAGGTTAGATGACTTGCCCAGGGACACACAGTCAATATACATCAGAGACAAAACTTGAACCCAGGTCTTCCTGGCTTCGGTACTGCCTTAATAGCAAATGGTGATAACATTAAAAATTGGGGTCTCTATCCAGAATTAACTCAAACCTGATTTTGTGTCTCTGACAGCCACTTATCAATACAGCTAGTGTTTGTTTTATACTAACATAGAACAAGCCTTTGAGGATTCTTCTGAACTTGTTGGGAGACTGAGCGTTTTTGTGGGTTTATTCTAAAAAGAGGCTTATTGAGTAAGAAGTAGATGACAAAGAATGCTTTCAGTCATTAGCCTGAACACATTAGAATGAGTTTATCTAACATGATAAACTTGGCATTTTATGTACCTTGGGTTAATCCCATTTTCTCAATGAGAATAATGATCCCTAGGTAAGTTAAGTGGCACTTACCCATGGCCCCACAGCCATCAGAGGCCCAAGGTGAGATTTAAACCCCATCACAGGCATTCTTGACTATTTTCTCTAAGATACCATATAGGACATTTAGGGTCTGAGTTTTTCATTTCTCTCGGTCTCTGTCTCTGTCTCTGTTTCTCTTTGTCTCTCTCTCTGTCCCTCTCTGTGTCTGTCTCTCTCTCTCTCTGTCTCTGTCTCTCTCTCTCTCTGTCTGTTTCTCTCTCTCTCTTTCTCCCCGCCCCCTCCCACTCTACCTCTGCTTGTCTCATAATTGGTTTGGATCCAAGTAGGCAGGTTCTAGTACCTGAACTAAGTTCCTTCCTGCACTGTACATCTACAGAGTTATCTTCTCAGAAACTTTATTACCAGGTTTCAAAGCAAGAAGACTCTTACTTAAATTCACTTTGTTGGGGGAATACATAATCATGGTTATGTGTATGTAAAATCTTTCCCTAAGGTAGACTGAGAAGGCCCACATAATTTTCACTCTTTACCCTCACACTGAAAAACAGATTTCAGGATTCTGCTTATCAGCTTTTCCTTGACCTTTAATTAAATAGTTTTAGCATTGTATTCTGAATGTAAGGATAGTCCTACTGAATAGGGGACTTGCCAGCAGAGAGCCATGACTTTGTACTGGGCAAATATCCCAGTTGGCTGTTTTTAGAATACTTATATCCTGGACCATTGAAACAAAATGAGTCCAGCCTCCTCAGTTGTCAGCAAAAAGGGGGTTAGTCCATTTGTGCTTTTTGGCTGGTTCTTGAAAGGTACAGACTATCATTTGGGAGCTCTGGGTGTCTGCTGTTCCCTGTCTTGAGTTTGCCCCAAGAAACCTTTTAAAAGGATAATGGTACAAGATCACACTAGAACTACATGATGTATGTAATAGTTTTATAGACCAAATGATGACCAAAAATGATTGTTGCAGTCCTTTTCTTGGTAGTCAAAAATCAGAAACAAAATGAGTACACAGAATTGTAGGATAATAAAACAAATTATTGTATATAAATGTAATTGGACATTTTTTTGCACCAGAAATAGTGACAAATAGGAAGAATTCGCAGAAACATAGGAAGACTTTTAAGAACTGATGCATCGAGAAGCAAGTAGAACCAGGAAAACAATATGCACAATGACTAAAATTATGTAAATAAAAAATACATTTGAATGAAGTTGGAGACTATGTGATTGTAATGACCAGTCTTGGTCCTGGAGAAGAGATGAGAAGATATGCTTTTCTCCCTGTACTGAGAGATAGAAGACTATGGTTGCAGAATGTTAGGTAAATTGCAAGATATAGTTGTTCTGTCAGTTGAACTTACTTAATTGTCTTTGTTGATTACAAGAGAGGGAAGGCTAACTAGGTTGGAGGGAGAAAAGGAGTATATTAGAAAATGACTATGATATAAAAACAATAGCAATGATTAAGTAATAAATGTAAATGTGTAACATATGGTATCTGTTATAAATCATAAAAAGTATTAAAACTAAATGGTTGATTGATGGATGGAAAGATGTGTAATGGCATAAGAAGACTTTACAGCTATGTGGAAGGAATGCAAGGTTAATCTATAAATACTGTAAGTAGTAGTAGTGATTTCCCTTCTAGTGCACCCAATACTTGGGTATATTGAAAAATGAAACACTTACTAAATGTAGAATTAAACATCATCATGTAGCAAGACCATGAAGGGATTCATGAACAATCTTTCTCCCCCTCAAAATAAAGCACAATATATGTTATGAATTTTGTCCAAATAAACTCATTGGGAAAAGTACTAGCAATATTTGTGAAACAATGATTCATTTTCTTTACTTATCACCCATCTTTCTATGATGGAAATCCTTCTAGGAAATTGACCTGAATTTTAGAAAATTGTCCTCGGAAATTGACTTAGCTCATAGCAGTTGATATTCTCCTTCACCTTTGATAGATTAGGGACTAAGTCATTGACATAAGGTGTCCAAAATGGGTCTTCTGGGCTCTGACTCCAGAAACCAAATCTTGCTTGTCCAAGCCTGAGTCCATGGGACCTAGATACAAATTGCTTTGTAGGGCTATCCTCAGCCATTATGATTATGTTTTGTTGTCACTAAAACCTTCTGGCTTTTTTCCCTCTAGTAATGAAAGAGTCATCTTATAGGCTGCTAAATGACAGTGGAAAGATTGAGTATTGGGCCTGGAGTCAGGAAAACCTGAGGTCAAATCCTGCCTCAGATAATTCCAAACTGTGTGACCCTGAATAAGTCCTTTAACCTCTCCCAATCAGATACCTTATCTGTAAAATAGAGACACTAGAAGCAACCACCTCACAGGATTGTTGGGATGATCACAGGAGATAACATTTGTAAAGCTCTTAGTCCAGTCCCTGACATATAGCAGGTGTTTAATAAATGCTTATTTCCTTCCTCCCTAGCTTACTTATCTTTACATTAGGGTTGTTATTTAGATCAAACAGATAACATACAAAACACTTAGCAAATATTACAGTATTACAAACATTCAAGCTATTATTAATATCATGGTGCTATATAAATTTTAGTTATCATCATCATCTATTTCTCTATCCTCCATTTCCCCAAACAGGATGACATACATGTGGCTCATTCTAAAGCGGACAGACACTGAAATGCCTATTTATGAATCCCATACCCCACCCACGATGACAATCACAGCCCATCTCCAGCTTATAGAAACTAAGGCCAATTACATTTTCCAAATAAGAAACTTAGGTGGGGGGTGGGGGAGGATCTTCATTGTATCTCCCATTTTCTACCTTGAAGATGAAATAAAATGAGTTTATAGAAGAAATGTCACAGCAGTTGTTGGAATATATGAAGAGAGAATTAATTTATCTCTTGTGGATAGGACCAGTATTTTCCAGAACCAGTCATGGAAGTTTATGAGCTTTTAAATTACAGGAAACTGTTCAGCGCTAGTATACATAAAACTGAATTATTCTCTAATATCACCAAGGCACTCTGTCTGTGGAATGACAGAAATACATTGTCTTTTGTTTTTGTTTTTTAAAGACATGCTTGGATTGGATGGTGGGGAACTGAAATGCTGCTTTCTCTTCAAGCCTTGTAAGTTTCTATCAGGGTATCTACTGTACCATGACATTTCCCAGGTATAATAAAATGCCATATTATTACCAAACTACATGATTGATGCACCTGTAATCAAAAGCAATGTACACACCTGTGTACACACTTAGAACACATTTTTTTCTTTCAGCTTTTCATTGTTTAACCTGACATTTACTCTTACCCATATCTAGACATGTAAAATGTGTCAGTCTTATAATGTTAAAAAAAGTGATATTTTTCAAAACAACACAAATCAAGTGTGTTTCTTGTATATAAAATAGTTTCCTGGAGGTTATTCACTCTTTTCTGTGTGTGTGCTATCACACATTTTAAAAAAGAATTTTTTTAAAAATAAAATCTTGAAATGCAAAATACTTCTTGCTTTTCAAGAGGTAGATGACTATTATTTCATTATCATTCTTACATATTTAATCGTCAGTTTTCCCAAATATGAGATACTCAAAAATAGATGACCTCTCCTGGTCTCATATACTTTTTAATTGTTCACCTCTTTTCAGAAAAGATCTTCTATTAGCCCACATATTTCTTTGGATAGAATTTCTCAGTGTGGATCAGTGCCCAAAAGATGATGATGAATTGGACTCTTCAACTCATTTCATGTGACCTGAGATGAATGTGAATACATTTTTTAGATATGAGATAGCACTGATGAGATAGCCTGTGATGTTCACCACATTTCAGAATAAGTGGAGGTCTCTATTGATTGTTTTAGCACTTGGGTTTGAAGTGACTGGAATTGCAAGCACAAGCTTTGGTTTTTGCTGAATGACAGTCTTTGAATTTTAACTTATTTCAACTTAGAATGCCAAATTATAGGGAAGAGATGGTTTCAGCCTTCCTTGGAAGATTCAACTGTAGAATGCAAGTAGGTTTCATCAGAGAAACAAACTCATGGAGAGCAGGTGGGAACAGAGAGGAGGTGATATTTTAATTTCAGTGAAACCATGATGAAATACAAGGTTTTAATTAAAGTTAAAGTCATTAGTTGATACCCATTCTTGTTCTGTGATTTCTTTTGCTGTCAGGACTTAATCATGAAACGATGAAGAGTACTTGCATTTCCTAGAAACACTCAGCAAATTACTTTTAAAATTGCCCTGATGGGGTTGACACTTTCCAAGAAGACAGTCATGCATTTAAATGTCTATCTGACTTTCTCTCACTCTCTAATTTCTATCTACCTATCCATCTACATGTAGCTATATTTAATGGTATTTAAGTTTTTGTGTGTGTATGCACACATATCTACACTTATGTCTACACATTGTATGTATGAATACACATTCATGCAAAATCAAGATGGCACTATCTATACTCTATGTATGTGGTTTAAGTATATATTTGTGAGTGCATGTGAATTTTAACCTGGACTAATAATTAAACTAGGCAAGGAAGTCTTATTGGGTCGTATCTCTTCATCATTCGCAGACTAGCAACTCAACTGTAATTTATTGCCTTAGCTACCTGGGACAGCTCCCTTCCTCTCCAGGGTCATAGAGCCAGTATGTGTCAAGGCAATGCTTGAACCAGGACTTCCTGACTCCTAGACTGGCATTCCATTCAGTATGTCAGACTGCCTCCCATGCCTATAAATTTGTAATATAAATCAGAACACCATTTTGACTATAATACATATGTTCTACCTTGAGATTGGCTAAAATGTACTTTGATCATATCAATTTGTATTTTTATCATGGGGTCACATATAGTATCACATAACATACATGTAGAATTCTTTAAAATGTAACCTGTCAATCTTTCAGCTATATATCATTTGAGGGCTGTCATTTTGTCATTTGTTGGAATTGTGGGAGAGAACTGTCCTTAGAGACAAAAGCCATATTACAGAGGCTAAAGAATTAGACATTGTAAGTTGCATATAGAACAATGCCCATTTATCAGGAAAGGCAATTCAGAGCAACTGCCTCCTTCTAAAACGTCCATTCAGACCTAAGCACTTCCTGAAATGCACTTTTGCCTCAGCTGCAATACTTTACTTAAGGCTCTACAAAAGATTCCCATCACAATGTATTTATTTCATATACATACATTCTGTTTTTACTTCTGTGAAAATATTTCCTCAAAGTAGAAGTTAAGCTCCTTGAGGCTAGAGACTGTGCCTAATTTTTGTATCCACACATTACCAGGCACTCTACAGATTTTTGGTGATTGGATGACGGATGAAATCAGGGAATTCTTTTTAAGAAGTCTCAGAGGATTCCATCCAGACTGACTACAGAAAACCACATCTGACGCTGGGTTATGGCATCTGTTGGCTGGAGAGTTCTCTTCTTTTGAATGGTGGAAAGAAGCAGGACTTTGCTAGTGTTCATTCTTCCGCTTTGCCTTTCTTTAATAGAGTAGTCTGGGGACTCCAATCCTTCTCCATTTTACTCTCATTCTGGCAGCTTCCTTCTGCCATCTCCTCTATATCTCTACAGTTAAGGTAAATCAGATGGGACTATTGGGAACAACCCTTCTTCTATGTCCCTGTCTGGCTTAAGTTTTAATGGCACAAAGTGCTCCCTCTGCTCCTATAGTATCTTACCCACCCACAGGCTGACCATGCGTGCATCCTCATTTCCAGGAGCCCAGGGAGTAGGTTATTCCAGTTTAGCGGCAACTCTGATTGCTTTTATTTAGGACAGTCAAACTAGTAAAGAGCTTGGATGCTATTTAGTGCTTTAAAAAAGATAGCAGGAGATTATACCCCAATACTCCAAGGGTATTGTTAAGAAAGGATAGTTACCTATGACAATTTTCCCCCCTGCTATAGATACAGTGTCACATACAATTTGATTATAACTATATATATATATATATATATATATAAGCAAGTATATATATACATATATAAATGCACATGTTTTGTATTTTTAAAAATAACTGTAGATTATATAGTGAAAATCAAATTGTTTGAATGTCACTTTTTATCTGCAGTCATGGGAAAAAAACTGTCTTGTAATTGTTCTTTCTTAAATACATATTGATTCTTTCCTTTACATGCTGCTCCTCTTCCCCTACCCCCAAAAAAACAAAAAATATTTTATCCACTGTTATTTAGGAATCTACTGTAACCCTTTGTTCAAATAAATGGAGTGGGGCAGGGGAGGAGTAAGAGAAAACGAACTGGTGTGGTGTATTATGACAAGAAGGCTGGCTCTGGAATCCAAAGACCCAGGTTTTGATGCTGCTTCTGACAGTGTGTGAAGCCAGTCAAGTCATTCATCTTCTTTGGGACTCAGTTTCCTCAGCTCTAGAATGAGAGGGTTAGCCTTCTGAGGTCTGTTCAAGTTCTACAACAACAAATCTTATGATCTGTCATTGAACACTTGCTTTGAGATTAAAACAAAGGAAGAAGACTTATTGAGGTCCATTATCATGCATTATCTAGAGTTTCCCCTAACCAAATTATATCAGAAAGTCCTGCATCATTCTGTGCTGGGTAGACATAGATGTGTGGGAACCATACTTATTTGTCTCTCCAATGTAGAGATTCTTGATCACATAAATGAGGGAGGGCATTTGGGTTACCAAACCATCATTTGTCCAGTGTCACATGGGTAATGAGAGACAAAGCAGGATCCTCTGACCTTGCACCTTCTGATGGTGGGATAAAAAACCCCCAACACATTTCATTTATGTAGTTATCTAGTTTCTGTATAATACATGGACATTTCAAATACTAAGATTAAGTGAATAGGTTCTTTTCCTATTTTTGACTTCTCTCTAGTGTCAGTTTAAACCCATCATCAATGCAATCAAGTAGATCAGCTAGTTTGAGAAGAATCTCTACTAACAGAATTTTACCCCATTAAGGATCAATATCTTTGAGTTCCATAGGAGACAACTCTTCCTGTTTTGCATGTTTTCTTTAAGCCTGCTGAGCTTTTCCGAGGCTCAGAAAGGATAGGCCGAATGCATTTGTTTTATGAACACTGGGCTGGCATGGCATGATGTCTTAACTCTTGGAGAGATTTGCACATGATGCTCTCATGCTAGAATAAAAAGCCATGTGTTGGTATAAAAAACTGATAGATGGCTGCAATTGGCATCAGAATGACCTGAGTTCAGATTCCCTCCTTTGACTTTCATTAATTCTGTGATCATTAGGAGGTCATTTAAATTTTTCATTTTTAAAAAAAATTGGGGTTCTAGAACTGAAATTTTGGAATTTATTATGCAAATATTTTGATGTTGTCTTGGCAAAAGAAATTGTAGTCTCTGATTCATTTTCCATATTTCAAACTTGGACATTTATCCTTTCTTCCTGATTTTGTTATTTCTACTCAAAATGTATAAGGCTGTTGATCTACATTGGTAGAAAGAGTTTCATCCTTTAGAGTTCCATTTACCAAAGAAATCAGTTCTGACTGAGAAGTAAAAATGGCATTGTGCACTTGGAGTCAGGAATATCAGGAATCAGATTTTGCCTCTGATACTTATTAGCTCTGAATTTCATTTTCTACTTAGGTAAAATGGGAATATGTTTAGCACTCACCTCACAGGGTTGGTTGTGATAGTCAAACAACACATTGGGTAGAAATACTTTCCTAACCTTAACATGCTATTTGCATCAACTGGTCAGTAAGTGTGTATTAAGTACCTATTACATGCCAGGCAGTAGGCTAGGTGCTGGAGAGTCAGAGGCAACGAAGTAAACAGTCCCTATTGGAAGGAGTTTACATTTAATGGAGGAGACAAGGACATATATGAACATGTATATCAAAAACATAAAGGTAGTAAATACAAATAGATAAAAAATGCAAGATAATTAGAAAGGGGGTTGTTCTCATCATAACCATCACTATCTATGCCATCTTTTTAATTGAGCTTTTCACTAACATAGACACCTGGACTTACGTGATATCTTATTATCCAGTCTATTCAGACCGGAGGTGGAATCTAGTGAAAGATCTTGTTGCCTTGGCATCAGCAATATTCCTTCCATCTATTAAAGATATTTCATTGGAAAATGTGAATTTATAGAGCAAGAGACCATATCCACCTTAATCCCAGGCCTTGATTAGAAGATAGGATGATTTCCATTTTCGCACTTAGAACCTCCCAAGAAGGAAAGGTAGAAAGAACTGAATTTCCAACTCACTTTGGTACCTTTTCCTGTGGAATGCTCTTCTACTTTTTACTGTCCTATTTCCTTCTTGCTTCACGCTGTCACCAACACCGCCCTCCCCACCCCCAGAACTGACTACCATTTCTAATCCAGAAGGAATTTCTATTGGGCTCCTTGCATACATTTACACCTTCAGCTTGGGTGAGAAAACTGCCACATAATTGATACAACTCCTGCACATTATAAATTGTTGTTCTCTGGGAAAGTTCTGGGCCAATGGTCTCACTGAAATTACCTGTCAGATCAGCTTTCTTTATAGTCCCATGTAACATACCCATTTCCCTCTCTTTAAAGTTATAAGTGATCATATTTCCATGACTTGAGTTCAAATCACTAAATAAAAAAAAAAAAAAAGACAACAGCAGAACATCCAGTGTTCACTTTGCTGTGGACTCCAAAGCGATGCCAATAAGCATGTTACTTTAAGAACTTCCATTTCCTTCATCAACAATTAGCAACATTTTTCACGGTTTCTTTCTTTTTTTAGCACCAAGTATCGTGCAGTCAGCTTGATCACATTTTTAGATTCATAACAGGTGACAGCGAGCGGAGAACATTGGGCTTTGCTCATGAATCTGCTGGTATTTCTGAAGTTCTTCTGACTTCTAGATACTGTATATTTATTAACATTTTTGCAAAGTCTTACAATTATCCATTAAGGACAATTTTTCATCCTTTGTGACAAATTACGCCTGCCACCAAAAAGCTTTTAAGATCAAAAAGAAAAACAATCCTACAGTTGATCTCTTGATTTTTTCCCCTTAAAGTGAATTATCTTTTAACAGTATTTTTCCACAAAGGCTTTTAAAGTGATAGAATCCCCCTGTTGAGATCATCTGAGTTCAACCTCTTTCCTGAAATGTGAATAACCTCTATACAATCCTTGACAAGTGGTTATCTGATCTCTGATTAAAGACCCACAGTTTTGGGAAGCCAATGCCCCCCCCGAAAAAAAATCATCCATTTTTGTATAGCTATCATCTTGAGAAATGCCCTTTTTATATATGATCAAAATCTGCCTCAGTGTTGCTTCTATCCATCGGACTTGTTGAGACCTTTTATGTCCAAGCAGAATATATCTAATCTTTTTACATTACTGTAGAGACACTGTTCTAGGTATATAAATATTCTTTAAGAAGTTAAACCTAAGATGCCATCTTTTCCTGATTTCTGGTTTTCTGCTGTTATAAAAATTATTACACACAATCATCAAATTTACATTTTTAATTGACTCTTCTTTTATAAGTCATGATGTGAAGCAGATAGCAGACCATTTTTAGATTTAGATTCCAACGCCTATAAGCTGTAGTTTCATATCTTGCCTTGCACATATAATGACTATGTGACCATAAAGTTTAACTTTTCAAAATTCTTAGACTAGAAATCACAAAATAGTTACAGATAATGCATTTTTGGAGGACATTTTTTTTACCTTGTAGTTCTCTACATGTCTGTTATATGTCTGTAATAAGGTACCCGGAGGACCGGGGGTGGTCTTTCTAATACTGTTGAGCAACCCTCTATTCCAGTATGTTTTCCTCAGTATCAGTTGTTATAGTTCATTTGTCTCATATCATTGATTAGCCCAGTGATTCGTGCTCCAGTATCATAAACCAATCAACACTAACTGGCTTTTATAAGAGGATATTTACTGAGAATAGCATGAAGAGAGAGTATAAACATTTCCCCTCAATGCCTAGGGGTACATTCTCCTATCTGTACCCCTTGTTCTTGGGGCAAATTTGCTGAAACAACAGTTACTACAAAGCACTTTTCTCCACCAAGTATACTGAGTGTGGCAAAGCAAAGTTAATGACTAAGTCTCCTCTTGCCCTTGCTACTCTGGGTCGAAGAAGTAGCTCAAACCTTGGTTCCTCACAAGCCTTGCTTGTCCATAAACTCTGATGAGGACTCCAGTGATTGGACCTCTCAGGACTCACACTTTGGATCTCTCAGGTTCCACAGCTTTATATCCTTGCCCGTTCTTTCACCAAGTCTCCTTCCCCTAAGGGAAGAAAGGACAAACACAACAATGAGGAAAAGCCACAAGAAGGTTGTGGACACAGGGTTTTGTCTCCACCGAGACTGGGAGATCAGACCACAGGTGCTGGCTGTCTCCTTCCGAGGCCTATAGCTGTCCTTGACTCCCATATTAACAGAGGCAGGAAGGTGGGGGGGGGATGCAGGGATAGAGAGACAGATGAAGAGGGAAGGAGATGCAGACACAGAGGAAGAGGGAGGGAGATAGATCCAGTTGGAGAGGGAGGAAAAGACAGGACAGATGGAAAGGGAGGGAGGGAGAGAAACAGGACTGATGGAGAGGGAAAGAGAAGGAAGGAGAGAAACAGACAGAGGGAGAGAGATAGAGAGGGAAGGAGAAACAGGACAGATGGAGAAGGAGGAAGAGAGACAGAAGGAAGGAGAAAAACAGAGACAGAGAGACGGGTGGAGAGGGAGGAAGAGAGACCAAAGGAAAGGGAGGGCAAAAGGGAGGGTAAGAGATGTAACTGGAGAGGAAGGGGCAGAAACAGGAGAAGGAGGGAGATAGAGACTAACAGATAAACTGACTCCCTATTAATCTGTGCATACCCATTTCCAGTTCATCAGCCAATCAAATCTGTTACCCTACCACCTGGTTATGTGACTAGAAACTATCATGGAATCCTTGCTTATCCAGAGGATTCTCCATTCCCAGGTATCAGGCACTTTCAGAAGCACCCTCACCAAAAACATTCTCTCAGACTGAAACGCAACTGACCAGTCCCTGTTCCATGAAGAAAGTCTAAACCATCGCCCACCCTCAAAGTGCTTTCATTCCAAGGTAGAAAACAACCTGTAAATAACATGATATTTACAAGGTATATACAGAGCATACTGAAGGTCAATCCAGAACAGAAATACTCATTCCTCGTAGGAACAGGAAAGACTTCTCACACAAGATGGGATTTGAGCCGAGTCTTGAAGAAAGCCAGGGAATTGATGTCTTAGTATTGGGGGAAAAGAACATTCTGGACACTAGACTTGGGGTCAGAAAAGTCTCTGTTCCAGCCCTGTCTCAGACACTGCATGACTCCAGGCAGGTCATTTCACCCCTCTCTAGGCTCCATTTCATCACCTATGAAACGAGAAAGTTGAACTCGCTAGTCACTAAGGTGTCATCCAGCTCCAAAATTTTGAGTTCATACAAGTAGAACTTCTGAAAGGATTTACTAACCAGATGTAAAACAATTGCTCACCTTTTCATGCCTCGAAAAGTACAAGTTTTTTTTTTAATTACTTGACAGTGATCTGAAAAACAAATACTACATCTATTCAATCAGATGAAATAGAGTTTAGTGGCAATTTGCCACATAATTAAGGTTTGTTTTTTTTAAGTCTGCTATGCAGGGAAAAAATAAACAACACAGATCATTTGTTATCCTTGAACTATCTAAAACAACAGCTCTGTTGATTATGTGAATGTGTGGGTGCAGGTGAAGGCATTGGTAGCTGCTCCATGGAAGTTGTGGCCTGTTTTGGTACTTTTTGTCTCTGCCACTCTTTGGATTCAGTATGTTGCCATGTGACTAACGTTTGAAAAAAGTGGCCATCTCCGGTAAAGAAGTACAATGGGCAGACGACTTGATTTGGAGGCAGGAAGACCTGAGTTTTTATTTTTTCTCCAGCTAAATTTAAAACTCCTCAAGAACAGTGACCATGTATCTTACTACATTATATCCTACTGGTCTCCCCCAGCATGCCTTAGAATTCTGGGCACATAGGAGACACTTGGTACACATTCATTGAATGAACCAATAGATTTGTGAATTCGAGACAACTTGAGAAAATGGCATTCATCTTGTCATGTGGTGCAATTGCAATGGGTTTTTTCGACATGTGCAGAATTAGACCAAGATGAATCCTTCAAAGTCTTTACAAGTCTAAAAAATTTAATGTGATTGCATCACATGACAATAAATAGGACAAAGTGAATCCCTGAGGAACCCTGTAGCAAAACTATGTGAACATGGTCCTAGGGCCATTTTGGCAGATAGGATGGGGTCATACTTGACTGATAAATTGACAGGTTGAGTCACTGAATTGACTGATTTGACTTGATATCTTGGCATCTTCTTGGCAGCCTACATAACCATGGTATCTCACTCTCCTCTACAGAAGTTCAACAGCAAACACTTATTTAGCACCTAATATATGCAGAGGGCACCGTGCTAATTACCAGGAATACAAAATTGTTACTTTTTTTATTTTTTAAGCTCCTTCCTTCGGGGTGGTTATATTTTGCTAAGAAAGATGTGAAAGAAAAAAGTGGCAATTATTTCTGTTGGCACATAATGAAAGTAACAACTTCTCACTTAGGGTCTTGGTTTGGTTTCCCAGGATTCCTTTAGTATGAAAATTCCTTCTCCAAACTATATTAGAACAATAGACAAAAATAGCCAGTCTTCCATTAAATATTTTTTTTAACTTTAGAAAGTATTATTTAAACTGTAAAGATAAGGATGATATATATAATTAGAAAAATATCTCCTATGACCTGGTGCCAAGGTATCCAATCCACGCAGCTTGGCATAGTGGTATTCACAGAGACAGAATAATGCAAACTCTTTCTGTGCTAGCTACTGTTGGCAAGAGGCCAAGACTTCATGATCCAGCCTGGCATATCTGCAATTGATTTTTCTTTTCCTTTTCCTTTTCTTCTGTAAGTCACAGCAGCTACTTTCTTCTCCTCCTAAATGTATACTGGGTACAGCCTTCAGTGCTTTAGCTGTTTAGATTTCAAAGTCTTTTAACTGTTTTATCTAGTGTAGACACAAAGCATTCACTAGAACCAGATGTCATCTGCACATCTAAAAATCTGGCCACAAGCAGAAAAGTATTTTTAGTTTCTCAATGACAGTTTTTATTGGGGGAGGAAGAGGTTTTTGGTTTTTTTTTTACTTTTTTTAGTGGTGTTCAACTCTTTGTGACCCCCGTTTCTTGGCAGAGACATTGGAGTGGTTTGCCATTTCCTTCTCCAGTTTATTTTACAAATGGAAGCAAACTGGGTTAAGTGACTTGCCCCGGGTAACACAACTTACTAGTAAGTGTCCCAGACCAGATTTGAACTCAGGAAGATGAGTCTTCCTGACTCCAGGCCCAGCACTCTGTGCACTCTGGTGCCACCTAGTTGCCCCACAAAAAAAAAAAAAAACCCAAACAAACCAACAAAAAAACCCAAAAGACCCTAGATTGAAGATGTTACAGTTATTATCTCTATTTTATTTAGTACAGTCATTTTTCAGCTCTTTGTGTCCCCATTTGGGGTTTTCTTGGCAAAGATACTGGAATAGTTTTACCATTTCCTTCTCTAGCTCGTTTTATAGATGAAGAAATTGAGACACACAGGGTTAAGTGACTTGTCAAGAGTTACACAGCAAGTCAATCTCTGAGGCCAGAGTTGAACTCAGGGAGATGAGTCTTCCTAACTCAAGGCGCAGGTCTCTGTTCATTTTCTATGGCACCGCCTAGCTGCCCATACAGGGAGAGAGAAGACATAGAATAAAAGTGTCCTGTGTGAGGCACGTAAGAAGTCAGCAGTGAACACAAGCTAGCAAACCCATCTTTCACTGTGGCTGGGAATGGCATCCTCAAGAGTCTGTGAGTTTTTCTAGAGGGAGTTACTTCCTTCTTCCACAGTGGATTCCATGTTGTTGTAACCCATCCAAGGGTGTAAGGAAAGTCCCATAGTTGGTCTGAATGCAGAGAGAATAGGCACAGATAGGTGCCTAATCAGATGAAAGGTTCCATGTTAGAGGCTTGGGGAAACAAGACCAAAAAGGAGACCATTGTGGTAGGTTATTTGAGAGGCCATAAAGACCCGCAGTTTCCATAGTACTAAGCCACTTTCTCCTCTCTGAGAACCCAGTTGCCCAGGTCATGTTCAGTGATGTAGAACTAGTCTTGCTTTTATCCATTTATGGTCTGTTTGTAAGATACACCAATTCACTGATTTTAACTCTAGTATTTGGAATTGTTTGGGTGTGAGGGGACTTGGTTAAAATTTTGTCACTTTGACCTTAGGTCGCTAAACCTTAGTTCACTAATCCTTAAAAAGAAATGATTAAGCATCCTCTTCCCTCTTAAGCTCCTTGATGGTACTCCCTCTGCTTCTCAGCTCCCCTTTTCTGGGTTGTCCTCCCCCCTTACAATGTAGTCTCCTTGAAGGCAGAAACTGTCTTTTTCCATGTATTTGTTTCTCCAGAGTTTAGCGTGATGCCTGGTATTATTAAGTAAGCACTTGATGAATGCTCCTTGCTTTGTCTTCTTGCTTTTTCTGCCCCAAATCTGTGATTTGATTGTGGAAACCTGGGTTTGAATTCTGACTCTGCAGTTAGTCATATGATAAAGTCAGTTTTCACTGATCCTCAGTTACAACTTTTTTTCCCCATGTGTATAGAGGAATACTAATTCCTATTCCATTCATCTCACAGGGTTTTTGGATTATAGGATTTAGATTAGGATTTAGGCCTGGAAGGGGTCTTAAAGGCCCCTTAGAGTACAGAGATGTTCAGCCAACTTAACTGAGATTTCATATACTTTGGTGGACATTTTAATTTTCCGCAAAGAAAACACCTGAGCCTGTTGATGTATGGAACCTTTAAAAAGAAGACTAAAATGAATGTGATTGCATGAGACCCCAAAAGTGTAAACATCCTGATTTCTCAGGGGAGCCTTTTCCCAGTCAGGGAGGTTTGCTTTCTAAAACCATTTCATATTAGCAATTGCTTGCATGGTCTCATGCCGAGGTAGTCCTGCACACAGAAATGCTGCCCTTCAGACCCAGGTCCTGGTTTGTGATATAATCATAGGACTGAGGCTACTCAAAGACAACACACACACACACACACACACACACACACACACACACGGAGAGAGAAACCTAATTTTGAGGAGCAGGTTATTGCCTTTGACGTATGTAGATGAGGCTAGTAATAATGCCTCTCTACTCTGCTCTCCCTCCAAAACTAGATTATTCAGAGCACCTAGCTAGTAAATAAGGGCCTAAAGAGTGTCGACATAATTACTCCTGCTAATAAGAAATATCACATTTTCTGTCCATCAGACTTTGATTAAGTCTCTGCGCTGGGGGTTGCTTCATAAAAGGGAAAGACTGGGAGATGAAATGGAGTATTATAATCAGACTTAGCAGAAAAAAAGAGTCAGAACTCTTGGCAAGGACTGAGAAAACAGGGGCTGAGGACAAGGAAAGATTTAATCATTTGAAATGATTTCTGAAGGCAGGCTCTGCCTAGCTTTGCACTGAGTGAAATGACCCCATGCGATTCCCTTCATCACCTCCCCCATCTTATCTGAACCCTTTTAACAGTAAACCTGCTGCTTCCCTCCAGAGTGTCCTTTCTACAGCTAGAATTGCAATTTGCATATTTTAATCTTCTCCAAAAAAATCCTTCTGTTTAATTATAAACATGAGTTCTCAGTAGGTAAGCCAGGTAGACATGATTTTTCAGGGAGGTTGTTGGGCTTCATCTTGATTTTGCAAATAAGGGAGGCCAAAAATATTCATGTTTGGTAATGAATGTTAATCTCTTATTGCACCCGTGTGTTATTTTGGCACCATTCTCTGCTGTTGCAGAAACTTAAAGACATCTGTTTACTTTCAACTCCACGAGACCTGGTGAGGGGGAGCTCAGTTTTATAGGCCACGAATGCCATTCGCTTCTTTACTGTTCTTCTTTGGCAACCTACCCATTCCAGAACATTTTTTTACAGAAATTATTGAAAATTAGTGAAAACATTGCTACTAATTTAGAACATGGCATGATGAAGAATGACAGTTTCTAATGAAGGCAGAATGTACTGTTAATGTCACTCTTAGGGGGAAAAAATTATCTGCCATCCATCAATTGCCAGATAAGAAGAAGAGTCAGGTTCACATACCAAGTGGGAACAGGGTATTTGGAAACAGCCTTCCACACAGGTGACAGATTCTTTGGGTCCACAGAATTTATTATTCATCTTCCCTGTTCATAATATAGCAGGATTTTCATTCAGGTTATGGATTTGATGGCAGAGCTAATTAGTGTAGCCTCCTTTGATTGATTTGACTAAAAAGAAACCCAGAAAAACAGAATTGAAACTTAATAGTTAAGTGACCCTGCACAAGTCACCAATTCTCTCCATGCCTCTGTTCCTTCATCTGTAAAATGAGGATGTTTTATTTAGTGATCACTTCAAGCCCTAAACCTGTGATCTTATGAAATCCTGAATTCCTTTTATATATATCTTTTTTTAAAAAAAGAATATGACAAATTTAACTTGGTAGTTACCAAGACAGTCCTTCTAATCACTATCCCCATCTGAGCATCTTTTTTTCACATAAAAGCACTTTAGATAGTTGAAAGCATTTAACTTGTCCCCAAGTCTTCTCTTCTGTAGAACATGTCCCATGTTCCTTAGATTTTGAGTGGAAAACCTGAATATACTGACCAAGGATTCATCTGTATTTTATTGGAAACTGAAGTCATTTGGGCATGAAAATTGGTCAGTTAGCAGTTACAAAGTGCCTGCAATGAACTGGGCAGTGGAGGCAAAGGGAGTTAGTAAAAGAAATGTGAAAGACTTGAATTAGCAAGGGACCCTCTTGATAGAGAAGGAGTCAGGATGACCACCAGAGGAGGGAGTAATAGTGGTCAGAGATGTAGAACATGAAGAGATATATCTCTTTCTAAAGGAGAAAGTGTGTCAAGAAATTTATGTTGGTTCCCTAAAAGTCATGAAAAGGAGATGGAGAGATTACACAGTTCTGAAGAGGAGGAAGAAATGATTGTTCCCAGAGCAGAAGAAATGGCCTGGAAGGAACCTTGTAGTCTGGAGTGTGAGAGTTAACTAGAGAAGAAAGTTGTCTAGCATAAATCATTGGAAGCATTGGATATTGGATACCTGGGTGATAATAACCACACAATGTTTACAATTTGAAAATACTTCATTTGGTCCCTAGAACAGTCCTTTGAAATATGTAGCAAAGGTGTTCTTAACCTAATTATATAGATAATTATATAGATATAGATAGATAATTATATAGATAAGGTAAAAAACTGTTTCATTTTGAGGGTCTTTGTTTTACTTGCATCTAATATAGTGATTGGCAAGTAATTGATGCTTAACATGTGCTTGTTGATTGAATCATACTTATTTTCTGAAGTTCTTAGAATATGAGCTCCTTGAGGGAAGGGCTCACATTTTTGCCTGTCTGTGTATATTCTCAGTGCTCAGCCCAATCCCACACACATAGTAACTTAATAAATGGCTGCTGGCCAATGAGCTGATTGACTGAAGCTGTACCCACAGTCCTCTATTATTTCCACTGCCTTCCTGGCCTGGCTGAAGCTGAGAACTGGTGATCTAAAAGCTTGTTTCTATCTCTAATATCTGTGATTTTCTCTGTCGCTGTGGGAACATGGCTGTCAGGAATGCTGGACCTTTCTTTCTCACTCTCAGTTCCAGCTCTCAACCTGCCAACACTCAAGTAGGAGAGGAAAGGTACTAAAGGAGGAATACGAGGAAAAGCATGCATCAGGTCTCTGTTCATACTGTGGGTTTCTATTCTGATGCTCAAGTGGTATTGCCTCTAGCCTCCTTCCTACATTTGGTTAGAAAACAAAATGTGAGCATCAGGCGGGTATGTGTATGAGACACCGTTGAGGTCTGAATGAACAGATGGAAAGATTAAAATAATATATAGTGAATTAACAACAGAGGGGGACAATTTGAACCATTTATAAACATGTGAAGGGTGTAAATCTGAAGGAGAGAATTGCTAAGGGGTACCCGTTTAGGAGTGACAGAAGCAAATGAAGTAGATGGTAAAGGAGGAGGAGGATGCCTTCTCCTTTCCCTGAGAAGTGAGCAAGGTCTGTGAAGGGAGGTGGTTCTTGTCTTTCTCTTGTTGACATGTCTGCTCCTTTTGAGGCCCCCAGGAGTATTGTATGTGGAGGGATTATAAATTAGGATAGTACTTTCTCATTATAAATAAAGATCTGACAGAGTTCCTTTTCTATGTATGTCTTTTTTCATAAGTCTTTTTATGAGCAGAGGACATTTGAAAAGTATGCTTTCTTTTGTGCCTGGTTGATTGAATAAAGAAAAAAATCTTCATTCTGCAGGGAAATCTTTGATAAGCTCTTAAATTGGCTGGTATATAATCGCTTAATTTTTTCATTTTATTTATGCCCTTTTTAAAGGGAATCAGAAAGTAACACAGGGTAATACAGTAAAAAAAAAGGGTGCTAGGCTTGGATTCAGGAGAGTCCTGGACTTTGAATTCCATTTCTTATGCTAACTATGTGACCAAAGCTTTAACTAGGAATTCTAGTATTCAGTACAAATTCCGTTGTGTTGGAGCTATGGAGGAGGGAGGGCAAATATAGGACCCAGGATGAAGGAAGGAGGAAGAAAAGGAGCTGGCAGATTGGATGAATGTCCCCCCTCATTGTTAACGCTCTTGAGATAAATGCTAGGTTGCCCTGTTTTAGTTGTGGCCATGAGCAATTCACTAAACTTCCCAGAACTTCAGTTTCTTCATCTATAAAATGACTATAACACTACTCATAATTATAGCTGTATAATAAATATAGTCATCATATCTATTATAATCATAGTAAAAAGGTTTCTGCCTCTCAGGGTGGTTTGAATCGTGAAAAAAGAATGTTTATAGGGTACTTTGCTGATCTTAAAGTGCTAGTTAAATGTCAACTATCTTAAAAATTGTATCAGCATCTTTTGTTTTCATGTCACTTGTTTCCAGATTTACTTCTTGATGGAAAGTCAATCCCTGTCAACAAAAAACAGCATCTTCCTCCCCACCCCCCCAAAAAATCATTCCAACAAAAGTGATACACTGGCTGAGTCTGACTGTACTTGTCATGTTCATCAAAGAAGAAAGAAATATACATTTTCTTATTTCTTCTTCAAGGCCAACTTTGGTCATATTTGCACAGCTTTCAGTTCCTTTGTTGTTCTTTCCCTGTACACTATTGTAAAATAATTTATTGTACATCATTAAAGGTATTGTAGCATATCAGCAGCCTCTCTAAGAGGGTTTATTTAACCTAGGCTTATACTTGTTATTTTGTATATACTTTTCCTTATTCTGCTTCTTATCTAAGGCATCTGTTGTTCATATAGGTGTTTTCTCATGCTTCTCTGTATTCTTCATATTCAGCATTTCTAATGTAGTGGGTCAGCTAGGATGTCTAGCTAGCAAAGCATGCATCTTTGTAGTGTAGGTAAGAATACCATATTATCCATGCAGTTAGCTTGTACTTTCATTAATGGTGTTTCTTTAGGGCATTTTAAAAAATCTGTTAATAAGTTCAGCTATAAGGCAGTATATCGTGCCACTTTCATAGTTTTAACATGTAGCCTTCCCCAGACCATAAGGTATTTACCCTCTTGCTTCATCTCAGAAACACTTGAAATACATTTTCATAATAGTTCTTCAGCACTGTGGACAGCTCCCAATTCTCTATAGATCAGTCCAGGATTGTAGTGGCAATGCCAAACTGTAGCCATGTTTCAGGAAAGCGTCATCAACATCTTCCAATGTTATTGCTTTCTGCTTGGCTATTGAAAGAGAATCATCTCATCTCCAAACTGAAGTTCTAGAAGTCATTCGAGTTAGAAACAGTAATCGCCCAGCCGATCTCTTTTCTTTAATAGCCTTCACAAATTCAGCCACAAAATTCCTATTTTTGATGAAATTTTTTTAAATAAGAGCGATATCCTTTCTAATTGAGCCAGAAGAAATATGTTTCCCATTGCCCTGAGCTGACATAATGTAGAACTTTAATATTATGAGGCTGTAAAATCTCATTGGTTTAGACTTCTCTAATTTTAAGGTCATAAGCACTGGGGTGCAATGTAAGTAGCACTCAATTTGAAGAAGGAAGACCTGGATCCAAATCCCAGATGTCATTTACTACTTGTGTGACAATGAGCAAATCACTTAGCTTCCTCAGTTTCCTCATCTGTAAGAGAGTGAAGTCAACCTGTGATATCTTTTCTAATGCTACATCTGTGACTCTGTGACCATTTAACTGACACAAGATATACATTTTCTTTCTGCTTGGGCACTCAAAATTCTTCTGACCTAGTTCTTACATGATATTGATAAGAATTCCTCCTGAGCAATGTAGTCAAATTCTCCTTTTCCAGTAATCGTATGATTATTTATTCATCAAACAAACATTTATCAAGCATGTATACTTTCAGCATCTCTATGCTGCCCTGCATTGGTGTAGAGGCTTTCCTCATTTGGAAGTTCCCAACGAAATCACAGTTCCTTTTCTCATCCTTATACAGCACCATGTTCAGCTCTGGGATAGATACAAAGCTTTGGCAAGTTTGAAAGTCTCATTGCATTTATCATCTAAGATTTGGGTTTTTATCCTTTTTTAGTGTCATGGACCCCTTTAGGTGGTCTGATAAAACTTCCAGACCACTTCTGAGAATTGGGTTTTAAAATGCTCAAAACAAATGAAAAGCAATACTAAATTCAGTTTCAGTTTAGTACAAATACAAATGTAGTGGATTTTTTTCCCATCTCAGTTCACAGACCCCCTGAAATGTTAGCCCTACATTAAGAATGCCTGATCTAGTAGCTGAAGGAGATACAAATATAGGCATGCACCGACAGTTCTTGATTTATATAAATTCACATTATGCAAATTCGACTCCCCAGTGGGCTGGCAGAAGGACCCCTTACTTATCCAGTCTTTGGCTCTGGCTCCTAGCAGGCTGCAATAAGGCTGGAAATGGCCTCAAGGGCAGGGGTCTTCCTCTGCAGGCACAGAAGCCTCTCTGGATGGGCTTTGGGGCCCCAGGCACTGAAGCCACTATGCTGTGGATGTCAGAGCTCATCTGGAGTCCCTTGAGGAGAGGAAGAAAATCTGCAGAAGAATGGTCCACTTAAATTAAGTGAGAGCTGGCTTTTATAACCTACAAGATTATATAACAAATATATCACTTGTGAATTCAATTCTCATGGAAGGTCTAATGGAGAATGCTGGTACCTGTTCCTTAGGAGATTGCATTTTAATTGAACTTTTAAAGATTAGGTAAAATTTCAACTGGCAAAGATGAAGAGTGAGGGAAGATCAGGCATGGGACATGGCCTTTTGCAAAGGCATACAGGTGGAGGAGGGCATTTTCAGGTGTCAGAGTAGTCCACTTTAGCTAGAGGGTTAGATAATAGGATCATAAAGATGGAAAAGTTAGAGCCTCTTTAGTCTAGCCTCTTCAATTTATAAATAAGGAACAGAGGACACAGAAAGATTAAGGGATTTGCCCGTCGCAGAGCTGAATTTGTACATGAAAATAATAAGAGATAAAGTTGAAGGGCCACATGTTGCAGGATCTTGAATGCCAAGTAAAACTGTGAATAATAAAATGATGGGCCTTGTATACACTAATTTATCAAATCTATTCAATTCTTAAATTAGTTTTGATGATGAAGAAAATAGATGTCAAAGGTCAAAGGACAGTGATAGCCTAGACAAGGGAGTTCTTGGACTAATTTATTTGTTTTGTATTTTGATAACTGTATTTTGAGACAATTGGTCTTATCTTATTCCATGAATTTCAAAGCATTCTGAGAAGGTATCCACGGGCCATCATTGAGATCCTTGACTGAAGAGTTCCCTAGCCTGAGGCAGGGTTAAGTATACAACATGTGCCCCTCAGGAAGGAAGGATGGGCTATCTCAAAATTCACGAAAGAGAAACAAACCATATTTGGCAAAAGACAATGTTCTTAGCAGAAATATTTGATGAGAACTAAAAATATAAATTATACCATCTACTTGACTGTTCTTTTCTGTCTTTGAGTCCTATGCACCCCTTCTCCATCAGCAGATGGTCTTGCCTCCTACTTTACTGAGAACATTGGGAACCACCTCTTCTAAGATCTTTCTCCTGCCATTCCATACCTCATACCCCTCTTCCTCTTCACCTACATTCTCCTTTACTCCTATCCCAGAAAAACAGGTGACCATTCTGATTGATAAGTACAGATCTGATAACTGTGTGTCCTCCATCCCATTCCTTCTTTACTCCTCCAGTTTACTTAACTTCTCCTGCAGCAATGCCCGCTTTCAATTTTTCTGTTTCCTTTGGTTCTTTTCCTACTGAATCAAACATTCAATTCTACCTCATCCTTTTGAAACTGTTGACCCTCCCAACCTCAAGTGATTTCACCACTATTCCACTGCCAAACTCTGCAAAAGAATCGTTCATATCTTCACCTCCCACTCATTTCTCAATCCTTTGCAATCTGGCTTCTAACTACACCATTTGGCTGAAACTGTTCTCTCTAAGTTTACCAATCATTTCTTCACTGCTAACTCTGATGGCCTTTTCTCAGTTATTATCACTCTTGAAATCTCTGCAGCTTTTGATATTGTTAACCCTATTCCCTTGCTCTCACCACCTGTTCCCTAGGGGAGAGTCTTTCCTCCATTGGCTTGTGATCATTTCTTCTCTGTGTACTTTGTTGGGTTATCTGCCTCCTGCTTCATAGTGTGGGAGTTTTGCAGGACCTAGGGGTCCTCTTCTCTCCCTACGCTCCCTCCCTCATGATATCATTATCACCCATAAGTTCACGTTTCATTTTATTTCATGAGTTCATTTCCAAATCTCTTATATCTCTCCTGATTTCTTAGCCCCACAGAGATTGCTTGTTAGACAACTCCCTTTGGATTTCCTATAAGAATATTTAATTCAATTTGTCCAAAACAGAGCTGATTATCTTTATCCCTAAGCTTGCCATCTTTCAAAATTCCCTGTTTTTCATTGAGGAATATTGGGACATCACTCTTGTCCCATTGTCTCAGGTTTGTAACTTCGGTCATCCTTGTCTCTTCCTGTTCCCAAATTTCCCCTCTCTACTCAGCTGCCTTGTCTTGCTGGAGTCTACCCTACATCACTCCCATCTGCCCCCTGCTATTATTCCAGGAATTCTCAACTGTATGTTAGAGACCTCTTGGGCAGTCTGATGAATCCTGTGGATCTCTTCTCAGAATAATAGTTTGAAATTCATAAAAGAAAACCTCTAGGATTCCAAAGGAAACCAATTACATTGAAATATAAATCACACACATATTATTTTTAAAGCAAGTTTGCAGAAACAAATTAAGAATACCTGCTCTACTTACACAGTTTCTACCCAAGTTCACTCACTCATCACCTCTTGCCTGACCCAACAAAATCACCTCTGAAGTAGTTTCTCTGCTCTCCTCTCTCCCCTCCCCAAACCCTCATCCATTTGTATGCCAAATGAATAATCCTAAGGCACATCTCCAACTTACTCAGAAATTCCCAGTGGCTTCCAATTGCATACAAGATGAAATAAAAACCCATTAGTCTGACATTCAGTGCCCTCCACAGTTGGACTCCTATCTCTCTTTTCAGTCTTTTTTAATTCCTATCCCAATCATAAACTCTATGGTCTAGTGATAGCAGACTACCCATTCCCACCCAAATTCAACATCCTTTCTCCAGCTTCAGACAAACCCTTCAAGAATCTTAGAATTCATACTATCTCCAACTATCTCCAGTATCTCTAATACTTTTGAGTATTAGAATTTAAGCTCTTTGAAGGCAGAAAATGTTTTGCTTGTTTATTTTTGTATCCTTAGCACTTAGCTTCATGCCTGACATATAGCAAATTCTTCCTTCCTGCCTCTCTCCCTCCCTTCCTTCCTTCCTTTCCTATCCTTTCCTTTTTTCTCCATTTTCATTCTCCTTCTTTTAAGGATCAGCTTAGAAGACACTTCATCCACAAAGCCTTTTCTGATCTCTCACATTTGTTACTATCCTCTCTCTGCTGAGTTTCCTATGTTCTACACTTTCTATCGCTTCTAAAAAGTATAAACTTCTCAAGGGCAGGACTTGTCTCTTTTATGACTTTCTTAGCCCAATTCCTAGGAAATAATAGACCCTCAATAATAAGTATACTAATATAATAGCCAGATAATAATATAATATTAAATGTGATATATAATATGATAATATATAATATTAATATAATAATAGCTAGCACCTTAAGGTTTGCAAAGAACTTTAACATAGGTTGATTCATTTGATCCTCACTGTTACAACTCTGGGAGGCAGGTACTATTGTTACCCACATCTTACAGATGAAGAAACTGTAGCACAGAGAGGCAAAGTGACTTACCCAAGGTCACACATCAAGGGAGTATCTAAGGTAGGATTCTATTTCAGGTCTTCTTGACCCTAAATGATGCAGTCTGTTAATTTCACCCCCACCTAATAAATATTTGTTAAACTTTATCATACTAAGGAATAAAAGCTGGGAAGGCTGATGAGAAAGAGGCTGAAATTAGGTTTTTTTTTTTCAAATACAGACTATTTTTTCATAGTTTTATCTGTTCCTTCCTCCTTTACCCCCCAAAACACTTAATTTTCCCTCCAACATAAAATTAAAAACAATACATATTTCTTTCCCAACCAAAGTAATAATAGTTGTCCATGGAAAATTATTAGACAGTGAAATTCTGTGAGCCAAGCTGTATGAAAGGAAGAAGGCGAGGTACCAGCAAGCGAAAAAAGTCTACTCGATAAGCTGTAGAGTCCAAGTACTTAACAAATCAGATCAAAAGAGAGAGCCCTGAAAAGAAATCAGTTTACTTGGAAGGACTGTATTCATCAGAGATTTGACTGGCCAACAGTGGCATGTCATGAGGAAGGCCCCAAACTTTTTTATTTGCCTCGCGAAGCAATCTGTGATAAATCATTGCTACATATTTTGGTGTCTCCTAACAATGTGTCCCATTAACCCCAGCTTCCATTCTTGAATTTCAAACATCATCTGTGATGATCAAATGAATAAAGATTATTAGTTTTCCCTGAATCCTTAGAACTCATATAATACACAAGTTGCTATCTTTTCCATGCATCAGTCCATTGCACCTCATAATCTGGGAGACCTTGCTTTCATCAGTCATGACCCTTTCACACATTAATCTTGCCAGAGAATGTTGATGACCATTTTCCCTTTCTTATGCGAAGCAAATGTTGCATAAATTGAATTTTAATGTTTTTTCATTGTCCCAAAGGAAGATAAAAACCATTAGCTAATGACTCTGGCAATATATAAATTGTCTTTAAAATCTGGAATAATATTTATAACCTGCAATACTTGTTGTGGCAGTTTGGATTTAGGGAAATTTATGAACATCAAAATAATAAAGTGTGACTTCCACGTTGGGAATGAAAGCCTAAGACAGCATAAAGAACCTGCTTTCCCTGTAACCTATTTATATGCATGTTTGGATGGTGCACGTTACAGGCATCTGGCTGGAAACCAGCCTGTTCAATTACGAGTAAATGTCAAATCTCTTTACTGTTACCCATTATTAAAAATATCCTTGTCTTAAATTTACCTTGGCAGCAGACTCTGGCTGCTTATTATCTTAGTGTTACTCTGAGGATTTAAGACTTAAAGAAATGTCTCTATTTTATTAAAGCCATGATATGTGTTGGTATATGTATATATACACATGTATATATTCATATATATATTCTATGTATACATGTAGAATATATATATATATATATATATATATATATATTCACACACAGGTACATACATCTCCTTGAAAAAATAGCTTTGCTTTTTAAAAAGGGCATTTCTCCTTTACTTTAATATTAAATTTTACTCAAATTGCTTTTTTACCCCTGAAACACAATTTGTATCCTTATTTTATGAACTTGATTTACAATTCCCAAGTAGATGTGCTAAATCCTTTACTCCTGTTAACAAAACTGATTCTATCCCTTTGTCTCTGAAATGAAACAACATCTGAGGACTTCTACTGTCTCACAGAAATCTACAGAAATTTACATGCATACATATATTTATTTTTAAATATATATGTACATATATACATGTATATATTTAAAAAGAATACTCCAACTTAGAATCTTCCCCTGTTAGATTGTAAGGTCCTTGAGGGAATGGCCTTTCTTAAGCCTTTTTTTATATCCTAAGCATTTAACACAGTGCCTAGACTTAATAAATGTTTATTGATGGATTGATTATTGATGGTCTTTAACCTTTATTTCCATTTGTTTTCCATGTTTTCTCCCTTGGAGTTAGTGAACTAGAAAGAACAATTTCTAACTTCAGTTTCATTAATTATTCATGACATATATCACCAGAGTTAATTAATAGGGAAACATCCAATTGTAGAAAGAGTTATCACCTTGCAATTCGGTAGCCCTTGGCTGTTTGAAATGTATTTTCTTTCTTTCTTTTTTAATTTTGAGTTCCAAATTCTCTCACTCTCTTCATTCCTTCCCTCACCCATTGAGAAGGCAAACAATATAATACCTATTATATTTGTTAGGTCATGCAAGACATATTTTCATATACAATGCATTTTCACATACACTATCCTCTCAATAATCCATCATCCATCCTTACAACAGACCTGTGTGATAACTGCTGTATCACTTAACATCCATCTCCATTTTACAGGTGAGTCAACTGAGGTTAGTGGAGTTGCCCATGTTCACTCAACTAGTAAATTGTCGGGTACCTCCCTTGATGCCAGGTCCAACAATGTTTCTGTACATTTGGGCTTCACAGTAGATCTTTTTCAGATCCAAACACCGATGCCCATTGATATCTGGTGAATAAATGATAGGACCTGAGTGTCAGTCTTTGGGTTATCAGTGTGATGCTCTTTCTTCTATACCCTGCTTCCTGCCAGCTAACACTATTAGAGACACAGAAGCTTATGTATACTTTAACAGTACAGAATATATCACAAAATAATTCTGTAATAGAAAAAAGTCAGAGTTTTTGGACATAGTCAACAGGCATATGAATGTACTCTAGTAAAGAATATGGGAATATTGAGTAGAATATTGGGTGAAAGAGAGAAGTGTTCCTATTTCTTTATTAAAACCTTATTCAAACCAAAGACCATCAGCCAATTATAGAGGGACGTCCTTGAAAATATAGGTGAAATCAGGAGTTGTTTCTCAAATTTATCATTTTCAAAAAATGTGCTTTTGGTTTTAATTCAAGTACTATTTTGAATTAGATTTAGGTTCATGACTTTATCCCTTGATAGAGGTGATCTCCTGTATCTGGAATGCTTGTCCTCCTTATTTTCATGTCTTAGATTACCTGACTTTGTTCAAAGTGTAACTCAGGTGTCATCTTCTAGAAGCTTTTCCTGATCCCATAGGTCATGGGTCCTATAATTGCTCTCAAGGATGCTTTCATTCCATCAGTTGGGACTTTAAAAATGGTGATTGAATTGAAGTGAATGATGTAAAACCACCAGACTGATCAACACCTCTCCCTCAGTAAATTGATAGTTGGGACAGTCTGGTACACCCACTGTCTCCAGGTATGATATTATTTGGTAGATAAGAATACACAGTAATTCAATGATCTATAACATTATCATCTTTAGGCTTATTTCCTTTCCAGGAAAGATCATAATATCTCTACAACCTAGTTGATAAAACTTGAGAGTTGTGATCACTGAAGAATTTGTCACACCATGGGGCCCACAATGGGATGAACCATTCTGCAAAGGCTTCAACATAGCGTATTGGATAAGGCATTGGACTTGACTTCAAGAAGACCTGGATTCTAAACCCACCTCAGATATGTGCCTGGTCTGTGGCACTGGCAAGTCATTTAGCCCCTCAATGCCTCAGTTTCCTTATCAGTCAAATGAGGGGGCTGGACATGATGTCCTCTAAAGTCTCTTTCAACTTTAAAAGCTAGGGTCCTATGAATTTAGCTAATCTATTCCAGGGATGACAAGACAAACTGGGCATGTCCTTGAATTCCTTCCTGCTCTGAAATAGTTTTCACTTTCCAGTTAAGGGTACTTGTCACCTTCACATACACTCTACCACCATGTTACAGTGATGCTGTGACTGCCATAATGTTACAACATCATATCTCTGTTTTAACCATCTTCATCGTTTAAATATTTTGTGGCATGAGTTCTTCTTATGATTTATGGGACTTTGCCCTCAAAACTTTTTGGTTATTAAGTTAATAATCCCCTAGCCCTGGGAAAGTACAGTTCACATAAATACTAACTTGGCAAACTGTGGCTGTGCATCTCTAAACCATGTCAGATAAAGAAGCAGCACCGAGGCTTGTCTATAAATATCACCTGAATGAGACAGCAAATAAAACACTGCATGTTTAACTGGAAAGAGTTGAGAATTAATGCTAAATTAAAATATTGTCACACAGATTAGTATAAGACAACACACAAACAGCCAGTCCTTCTAATGTCTTCTCTTTGCTGTGAACACTGAATAATAATTATTTTATGAAGGTAGTGCATGGTAAATATTTATAAACAGGAATGTAAAACAGTGAGACCACAGTGAATAAATTATTTGAAATATTTCAAAATTCACTTTTTAAAATGCTCTTAGTGAAACTTAGGCATGGTAATCAATATTTCTTTCCCTTGCCATCTGCTTCTCATCTCCAGATCTTTTCCTTCCAGGTGGATAACGCAGTTGGGCTTTATGGCGTCCTGGATGTGAATATCCATTTTTATTGACGACCATTCCTGTATGTTTGCGTAGCTCATGCAAACATGTAATCGCTAAATATAGGTCTTGGGGTGTAGTAATTGCTGGTTCCTTCCCAACAGTAGGAGCAATTAGGCTACAGCTAATGAGCAGCTTCCAACATGATAGCTTAGTCTACTCTTTCTTAATAGTGCTTATCTCATTAAGTGGCCTTCCTTCCCTAAGATGATGGAAGAAATCCATTACACGTTTTTACTGGAACAATTGGTCAAAAGAATTTAATCTTCCATCTTCACTGCAATTTTAGTATTTTTTCAGGTGCATCTGTTTGTGGAGAATTCCCATTTGTATTTAATTCCCATTTTAATTGGCCTTCCACAGCCAGCATTAAAACTACTGAATTGCCCCCACCTGAAGGCCCAAGACAGGGTCTCTCATCTGAAACAATGATACTTAGGTGGTTTAGCCAAGTCTTTCTTAATCTGAAAGCAGATGGGTATAGCCAGTTAATAATGTGTGAATCGTGTTCTTCTACTTCTTTATCAGGCCAGGA
Organism: Bettongia penicillata ogilbyi; assembly: GCA_023548195.1. NCBI lineage: Eukaryota > Metazoa > Chordata > Mammalia > Diprotodontia > Potoroidae > Bettongia > Bettongia penicillata. The sequence continues at coordinate 2,603,697 of JAJHZJ010000062.1, read as the reverse complement.
GGGCTTGCCTTAATGAGGGTTGCATGTTTTATTGGTTTGCTAGATGCATTTTTCTTTTCCCTTGGGCAGAGCATTGCAGTTTGTCTGTTTTTTAATTCTGCAGCTACTTTACCCCCTTCCAGGGAGGAGGGTCTGACCCACTAAGTTAATAGTAAGATGATTGATGGCAAAGGATTGGGAAGGGATGGAGACTGAAGAAACTTAATGAAAATAAAGTCATTCTTTAGCCAATGACATATCTTCAAGGGCTGTAAACTTTCAATCCGAGATTCTGAATGTCCCACATTACTCTTCCACAAAAGCAGAGAAAACAGACAATTTTCATGGTGTTGGGAAGAGGAATGGGATGGAAATAGACTTTCTTCTCTCCCTACTTCCCACTCTCAATTTCAGAGCTATATAGCCTGGGATTTAAACCTTTATCAGTTCAGCCCCAACCTACCTTTTTGGCCACATCCACCAATCCTGATCAGCAGCAACAGTGTGTTTCTGACTCATCCCCATCCATTGATTTCTCCTGAATCCACATGAATTCCTCCAGGGATGGTTCCTGTTCTTCTTTCTTTGGGAAAGTATCCCTGAAGAGCTATAGCCTACAATGCCTGAGAACTATTTCTTCCCCTTTCTTCTTTCTTGGAGTACGTATTGTCTTCAGAGCCCATTTGATTTTAATTATGTATTGTTTTTTATCTATACCTTTTTTGCTAACATATCTCATCTTCTTTAAATGTATTGGGATCTTCATGAAGGCAGTGGGTGATACTCTCTCTCCTTCACGTGACGCTTAGCAAACCAATATTCTCATAGTAGACACACTAAGTGCTTGTGATTTACATATTATCTCCCCCCAAAAATATGCACATCTTGAAGACAGGAACTGTTCTATTATGTCTTTGACTATCTAGTGCCAGGACACTTACAAAAACTTGTTAATTATTTGCCCGCTTGCTTAACTAATGTAGAAGAATTTAATTCACTACTCTGGGTCCTAGTTTATAACCATGTAAGATGAGGAGGTTGGGTTAAATTATAAAAGCTTAGAGGTAGAAGGGAGGCCAGGATCCTTATAGACTCCATCCCCTTGCCGAGAAATTCAGTTCATAAAGAGAAGCAAGAAGGATCCTCAAAGGCCACTGTATCACCAAGGCAATACTCACAGCACTAGTGGTGACTATGAATATGCCAGCATAATTCTAAATTGCCAAGTATCTAAGACTCTCCATATAGAAGGCAGAAGAAAAACATTTATTTAAATACTAGAAAGCCAAATCCCAGAAGCAGAAAGCAACATCTGTTATGGTGACCAAAAAGTTAATAAACATGATCACAGCATGGGGCAAAGCCATTCCCCACCTCAGCCAGGGCCTTCGCACTATAAACTGTCATGATCCTGAGCCTTGCTGTGTTGGTTGGCCTGCGCCCTTTCCCCTCTGACACAATCCTGCTCACTCGCTTCCTCTGGGTTCTGCTCTACCCTTCCTGTTCCACCTGTTCAGCAAGCTCCTTCTACCACATGTGACCTAGGCTTTCAGGTTATTTAAGCAGATCATGTGGGAAAGATCTTTCCATTTAAGTTACTATTACAGTCACCCATTCCAATTCTCTCATTTTCCAAATGAGGAAACTGAGACCCTGGGACGTGGTCACTTGCTTGAGATTATACAGATGAAAATCATCAGAGACAGGTTTGGAATGCAGGTCTTCTAATTCCAGCACCAATCTTCTCTCTCTGTACCACTGGACCTCCATGAACATTAATAAGCAATTGTTATACACAAAACACTGTGCTAGGCACTGGATTTACAAAGATGAGATAAAATAATGCCTCAAGGAACTGACCTTTTATTAGAAGGAATATCCCTTGGACTCCAGTGTGATACTGTGAAAACTGAGGTGAGAGAGAGCACTGGGGGATTAGGGGATAGTTCATGGATGTTGTGGCCTTTGAGTTTAGGCAGCAATAAAGACAAGAATTCAGAAATGGATAGGGGAGGGGAGAATGTTCCAGTCATGGAGTCTGACTTATGGAAATGGCGGGAGGTAGGAGGTAGGTATTGAGTTTGGGGAACTAAAATAATTCTGCCATTGAATATAATGGGGAACTCATGGAAGAAATAGTTGAAACTTCTGTTGATCATCCATATCCTAATTAAATGAACATCCAGCCTTTGTTTGAAAGCCTCCAGTGATGGGCATACCCTTCCAACTCTAAACTTTTGGAGTCTAGAGTATCTCCTTCTGAATTCCATCTCTGCCACTCAATGTCTATGTAACCCTGTGCAAGTTACTTAAACCCTCCCACTCCCTTTTCCTCATTTAGAGATTGGGTATTATAATAATAGGACTTATTAATCAGCCAATGATCATTGCTAATTTACCATGTGTCAGGTACTGTCTTAGGATCTAGAATACAAGGAAAACAAAACCAATCTTGAGAATCAAATGAGATAACGTGTAAAACACTGTTCACCTTGAAGTGCTACATTAATGGTGATGGTGGTGGTGATACTGTTAAAATTCTCATGAGATTTTTTTGAGAGATGAGAGAGAATTCATTACTGATTGTTAAGGAGAAGATAGAGAATAGTCTGATCTCAGACTTGATGATCTCCATAGGAAGATTAGGCAGCTAGGGAGTGTAATTTGTGAACAAACATAATTTTAGACTCAGAATGTTAGAATTACAAGGGGCCATAAGCTAGTCTAACCCTTTAATTTTACGGCTGAAAAACTCTGTGATCAGGGAAAGTACCTTGTCCTCAGTGCCCTCGCTTATCCAGTAGCTGTCAAGGGTAGAACCCTGCCCTGCCAGTCCTATTCTCTTTCTATCACTCATGTTCTTTATTGTAACATAGAGATGCTTACTTTGTGAAATGGATGGGTTATAAATGATTATAAAGTGCTTTAGGCTTCTAAAAAAAAGTTGGATGGAAGATTGCTAATTCATCTTCCCCAAAATGAAATAGACCAACCTGACAGACCTTGGTCCTGTTGTTATCCAATAATACTTAGCATTCTGATGAAGGTACTCTTATTTGAACAAGTGAGACCACACTTTGCTATTGAGTTATCTCTACAGAATGATAAATCCACTGTTGATTTTGTCAGCCACCCTTTCCACAACACAACATTCTATCATGTGCATAATATAATCATTTAGCTTTTGGGGGATTGTTTTTCAGCACCATTTGAACAAGTCATAAGCTTAAATTATGAAGTCAACTCTGGAGGCTGAATGTTAGTAAAGTCGATCAATGCTGTCTACCTCGACAGCAACAGATTTAATATACTTTGCTCATTGACCTACTAGATTCATTGTTTATAGCTCTCAAAATGTAAATAGATCAGTCCAGATATAATGTTTTCCTTGAGAGTGAAGTTTGGTTTTATTTTAATTTTTTCCCATTGCTAATTGGAAAGGAAGTTTGAGAATACCATAGGTTCCGAGCTTGACCTCCTCTCTGTCTCCCCTTCCCTCTTTCTCTCCATTTCTCCCTCCCTTCACCCTCTCTCTTTTCCTCTCATTCTTCTCTTCCCTCTCCTTTTCCCTCTCCCTCTCTTCCTCCCCCCTCTTTTCCCCTCTCACTCTCTCTCCTCCTCTCCCTTTTCCTACCCTCATTTGTATCCTAATAAATCATACAACCTCCCCAAAAGAACCCACAGACAAAAACACTCCTAAAGTCCTAGAATACAGGCAAGCAAAGCAACGGAAAAAAGGTTTTGCATGTAAGAGACTCTTAAGCAATGCTCATCAGTTATCATTGATTAAAGGGAAAGTAGCCAATGCTTTAGCTTTAATGAGGTAATTATTACTGCTTAAAGATTTCCTCATTTGGAGACTGGGGTTGATGGTGGTGGTGGTGGTGGTGGTGGTGGTGGTGATGGGCTCTGTGTGAGGCTGGTGACCTGCACAGCCCTCCCTCACTCAAAACAAAGTCAAGTGCAAGTCATATCATCATTCCTATGATGGCATGGTCTTCCTCAGCAGTGAAGGACAAACACACATATTATTATCATACTTTTATGCTGATATAAAATCATTATATTCATATGATATTATTATATTAATAACTGGGCTTATCATGTCCATGTGACCCTGGCCAAAACACTTCCCGTCTTCATTTCCATGCAACAGTCTAAAACTTTAATCTGTCAAATTGTGACCTGTTGTCCTTAGTGGAAGGAGTTTCTTCTTCCAGTGCTAAGCACCCTCAGTTTTTTTCACCTCTAAAATAACTCCTTTTGATAAGGCATCATCTCTCTAAGTCCTAGGGTATGTGTGTGTGTGTGTGTGTGTGTGTGTGTGTGTTTTAATTGCACATTGCCTGGAGGTATAGACTACTATCCCTTAATTAGTATTATTTTATGATATGAGCTATCTGTTGCCTTTGATAAGGCTAAGCAAAATTTCATTGGGGTTGGGATAAAAGAACGAGTAGTGATTAAGGATGGCAGCACGAGGAGTATAGGAAAAGCGAGGAATGATTTTAAGCAAAGGGCTCAGTTTCTGGAAGATTAACCTGGCTGCCTTGAACAATGTGGACAGTCGCCCTGAGTTAGACGGTCCTTTTACACTTGGAGGCATGACTAGATGCCTGGATCCAGAAAAAGTTATGAGTCAAAAAATCACAGACTTTTCTTTAAAGTTGCCCCTATTCTTTACCTATCCCAAATGATCTCTAATATATAATATCCACTAAAGAGAGGGAAACAACATTCTTCTTTAAAAATTTTTTATTTTTTTAACATCCTTTTTAAAAAATTTTGACTTACAAATTCTTTCCATTCCCTCCACTACCCATTGTGAAGGGTGTCTATATTCTTTATACATTATACATGTGAAGTCACATAAAATATATTTCCATATTACCCATATTACAGGAAGGAAAGAAGGAAGGAAGGAAGGAAGGAAGGAAGGAAGGAAGGAAGGAAGGAAGGGAGGGAGGGAGGGAGGAAGAAAGAGAGAGAAAGAAAGAAAGAAAGAAAGAAAGAAAGAAAGAAAGAAAGAAAGAAAGAAAGAAAGAAAGAAAGAAAGAAAGAAAGAAAGAAAAAGAAAGAAAGATAGAAAAATAAAGTAAAAAAAATTCTTTAATCTGCACTCAGTTTCATAGTGCTCTCTCTGGAGGTGGAATAGCATTTTTTCATCATGAGGAGACAGCATGTTTTGATGGAAAAAACATTGACTCCAGTTAGATTCTGCTTCTGATGCTTACTACTTGAGTATCTTTGGCTAAACCTCTCTAAGCCTCATTTACCTTTTGTGTAAAGTGGCTTTGAGATCCTTTCTAACTGAGGAGCTATGGACATCTATCCAGTCTTTGTTCCATGATCTCTGTAAAGGTGAAAGCCATTGCCTCTGAAAGTAGCCCATTGTACTTTTGAGTACTATATGTTGTTAGAGTTTTTGCTGTTTTTGTTGTCTTACACTAAATATGTCTCCACCCTAAATATGTCTCTGTAAATTCCATCCACTGTCCATAGTTCTATCTCCTCAAGCCCCCTAGAACTTGTTCTAGTTCATTTTGTAGTAGTAAGTATTAGGAAAGAGCCTAAGTTAAGGGTCATTCAGCACTGGTCAGAAACTATTGGACAGAGCAGCCAAGTATTGAGCAGTCTCTGAAAATGAGGAAATCCTAAGATGTCAGGGAAAGAAATTCATCAGCACATTGCCTACCACATAAGACCTACTTAATAAATGCTTGTTGACTGCATTAATAAGATCATGCAAGATGGATTCATGGTGTCAGAGTCAAGCGACCTTGGTTAGTAAGACTGTTGAGTCCTTGGCTGTTGGTTACCATCATTGCCCAACTCCCCAGCCAGGAACTCAGCCTGCATTGAGATTGGCAGGAGAAGGCAGCCACTGGCTAAAGAACAGAGGTGAGACTAACGTCCCTGCCCCAGTCTCCGTCCCTCCAAGTGGAAGGCCTTTGGGAGCTGATTGGAGGAGGTGCTAAAGAAGAGTCAGCAGGGATTAGTGGAGAGTGAGTCGAACTGCAGCCAGGAAGGATGAAGAGAGCTCTGGGTGACCAAATTGTTCTGTCTCTGTCCCTGCACAACTGTGGTCAACCGAGTCTGAGTTTGTTTCTCTAACTTGCTTTCTGCCATTGTTTTCCTCAGTGTAAAAAGTAAAAAAATAAAGCACACAAAAAGCCTACAGATGTACAAAACAGCTAAATTAAGGAGTGACAGCATATCACAAGAGGGATCTGGGGAGTAGAGAGAGGATCTTAGAGGCAGAGAGGCCTGGATTCAAGTCCCACTGCTGTTGCCATGTGACTGGATAAGTCACACCATTTCTCAATATCCTTGGCACCTCTTTAAACTCCTGACTTGTCAAGAAAGTGATACCATTCGTTGACAGTCAGTCATGATGAAATCGTAGGTCTGGTCAACACACACGCATGCACACACACAGAACAAAAACCATACTGATTAGTGATGAATAGCACTCTCTCACTTTGTATCCTTTTATTCTCTTCTCACTCTTTTTCTCTCCATCCATCCATTCATCCATCCATCTATCTGTCTGTCCATCCATCCATCCATCTATCCCTCCATCCATTGATCTATCTGTCTGTCTGTCGATCTATTCATCCATCCATTCATCCATCTGTCCATCCATTCATCCATCTATCTATTCATCCATCCATCCATTCATTCATCCATCTGTCCATTTATCTGACTCTATCCATCCATCCATCCACCTATTCATCCATCCATCCGTCTGTCTACCCATCCATCCATTCATCCATCTATCTATCTATTCATCCATCCATCCATCTGTCTGCCTGTTCATATCATCTTTCCATCATCTTTCATCTATCTATATTTTCTCTCTGTATTTATCAATCTATATTATCTGTCTATATCTGTCTGCCTGATTATCTATCTGTTTCCATGTTTAAGTAGAGGCCAAAGTCCCAATGAAATGAATACCTGGTGAAGACAAGAGATCACTTCTGCTTCCTCATTTTCCTTCTTAACCTCATCTGTTTTGTGTCAGAAGGAGGATGTGGTCAGAGAGTTTAATTCTAGAACATTTTTAATTTCGTGTTTACTGCCTATGTGAACTCAGAGGAGTTGCTTACCTTTCTTGGGCCTCAGTTTCCTCATTTTGACCCAGACCAATTATCTTGCATGTTGTATGTGGTTGCTTTTGTCTCCTCCATAGAATGTTAAGTTTCTTGATGAAAGAAACTGTTTCATTTTTGTGTTTCTATCCCAAGTATGTAATGCATAGGGTAGGCGACTGGGCCCTTGATTTCTTTGGTGTAGGGAATTCCCAGGTAAGAAAATTCTCCCTAACAATAAATGTCAGCAATTTCTTTATAACTGAAACTCTTAGCAAGCTTTCTGGAGCCCTGGGAAATAAGGTGACCTACCCAGGGTCACATTGCTAAGACACATCCCAGGTGGTTCTTGAATTGACATCTTGTTTTCAAGGCTGGCTCTCTATGTACTGAATCACACTGCCTCTCCTGTTTATTAAATAAATGATTTATAAATTGGTGTAAACTAGATGGTCTCTCACTAGTCCCTTTTCTCTATGATACCATGATTCTAATCTAATGGAGGGAAGGTAATGGGAGGGCAGGGACGTGGCTTTAAATCTGGGTGACTTTGGAAGTCTCTGGGTTCTGAATCTTAAAAATGCCCCAGGGTAGCAGAATGATCTTGAGTCACTCAAGCCTGCTAAAGTTCCTGGCTCCCTGGGATGGAGTACTTTAGGAACATGCAAAATGACTGGGAAATTCTTTGATCAGACTCAATGACTTTGGGGAAGGTTTTTAGCTCTATGGGCCACTGAAGGATCATTTAAAGCTTTGGAGGAAGTTGTTTTCGAAATTGACTTTCCAACCCTAAAGAAGTTAACACATTGCCTCAGGTAACTATGTACTTTACTGCCTGCTTATCTTAGGGGAATAAACCCCTGAGCACTATTGCAAGGCAAAATTCTCCTTTAATTTCAGGGCTCTTCTGGGAGACAACAGCAAACTGCTCTTAACCCATCTAGGAAGGAAAACTCTATTACCTAGTCTTGCCTGAGAGGGAAGAAAGAGACCAGAATTTATCTTTTCATTTATTTAATCATTCATTCATGGCAAGATTTTATATATGTATACACACATACACACGTATTTATATGCATGTCTATATATACATATATAATAGGCATCTATATGTGTGCATATATATGTAAAGAGACAGACAGATATTCAGAATGAGCATTTATTAAGGGCTTAACTTACTATGTTCTAGGTACTGTGCTAACAGTATACAAATAGAAGTAAACAAGATTGTCCTCACCCTTAGGCAACTTGTATTCTAATGTGGGAAGACTAGTTCTATAGGGAATCTAAGGGTATGGAAAGGAAAAGTAGCTTCTGTGGAAGATGATGTGGAAGAGAATTTCAAATGGCTTAGAGAGCCTGTGTCTGGGTCTGGGCAAGAAGCGGTGTCAGCTGATCAGAGCCCAGATAATGTGTTTCACATCTCTTTTCTATACATCTACATTTCTATCCCTGGCTGAATCATAAGCTCCTCAGGTCTGACATGGTTTCATTTTTGTCTTTGTATCAGCAATATGTCCCATTAATAAAATGAAGGAATGAAAAATCCTTTATCAGGTGTTTGCTGTGTGCTGAGCACTGGGTTCAGTCACGGGGATAGAGAGAGCAAAGGAGTGACAGTCCCAACTCTGGAGGAGTTCATGATCTAAGTGGGGTCCCAACCCATGGGAGGTTTCAGGTGCAGATCAGCTAGAAGGGTTGCCTGGTCCTAAAGGTGCAGCACCAGAGCACTGTAGTAGCTAAAGTCAGACTTGGAGATATAAAGACTTATTTCAAGTCCTTCTTCTGACACATCTTAGCTGTAAGGCCCTAGGCAAATCACTGAAGCAACTCTAAGACCTTAAGTGAGCCTGCTTATGACAGAGAAAATGATTTTGCCTTTTTTCCCTTTCTTTCCTTCTCCTTTTTTTCATCTCCAGCACTTAGCACAGTGCCTAGCAAATACTAAATTCTTAGTAAGTGCTTGGTGACTAAATGTGCAATATATGGTACAAAATTTTCCAACCTGCATTGATATATACCAGTGAAATCCCAGGTTCAGTCTCTACCTCTACAGATCTCCTCTTAAGTAACAGTGTCTAGGAAATAGATAATACTTAATAAAGGCTTGCTAACTGATTAGTTGATATATTTTGGTAAATTTTGTTATAATAGATGTATTTATATTTAATATGATGCAATCATAATTTAATAATCATTTAATAATAAATGATTGTAAATTGGCATTGTGCTCTAACCATATAGAAGATGCTGAGTTAGGTACTGTAGGTGTTACAAAGGATTAAAAGACCTAATGCAAGTCCTCAAGGTAGTTTACAATCTCATTGGGGAGGTTTGGTTGCGAATTCTATACAAACCCTCTTACAGCTTTTCTCCAGGCATTCCTAATTACGGTATGTGCTATCTCCCACCCAAAAATCATCCAAGAATATAACTTATAGAGCATTATTCCAGTATTCAAGGAGAACCTGCGTATGTTTCAAGAATGTTGGACATTTATTTCCCACAATGACACCCAGTCAAAAACTTAGCTCCCTCCCATTCTCTTTTCCAGCATCCCAGAGGGTCATCTCCTATGCAAGGATCCTCTTGTCTATTTTAGCCTTCTCCCCACCTTCTCAAGTTTAGAGCATTCTCATTTCTTGAAATTATTTTGTGTTTCGTTCCTTCTCTACTTAGAAACTCTTTCCCACCCAGGTTAATATAAGTTCCTTGAGGGCAAGGATCATTTAGTTTTTTATCTCCAGAGCAAAATGCATTTTGAGAAAAATGAGTTGCTTAGAATATTGCTTATATCACATAACTCTCAGCAATCATAATTACGTATATTGTAAATAGTAAAATACCCATCGTAGAGTTTCTTCCCATCTGATATTTTTCTGCACGTAGATTGTAATGGAGTCTGTGTTAGTGCCTATAAACACTTGAGGGAAGGATTATTATCCATTGAATTTCACTAGAATCTCTATGCATTCTTAAAGAAAAGGCACTCCTCAACTTGTTCCTTTATCTGACCTTGAGGGTTAGGTTGTTTTTTCCCCATGGCCAAAAATATGGATATTTGGCAAACATGTTTGAGAAATGAGGATAAAACTTGGGAAGTGTGGTGTGAAATTTGGGAATTCAGTATGGCTCATTAGAAGCATAGGAAATTTAATGGATTCAGGGGAAAGATAATATATTTGGAAATGTAAATTAAACTGAAAATATTTTTGGAGTCACAGTTACTCTATTGAGGAAGAGCAAATGTAGCAGTCTAGTTAATGGGCTGTCTTTGGAAGCTGGAGGAACAGTCAAGGGGCTCTCTAATACATAATCACCACAATGGACAGAATAATTATGAGGACTCTACACCTCAAACCATGACTTTGAGAGGTAGAAATGATGAAAAATTAGTATGAAGTCATCACAGAATTATTTAACATTTGTAGCAGCAAAATGGTATCTTTGGGGAAATTCTAGGTTCTTGGCAGTATGAGGACATTGGAGGAATTAGAATCCTATAATCTAAGACTGGAAAAGAGCTCCCAGGGTCATTCTGGCCAGCCTATACCCAACCAAATAAGAACACTTGTCCCCCACTATAGTTGCATATCTTGAAGACCTCCTATGAACGTGTTCACTGTATGAAGACTGGGTGACCTCTATGGCCTCTTCTGGATCTGAGTGTATAATTCCAGAGGTAGGTGAAGATCAATGACTGACGAGCCATGGTACCAGGTGTATTCTCATTGTGGAGGGATAAGTAAAGTAACATCTCCAGGAGTGGAGAACCTGTGGCCTAGAGACCACATGTGTCCCTCAAAGGTCCTTAGGTGTCATTCTTTGATTCCAAACTTCCCAGAACAAATCTCCTTAATTAAAGGATTTGTTCTGTAAAATTTGAATTTAGTCAAAAGGCCGAACCCAAGGACCTACAAGGTCACATGTGGCCTCTAGGCCCCAGGTTTTTCACCTGTGCCAGTCTATCCAAATGTTATTTCCAAATCCAAACCCCAGATCACCTAAAATTTCTAAGCTGTTCTTTGCTGGAAGGCAAAAATGATACATCCTTCTCTCTTTTTCTCCAGACGCACATTAAACCAATAATTCTCCAACTGAGCGAATCTCCTTTCTGTCTATACTATCTTCAAAACTTTCCCTTCTTTGTTCAGGACTTGTATTTGTCCTTGTTATGTCAGAACTTTACATATATGGCTTCAGTCTAAATTTTAAACTTTAATTTTTTCTTTTGTGAATCTGTTCAATTATTAACTTTTCTTAAACCAATGCATATGGTAAATCTTTAGCAATTTGAAGGTCAGCCAATTGGAATTAATGGAAAGTAAATTGTACAATATCTTTTTAAAAATGTAATTAAATACTTTCAAATGCACATAATAAAAAAATCTTGGCCAAGAAACTGTTGCCAAGTCAAGATTCTTTGGAACTACTTTAATGAGAGCATAAGAATGATTGGTAATGTAACAAGAGATCATTTGCATGTTAGTTAGCTGGGGAGCCTCAAAAGTGCTTTAAAAAGTGGTTTCTCGTAAGGAGGTTAAGCATATAATCATTCCCGCTTACGCAATCCTTGCCATAGTATGGCACAAACAATAATGGATTGGGAGTCAGAGAATGTGGCTTCATGTGTAGTTTGGAGTTAGTCACTGAATTTCTCTGAGTGTTTTTTGTTTTTTCTTAATCTGTAAAATTGAGAAATTTAACTTGACTAATCTCAAATGGGGAATTCTAGGATTCCCATTTTATGGATAATGAAACCAAAGGCCTGGAACTGGACTCCAGGTCCTCTGACTCTTACTCTGATCCTCTTTTTTTTTTGGACTTTTTGCTATTTCCCAATAGTGGTTCATTCACTGTCATCTTATGTATGCTGTTTTCTTACATTTCTTGCATAATGTAAAGGTAAACCATTCTGATCTGATTTATCACAGGTTACAGATCTAATCAATCAGCCCCCAAGTGTTTGTTAAGTGCCTACTCAGTGCCAGGCACTGTGAGAGGCACTGGGAAAATATATACCCAAAGAATCCCAGCCCTCAAAGAATTTGAATCTTTTTATTGCAAAGCACAGATGTGACCAGATGATTCCTCCCACTAGGGGATACTCACTGACTTTTTATTATCTCTAGGTTAGAATACAAGCTTTTCACCTTGGCATTTGCTTTATTTATTTATTGTTTTAGTCTAGATCAGTTTATTGTTGGTCATGGTGGCGGACCTTGATGCTCAAAATGACATCACCACGTTGGGGGCAAGGTTCGGTATGTCTGACTTATCGCTGATCAAACCAATATGAGCTTGGAAGGCACTGTTACAGACCAGGCACAAACAGTCCATTTGAACATGTCCATTGGACATGTCTCTGCTTCTGCACTTCTCATTTTCCTTTGTGCTCCTGGATTCAGCTTTGCTCATAAAGCACAGTACCTTCTTTGATGTGAGCACTCCATGCTGGGTGGTCCTGTTCCAGTGTCTCCCATATCTCTCTCCATCAGTACCAGAGCTTTTCAGAGATCTTGAGCATGTCCTTGTACTGCTTCTTCTGACCTCTGTCTGAACACTTCCCTTGTTTGAGTTTTTTGTGAAACAGCCTTTTAGATAAATGTACATTTGGCATTCAGGCTTGTACAGAGTTGTTTGCAAGTTGTCTCTTCCATCAGACTGTGAGCTCCTTGAGGACTGGGACTGTCTTTTACCTTCCTTCACATTCCCAGCACTTTACACATAGTAGGTGCTTTATAAATGTTACTGACTGGTGTAGGTATCCCCTGGTAAAGATGCTTACTCTGACAAAACAAATCAGCAACTGTTCTGTACCTTAGAGTCCTGGAGAATCACCTGGGACACCAAGAGATAAGATGATGACTCTGTAGCTGCCATGTTTCAACTTGAAAGCCTTTTGCAGTGTGGTTCCAGACCTCCTTTCTAGGTGTATCTTATGTGACTCTCCTCCATGCCTTCCATCACATTGCACTCCTTACTCACTGTCCACTGCGAACTGAATTCCATCTCACCTCCAGGTGTTTGTATGGTCTGTCTCCCATATCAGAAACATACTCCCTCCTCACTTTGCAGAATTTATGGCCTTCTTCCAACTTGAGCTTATGGGCTACCTCCTAGGTGAACTTTTCCTAATCCTCTTACTTGGGGCTTTCTTTCTTCAATCTCATGTATATACTTTTCTGTCAACATGGATTTTCCCAGCAGAACGTGAGGTCCATTCAAACAAGGACTGTTTTTGTTTGAATCCCACAAGTAAAGGGACATTTTTAATGCATCATCTGTCCAAGGTTGTCATACAGCTGGAAGATACACAACAAAACTGGTTCCAAAGAAGTGAAAATGAAAATCTCCGAGAAGATGATGGAGAGGCGTATGGTGGGTGGGGGTTGCCTCTAACAAAAATGGACTTGATAGAGCAAAAGGAAATAGAACATGAGCTGGTTGTGTGTTCGGAGTGAGCCCTGGAATGTCATCAACTGGTATGTCAGGAGACATTACGAAGCCCTCCAGTACATTGGGTGGACTCCCTATCATGAACTTGGGAAAGGCAATGGACAACAGTGACCCAGGAGTTGCCATCTGCATCTTTGAAGGAACATGTCTTTAAACATTTTAGAATTCCTCAATGTTCCATGATAAAAAGCTTAACCCAGAATATTGTACTTGAAGTTAGGATAAACCCAAGTTCCTCAAACACTACCTTTGTGACATGGAAAAGTTATTTAACCTCTACTTGCCTCAGTTTCCTTGTCTGTAAAATGGGAATAATACTATCTCCTACTGCCTGTGGTTGTTGTAAGGATAGAGTAAGATGAAATTTATAAAGTGCTTTGCAAACCTTAAAACACTATATAAACTCTAGCTATTGGTTAATATTGATGAGTTTTTGTTGGATTGATTTAGACGCCAAACTAATGAGATTTTGCTATGTGACTCTGCCCTAAGTAGATCAGTGACCTAAGAGTGAGTGAGTCCTTCCCCAGGTCCATGATCCATTGATTGACGCTCACTAGTGTCATCTGGTTATGAAGTTCCACTCTGAAAACGTCTTGCATGCTTAACTACCTTCTGGTGAGTTTTCCCATGCCAAGTAACGTGTCAGAAGCCAGTGGAGCATGGTAAGTTCGTTACCTGTGTGCGCAGTGCGAAGCCGCCACAAACAGCTAGGCACCAGCAGTACAGAGAATGAGGCCCCACTTCAGTCACCAGACATCGGACTGTTGATGAATCCTCCAGATTAGCAGGGACTGAGGAATATGGACAAGTCCAGGTTGGTTGTAAACTGATAGCGAGATTAGTCTCTAAACCAAAACATTATTTTAAACTGAGGGTGGTTGTTTACCAGAAACAGCTGGTGGGCTACGCTGACAGGGGCTGACTGAATAATTGTCCTACCTTATAACCCTCTGTTGAGGGACTTTTTAAGAAGGGCATACTCTTACATACTGACGGTCACTGCTGCAACCTTTATACGGTTAATTGAAGAGTATTTCCCTGGAACCTGGAGTGGATTGAATTTTTATTGAAGGATGGGGAGAATCAAGAGCCAGTTCCTCTTGGTCTTCTACCAGATTTCCCATAGGGGACAAGATGATGTGCAAAGCAGGGAATAGTTTCTCTTGATGCCTGGGCTCATCCTGTGCCCCACGTGGTCACCTACTCGACATTTATGTTACAGACCAGCATCTACATCTCCATGGCTGTTCAGCAGTGCTCTCTACCCCTCTTCCCCTCATCCTGACTCCTTTTCTCCGGTGACTTTGGCATCCTGATGTTGAAATGGTTATAAAAATATGCACAATAAAAGAAGAAAATACCAAGAAATAACACTCTTTCTTTACTTTATTCAGTGTTGAAAAATGATCTGTACATAACAGGAGTTCACAGGATTCACGTGAATCTCCTTTTTCTTCTTTGTATACTGAAGTGTTTGTTGTGAAATTTTAAGTTCAAAATTTCCAAAAATGGAAATTTAATTTAAGAAGAAAAAAATGTTTATTCTGGGGTCTGGAGATCTCGGTCCAGATCCCACCTTTAATATTTGCTGCCTGTGTGTCATTGGGCAACTCTCCTAACCTTTCCCAGGCTGTTTCTTTATCTGTAAAATGAGGGATATGGACTAGCTGACCTCTGAGACCCTTCCAGCTTCGGCTCATGGATTCTTCTGAGATTCTAATCTGATAATACCTCAGCTGGGAGAGGACTTAACCTTCTTTCCTTGACAGTCATAGACTCAGTCTTCACAGGGCTCTAGGCCAAACCCTTCTTTTGAATGATGGAGAAGCTGCAGGTCAGAGTGTCTTAGCGACTGGCTTTTGTTCATTCATTTGGTCACCGAGGAAGTCTGCCCTTTTAAGGAAACCTAACATTTCAGGAAGCATAGAAAAGAAAAGAAGTGTTCTCAGGACTCCTGACTTCCTTCCAAAAAGTAAATACCCGAGCAAGTCACTTTACATACCACAGGCTCAGGGTGGATTACTCCTACAGTTCTGCAGGTGTGCATCAGGGTTTCTCTTGCACACATCTGCTACTTCATGACAAACGCAATTTGTGTCTACCAGCTGCAAATGTCCAAGTAGGGGAGCTCAGCACCCACACCAGCATGTGTAATGACTGAATCATTGCCAGCTTATGAGATACAGGGATCCCATTTGAGTTTGTGTAGGAGTGTTCAACCAAATATTTATTTAGCTTCTAACCTGTTCTTCCTTGGTGACACTCAGGGGCCTGAACTCATTCTGGAGGAGGTGCTATTGATAGGATAGGATAGGATGGATACCAATTCAGAGGCCAGTCTGTCAAGCAAATGCAGGTTACTATTTCTCTTCCTTGCTGTGAAATTATTTAAGGATAACCCTGCATATGACTTAAAGCATAAATGTTCTCACTCATTTAATAGAGTTCCATTTTCTCTTGACTATGAAAGATATATTTTCCAATTGCTTACATTTAGAAAGTCACACAATATTAATTTGATTCTCCACAAAGCGTGTCTGTACTTTAACGTGCCCGAATGCTTTTTCTGATAACATTCGCAAAATCCCATCTTAGCCGGGCAGGAGTGGGAGAAAGAAAGCAAACTTTTAATATTCCTGTCATCTATCTATCTACAGACTTAATGTAGCGACTGCTTATCACAGTGCTCAAAAAAAAAAAAAAAAAAACGGAAAACAACAAAACCCAGCAACCTTGTTTTCAGTTCCTTTCATGGAATCAAAAGAGATTTGTTGACATAAACAAAGATTCATTGGAAACAGAGCCAAACTTTTAATGAGGTCTGGAAGAGATGGCCTCTTTTTTTAAAAAAATTATGACCATGTATGCCGTTTTCAAGAAGGTGATATTTGTCAGCAAATCTAATATCACACCTTAAAAGACTTAATGCCTAATGGGCTTTACATTGCAATGACAGTTCTCAATTTTTAACTAATTATCTACAAATAGAGGGCATTACAATACCCTAGAGATTGTGTGGCATTCTTTGAAATAATTAAGAATTAAACTAGATTCTTGGTGGTGTGTTAATTGATTGTGATTTTCTGTTGGAAATTTTGGATTCGCCTTTTTCCTTCTGGTGCATACAGACTGCTCAAGGATCCATCCATATTTCATCTTAAAATTATATTTCAACTATAACATTGAATATTGGAAATAGGACATAGTAGGAAAGGAAAAGAATGGCTCTAGAAAAGGAATTTCTACTTCTTTGCCTCATTTCTAATTGTTACACCTGTTGTTTGTGTTAAATTTCCTGGAATCAGTCTAAAAACCTTGAGGTATTTATTCTAATTCATTTCGTTATTTTATTAATGTTTGGAATTTGGTTTGAATATTAATGAAAGGTGGGTTCAGGAAGCACAATGGGAGTTTTAAGTGAAATTTACTAATTACCAGAAAACCATCCTGGGACCTATTAAAATTGAAAATGAGGGACAGTTGAACAATCCATCTTCTTAGGGTCCAAATGGAGGACTTCTGGAGAAAGGATAGGGCTTTTTTTCTTATTTAGCCAGAAGTAAAGTCACTGTCATTTTCTTGTTGGTGAAATATTCAGTATAAAGTAAGACTGTCACTTTGTTGGACACATCCTAGGAATAAGGACCTCGTGGTCCTCTTTTCATTTGATTAGACCCAGCAGGAATAGTTGAAGAGCTGACTGACTGGGCTGAAGTGTTTAATATTATTGAAATTGGTTATTGGTTGGGTATTTCTTTTTCCTTTTTTAGTTTTGGGGACTTTGTGGAGGAGACTTAATGCTAATCAATGAAAATGAGCATTTTGTGCCTTGCCACTCCAGCGATCTGACTTCCATTTGGAAGAACGTTCCCTGCCATTGGCTGCTAAGACCGCAAAGAGAACGGAAGCTTATTACCACTCTGTCTCTCTCCATTGTCCAGCATCCACTGAAAATAATTATTTTACAAAGAGTCTTTGTTTGAATTAGCAGTTTTATGTGCAAGGAAGAGACTGATAATTTCCTAATTAGAGCATTTGTTTTTCCCAGACAGATTGCTGCTGCTTTGGAAATCATTGAGTATTTCCTCTAGTATGCCTTCCTTCCAAGTGAATCCACAAATAACTCAATGTACATAGTTCAACAGTTTTCTTTTTCTACCCTATCTTTTAGTGTTTTGGGTCCTAGCTGACAGTGTTTTTAAATAAATAACCTCAGTCTGGAGACTGTTCTTTAACCATGTCTTCTGTTAGGGCTTTGTTTAGATCTAGACAAGTCCCCTTCCTAACAATACATGTTGAGTATGTGAATAGATTGTACCGTTTCATTCTTTTCCTAAGATTGAGTGAACTTGTCATTCATCTCCTTATTGTAACCCCTAATGGGCAAGCCAGGAACAGCATGGAGCTGGTTAAAGACTTGGGCTCCTGTCTTGATTCTTATATATACAGTCTGTGTGACCCTAGGCAAGTCAGTTAACTTCCCAGGTCCCCATGCTTCTTTCCAAGGCTATAAATTACAGAGAATTACAGATTTTCATTGGTAGAGAGAAGTTCCATACCAAGAGGATGCTATACCAATATTTTCTTCCCTCTTGCCCGTCAAAATCTCCAAGCAACCAAGCCCACTGAAATATTTAATCCTCATTCTGTTTATTTTATGAAACAGATTTTTGACTCTTGAATTATTCTTTTTCACTGGCTAGAAACAGGCCATTGACCACAATGAGCATTTTGGTTCAATTTGATTTACAGCCATTTATTAAATACCTTCTGTATAAAGGCATGGAGCCAGACCAGGGGAATGCAAGCTGATCCTAGCCCTCTTTACTGTTCTTTATTAGGTTCCCTGGGTGCTTCCCACATCATTCCTCATCATGAAATAAATGTGTTTTGGACCTAATCCTAAACAATCTTTTGTTTTCAGTCATCAAGGCTTTGTTGAGCGTATTCTACAAAGGCTGCTCAGGATGCCATTTTTGTTGGGCTAGTTGTCTCTTTTTTTTTTCTTCTTCTAGCCTTTAAAAGTAAGAGCCGAAGTAATATTTCCCATGGTCTGTGGTCTTTTTCTGTTGTTCTTTAATGTTCCTCATCAATTTGCCTTTGGTGCTTTCTGTATTTTTTCCTTAGCATTCACATTGTCTTGCTAGCCTCAATTTCGGCACAATGTGAGCAGCCCAGTTTCTGACATGGAGGCCAAACCAGCTTCTTTATTTAAATCCTATAAGCCTGCTTTCTCTTGATTCGCTCTGACTTCCTCCCTCATGGCTATCCATCTTGTTTTCTTTTGAGTTGCAGATTGCTTTATTGAAAAGGTCAGTCCTTTGAGTAATAAATATTTCATCAATTGATTATCAGGAGCCAAGGCCGCAGACTTCTCCTTTTTCTCTGCCATCCTCCACCCCAACTCACTGACCATTCTTACAATTTAACTATGCCCAGGCTTGAGAAACAAGCCTTAATTGGCTGGCTGGATTAAAGTGAAATAGTCTCAGAGGTTTCCACATGCCCCTGGGTGTTAGCAATGGAATCCATAAAGGAATTCTAAATAATAATTCTATAAATAATAATTCCAATAAAGGAATATCCCATCCCGTTGTCAACTGATTGTTATTACAGCTTCCCATTCTGTTGTATGTCACAACTAACTCCATTCTTTAGATGAAGCTTTGTTACAGTTATAAATAAAACCTCAAAAGTCCCTCTTTTGGTCTTTGAGATTTGAATGCCAGATAGTTTGAGTTCTGTCAATAGGTTCTCATTTGTTTTCCATAGATTCGCATCCATTTTTAGGCACAAACGATCGATAAAGTTCTTTTGTTGTTGGACTTCCAGAAGCTGAAACGCCAGCCCCACTCACCTCCATTTGAAAGGGTTTAGATTTTTATCAACTCACTGCTGTGGATCATGACTTTTATTAATAATGTTTCCTTAAAAATTAGGAGGAATATTTATTTTACTCACGATGCCTGTAATGCATACATTGGAAGTGGCCTTGTCCCAATGTCCAGCCAGACTTGTTTTCGTGCCACCCTTTTTATTTTACTTGTTTAAAAGATAAAATGGGCCACCTCAAACCTGATCATCCAATGTGAACAGTGGACCAAGAAGCACAGATCACGAATAAAGGAGTGACATAAATAATCTAGATGTTCAAAAATATTTTTTAAATAAAGAGCTTGTCTCACCTTATACTATTTCCAGATAACATTTGGTGTATCTAATTTTAAATCTCTCTTTTATGGGGAGGGGGTGGGAAGGAGGGGAAGAAGGTGATGACTATGGCATGTGGTGATTTTTGAGTGTTGATTTTTTTTTCTTAATGCTTTCCACAGTATAAATATAGCAGCAAACACCCATTTTTCATTTTGGAGGATGGAGGAAACCTGATTTTGTTTCTGCATTTCCCATTTGCATTTCATTTTTCATAATAAAAATGGCAAGAAATATGGAAGATCACTACAGAACCAGAGATTTAGATAGAAGAAACCTCAGAGGTGGCCAGGTAGTCTAGGGCTCTCATTTTATGGATGAATAAATTGGGGACAGACATTATACTGTTTATCTAAGGTCATACAGTTAAAAGAGCTGGGATTCCAAAACCTGTCCTCTGACTCCAATGCAACTCACTTTCCACCACACACCATGGAGGCATGATCACACATTTAGCGTGATTTCTTTATTTGTGACTTCAGAAAAGCCAGATTTTCAAATCCTGTGTGGCACATGAAGGTGGTGGTAGGTTCTGAGACTGAAGATCTGCACTCAGAAGTTGGTTCTTCCTCTTGCTGTCTGTGTTACCTTGGGCAAATCATCATCCATCACTGGGTGCCAGATTCCTTATCTGTCAAGCAAGGGGGCCACATCATCTCTAAGCACCTTTATCACGTCTAAATCTTTTCAAATGTTCCTACAAAAGTAATTGCAATCAGAGTTTCAAATATGCCTATATGCATTATTTGAGCCCATGTCCATAAACATACATACATACACAAGTCTTTGCATATGCATGTATGTGCATAATACATATGTATACCCACATGTGAGAACCAAATAGGATATTGAATTTGGAATCAGGAAGATTCAGGTTTAGTTCTTATCTCTGATAATTGGTTTTTGGGAGGCCCATGGGAAAGTCACTAACCCTCTGTGGTTCTCAGTTTCCTGATCTGTAAAATGGGAATTCCTTTCATACCTACAGATAAAATTCTTTTTGATTATGTTCTCAGAGCCTTGTAACTTTCCAAGCACTAGATTAACGGCTATTCATACCTGTCTGATATCCAGGGACATAACCTGTCAAAGAAACAAACTTCAGTCTGAAAAAGGAGAAGTTGTTGTTTTGTTTTAAATCATGAAAACTTGAAAACTCAACGCCTCAAATACAGAATGTACAAATAAAAGTCAGCTTTTCTGCAACATGACAGAAAAATAGAGAATCCATCATTTTGTTTTGGCTTTCCCTCGTAAAAGCGGTGTTTTATGTCTAGACATTTCCCTAGATAACATAGACTAGTTAAATGCTTTTTGGTGTATAACATTGCTCCTTTGTCACAGTTGTCAAAGGGAGTATGCTAATCCCTGCCTTGTTCCTCTTTGGCTCTTCCCATTTTCACTCTTCCATACCCTATCCCACACCCTATTCCCCCCTCATCAGATCAGACCCCTAACTGGGAGCCCACTGATTTCATTTTATTCATTTGGACGACGTAGTACTTTGCTTGTTGGCCAGCATGACCATTTGACTCCCAGGTACTGAATGAGTTTGGATATTTAGCTTTTGGCATTAGACTGCTCATTTTTCAAGTTACAATCAAAATTCTGAGAAAGAACAAATAGATTGAAACACCATTCCATCCCCAAACAGGAAATCTGGAGATTTTTGTTGGAACCAGACATTTACAAGGCATTCCTGTATCCCTGGCTGTGATCTGAATGCTTTGTAGTGGAAAGAATTCTATGTGCTGGTGGGCCCCAGATCTGAGTTCTAATCTCAGTTCTGCAATTAACCAGATTGTGGTTAATAATTGACCATTTGTTTTCCATTTCCTCCTCCATTAAAAAAGTGAGGAAGACTAGATTTTCTATGTCCCTTGCCAATAACTTTTAGCCAGACTTCCCTAACATGAATTAAATAGCAGATTGGTAGCTCCACAGCAGAATGTCTTAAGTAATTTGCTTGCTTTAGTACTTTGAGAAATATTTCTGCCTTCATTTCTACCAGCTCACGATCAAATTCATAAAAGAACAAACTTTCAGCTTTTCTTGCTCATATTATTTCTAAATGCAGTGTTTAGATGACACCCTGCGTCTTCTTTCCAAATAAAATAGAAATGATATAATAAATATTGAGTTAGAAAAGACTCGAAGATCATTCATCCATCCATCTATCAACAAGTATTTATTAAATGTTTCTATGTGCCTTGCATTGTTCTAGTTTCTGTGAAGATAAAGTTTTTAAAAAAAGGAAAGAAAGAAATCTAATTCAGTCGTCACTTTATTTACAGATGAGGAAGGTAGGACCCAGAAAGGTCACACAGTTTGTCTATGGCCACTCTTTGAATAAGCCACAGACCTGGGATTTAATCCCTGGCTAGAGTCAGTGTGATCCAGTGGAAACAACATTGACACAGTTGTCAGAGGACCTAAATTCGACCTCCATCTGTGATTGTGTTGTTTAGTCTTGTGTGACTTTTCATGACCCCATTTGGGATCTTCTTGGCAAAGATGCTGTTGTGATTTGTCATTTTCTTCTCCTGAATGAAGAAACTGAGGCAAACTGGGTTAAGTGACTTGTCCAGGGTCACAAAGCTAGTAAGCGTCAGAGGTCAAATTTGAACTCAAGTCTTCCTGATCCTAGACTCTATCGACTGCTACACCACTTCGCTGCCCCCAACTGTGATGCTTAATACCCAATAAGCATCTATAGGCAAGTCATGCCACCTACCTGAACCTCAGTTTCCTTCTCTGTGAAATGAGAAGGTTGGATTTTGAGGTCTTTTCTGACTAAATCAAAGGGCTTATGACCCTCTGCTTCTGAATCTAGAATGTTTCTCAGGGTACCATATTGCTTTATGAAATTTAAAGCTGGAGGGGATCTTAAATATCATGTAATTCATCTTTATATTGATGAAGAAACAGACCCAGATAGACACTGTGACTTTGATAAAGCAGAGCCTGGGACTATACTGGTCTCGGGGACAGGTCTTATGACTCTCAGGGCAGGACTTTCTGCACTCTACCATGAACTTAAAACAACTAGGTAGTGTGGTAATTAGAACTCTGGGTCTGGAGTAAGAAAAACATGCGTTCAAATACAGCCTTAGATAATTATGAGCTGGGCAAGTAGCCTAGTCTAAGTCTAAGATGAGGAAACTGACTTCCTCATTGGTAAAATGGAGATAATAATATCACCTACCTTTCACATGTGTTGTAAGAATAAAACAGGAAAATATTTGCAAATTTCTGTGCAAACCTTAAAATCATATATAAAGGTTGGAATCATAATATTAGCTTATTTTTAAAAAAAATTCTTTTTTAACATTATGATCTTAGTAAATACCAACCAGTGTAGGTATTTCAGTATACAAGGATCAATTGATTTACCCTCCAATAACTATTTTTAGATAGTACCTCCTGTGATCAGTCAACATTACAGGAAAAAACTAGACTTCTGTAAGATGCAGTGTTTAAACTCATATTGAATCTGTACTTGGTTAGATTACTGACAGCCACAGGTGGAGAGATGTCAGTTTCCTGGCCTTTGGCTACCCATCTCCAGTCTGCAGCATCTCAAGTTTTTGGCAGGATTGTGTTTCCTATGATGGCTGTGATACTTCTTAGAAACTCACCTTCTGTCATATAAAAATAAAAAATCCTCATTCTCATTAATCAGATATTCAGTCAAACTGGTTGTTTGGCATCATGCAGAAAAAACATCCCTTTTAATTAGTGACTGAGATTTTTTGCCAGATGTTTAGCATGTCACTGTGACATAGCCTTGAAAGGGCAGGGATGCCTTACCTTTCTTGTTCATGTTACATTGAAACCACTTACAGAATCAGAGCCTTCCTAGTTTGGTGCTGTAGTTAGGCCTAACATCACAGCATCATAGATAGCATTACAGAGTTGGAAGGAATCTCAAAGGCCATCCAGTTCAACTTTGACATATGAGGAAATAAAGGCCTAAAAAGTTAAGTAATTGGCCCAACATCCCACCATCATGGGTAGAAGCAAGGCTAGGATTTTGTACTCAGATCCTCTGTCCCCCAATCTGTCCCACTTAGTCTCCTTCTTATGTAGCTTAGTGCCACCATTTTGCAGATGTGGAGACTGAGACTAAAAAAACTGAGTGGCTTTTCTGAGGTGGTTCATGATAGAGAAGAGGCTACAGATAAGAGGTTCCCTACTTTCATCTCTAGCAATTTTCCTGGTGTACCCTTCTAGCTGAAGGTAGTATTAAGGGGATCCTACAAACACCAGAAGTGTAAAAATTTGAAAATGAATGAAAGTTTAAAAGAAGATGGTGTCTTATTGGTTTAAGTTGCAAAAGATCTATATACCATCAACTACATTCTTGCCTTTTTATAAAAGGGTTGATGGAATGTGTGCATTTTACCAAAAATGTTGGTGAATCATCTCCCCCTCTAAAAAAAAAAGGAATTCCACTTGAAAAATCAAGATGTTTCTATATATTTTTAGAACATTATAATCTTGAATTTACTTTCAATATTTAAAAAACTTAATAATGGACTTCCATCATTAACCATGAAGTTAAGAAATATGAATGATGCTTAAAACTCACATCCCCCTATAGCCCTCCGCCATACCTTCCTCACGCATAAAATATAATTAATATACCAACACACTGAAATACAGGGAATGGTGAGCTGGCTATATCCTACATCCTTTAGAAGCTGGAAATAAAGTAACTCAAGGGAGCGTGGAAGGTTCGAGTGGCCTAATCTAAGCCAAATAAAGACATTTATTGGAAGGCCAAGAGTAAGTGGGATTATGTGCAGTATTCATGTTGATTAAGAATAATCACCAGTAGGCGAAATTACAAGGCTAGAACACGCAATACTTTTATGTAAATTTCATGAGGGAGGCATCCATAAGGGTGTTTGACTACAGTAGACTCAAACGTGTGTATTACTTTTATTTTTAATTAGATTTAGACAGAATTCATTATTTTTAATGGATTTTCATTAGTGAATGGAAGCCATTATCTGAATATATGGTACTAAGATCAAGCAAGGTGTGTGTTTACTTTATGTAAAGAACCTCTTATGTATTTAAACAAACCATTTGTAAAAATCCAAATCACACAAGGTTGTTTTAAATCAAATATTCTCAGGAAAGGAATGTCCAGCCATAAGTTATAAAAAGGTCAGTCTTGTCCCCTCTCTAGTCTAGGTCAGCTGTAGCAAAATGAGGTGAATATTCAGACTACCTATCAGAATTATTATAAACAAATGACTATTATCCTCTAGATTGCTAAGTACTTTCTAAAAAAAATATTTCTGAGTAAACTGTATTCTTTTGGCAAAAGGTTTTTTAGACAGCTAGGTGGGTGTTACAATGCACAGAGGGCAGAAAATTGACCTAAGTTTGAATCCTACCTCAGGGTGATCCTGGGTAAGTAACTTAATTTCCTTCAGTCTCAGTTTCCTCATCTCTAAAACAGGGATAATAATAGGTTGTACATTACAGGGTGAGGATCGCATAAGTTAGCATAATTTCACCAATTTTAAAGCACTATATAAAAACTGATTGTTGTGTGTAGTGGAGGCGGTAGTGATTGATTGTCTGGTTATCATATTCTCATCTTATATTTTCAGGGATTAGACTTAGGTTTTCTTAGAGAGATAGAACCTCTCCTAAGGAAATAGCCTCAAGAATATCTCAAGTTTAAGCAATTTAAGTGTGAGTATACCACACCAGGGCTGTGCTCTAGTCAGGTCAAACCAGATTTAATTGTTAAACTTTCAATATGAGCATTTACAATGCACAAAGCAGCAAATCAAGGCTTGATTTAGTGTTCTTTTAATTGTTTAGACTTAAAATATTAATGGAGGAAGTATTAACAATACAGGTTAAATATAAAAGTGTTTCATGTATACTTTTTTCCCCCAGGTAGCCAGTTCTTAAACATATACTAGCACACCCCTGGAGTCAAGATGAACCGAGTTCAAATTTAGCCTCAGACACTTTATAGCTTTGTGACCCTGGGCAAATCACTTCACCTTTGTTTGCCTTAATTTTCTCCTCTGTAAAATGGGTGTTAACACATGTAAAGTCCTTTGCAAATCTTAAAGTCTTATATAAATGCTAGGTTTTTGACAAAAGCCAGAAAAGAAGGAGGAGATTCGGTGATTTACCAAAACCCCCACCATGTTATTTCAACATCACTTACCCAGCATTCCCCCCAAAGATGATTTTGAGGTTGGGGCATTCTGCCATGGCTTTACCTTGTTCTGAAACTACTTTGGAGCGTCAGTACCAATGTTAGCATTCCATAGCAGCTCAGTGAACTGTGAGCCTTCCCCTTGCTTATTTCCGGTGTATGTAAATCCCATCCAGGTGGGCAGGATTTATGTGCAAACACTGTTCTATCTCTAAGGGAATTACTTCTTTCTTCCTCTCTTGATGTCACAGGTACAAAGTTTCCATGGTCTCCTGGCGTATTTCATCGTTTTCACTGATCACTTGTGTTTAAAGCTGAGGGACTTGACTTCCCTCTGAATGTACTGTAGCTGCTTGAAGATATCAGAGATGTCTATAATTCTTTCATGGATTGATGTTGATGTTGAGAGAAAGGCAAAAAATAACCACCCTGAGTGACCTCTTTTTTGCACAGTCAGCAATAGCCTTTTGAACTGCTTAACTCATAGCATCCCATCCAGAGGCTAGCTTTCTCTCCAGCTGAGGACACACACAGTTAGAGGTAGATTGCCTAGCTCCTAGCTGATGGCAATCAGTCAGGGAGGGGGGAAAGTGGAGAAAACTTTAAAAAGGATGACAGCCCCAGAAAACCCAGAGTCAGGTGTGGTATCCCACCATGTATGGCTACCCTACTTTGCAAACAAATAATTGGAGGCTGCTTCTTTTTTCCTTTAAAGGCTTACTCCAGGGCTTTCTCTGGTCCTAGAGATGATTTCGAGTTCTGTAGTGGTTCTGATGGAGGCTTCCAAGAGGACAAAGCTTTAAAAATATGAACCTAGTAATGGACCATTTGTCTGTTGTCAGAGGGCCAGAGAAGCTGATATAGTTTGGAATGCTTTATCACCAGGTTTCCTTCAATGTGATCAGTTTTTCATCCCTAATTCCTAAAGACCATCTATTAAGTCACAAAAGGCTTGCTATCTGCACTAGTGGAAGGATTACTCATAGCAAGGAAATTACAAATTATTTTTAAAAACGTTAGTCCCATGGATTTTCATTGAAAATAACATTATCATTTTAGTGGTCGAGGACATGGGTTAGGGATCTAGAGCTGGAAGAATGCAGAGTTCCTCTAATCTAACTCTTTTATTTTACAGATGGATAATCTCAGGGTTAAGCAGATTAAGTGACTTGTCCAAGGTGACACATAGGGCAATAGTGCTTGAGCCAGAAGGGATCTCAGAGCCCCACTCCCTCAGTTTACAGATGAGAAAACTAAGGCCAAAGAAGATTATTTGACTTACATAGCACCTAGAACATGGGAGGCATGTAATAAAAAATGCTTTCTCATTGTTGATTGATCTAATGCTTGTCCAGTTTTGAATTCTGAATTAACTCCTGTCTTCTCAAGAGCTGAAGACCTTGAAGGAAAAGTTCACATATAGATAAATGTGTGATCCATGCATTAAGGAGGGGGATCTGTTTGGGTTTTTGTGTGTATGTGTGTATACACATGTGTAAAGCAGTAACAAGGTTATTAGAAGACAGCCATAGCCTCATCTTTAACATAGTCTTTTCATTTCTTTTTTTGTATCCTTAAATGTCTTTCAAAAGGAGCAGGTTCAAAGAGCCTATTAAAGTGTTTCATTAGGTTGTTTGTATAGTATGTATATGGCCATATAGTGTAGGACACTTAAACTTAAGGCCCAGCTAGAAATTAGTGATCAGGAAAATGCCCAAGGGTTGCCTAAATCAGAATAAACTGTAGTTGAGAAATTTTTAACAGATTTTAAAAAAATACATTGTGATGTTTGTAATGATAATTTGTGGTTTTCTAAGTCAACGTGTTTGATACTTAAACTATAGGGGATAGAGTGAGGGACTGTGGGAGACAGAATGAAGGACTTCATTCTATAAATATTTATTGAGCACTTACTTTGTGCCTGGCATTATGCAAAGTTATTCAGTCAATAAACACTGTGCTAAGCACTGAAGATACAAGGAAAGGCAAAAGACAGTCCTTACCCTCAAGGAGCTCACAATCTAATGGGGGAGACATCACAGAAAAAGGAGATGAAAAGTGGGGAGGAGGTTATGATGAAACCCAGCAGAAAGAATGAAATGGCTGCCCTGGGTACCCTCCTTCAATGGAGGATCTGGGCTCACCAGAAGAAAACAAAGCATTCCCTGCTCTGGAGGAAACTTTCTGTCTTAGAGTCATGAAGACTTGAGTTCAAATCTAGTCTCTGGCATTTAATAGCTATGGGTTATGGGTAAGTCACTTAACTTCTCTTTGAGCCTCAAGTAATTTCCTAATTCAATTCAGGTCAATTCCTCCTACGTTCCAGGCACTATACTTGGTACTGGAGACTATATTGGAAATTTCTACCACAAGGAAATCAAGGACCCTTGACATGCTGAATGAAACTCATTTGTTCATGTGTTTGCACGCATAGAGATTCACGTAGGCAGGGAGATGTCAGGGTGGAGTACAGGACTTGGAACCAGGAGTATCTGGGTTCAGATGTTGTCTCTGACACTGTGTGCCCAAGTGATTCAGTGTCACTGTGTTCCAGGCAAAGCCCTCAGACTTGTAAAAGTCCTAAACAGGTAGTCATCTGCATTTAGATGACATCATGCTTGGTTGCTATTTAAGCACCAAGTACCATCTGTGTCCTATGAGATGGAATGACAGATTCTTCCAATACTCTTACATTTCTTTGGATAGAAATGATGGCCACAGTATCATAGATTCATAGACATAGAGCCAGAGAAGACCTCCAAGGCCATCTGGTCCAACTCTCTCATTTTGTAGATGAGCATGTCAGTTTCTTAAGGTCATTTTCAAGGAGAGTTTGAACCAATGAACTTACCACTGTCCCACATTAAAATTCCATCACTTCATGTGGTTCAGGCAAAAGGTGTTCAGTAAAGGGAATTCACATTCTAGGAAGTTTCTAAACCAGTTAAAACTAGAAATTTCCTCAGGCAACCCATGCAAAATTCTTTGGTTGTTGCTAATTTTCTTGAATCAGACCTTGTTTATCACATGGGGTTGGTGGAGCTGGGGAGCTGCCAAAATCAGTTTGTCTGCCCCTGACAAGTACAAATCCTTGACCATCCCAATTCAGACTCACGGGTGGCAAACTAGAATGTAGATGGCTCGACTTACCTCATTTGAAATGGAGACTGTCACTTCTGAGAGAGAGCCTTTTCTTTTAAACTAGATTTAAGTGTAATCTTTATTTAGTGTCATGTTTTTATTCAAAAGAATTTATTTAAAGTTCTAAAAAACAAAGAATCCAATATGCCCAGGCAGGTGCAACTGAAATGATTAATGATATAATTCTCAGCACTTTATAAAGTGTCTAACACTGAGGAGATTTATACAGTGCAGAATCGCAATTGTGCTCTGATGGAGAGAATAGGTAATCAATACCTGCAAGCTTAGAAAAAAGTGTTCTATTTCCTCCACTAATGATGGAAAGGGTTTTTTTTCCCTTTTTTCCTTTCTGCAAGGCAAGAGCGTCTGAAGCATGAAACACTCAGAAGAATTAATTTGAAATCTGTAGTGGAAGATCAGTTTCAATTAAAATTACACTTGAATGTATATTGGGCAGATAGGAAACAGCAAGCAGTTAGCAGGCTTAAATCTTCAGACTGTTTCCTGTGAAGGAATGAATCCCCCTGGCCTGACTTCCTGCCACTGCTTTACTGGGTGCTAAATTATATTTCATTCTTTGGTCAGAAAGGTTAGGAGGAATAATAGGGGTTTCAAGTGTTCTTCATATATTCCAAAGTGTATTTTTATCCCCAGAATAATTATTAGAAGATTTCAAATTGGGCAGAAAAGAATAGTTTGGGGCTCCTCCTTGTCTCATGGATCAGTGTGGGGGAGGTTTCATTTTATCCCATTTCATAAGTGTTTTTAGGCTAATGTGATGAACTTCACTGGATGAAACAGGGTTTCCAGAGAATGTTCTTATGTACAGATCTGACACGTTTAAAATTAGATCCTATGATCAGGACCACAATCAAGTAATTTGTTAATATCTTTTAATTTTAATTTTATTCTTTCTTCTTGAGAAATAAAATAATCCATTAATTCTTTAAATATTTTTACACTGCAAGTGGTTGTTTGTTCAGCATGTAGATAATTGATATAGTGTTCTGGATAACTCATGTTTTCTTTTTGAGGTTCAGGGGGCAAGGGAAGGGTAGATAATAAGCATTTATATAGTCCCTAGCATGTGCCAGGCATTGCGCTAAGTGCTTTATAACCATTACCTCAATTGACTCTTACATGATGTAAGTAAACCTGCATGATGGGTATTGTTTCCCATTTTACAGTTGAGGAAAATAAGATAAATAGAGGTTAACTGGCTCACCCACACAGCTAGTAAGTGTCTGAGACTAGATTTGAACTCAGGAAGATGAATCTTCCTTACTCCAGTCTAATTGTGTACGTGCTCACTTCCCCAAAACTTCTAGTGCATCTCTCTTGCTTCTCACCTTCTCTGAGAAAGAGGAGAAGATTGAGGGAGATTAGTAGGAAAGGGAGAATTGCACTATTATATGACTAGATGTGAAATGGATGAAGGGAGAGAACCAGTGTTGCTTACAGAAGTGTGAGTGCGGATCTGTATGCTCATTTTAAGAAAGTAGGTTAAAAAACTTAGGTAAATGGTTCTTTGGATGCTGGGGCTATCATCACCGTGGCAAGAATGGTTGTTCCTGTTTTCCTGCAAACATTAAGGTTGAACATTTGTTTATATCCACTGCAAACTTGATGAAACTTAAGGGAATTACGGGGGGGAAAGATGGGGAATGATGGCTGAGGATAGGGAATATCCAAAGGGTTAACAAAATTGGCTCATTCCAACTAAACACCCTCAATTCCCAGTTTGTTGAAAATTCCCTATCTTTCATCTCTCCCTCCCCACACCTGATTGTCGTCCCTTACTTAACCAAAGGGACTGTATCTCTTACTCCTTTCTGTATTTCCAGGAGTAGAAACCTCAAACAGGAGTAGGCACATGATTAATGAGACAGTCTGACATAGATAGACATGGGATAGAAAACTGGGCTTGGCATCAAAAAGACCCAGGTTCAGTTTTGGTCTTTGATGTAGTCTGGCTGTGTGGCTGGAGCAGGTTACTCACCTCTGGGAACCTCTTGAGGCAATCCTCTCCAATTTAAGTTGCATTCTCTCAGATACATTGCTACTGAAATCGCATGGGGCAAAGTCTTAATTCAATATGTATTCATTCATCCAACAAGTATTTATTAAGCACTGATTTTTGTGTCTGGTATTTTGAAATAAATGTTGGGGATAGAAACATCAGAATGAAATTCATAATTGTCCCCAAGGAATTTGTATTCTGTTTTCTTGGTGGGGGGAAGATATTAGATATTGCCACAGATAAATAAATACACATTTATTTAGATATGCACACTCAGGGAATATAAAGTAATTTCCTTGAAGAGGGAGAGGCATCAGGAAAAGCCTCTTGTAAGAGGCTACATCTAAACCAGATCTCCAGGAAAGAAATGGGGTTCCAAGAGGTACAGACAGCTGACTGACTCATTGGGGGCATTGACCATTATGCAGGAGGCAAGAGATGGCCATGCAAGTTGGGATGCATGATGGAACATTGGCAAATGAGCTAGATTTGAAGTCGGAAGTCATGGGTGTGGATCTCAGCTCTGCTAATTACTTCCTGTGTGATCTTGGACAGCAACCAAACCTCTACCAGAATAACAGATTTAGAGCTAGAAGTGTTGTGAGAGGTCATCTATTCCAGCCTTCTCACATTTTCAACTAGAAAGGACTGAAAAAGATGGCTTCTACATCACTTTCCTTCTGTTCTTTCTCTCTTGGCTCTGCAGAGGAACTGAAAGCTAAAAACAAAGATCCATATTGCCTTGGAAGCATGATTCTTATTTATATAATTAGCTCCATGAGTGTTGAAGGGGGAGTTTCAGCATTGAAGGTTGGCACCATCCCAACCATAGTTGTTACCCTTCCCCCTCTGAGCATTTAACTTACTCTGCACCCAATCTATAAAAGAAAGAGAAAAACAAAAGAAAGAAAGAAAAAGGGGGATCCATCTTAGTCTTCCTACCAAAGACTGTTTCCATTCAATTCACTGACAGAGATGCTTTATTACCTAGAGTTTCATGGAGGTCTGGAGGAAATCTATGTTGTCAACAGAAGAGTTACATTTAAGAACAAGAAAAGATGTACCATTCTGTAAAATCCCAAGTCAGATAGGGAATCTAGGGACACACATTTATTTTTCTTCCCCTGGCATAATCTGGTATAAAGTATAATTTCGGTTTATAGTCACACTCAGTCTCCGGTTTCTATGGCATATGGCCCAAAAAGCATTTTTGACACTCATGACTGCTGATTTCCCTTTAGAGAAATAGAAGAGAAGGGATGCCAGAAATTCACATCTTCCACTACCCCCAAACCCCACCATGTGCAGGAGAGTTTCTGTGTGAATTCTTCTGTTCTTTGTCTATTTTTTCAAATTTTATAAATAGGAAAAAGAAGACAGCCTAGTACTCAATTGTTTCTGGCACTTTGGGAAATGAGGACTTAAAGACTCTAGATCACATGTGTTGTGTGTAGATAAAAAGGAATGAGTCCTTGGGCACTTATAGTTCTGTTATGCAATAGAGACATACCTTATATGAGAGATGATTGATAGTTTGTAGTATTTTTAACCTCCTTCTCTCTGCATAGCACTCTTTCAGGCACATGGTGAGATTGGAAGCCTAGAGGAAAAACTGCACCTCCCTTGAAAGGGATTTCGATCTATTTGAAAGGACATTGAACAATAGTAAAAGGCAGAATGAAGGCAGAGGCCGTTAGGAAGGTTGTTAGCACCCAGGGCAGGGGTGGGGAACCTGCAGCCTCAAGGCCACATGTGGCCCTCTAGGTCCTCAAGTGTGGCCCTTTGACTGAGTCCAAACTTCACAGAACAATCCTCTTAATAAAGGATTTGTTCTGTAAAACCTGGACCTAACATAGGGGCTAACATAGGTGAATGCCAATGACATAGACCTAAACAGGAAACTTGCAAGTTCTTAGACTAAAATTTAGGGGAGAAATAATGATCTTATTTATGGGCATGTTATAGAGGTGTGGGAGAAACAGCCTGGTACAGTGGGAAAAGACTGGGTTAAGTCCTGCCTTGGACACATGAGAGATGTCAGGTACAACACTAGAAAGAACTCAAAGACCATCTAAACGAACCCCTCTCATTTCATAAGTGAGGAAACAGACCCAACAAGGCTAAGGGGCCTGTGGTCACAGGGAGTGGGCAGAAGGGGGTGGGGTTTAAATCCATACCCACTGTGTGTCCATGGGTACAGTTTTACCTTGTATCTCCCTTTCATATACTTTGTATACGCTGCATTGTGTAAGTATTATTCTTCCCCCCCATAGATTATAAACTCCGTCAGTTCAGAGATGACTTAATTTTTGACTTTGTGTCCCTAGTATAGTGCCTGACATATTTTTAAAATGCTTTTTACTACTTCAGGGAGCCCAAATGGCAGAGTCAGCGTAAATCACTATAGCCCTTCCATATTCACCTCCAATAACCGTAACCTGAACAAATCCTGGAACAGTGCAACCAATGGAAAGACGGGGTAGAGTGGTCAGCCAAAAAAGTGATCAGCCAAAAAAAGGGGGTTTGTTTGGTTCATTTAAGTTGTGTTCCATATAACTTTGAGTTGCTGTCTTATTATTGGAGGGAGTTGCCATGCTGGGAGTCTCCTACATGACAAATACATCTTCATTACCTGTTTTATGTCAACTTCTTGCAGTGAGGAGTTCCCCTTTCTTAGTCTATCGAAATTGGTGCTTCTAAAGGCTCCTTATCCAGTCTTCTTGACTCGCATGTCTACATAGCTTTCTCCCTCATTCTCTGTCTCTCTCTCTCTGTCTCTCTCTCTCTTCTTATTATGTTAGAATTCTGATTTTTTTCCTAAATACATTATCCTCCTCTTTCTCCATTCCACTTATTTTTTATCTTCTTTTAATTTCTTTCTTGGTTTCTGTTCATAGACTTCTCAAGCTTATGTAGAATGCTGCTGTTATTTCCAGAATGGCACCACAGACCAAAATGATTAGGCTGCTTCTCTGATCAGTAAATTTTGATCATTTTAGAAAACTTAGTAAACATGGGGGAGGGGGCATACTTGAACAACCTTGACAGTCCTTCCACTGGGTAATAATTCTGGAAGCCGATTAAAAATAAATTATCGAGCATTTGATTGCAAATGATCACACCAAACTATTTAAAGTAACATACCCTTCCCAAATGCTAGAAGGAGAAAAAAATAATCCAAGTTCTGAATCAGGTAAATGGCTTTTGACCCTTTTGTCATTTTTAACGCCGTAACCTTTTCAGCTGCTGTAATTGTAGTTGTGCCAGCATTACCTAGGGAAATTTAGTGTCTGCTTTACTGAATCATATTCGTTCCCCAAATGGCAAGGCTATCGATATTAACATGTTGTTTTCCTTCCACAGGAACCTACGGTCCTGAACACTGGGTTACATCAAGTGTGAGCTGTGGTGGCCATCACCAGTCCCCAATAGATATTGTAGATCAACAAGCACGAGTTGGAGACGAATATCAAGAATTGCAGCTGGATGGTTTTGATAATGAATCCTCCAATAAAACATGGATGAAAAACACAGGGAAAACAGGTATGGGTTGTTTTTCAAATGTCCTTTCCTTGGCTAGCCAAGAAAAATGATCTGGATGCCATTGTTGTTTGTTGTAATTCTTTGTCTTCTTCAAAATTCTCTCCGGAAGCAGTGTAAAATGGTACCTTTGAATTGATTTCTAAGGTATTGTTCTGGTTGAGCCTTTTTTGGAATATTTAATGAGTACTTGGACTCACTCACTCTCTTTGGAACAATGTTTCTTGACATCCACAGAACCCATTGTGTTGAGAACACCGGAGAGAGAGGTAAATGAGAATTTGCTCAAGTCATCTGCTCAGTTGCACAATGGTGCCTGGGATCAAACACTAAAGTTTGGGAAACTCAGAAAGAGAGGAGTAGACTGTTGGTAACTCTGTCTCTTGCAGCATCATCTTTTGGTTATTTCAAGTCATTAGCTCTGTGTACATAAATACCTTCCAAATCCTTTGAAATAGAGACCATCTAACCATTCCTTTTGCACATCATCCTACGTTGTGACCCATTCTTCCAGGAACTGATACTTTGATAGAGTTCTGATTTCATTGGCATAGACTATAGTTTGGGGAGCATGTTGAAAGATGGCTTGATTTTGGAGTAATAAAACCTGGATTTATCTCCCAGTTCTTTTACTTCCTACTTCTATGACCTGGGACAAGTCATTTAACCTCTCTATATCCTCATTTCCTCATCTTTAAAAAGAGAAATCTGACCTTGATGCCCTCTGTGGTCTTTTCCAATTTGAAATTTATGATCTATGATTTTCCCTCTATATAAACAGATCATAACTCCTCCTCTTCTCCATCTGTGCAAAGATTATACTTGACTTTCTTTAGGTGTTCCATGGGGAATCACTCCAAAACCAGAAGCCTTCCCCTCATTCTTTGAGTGCCAGTATGCTTTTTAAATTCAGGCCTGGAAAAAGTAAAATAGAGGTTAGTAAAAGAAACAGATTCTTCTAGTAAAAGTACTACAGGAAGATCTCTTGGGCTCCACACAGGGTTACAAGATGGTTCCGAGAAAGAGTAAAGAATAAAAAGGCATGGAGGGATTGTGTATCTGTACCATAAGTAAAAGTATTTATGCCTATGAGATGATAAACACATCAAAGTATCCAAATACCAGTGTGCCATTCGAGGCTGTGCATCTATTGATCGTCTTTCTATCTGAGCAGCCCACCTCCTTTCTTTACCATCACTACAATCATTTCCACCATTAGATGGCACGCTCCTTCTTCCTTCTAAGTAGGGATTATTTCCTTCTTTGGTTTTTTGTCCCCAGTGCCCATCACAGTGCCTGGCAAACAGTAGGTACTTAATAAATGCATGTTGATTCAGTATCACAAATGTGTATATCACTATTATTCCTGTTTAACCTATGGAGAATGTGAGGCATCTCACATATCTTTGGTGCCTTCTTTTTAACCACTTCTTGTGAGAAATCTTATCATTGGGAATGTGCTATAGCCCACTGTCTCCCTCTATGAATTTTTCTCTGCCTTGGGTGAATGATAATTTCTGTTCCTCTGAGATTGTGGCATTCTGTTATTTGTGGTACTATGACATATCCAGAAGAGTTATGGTGTTAAAGAGCTTTACTCTTCTGACTCTGGTTTACTGCAATTGAATCTCTGTAGCATAACCCTGTAACATTACCCTAAAGATTTGATTTGTTATAGAAAGCTACCTATGGAAGTCTGCCTGAGTCCCAGGAGGAGCACTCATTGCTTGGAGGTAGAAGGGGGTCAGCCAACCTTGGCCCTGATGCCAAATCTGGCCTGCTGCCCCCCAAAGTTTGCCAATTCCTAGATTAGAGCATATCAAAACAAATTGTTGTACATTAGTGAAACCTAACGTTAGAGAACCTTAACAATTAAAACAAAGAATTTGGAAACTGATGTAGAATGAAGTAGTCAGAACCAGAAAAACAAACTCCTCCCTCAACTTTGTAGAGATCCCAACAACAGTCCTGTGAAGTGATCAGAAAAGTACTACTTGTCCCCATTTTACAGATTAAGCATCCAAAATTTCAGTTGGCTGTGACTTGATAAATATCACCAAATGTAGTAAATGGTACTGAGAGGACTCAGACCAAAATCTCTTGCTTCTAGTCTAAAATTCTTTTTACTCTGTCATAGTGACTATCTTATTTCCTTTCTGATCCAATGCCTAGCCACTTCCTCATTCATTCATTCATTTATTCATTCATTCATTCATTCAGTAAACATTTATTAAAAACGTACTCTGTTCCAGGCAAGGAAATATGAAGATAAAAACTAAACAGACTCTGCCCTAAAGGACCCTACATTCCATGGGATAGGAAAAAAAGAACACCAGGTACATAGAAAATTAAGATGTAGATAATAATAGCACCGACCTTTGGAAGTTACTGTAAGGATCAAATGAGATAACAATTGTATCACATTTAGCAAGGTGCCTGGCACATACTAAGCACTGTATAAATATTAGTTATTATTATTAAGATACACATAAAGTAAGTACCAGGAAGAAGTCATGCACAACTGGGTGATGAGAATGGGTTTTCTATAAAAAGTTACACCTGAGCTGAGCTTTGAAGGCAGCCTGGAGCACAGGGGTCAGGGGACCCCATTCCAGGCATGAATGTGTGAAGCCTGGAGTCAGGTGATAGAATGGGATGTATAAGGAATGATAAGCACACTAGTTGGACTGAAAAATAGAGAATATGACCAAGGATCTACATAACTGACTTCCTGTTCATGACCGCTCAGTGTCTGGCTTCCTTTGTTCAGGTCATTACCTTCTCAGATGATTACTGGAAAATCTGGCATGACTGCGTCCTCTGCTCCTTGCCCATGGGTAGCGAAGTTCCATTCCTTTAAGTTATGCTTTGAAAGAGTGCAGCATTCCTCCTACCTGCCTTATTTGCAGATGGTCAACATTTATTCCCAATGGTCCAGCTGCTCAGCAATCTTGTTATGACTCTACTTTCTCTCTGAATAAGAGTCTCCGGAAACATGCCAGCTGCAACCATACTGGAAATTTTCTGTTCTCCAGGATTTTTCTACCAGAGGCATCAGATTGCTATTCAGTGTTCGATATGTCTGCCCCTGGGCTTACTTCTTCTGAAAATGACTTGTGGTCATTTAGTAGGGAACCTGCAGAAACTTAGATCTCATTTTTCTATCATCTCAGGGTAAAAAGGACCCTGCAATGAGAGCTGGTCCTTCCCAAGCATCTGTGACCTAGCTTAGACCATCTTTGTGGCATATAATGTTGTACTTCTCTCTCTACTTCTTGCCTTGTACTCTCATCTCCCCTGCTAGGGTCCTGTATTCCTGACTGGTGAGACAGCACCATGGCTAGGTGGCCCCATACCCGCCATATTGTGCTCCAGTCATTTCTCTGCCATGGCACTATGCTCTGTCTCCTAATTAAATTAAGCATAGTGGCTTCCACTGTAGAATCCCACTGGTGAGAGTTCATATCTAGGTTCCCCAAGTCCTTCCATGATACACTCTAGATATCTCCCTGTCAAGGCACCAAGTCCATCCTCCCCAAGTGCCCTGCTTGCCATCTTTTATTCTAGTAGTAATTTAATGAACACGATCATTCCTAGAAAGAAAATTGTTGGTCATTTTCCCTTTGGCTTTACTCAATATCTCTGAATTCCCAGAGCAAAATACTTGGCCTTGGCCAATAAAAACAATAATAAGGGTCCTAATACATGACATTTCTATACAGCTTTAAGGTTTGTAAAACACTTGCCATTTATTACCTCATTTGAGTCTCACAATAACCCCCTGAGGGTCAGGCTATTATTGTCCTCATTGTACAGATAAGGAAACTGAGGCTAATAGAGGTTCATTGATTTACTCAGGGTTTTCCAATTAGCAAGTGTCTGAGGTTAGATTTGAACTTACTTATTCCTCAGTCTGAGTCCACTCTACTCACTGTGCAATGGAGCTGCCTGTTGACTTCCCTTATTAGCGTGTAAGTGTCTTGAAGGCAAGTACTATCTCACTCTTCGTAGTTATTCCTAGCACTTCAAGGCATGTGCTTAATAAATGGTCTTCTTGATGGCTGTTGCTCATTACTGTCCCACAGTCTCAGAGATTTAGAGTCTTCCTCTCTTGCGACACACAGAGAAATGTCAGTCATTTAGCTGGCATTCATTGAACATTCATTATGTTCCAGAGAGTTGCTGGATGCTAGGAATACAAAAAGAAAACTGGAAACAATCCCTGTCTTCAGTGGCAGAAGTAACATCTATACTGTACATAGAAGTAGATATATAGACAAAAAAAAGTATAGTGTCACGTAGGAGTTTGTGAGAGCCACTAGCTGCTGAAAGAATCTGAAAAGGCCTCCTCCAGCACAATGGAAAGAACCTTTGTGTCACTTACCATAATCTTGGTTGGAGCCCAGGGTCATGCTGGTGCCATGTTCAGTTAGCCTGCCATGAAAACCCACTGGATCTCTTGATAGGGTTTTCTAGTTGACTCATTTCTCTTGACAGCATCTTGCCAAGATAACGGGTTTCAGTGACAGCTTTCAGCTCTGAAATCGCCGATGACAGGTTGTAGACACCTAGCGAGTCTACTCAGCGCAAGGTGATTCATGACCTTGGTCCTGCAGAAGCTGATGATTCATCTCTGTCACGGTGCTAACTCCTCAAAGTCATCTAGAACCTGTTGAGTTTGTAGGTGCCCCTGTGTGCATGCTTTTGGAATGCAGTCACTCCTTAATGACCATCTCAAGGACTTCAGCCAATATCCACAGCTTATGGAGTTATAGCTGTTCCCAATGGTATTGTGATGCATGTACTGGTTGCAAGCCCCAAGCATTAAGTATATAGTGACAGGTACAGAAAAAGTCTGTTATAAATATCATATGATGAGAAGTCAAGTTATGACAACAGCATTTGCCAAGTGCCTGGCATTGTGCTAGGCTCTGGGGATACAAAGAAAGACAAAAACAAAAATCCCTTTCTTCAAGGACCTCATAGTCTAATGGGGCAGACATTGTGCAGACAACGATATACAAAGAAGATATATGTAGGATAAAGTGGAAGGAATTAACAGAGAGAAGGAACTATTATTAAATAGGATCAAGAAATGCTCCCTATAGAAGGTGAGGGTGTAGCTAAACTTAAAGGAAGTGAGAGAATGTATCAGCAGTAAATTCAAATATAGTGATGGGAATATTGCTAAGAAGTGAGACTGAAGGTTGCAAAATGCTAAGTATTTATGAGGATTGCTTTCATGGTGGTCTGATGGAAGCTAAACTCATGATCACAAGTCAATTGGCCAACTTAGCTCCCTCTCCATGTCAAAAATAAAATGAGAGGTCCTAGGGAATATCAAATGAATCCTGGAAGGATATGGATTCCCTCAGTGTCTGGTGACTCCAATATGGGAACTCCCTGGGACTGTTGCCTGAGACCCATAGGTAACATTCACTTGCCTAGATCAGACAATGTCAGGAGTGGGATTTGAACACAGGTCCGTCTGACTCAAAGTCCAACAATCTAGCCACTTTTCTAAGCTGTTTCTGTTCTTTGAAGTAGTAAGATTTTTCAATTCTAGAGGATTTTTGTGTTTATACGTTTAGCCAGCATGGTTAGTCTATTTGTCTGTTTCAAATGACTTCTGCTCTATAGAACTAAATGGAATTTTCAGACATTTGGGGTAGTGTGGCCAGGAAATCTGAATAATTCTGACAAAAAAAAAAACCCTTAGATTATCCAGATAAATATTCTCTACTGAATTTAGCAATAACAGTAAGTAATGAAACTTATTTGCCATTTTAAAATCTCTAAAAGGGACAATGTGGTACAGTAGATTAAGTAGGCTTCAGAGGGGAGAAGATTTGATTTAAAGCCTGTTCTTTCCTAGATAGTGACTATATGGGCAAGCCATCATCTTGCGCAAGGAGACTCTATAAGTTTCAGAGAAGAAGGGAAAGAATAAGCATTTATTCCGCACTCACTGTGTGCCAAGTACTGTGCTAAGCACTTTTTGAAGAACTTCACAACCACTTTGATGTGGGTGCTATTATTATCCCCATTTTATAGTTGAGGAAACTGAGGCAGAAAGATGTTAAGTGACTTGCCTACAGCTAGTAAACTGAGGCCCAATTTGAACTCATATCTTTTTGACTTCAGACTCAGCACTCTATCCATTGCACCACCTAGCTGCCTAGTTTCTGATCTGGACTTTTAGAGGGTATTTCTTCCCATGGACTCTCTGATACAAATAAAGTCTTAGGTCAAGTTCCTCCTTTATTCCCTTCTCCTCCTTCAAAAAAAGAATTTTCCAAGTTATTTATGTAGACAGTCTCATTGTGACCTTACAATAAGCAATTCATGAGTTAGTTACAAAGTGACTTCACCCCCACTTTATAGATATGGAAACTAGGGCTGAAAAAATGAAGTAACTTAGCCACAGTGGCACAGTTATTAACTGTCCGAAGTAGGATTTGAATCTATGTCTGCTGCTCCGTAGTCCATAGCTCCTCTGTACAAACTTCTCTTTAGGTGCTGGGAAATTAGCCCTTCCAATTCTCAAATTTTCTGATTTTCTGATTTTACTTTAAGCCTGTGGATTCATCTTGAGGATTATTCTCTTATCTTTTACTTTTTTCAACAACATTTTTTTTTTCTTATCCAGAAAAGTCTCTATTTTAGCCTGAGAGTAGGAAATAAAGAAAGGTGTGTGGGATTTCTTTTCAAATGGAAATTTACAAGCCACTTATCTGTAAAATAGACTTGGTCTTTTGGATATTAAAAAATGAATATAGCAAGTTAATATTTAAAACTGTCTATTATATACAGACAGTAACTTTCCCATAAAACAGTTTTAATGTTCATATCTATCTTATCCCCCTGAGAGCTCTATATATTCCAACTGGCATAATCAATAGACTTGCGTTGTTGTACCTAGCATACTTCGTGAAAGTTGCCTGAAATATATTTACAAGACAGATATGGTCTATCTGTTTTCTCCCGAGGAGCACTGTCTTTCTTGCCACTTCTCATTTGATTTCATCCAAAGTTATTTTCTTTTGTTTCATTTTACAAGAATGAAAAGATAAAGCACTCATCACAGAAAAACCTCACTCCTTGAATTGCCTTCTAGCTAACCGATCAGGCTTTCCTAGGGGAAGATCCTTGAAATGTGTGCTCATAAAACATTGTCTCTTATGCTTTGTAACTCTTTTGAGGATTTGTTTTGTTATAACTTACCCATGTTCCTTACCCACAAAATACACTTACCCTGATGTGCCTTAGTGTTTGAAATTTTTTATGTTTTATTTTTTTTGTTAATGTTACTTTTTTCCATTCTAGATTATAGGATCAGAGGTCATAGGTTGCTATATTTAGACCTGAAGTGCATGTCAAAGATCATTTATTCTGATTCATTCTTTTTGTAGTTAGGGAAATAACGGTCCAGGAGATTAAGTCAGTTGCCCAAAGTCACCGATAATGGGTATTAGGGGATTTTTAACTCAGATCACCAGAATCTAGACCCCATTCTCTTTCTCCTTAGAAATCACCTCATATAGATTTGTAACCTATTGCGTCATAGACCTAGTCCTACCTACTCAATTTACAAATGAGGAAACTGAGGACCAGAGAGAGGAAGTTATTTTAGGCAACTCAACTCCCCAGTTGTCATCTGTGTATTTAATGCAGATTTTGCATTTGAAATCAGATTTTCTTCCTTTCTTGACATATTATCCCATCTTCCTTCCCTTCTTAGGTATCTTGAAGAGATAGATTCTCTCCTTACATGTTCCAGATCCACTACCTTCCACTTTCTGGTGAAAATTAGTGTACAGAAAGCTCCCTACCTCACTGACCAGATTCCTTTTTCCTAGGGCTTTGCCCAAGGGAAATCTCTGGTTTGCCTTTCTCTTGATTCTGTACCCTTAAGTTGAGTTAATCTTCTCTACCAGCTTCCTGGGTTTAATTCCCTTACATCTTCACTGTCAGTTCCTCTTCTATCTCTTATTCTTGCTCTAAAGGCTTTTCCTAATAGATCCTTCCTCTCTCTTGATATCTCATCAGCCCATTTTCACTTGAAAGTCCTTTTATCTCAATGTCCCTTCACCATTTCCAGTGGTTATTCTTTCATTTTATTCAGTCTAAAGTTATCCTTACTTCCTTTAAGAACTCGTCATTCAATATATGTGGTCTTAGAGATTTGCCCAAGGCTCCACAGTGTTAAGTGACTTACTCAGCATCACACATCCTATACTTGTTAGGTATGGGTCTTGGATTCTGGTCCTTGTGACTTGGTGGGGCTAGCTCTTCATCCATTACACCACGGCTGCCTCTCTATGCCAGAGTGTAAGGCTCGCAAAAAGGATGAAATGAATGAAGCATCCTCAGTCGATCTTATTGGCTGCCAAAGCAATATTCTCTCGTACTATGGCACCATATTATCTGACATTCAGATAACTGCTACCCTGACCCTCTTGATGGTCAGCAGAGAGAGAATTCCAATTAAAACGAGGGGGGGACACGTCGCCCACTGTGACATCTACTAAGAAGCCCTGTAAAATGAAAAATTAGATGAACATTTTGGATTGTACTGCCTCCTAATTATCCTTTTAATTATTCATATAAAACAAGTAAAATGACCCCTGACAGAGACATAAATGATTTAGGTAGAATCAAATATTTATAAGATGCAACTGTCTTCCTCCATGCATTGTGACAGATGTACACAAATCTGTTTTCCCATATTCATCATGATGTGTGATTTTATGTATAGAATTTATAACTGACTGAGAGCCATCATCAGTATTTAAAACCCTCCCCAAGCCCTGCCTGGCTGTGTTGACTCTCGCAATAAAAGGTATATTGCCTCAGTAGAATCTTTATTATTTTGTCCTCAAAAGCGTGTGTCTTTCAGAATAATGATAGGTTATTGCTGGGACATTTTTAATTAAGATAGGAAATCACTTTATTTTGACCTTTCTTTGGCTGCCCACAGATAGAAAGTTCACTGTTAGGATGGGTTTTTCCCCCTAGAAGGTGGCAAGAAACTGTCTTTTGCATGTTGTAAAAAGCAAT
The DNA here is from genome assembly GCA_023548195.1 of Bettongia penicillata ogilbyi. Lineage (NCBI taxonomy): Eukaryota > Metazoa > Chordata > Mammalia > Diprotodontia > Potoroidae > Bettongia > Bettongia penicillata. Next base: position 2,559,998 of record JAJHZJ010000062.1, on the reverse strand, counting down.
TTATATGCTCATGGCTTCTTCATTGTGGTTTTAGTGCTCCTTTTTTTTTAACTGAGAAGTACTGAAATTAATTGAACTTTTGCAGACTCACATTATAATATCCAGGTGCCCATTTTTTGTGACGGTTCCTTCTGATGGGAGCTTGTCCACCTGTGTTCCCACTCTGGCTGAGATTTCCTCGGGTTATTGACAACCCCCTCACGATGGTTTGCACATTATCTGGGATATAAAGGGGTGAATTTTTGCCAATTAAATATACCTTTCATGTGTGCCTTGGGGGCTTCTAAGATCAAAGATAAAGTAAAATAATTGAAGCTTTTTGAAACCAAAACAAGTTAGTAATTCTTGCTTGATCTTTTCTTTGTCACAAAGGAGAGTTCTCTGAGTGGGTGGGTGGGGTGCTATATTGGGACATGACTGTGGTGTAAAGAAAAGGTATTATTCAGACTTAAAAAAAGAAAGGAAAATGAATCCAAAAACCCACTAATTGTGTACCGATACCCTGTTTTAGAGGAGGAAAAAAATTAAGGTTCTTTTCTCCTGGTTGGGCTCAGGCTTGTTCTTGTCTCCCTGAGATTCCAGCTCTGGCCTGTACTGTCTCTGACTCTGGCCAGCTCATTCCGGGCCTTCATCTTCTTCTTCTGTAAAATGAAAGGGTTCAAGGAGATGATCCCCACTGCTCCTGCTCCTCTCCTATGTCTATGATCCTATGATCCTTTCGCACAATTTTTCCTGCCTTTTCTCTTCAATTCTCTATAATCTAAACTCATTTCTTTTGGACTGTAGAGTAGGCTACAGCTGGGATCTGAACTTTAAAAAAAACTATTTTAGTAACTGTTTTAACATGGTTGATTTTGTTTGTAATCATCAGTGATTTATTTTATGCATTTAAAAACATTATTCTGAGAAGGGATTCATAGGCGTCAAAGGGTCTGGTGACATAAAAATGTCACCTCCAAAAGTGGCCAATGGGATGAAGTAGATATGAGCAAATAAAAGTTCTTTTTTGAGTCTTCTCTCTTTTCAGGGGAAAACTGATAATTTTGCATTTACTCACTTTAAGTGACTCATTTCTTACATGTGATATAATATAAGCACCATTGGAGATGCCAGGTCATAGTCTGTTTTAACATGCAATAGAGATAATTTTTTTTAAAAAAGTGAATTATGTTTGTAATCAGACAGAGCTGTGGGACAGAGTTCTGGTCAGTCAGTCAATAACCATTTATCAGGTGCCACTATGTGCTAGGCATTTCGCTAAGCACTGGGGACACAACAAAAGGAGTCCACAGTCTAATAGGACTGTACAAACAATCTGCAGAATAAATTGCAAATAGTCAAACAAGTAAGATATTTTTATTTGCCAAACAAAAACAAAACTTTACTAAGGTTCTTTGTAAATGCCTGACTGGTAAATTGGAGTGTCAGAACGTTGGATTAGAATCATTGTATAGGAAAAGGACTTGGTAATTTCTTCAGTCACAGATTCGCTTTATTGATAGACAACACAGTATTTTCACCTTTGTTAACCAGCTTGTACTTAGAAGCTGGTTGGTACAATGGAAAGGGCTTTGGCCCTATGGATGTGAATCCTATGGTTGGTGCTTTTTACCCACATGTGGTAGATATCCCTCACCCTCATTTACCTTGTCGTTGCAATGAGGGGACTGGACTGCATGGTCCCTGAGATCCCAGTTCTAGCTATATGATCCTATCATTTCCTCAGTTTCTTCATCTGATCAGAAACAAGAGAGGAAAATATTTAGTTGGTGCTTTGCTATGTGCAAAGCACTCTACATTAGAAAAACAAGACAGTCCCTACTCTGAGAGTGTTCACATTCTAATGGGAGCTAACTGACATACCTGTTGTGGGTTATTGTAGACAGGAGGTCCTCAGAGGTTCCAGAGCAGGTCGGTATGGAAAGCGTTGACAGGTTCAAGCTTTGTTTGTTCTGTGGCTTACAGATCCAAGAGAAAAGCAATTTTAAAAATTTTAAAAATACTTACCTTTACCATAAGATCACATATTTAGAGCAAGAAGGAACCCTAGAGTTCAATGCCTTCATTTTGTAGGTCATGAAAGTAATACACAGGAAAAGGGATGTGATTTGCCATTGTCACACAACTAGTAAATGTCTAAAACATGATTTGAATTCAGGTCTCCATGACACCCAGTCCTGGATGTCCTGGATGCCATGTCCACTGTACTAACCAATATACAGTTGTAAAGCGAGGTCAGCCATGGTTTTGGAAGCTTATGATCTCTTGCCCTTTTTCTTGTACACAGTGGCCGTTCTTCTGAAAGATGACTATTTTATCAGTGGTGCAGGACTGCCGGGCAGATTCAAAGCAGAAAAAGTCGAATTCCACTGGGGCCATAGCAATGGCTCAGCCGGCTCTGAGCACAGCATCAATGGGAGAAGATTCCCTGTTGAGGTGAGAGATACTGTGGGATTTGAAATGGAAAGTGGGACATTGTTGTTTTGGAGGGATGTCCTATTAATGCCATCGCCAAGATTGTTTTTCTCCAATAAAACATCTTCCCAGCCCCAAATTATATTGCAACCTATCTCATTAGTGAAGTATTTGTTTCTATTGTGACCATTTGCTTTGTTGATCTCTGAGAAATCATTTCTCTCTTGGTGGGAGTTCAAAAGAAACTTGGGATTATTATCATTCAAGTCTTATCACCTCCAACCATGACCTGTTGCCATCACCTTCTGAGGGTTCACTTGGCTTGTGCCTTTCCATAACTGGTCTTCTTGGAGCTGCTAGGAAAGCTTAAGATCAATTTTATCTTCACAATTTTTCTAGGGGCCTTAAGGGAAAGTAGGAAGTTCTGTCCTTCTCTAAAGATGATGCTAATGACCACCATCAATGGGATGTGAGTTTTCCTTTTTTTGCATCATAATCTGGTGCTAATGAGGTCAGGGTCATCACTTTCCTGTTACCTCCCCATGTGGTAATGGTTTGCTTTGCTTCACAGTGTGGCTCCCCACTGTTCCCTGGCTCCCCACTGTTCCCTGTCCCATGACCAGGCTTCCCACAAACACATTCTCACGGGCATAGGAACAATAGTGGCATGATCAATAATAACTTTGCCAAGATTCTGAGTCTGACACCCACTGACACTGTAACCTTTCTTCTTTGACAGTGATGGTGACTTTACACAGAGACTCTTACCTTGCCCCCTATAGTTGGCGTTATATGTGTATTAATAATACTGTAAAGCGCTTTGAGTAGGAGGATGTAGATGGATGAATTTGGGGATGCAGCCTGTGAATACAGCACCTTAATCCCAACTTTGGGATTGTTAAAAGGGTACCATATTCAGCTGAACTCCTTGAACAACACACATTTTTATAACAATGTGGTAAATAGCCCATTCATTTCAACTCAGTAAAAACTTACTAAGTACCATATACATCACACTTAGAGAACACTTGAAAGTTTATCATACGGTTTGTTTTCATTATCTTTTGTACCCACTATGTGCAAAGTACATTAGATAAAAAGTGAAATATTGTCTGCCTTTGAGGATTTTACATGTCTGCTGGAGGGTGGGGAGGAATGCATGTCCCCAACTGAGTAAATACAAAAATTATGCAAATTAATCAGTCAGTAAGCACTTATTAAGCACCTATGAATCAATGCCTACTAACAAAGAACCTTCATTTTAATGAGGAAGACAGTAAATACTGTTTTTGCATATATTTACAAAGTATTAAATACCAAAGACTTTGGGAGAGGGGCACTAGCAATTGTGGGATCCAGCAAGGTTACATGTACAAAGTGGGGTTTGGTTTACATCTTCAAAGAGCCCACAAAGTTATATGTAGTAATTTCTAGAGGGATTGAACTCTCCCACTTATGTGGGAGAATCCTCAAAGATCTCTTATAGAAAGAAGTGGTCTGTGATCAATGTTTGAAAGAAAGTAAGACAGAAATGTGGATTCTCTATACATAGAATATATGTGCATTCTCTCCATATAGAATTGTGTGTATGTATTTATTTTATTTATATATATAATATATAGGTATATACATATGTTATATACACATATACATACAGAGACAGAGATGTGTGGATTCCTTATGTGTGCATCTATGTATATGTATATGAATTCTACAAGGTGGAGGTGAGGAAAGGTTATATTCAAAACCTGTGCAAAGGCAGAAGGTAGAAAGCTATAAATGTGGACCTGCTAATAATCTGATTTGTCTGACACAGAGAGCAGACTTGAAAGAGAATGAAGGAATAATATGGGTTAAGGACAGAAGGATAAGTGGGGTCAAATTGTGGAACCTTCTTGCACTGAGAAGAGGTTGGTCCTTAGTATCTTCACTGAGACATTATATCTGTCAAAGCTTATTGAAAAGAATGACCAGGGTTTTGGGGACGGGAGGTGTGAAATTCTGCTTTGGCATCATTGTAGAGGGAACAGAATAGTGGATGTGGTGTTAGGAAAACCTGAGTTTGAATCCTGACTAGTTGCATGACCCTGAGCAAGATATATAACTGTTGTTAGCCTGTTTCCTTGTCCCTAAAATGAACTTGGACTCAGTGATGTCTAAGGTCCCCTCTGAGATTTAAATCTATGCTCCTAAATCATTTAACCTTCCTCAGCCTCAGTTTCCTGAGCATATATTCCCCAAGGAGATCAAAGATCAATGATATAAAGAAAAGTTTTATCTATTTCAAATATTTTAAAGAGTCCCCCACCTTCTTCTTTTAAATGAATATACCAAGTATTTACAGGATTAAACTGATTTTAACTTTATAAATTGGAATCCCAGGATTTTAACAGGAATATTTCCCTCTAAGTTTTACTATTTAAGTGACAGTCTATTGGCATTCAAAATGGGAGTTAAAAATGTGTTGTCCTACCAATTCTGCTCAGGGACCTGTTTGTGCAAGATTTATGCTACCACATTTGTTTTCAAAGATCTGAGTTTAGGATAAGAAATCTAGAGTCAGAAGGGACCTCTAGAGTCTGACCTCCCCATTTTTGAGATGATGGAATTAAACCCTAAGAAGGTTTAAATGACCCTCCCAAATTCACCCAAGTATTAAGGATTAGAGGCAGGATCTGAACCATGTGCCCTCTGACTTCAGAGCTGCTTTGTTTTCTCTACTGTACTGCCCAGTAATTTAATTTTTTTGGTTACACATTTGTAGGTACATTTGAAAAATATCCAAAGTCTTCAGCCATGCCTGCTTGAAAATTTAATGGCAGAAATATTTGGCTGTGTCTAGTGAACACAAGAGGAAATCCAGATTAGTCAATTTTCCATCACTTTGACAAGTATAACCAAATATGACCTGAAAGGAATTATTCATTCATTTACTTATTTATTCATTCATTTATTTACTTCACTTATTCATTCATTTGTTTGGTTTTTTGCCAGATAGTTTGGTTGATGCGGTTTCCTGGATCCTAGCAGAATGTACCACTCTTCTTGTAGCCTATACAAGCAATCCATGTAAAGATGACATTATAGTATAGCCAACCATACTGCCCCTTCCCACAATCTTGGTTGGTAAGTGACCTCACCCCATGATCAGTCCAGGTCAATGCAAAGTCAGCAGCCATTAGTCATAGAGGTTAAAGTAATTTCTCCACACAGGTCCTCAGATGGTAAGTGAAGTATTCTTTTCCACACTCCATCATGACTCAGCCATTCCATTCTTCACTCGGTCAGCCACTTTCCAGTCAATTTGGACATTTGCTAGAGCCACTACCCATGTTTTGTTTTTATTTTTAAAAGAGATTCACATCTGGGTAGAGTTAATGTAGATTGTAGTTGAGGGTTCATAGAAGCTTGTCCTTGGAAGATGAAATATCAGTTGGGTCCAGTGTCTTTTCTGTGAGTGCTGATTGGAGGTATGACTTCAAGCGTAGCTTGGATAACCAGGAACTTTGCCGATGGTACTTAACAATCTCTTCTTAGCAGGCTTGTATTGCCATTGTAGTGGAAAGTAAACGTTCTCTGCACTTAACTGGAAAATCAGAAGTGAACTGTGAAAAGTCCACTGGTTCTTAATCCTCTCCCAAGAGGCAGAGAGATAAATCGGTTTCCTTTTTGGACTGGATTCTGTGGGTGAGAAGTGCTCTCATCAGATGTGCATTCTTCTCTGGAAAACAAACTCCTTGTAATTAGGTTTTCCGTTTTTTCCTAACTGAAGAAGATCCATCAAATTCAGAGGCTAATTAGAAATGCCAGATATAATGCACAGACGTATTGTTTGACCAAGTCGTTTGTTTTTTATTATTGTAAGTAACTTCAGATGGTAAGGCTGTCTACATTAATTGGGTTCTTTCATCAAAGCCCATCTGGATCATGGGATTCGTTTTGCTTTTTTAAATGATGCTTGAGTTACATGCTAAATTACTTTGGTGGAGGAACTTTTAGAGGAACTTTAATTTCAGGGTTTAAAAGTAACATATCAGTTCAATTTATTCCATTTAATATATGTCTGATATATACTAGCTTGGCAGAGATCCTGGGTTCTCAAACTCTTTGTCCTCATGGAGTTATTACCAAGCTAGAATAATTTCAGGTACAATCTCAGTAACTACTCGGATGTTTTCAAAGGGTTGTTTCACTGTTGGAAAGAACAGTAGCTTTGGAATCAGAGGATATGGTTTCAATCCCACCTATTTACATTTATTATCTGTATGACCTTATGTAAGTCACTTAACCTCCTAAGGTCCCAGTATTCTAATGCGGGAGCTGAACAAGATAACCTTTGAGGTCCCATCCATCTCTAGATATATGATCCCATGACAAGAAAATTTACCATCATGTGATGAATTATTTAGATCATAGCAACTCCCAACCCACCTCCTCATCACCCCCCATTATGTCATGGAGGGACCATGACTGATATTGTTCAAGGAAATAACCATAGTAATGAAATTATAGACCGTTTGAAGTTTTGAAATAACATAATGTTCATCTAACCCTCAATGGTGTCTGTGATACTTTGTTTAAAACTATTCTGATTGGTCCCCTTGGTTTCCTGAGTCATTACTGAGAATATCTCTAGTGTAAGATTTGAATGGCATGGACAAGCCTGATGCTTTTATTTCCATGTATTATGCCCCCAAAACAAAAATTAGAATAGGAATTGTTAAGTATTTCTTAGTTATTTATTAAGTATCATGGGTATTTGTCATTTGTCCTTATTACTATTAACAGCTACCTGATAGAGAAGCTGCTATTCACAGAAGCAGAGAATATAGATTGTTTTATAGAATATAGCTTTCTAAACCTCTTATAGGTCACCTAGGTGGCACAATGGATAATGTCAGGCCTGGAGTCAGGAAGACCTGAGTTCAAATCTATCCTCAGATATTATTAACTGTGGGTGACCTTGGGAAAGTCACTTAACCCTGTTTGCCTCAGTTTCCTCTTCTGTAAAACAAACTGGAGAAAAAAATGCCAAAATGTTACATCGTATTTACCAAGAAAACCTTGAATGGGGTCACAAAGAGTCAGACGTGACTGAAACAACTGAACAAATCTCATATGGCAAAATGTGTAACGTCCTAAAATAATGTGGGCAATTCTATTGAGAAACCATACCATTTGCTAGTATTTTTTAAAACATGTCTTGTTCAGTTATTTAACTAGATGGTTCCATTTCTTACCATCATCCAATCTTCTTTACACTGTGTTTTATATTTCTACATGGGGAGTAAAATCATGACCTTGAAATGTTTCTGGAGTTGATTCAATCCTGCAGCTTTTAAAACTTTACTAATCCCTTATCTGGTTTGCTATTGTAGGCCACCCACAGTAGGCAAATGTTAACAAAGACCTTAAAATAATAGGATGTAAGGAGGAGCTGTCCATGCCTGAAACTAAACTCCAAGAACTGTGTCTCTCCTGGATTTCATGGAACGGTAGTGTTGGGATGGATCTTTAGAGCTTATGTGGCCCAACCTCCCAGACATTACATTCAGAAATGAGTTCATTTCTTCCTGTTCTGAGGGGTGGTCATGATCTGAGCTCCCCAGGGCTGTTGGATAAGGAAACAACCACCGCCACAATAGTCACTAACATTTATATAGAAATTTAAGGTTTGCAAAATACTATTTACAGATGATCTCATTTGATCTCCTGAATCTCAGCATAAACCTGGGTGCTGGTTGATAAACTCCAGTGGTCCCTAATTGCCCCCAAGATCAAATATAAAATCTTCTGTTTAGCTCCTCCTACCTTTCCAAATCCTCTTACCCTGTCCTCGTCTTCATGTGCCATCTGGTTACACTGGATGCCTTGCTCTTTCTCATGTTCCATTCCATTTCTCCACTGGGTATTTTTGCTAACTGCCCTCCATGCCCGAAATGCTCTCCCTCCTCATCTCCATCTTTTGGGTTTCCATCAATTTCCTTTTAAAATCCCACTGACCGTCGCTAGTTCTTCTAGCATTCCCAGTCCCTCTGCTGATAATGATTAATTTATTCTTTCAGTATCTTGTTGGTACCTAGCTGTTTTCATGTGTCCCCTATTTAACTGTGAACTTCCTGAGAGCAGGGATCTGGTTTTTTTTTTTTTTTTTTTTTTGTCTTTCTTTGATAGGGCTCAGGGCTTAGCAAAGTGCCTGGTGCATGGTAGGTATTTAGTAAATATCTGCTGACTTGATTTTCACAGATGTGGAAACTAAAATGAAATGTCTCACAGCTTTGAGGCAAGATTTAAAGCTCAGGTCTTCCAGACTCCAGGTCCAAATCTCTGCCCACAATGCCACAATGCTATATCAAAAATCCAATATTCAGTAAAAAAAATTTTTTCAAGAAACTCACTTTAATTATCTTTCCACTTTATCCATATAGTCAGTAACATTTTAAAATTGCATGTAAGATCATCTGGATCCTTTAGCATCCACAGTTTTCCTGTTCCTCTGCCTGTTTTGGCACATGCTATGGGCCTGTACCCAGTACCACCATCTAATGTAATCTCTTTTTGCCCTTGTCTGTCCTTGTGGAGATGGGCAGCACCCCTGGATGGCTGTACATTCAGTACATTAGGTGTCAGCCTCAAGGTAGACCTGATCCTTTGAGTCCATGGTTTCTGCTATCTGATTGGTTGTGTTTACCTATGCAAGATGCTACACTCTATGGAATACTCTGCAAAGCAGCCACACACTTTTTCTCCTTCAATTACCCCATTAGGAATAATTTTTCTATAGCACACAAAGAGATAATCTCTAGGGAGAATCAGAGACAGAGAGGCCACAAGGAGACACTCCCTGGGTTAAACCTGGTGAATTGCATCTGAGGTCAAATTTGTTTGCATCCTCATTATTTGAGATATTTAAAAATGCAGTGTAATACAATCACAGATTGTAGAGCTGTAGATACAGGCCTGATGGGCACTTTAAATCTTTGATAACCTTAAGTGATCCAAATTGATTGCATGTGTCCTTCCAAATGCAATTTATGGGCAGTTACTTGAATTCTATCAAAATACAGAAGCTGAATCTGAGTAAATTTTCTGGATGGTTAATATTCTATACCTCATGATGATGTATTTTTTATCCCACGTTCAAAGAGAGCTGATAATTAGCTCACAAGAAAGGCCATGAGGTCTTTGTCTAAGAACTTCTAGGAATGTCTTTGGCCTTTCAGTTCATTTTTCAAGATTAGATGGATTTTTTCAGTAGCCCATCTACCCTGATCTTAGATGTGTTTTCTTGTGATCAGCCATAGACATTTATGGAGCAGATGGCCAGGTTTAAGGGTATAGAGCCTGCTACATGTAATGACAAGTAACTTATGTATTTCCTAGTTGTGTGATACTGGGAAATTTACCTAAAGTCTCTGAGCCCCAGTTTCCTCATCTGTAAAATGGGGATAATGTGTTTAAATCACTTTAGAAAATTCATAGTACTTTATAAATGTTAGCTATTATCATTATGACATCGAAGAGTATATTATTATATTGAAGGAGAGTAAACTGTAAGTTCCTTGAAGCAGGTACTATCTTGTACCTTTCGTTATGTCTCCAGCACTTACCACAACTTATTGCATATAGTAGGCACGTAATAACTGTTGACTGACTGACTGAGCATAACCTACTAGGGAGCACAATGCTAGACCCTGGAGTTAGGAAGAACGTACTTCAAATTGAACCTCAGGTACTTTTTAGTTGTTTGATCCTGACCAAGTCACTTCACCTCTCTCTGCCTTAGTTTCTTCAACTGTAAAATGGGGATAATAATGACACCTATCTCTCCAGGCTAATGTAACAAATGATATAACATTTGTAAAACACTTATTACTATGTGTGGCACATAGTAGATATTTACTAAATATTCATTCCCTTCTTTCACCCCACCTTAACAGGATGGGGCAGGACCTTAGTATCATATAGATATGAACCTATATCATATTTCAATATGAATATTAAGTATCTCTTCACTTGCCCCCAAAGTCTTCTTTACACTAAACAATCCCCATTTCTTTTTTATAATTATTTGTTTTCAGTTTTCAACAATCACTTCCATAAGTTTAAAATTTTCTCCTTCCCCCTCCCCCCTCCTTCCTCAAGACAGCATGCAATTTTATATGGGTTCTATACATTCAGTCCTATTAAACACATTTTCACATCAGTCATATTGCACGGAAGAATTAAAACAAATGGGAGAAACCATGAGAAAAAAACAAAACAACAAAAGAGAAAACTGCTTTTTTGTGTTCTGACTCTATAATTCTTTCTCTGAATGCAGATGGTATTTTCTATCATGAATCCTTCGGAATTGTTTTAGGTCCTTGTATTGCTGTGAAGGGCTAGGTCTACTAGAAACAGTCCTTACACACTGTGGCTTTTACTGTGTACAATATTCTCCTGGTTCTGTTCATTTCACGCAGTATCAGTTCGCATAAATCTTTCCAGGTTTTTCTGACATCCTCCTGTTCTTCATTTCATATAACACAATAGTATTCCATTACATTCATATACCACAGCTTACTCAGTCATTCTACAATTGATGGACATTCCCTCAGTTTCCAGTTTTTGGCTACCACAAAGAGTGCTGCTATAAATATTTTTGTACATGTGGAATCCTTTCCCACTTTCATGATCTCTTTGGAATACAGCCCTAGAAGCAGTATTACTGGATCAAAGGGTATGCACATTTTTATTGCCCTTTGGGCATAATTCCAAATTGCTCCCCAGAATGGTTGGATCAGCTCACAGCTCCACCAACAATGAATTAGTGTTCCAACTCTCCCACATCTTCTCCAATATGTATCATTTTCCTGTTGTGTCATGTTAGCCAATCTGATAGGTTTGATGCGGTACCTCAGAGTTGTTTTGATTTGTATTTCTCTAATCAGTAGTGCTTTAGAGCATTTTTTCATGTGACTATATATAGCTTCAATTTCTTCCTCTGAAAACTGCCTGTTCATATTCTTTGACCATTCATCAATTGAGGAATGACTCGTATTCTTGTACATTTGACTCAGTTCTCTATATATTTTAGAAATGAGGCCTTTACCACAGACACTAGTTGTGAAGAGTCTTTGCCAGTTTTCTGCTTCACTTCTAATCTTGGTTGCATTGGCTTTGTTGGTGCAGAAACATTTCAATTTAATGTAATCCAAATTATCTATTTTGCATTTCATAATGTTCTCTATCTCTTGTTTGGTCATAAATTCCTCCATTCTCCATAAATCTTACAAATAAACTGTTTCTTGCTCCCCTAATTTGTTTATAATATCAGCCTTTTCACCTAGATCATGTACCCATTTGGATTTTATTTCTAGTATATGATGTCATGCATTGGTCTATGCCCACTTTCCACCACACCATTTTTCCAGTTTTCCCAGCAGTTTTTGTCAAACAGTGAATTCTTATCCCAGAAGCTGGGTTCTTTGGGTTTGTCAAACAGTAGCCTGCTATAATCATTGACTACTGTGTCTTGCATACCTAACCTAGTCCACTGATCTACCCCTCTATTTCTTAGCCATTACCAAGTAGTTTTGATGACTGATGCTTTAAAATACAATTTACGATCTGGTAGGGCTAAGTTATCATCCCTAGCATTGCTTTTCATTGATATTCTGGACCTTTTATTCTTCCAGGGAATTTTGATATTATTTTTTCCAGCTCTATAAAACAATTTTTTGGTAGTTTGATTGGTATGGCACTGAATAAGCAAATTAATTTAGACAGAACAATCCCCTTAAGAGAGTTTTGAATTTCTTAAAAATCTTGGTCACCCTTTACTGGAATATTCCTACATGTCAATATCTCTATTCAAAAGTTATTCTTGGAATTGAATTTGGTTTATAAAGAAGTGGTCTGACCAACCTCCAAATATGTTAGGATATCCCCAAAATCCATTCTTCTGGACAGTACACTTTTATTATCATAACCTGAATAATGTTTTTGCGGTGGGGAGGGGTTGCTTTATATTGTTGTCACATATAGAACTTGTGGCAATTTAAATCCCTGAAATATTTTTCTCCTCATTACTGATGCCTTGTTTCCATTTTATAAATTGCCTTGCTCATTAAATCCCATGGAGTCAGATTTCTCACCTCCTTGCTCAGTCTTTGACCCACCCCTGTTTGCTTTAACTCTTTGGGGTTAACCTCTTGCCCATTTCCTGGTTCTGGTTTGCTCAGGTCCCATCTCTGTCTTCAACATTAACTCATTCAACTGACTCCCATAGCATTCCCCTTCCCTTGTGCTCCCAGCTTTCCTGAATCTCAGGGCCTTCACTTTCAGATATGTTTCTGCTACACCCAGTCCCGATAATGGAGTAGCTTGTGATCAAGGGAGAGACTGGAACACTGGGAACTCCCCATAGGCTATGATTTTCATTGTACTATACTTAAAGAACCAACTTTAGACTTGGTGAAGCAACTGCTATTTCTCAGTCCATTTTGTATCTTTCAGATAGGGGTGGGCAAGCTCTATGTTGAGGCCCTATAGGGCCTCAAGTGTGGCCCCTTTGGATTGCATCAAAGGGCCATATCTGAGGTGCTTAGAGGGCCACATGTGGCCTCCAGGCCACAGGTTTGTCACCACTAGTAGATCTTTATCTTTCTTCCTCTTAGACATCTATGCTGTTAGGCAGGAAAATAGGCTTATCTAGAAAGTTTTCTCAATGTTACTCCATCAGGATCCTTTTCTAGAACTTCTCTAATTCCTAGTTATTAATATTCTCTCCATCCTGGAATGTCATGAATTATTTTAACATACTTTGAATTTACTCACTAGAATACATTTAGTATTCCCCTGGTCCAGGAGTTCTTAACCTTTATTGTGTAATGGACTCCTTGGGAAGTCAATAAACCCCTCTTCAGCATAATATTTTAAATGCAGAAAATAATATACATAGGACTGCAAAGAAAAGTAATAATATTCAAATTCATTTACCAAAACTTTCCAAGAAAAACCCACGTTCACAGACCCCAGGTTAAGAATCTCTGATTTGGAATCTAAACTCCTTGAAAGTAGGAGCAGTTTCATTTTTGTCTCTTTAACCCCAACCTCCAGCAGAGTATCTGGCATACTATTTGTGCTTAATATGCATTGGTTGATTTGAATTCCAAGTGTCTAAACCCGGGGTAGGAAACCTGCACCCTCGAGGTCACAAGAGGCCCTCTAGATCCTCAAGTCTGAATCCAAATTTCACAGAACAATAATGGGATTTGCTTGGATTTTGTCAAAGGGCCACATTTGAAGACCTAGAGGAACAGGAAGGAAATTTTATCATTTTATACAATATTATCATCTCCTGACTTTGATACTGCCTTGCTACCTTGTTTCAGAATAAGGGAAAAAAGGGAGTCTGAGGAATTATTTCTTAACATAAACATGACCTCCTTTCGCACTTGTCATTTTATTTTATTATTAGCATTAGCGTTAGCAGTAGTAGAATTGCTAGGCTTTTGAAAGGTTCTTAGAAGAGTTGTATTCTGGAAGGTCTTATTTATTGATGGACTGTTTACCTTGCGCTGACTTTCCATGAAATGCTTTGATCTATCCAACAGTTTCTCACCTCTTATGCTTTTTACTATTTTGTGGCATAACTGTGGTTCACTTTCTTATATTAGCAACTTCGGTGCTGTCCAGTCAGTGGCAAGGGGATAGGTTGAATTTTTAATTAATGATTTTATTAAAATAAAGATTCCACTTTAGTACAGGATGTTTCATCCTTTATTAGTGAAATATTTAATCTCCATCTGGCTGATCTTTTATGTGTATGTCCCGTATTAATTAAGAGGAACATTTGAGGATGCCCTGGTACTTACAGTATACTCAGTGGAGAAGTTAATGTAGAGTTGCACAAAGCCTGAGACCAGATTTAGAGAGGTAAAAAGTAGCCCTGGTCCCAGGAGTGGTAAATCTTCATAATATCTGACAGACCTCATCTCTCATAATCAGCCTTAGATGTGAACTTGCTCAGGGCTCTTTTGACAGTATGTCTTTGACATGTCAAATGCTGCAAGCTGATTGAGCTGAACTGAGAATTACAGTCAAAGGGAGGACTGTCTGTAGAAAAGGATAAAAAGAAAAGAAAAGAAAAGAAAGAAGGTTGTTATCACAGATTCCCTGAATGCAGAAACTTTCCCTGTGGTAGTTATGAACAAGCCAAGGTTTTCAGGACCCTGGAGAGGGACAAAGATGGCTTTGAAATCTGTTCATGGGTTCTTAGGATATAGAGTTAGATAGTCATACTTTCATAGTATCATACTTTTAAAGCCAAAAGGGATCTCAGAGGTCATATAGCCCAAACTTCTCATTTTATCAGTAAGGAAACTGAGGTCTAGGGAGGATAAAAATAATAACAAGGGTCATGAAGGGTCATAAAGTTAGTCACTTCACCCTTTTTGCCTCAGTTTCCTCATCTGTAAAATGAACTGAGAAGAAAATGGCAAATCACTCCAGTATCTTTGCCAAGAAAACACCAAATGGGTCATGAAGAGTTGGATGTGATTGCGCAACAGTGGATAGAGCCCTGGGTCTGGAATCAAGAAAACCTAATGACTTACTAGCTGTGTGAAATTGGCCAACACTTAAGCATGTTTGCCTCAGTTTCCTCATCTGTAAGAAGAACTGGAAAAGGAAACAGCAAACCACTCCAAATATTTTGCCAAGAAAACCTACATGGGGTCACAGAGAGTCAGACACAAATGAAATAACTGAACAAAATCAAATGTTTTTTTAAGGTTTGAAAAGTACTTTTACATACATTAACTCATTTGATCCTCACAATAACCATATGAGGTAGGTGTTATTATCATCCTCATTTTTAAGAGAAGGAAACTGAGGCACAGTTTAAGTGATTTGCCCAGATTCTCACAGTTGCTTGCCCCAGGTCACACAGTAGTATCAGAAATGAGATTTTAATTCAGTGCCTCTGACATTAAAGGGTCCAGCCCCTATACTTTACAGAAAGACAAAAAAAGCTTATGCTTTGGAAGAAATGGTCACATGGTTATGAAGCAGGAGAAATGGTGTTAAAGCTCAGGTGCTCAGCCTCCAAAGTCAAGGATCTCTCTTTGGTTTCTCACAATTCTTCCAGATCAGGTTTAGTGTCAATAACATCACAGAAGAATTTAACTCAGTTGTTTAGCTGCTGATTCTTTCAAATTAAACCAATAAAACAAAACAAAAAGTGAAGAAGCAATGTCCAAAGATTGTCTGATTCCCTTGGAAAATTTCAATGAGAAGCAAGCAAAGGAGACACGAGATATTGAAAATGCTTTGCTCTGCTAATCAGCTCAAGAGCATCTTAACATGGCCTCCAGCACAAAACAGGTTTCACCCTAGAGGGACCATTTCCATTTCTAGTAGATGAAAATTCCAACCAATTACAGGTTCTAGAAGGCAAGAATAGATTACTTTTCTTGTACTTAGTAAAGCTTTAACAAAATCCCTTAGTAGGGCCCCTTTTTATGGGATGAGCCAGTTGTTTCTTTTTTAAACGCTCTCCTTCCTGTGAATGAAAATTGGTTTAAGACCTTTTGTCTATTCAAATCCTTCACTCAGCTATGGCCCAACATTTGATGCTGTAGCATCGAATGCTCTTTTTTTAAAAATCCAGTTCACAGAGCCAAGCAACTCAAATAGCACTGGGCATGAGAACCTTTTCAGCCCTGAGGTTGAGGCACCAGGAGGCCCAGTGTCAGATGCATTGCATCGTATGTTCAAGTTGAGAAAATTCACTGGTGGAGAGCTAGGCTCCTTTTCCCTCCTACCCCCACCCCAGTTCCCCTATCCTGGTCCTGTCACAACTACAGCACAAAGGTTTCATGCCATCTTAAATCTCAAGGCTTTAACAAGTTCTTAGTGACACAATCACTCAGAAGGGACATTCTGAAAGATTTATAAGGGATAGAAAGGAGTCAGATTGAGAGAAAGTCTATTTCCTTTCCTTCCCCTCAATCCTAGCCACAGAATTTCATAGTATTTCTTGTAATGGAAAAATGAGGCAACTGCCAGAGTCTACCTGCTGGGGGAATGCGGAATCCTGAGCTGAAAACAGCTAGGGCTCTGGAGCCATATGGAGGCTGGTAGTTCAACTTCACACATTCGCCCCCGCTCCCCAAACCCCCTTGTCATTAAAATAGGTACATTTCACTCCTCCAGAGTTTGCAGAAATCTTCACGGCTGTGTTTTTGAAGATCGAGTTAATTTGTTGCAAATATTGAGGTTAATAGTGATAAGCCTCCCTACCCTGCTTCTTCCTGGCCTGCTGGCAGTAGACTTTGAGCAACTAATAGATCATATGTGAGCTGAAGATGTCAAAGAATATGTTTCATCTAAGTCTGTTGTATTTTATATCCCTGAGGTGCCCAGTAAGTGTTTCTAATAAGAAGGAAACTCTTAGTGAAGGGTCGTTTCTTTTACTTGTAGTGTTGTACTTTGCTGGGGTGGCGGGGAGACAGTTAGAAGCACTTTCATCTGGTGGCAGAAAATTACACCCTGATTTTTGAATGGATATTTCCATTCATTCATTTGATGCTGCCTAATTAGTCATTTGGTTAGAGTTTTTTATTAATTAAGTACCTCTCAGTCAGCAAACATTTATCGAAGTGCCTGTTTTGTTCCAGGCAGTGTGGTAGTTACAGGAGATACAGCAACAAAAAAATAAAAACAGCTCCTGTGCCCCCAAGGAGCTGAAATTCTACCAGGAGAAATAGCATGCATATATAGAAATAGCATGCATATATATATATATATATATATATATATATATATATATATATATATATGAATACAAGATATATGCAAAGGGTAATTTTAGAGGGAAAGACCATTAGCCATTGCAGGAAATCAACTGCGATATTCTTCACGTTGAGATTTGCAGAAAGTTTGTGATTACAGGCTTCTGGTGAAGAGAGAGTTGTCCCAGGCGATGAGGGCATTCAGGGCAAAGTTAGGGAGCTAGAAGATGAGGAATTATGTAGAAGGAAAAGAAAATAAGTCATTTGGGCTATTTTGTGAAGGAGTAAAAATCTTATATAATAAGTGCTATATATAAAGTATGTACTGCACCTACTCACCCACGTATAATATTGTATGTTGTATTACATCTTTTATTACGGATAATGTAGCATGGTTCATTATATAATGAGAAGCAGCATTACTAAGTGGGTAGATTTGTAGCCCTGGGGTCTAGAAGGTCTGGGTTCCGCCTTCCTTGGATACATACTGCTGGCTAACTATGCTTAAACAAGTATTTATTAAGCATCTACTATGGAACTATGAGACACTGTACTCAGTAGGCACCAGCCTTCAACCAAAAAATGGAACAATCCCCACTCAGGGGAGTTTGCATTCTAAATGGTGAGACAAATACATTGAAAAATAGAAAGTGCTCTATTTTAACATATACGAAGTTGGTAAACATAGGCTAGCTTGAGAGAGGGGGCACTAGCAGTTACGGGAATCAGGCAAGGCTTCCTCGCAGTGTCCTGGGTAACTTTCTTAAATGATAAATTATAGATGAATTATAAGTGAAAGGAGTTTCCAAACTGAGAGTTCCCTACATTGATGAGATAATCGGTTTGGATCTAAAGATAATGATAATGATCTAATGCCATCAAAGGAAGGAGAAGACAAATAAGAATAGTCATGAGACAGAGCATGAGACAGAAAAGACAACTAAATTTAGACAGTCCTCCTGTAGAGAGCTAAAGATGCTAATACTTGACTTCTGGTGACAGTCTACCAAACTGTTAATAATGATGATGTCACAGTAATAGCTTTCAGGTCCATAACGTACTACATATATATTAACTCATTGTATCCTCACAACATTTCTGTGAAGTCTGGGCTATAATCACTATTTTACAGATTAGGAAACTGAGGCTAAGAGCAGTTAAACCACTTGCCCAAGGTCACCGAGCTAGTGTTTCAAGAGTAATTTGAGTCAGGTCTTCCTGACTTCCAGGGCCACCACTTTTCCTCACTAGGTCTCTAGCTGGTACCATATTGATAAAGTATATTTTAATTTAAAGAATTTCTGTTTAGAAATGAGGTTTTCATGAGTTTTTTTTTCCTTTCTCATTGATTGGCCTATATCAGATGCTTTTTATTGGCTGAATGCAACACCCTGCCCTGTATTCTCAAGAACCCAGTCAGTAATCATTTTGGCAAATCACATGTTGAAAGCAGAAATGGAAATTATCCAATTTTACATTCCATTCTCTGAGAGCTCAAGGCTATGTTCATGGACAGGTGATGGATTCACCCGAATGGTGAAATTAACACAAACAAAATCTTCTAAATGGGAGAATACCTTTATCAGGTAGTTAATAATTATTGCAGTATGCCTTTAATTGAATGCTTGCTTTAAGAGAAATGTCATGAAACTCCATTGAATGGCCTACTGGCCAATTAAGTCCTCTCAATGAAAATTTAATATTGTTTACTAAGAAAGTGATCTAGTTCTAAAGACAACATCCTAGGGGGAAAAAATAAAGTAAAAAGGTGGTCTTGATGAGAGCTTTAGAAATAGTGGGGGTTTTTGTATTTCACAGTCAATGGTTGAAGATGACCTTTAAAATAAGGTCCAAGAAATTCGGTTGAGCAAAATTCCCTTCTAAAAACAACTTAAAGAGATTTCAAGATAGACATAATGTTCCCCCTCGTATATGTTCCATCTCAAACTAGTCTAGTTATTTTTCATATATTGCATTCATTTCCCACCTCCATGCCTTTGCAACAATGCTCCACAGTGTCTGGAATTTCCAACCTCCTGGCTTCTGCTTCTTAGACTAGGTGTCATCAGGCATATCACAGATACTCCTCTCCTCTGTGAAGCCTTTCTCAATCCTCCTGGTTATTAAACACTCTCTCCCTCTTGAAATTTTCATGTATTAACTTATGTATGCTTTAGATTTATCTTAGTTTATGTAGTAGCCTGTGAGATTCTTGGGAGTGGGGACTGTTTCATTTTTGTCTTTGTATGTTCTAGCACAATCCTTTGTACTTGTAGAAGTGACTTAATAAATATGTGTTGAAGATGGTAGATGGAAAAAGACAGAGAGAGAGAGAGAGAGAGAGAGAGAGAGAGAGAGAGAGAGAGAGAGAGAGAGAGAGAGAGAATAAATTCCAATTCCCTTGCAGTTCTCATTCTATGGTCCACCTAGACTAGAAAAAAACAGGCATTCTCTGGTGTGTTTTTTCTCTTCAGGAAAATGTAGCTCTTCTATTAATGGCCATTACACATACATATCAAGACAGATTGTTCCAATTAGTCAGTGAAGGCTAGGTTTTTGAGCGCTTTTAATATGTGTCTGAGCAATTACTGTACTGTAGTTAAAAGGCTCACTCTTGGGTTTCTTAGATTCAGCTTATAAATTTCTTTCATGAGATAAAGCAAAAGTCTTTAATTGTTTTTGGTCATAAAATTTTAAAGCTGAAGAGGACCTTAGAGATCATCTAGTACCAACTCCTCACATGAAACATTAGGAAGAGAAATGAGATGCAGGGACTTACCCAAGGTCACAGAGTCAGTGGCAAAACCCACACTAAGAGTCTAAGACACACATATTCCATCTAGCTCAGAAGGAACACTGAAGGAGCCAAGGCCCTTTCCAGAACATGATGCTGTTTCCAACTTAGCAGGCCCTAGTAATTGTGGATCATTATGTTATATTTCTTTCCTTGCTCTTAAGAGAGCATGGAAAAAGACCTTCTCAGAACCATTGGTGCTTCACCCTCTGACAACCCTGGAGGGGAAGGCAAGTTCAATTACTTTGCCCTCAGTCTGGTCCATCCTGTTATCGTGGTTTCATAGATTGAAAACTAAAAGGGATCCTCAAAGTTACCTAGTCCAACCCTCATCTTATGGATGAGGAAAGAGGCCATAGAGCTGACGTGTCTTAACCAAGGACACCCAGCCAGTTTGAGACAGAGCTAGAAACTGAACTCACCTCCTAACTACAAATCTCACATGCTTTCCTCTTTTCTATGCTTTGACAGTATACTACCAACTTGGTGTGTAATAATGGACCCCAAGTGTTGTTACCTCTTAAGTTTGGGACTTCTTTTCACTATTATAAGTAATTATTGTCAGTAGCTTTTTCTTAGCCCTGTATCACCTCATGGAAGTCTTATTATGTTTCTCTGAATTCATCACCATCATCATTCGTTATGGCTCAATTATAGTTCAGTTCAGAATATATATATATATATATATATATATATATATATATATATATATATTCAGTCATTTTAGTCATGTCCAACTTTTCATGACCTCATTTGGGGTTTTCTTATCAAGGATATGGAACAGTTTACCATTGCCTTCTCCAGTTCATTTTACATATGAGGAAACTGAGGCAAACTGGGTTAAGCCAGTTATCCAGGCTCACGCACTAGTAAATGTCTGAAACCGGATTTGAACTCATGAGGATGAGTCTTCCTGGTTCCAAACCTAATGCTCCATGGTGCCACCTAGCTGCCACCTACATAGATATCATAGCTTATTTATGGATTTTTAACAAAATCATTCACTTCTCATAGAATCCAAAGAAAAGAAAACCCCTACTAAATCAGTTGCTTCCTTCGGAAAGCAGAAGAGAAAAAACCATTGGCTGCTGTGTTCATCTTCTTTCTGAGGCCTTACCATCAGCAACTGGTGACTCCTAGTGCAGTAAGATCTGACCTTTAAGGCAAAGCAATTCTATCAAGAGTAAACTTCCTCTGTTTTCAACCTGTCATGCAAGACTCAAGCATCAGCTGCATGAAGAAGCCGAGAAACCAAGATTGGGAATTTAGCTCGATGGGGATGGGGTGGTCGTGGAGGGGAAAAAGAAGCTAAAAGGGTCAGAAGAAGAGCAGTTGCCGTAATTAGCTGGGTCACAGGTCTGCTCCAGAGGGGTCATCTAAGGGCATTTTTTTCATTTTTCATCACCCATAGCCTAAATGAAAATATTGAGGTGAGCCCTTCCTCAAATTATATCTGACATGCAGTGTTAGAAGAAATGATTAGTTTATTAAGCTCTTTGAGGGTGAAATTGTTATGAGCCTATCCAAACCAGCCTTCTTGAAGCATCTGCTTTCTTTTAGTTTGTTCCTTCTCAGCTTGCTTTTTCATCCACTGGACCCAGGCTAGCTCCTTTGATCCTTCCCCAACAAGGTCCTGGTAGGTACAGAAGAATAATTTGGAGATCAAGGGTCTTCATGATTCTGACACTTAACATCTGTTATGTTGGCTTTGGTTTGCTTACAGGAGTAGGGAATGGAGGTAGTGGTACATTAGAAAGCTGTGAAAGAATATTAGATTTGGTATCAGCAGAATTGGATCCCCTCCCAGCTCTCCTGCTTACTTCCTGTATGACCTTGGGTGAGTTAAATCACTTTCAAGGGCATCAGCTTCCTCCTTTGTAACATAACATGCTTTGGACTTAATGTCCAATAGACGTTTCTCTAGATAAATTTATAAGGATCTCCTGATCTTTGACTGTTTTCCTTGGCTCTTAACTATTTGCCAGGTCCTTCCCTACAACATTTTTACCTCTTTGATTCCTGTCTAACTGTCTATCCCCTTCCTGTGGCTTTCTCTAACCTTCATTCTTTGTACTTAGTTAACACTGGATTTCCCACAGAGCTCCCACACAGTCCCGTTTTGCCACACAGTTATAATAATAGAAGCTAGCATTTTACTTAGAAAGTTAACATTTGCAAAGCACATCAGATATCTTGTCTCATTTGTCTTGCAACAACTCTGTTAAGTAGGTGCCATCATTATCCCCTTCTTACATAAGAGGAAACTGAGACTGAGTTTAAGTGGCTGGCATCACTCAAATATTAAGTTTCTGAGGCAGGATTCAAATTCACGATTCCCTAACTCAAGTCTAGCACTCTATATACTGTGTGACCTAGGTGATACCCATGACTCACCTTCACTCCTCATATGCATGCTATGCTCCAACCTCTCCATTCTTCTGTGATTCTTGGAACGGGTTCCAATTACAGCCTATCCGGGGAATGACCATGTATGTGATAACTTGTGTTGGAGCCTTGCCCCAGTCTTCTAGGTACCAGTCTGGCGAGTGGTCTACCATAGGTGCGCTCATTAATCTTGTAACATCTCTCATTTCTATTCCCTTCTGTCCTCTGACTCTACTATCACCCTGGTGCTGGACTATTGCAAATGTCCTACAAGTTGATCTCCCTGCCTCAAGTTTTTCCTTATTCCATCCATTCTCTACTCACCTGTCAAACAGATCTTCCTAAAGTCACAGTCTGACCATGCCATCCCCTTTTCTCCTGCTTAGTAAACTCAGTGGCTTCCTGTGCCTCCAAAATCAAATATAAAATCTTCTTTTGGACATTCAAAGTCTTTCATAATGTGGCCCCTTCCTACCTTTTCAGAATTCCTATTCCTTGCTCCCATATACTCGAGAGTCTAATGACACTGGCCTCCCACGAGAGATCCCATTGGGAATGTCTCAGCTCTGGAAGTTTTCACTTTCCTGGTATTATCCCTCCTTATCTCCAGCTCCTGGTTTCTCTTGCTTCCTTTAAGATGCAGCTAAAATTGAACATTCTACAAGAAGCCTTTCTTGACCCCACCTTAACACTAATGCCTTCCACCTCTCTCTTACCACTATTTCCACTTCATTCTGCATAAGACTTGTTTTTACATAGTCATTTAGTGTTTTGACCTTTATACTTTGAGTCCCTTGAGACAAGAGACTGTTTTTTTTTCCTTGTGCCTCTAGTGCTTAGCACAATGCCTGGGACGCAGTAGACGCTTAATAAATGCTTGTTGGCAAACCAACTGACAATAATGATGCTGTTAAGATTCAGTTCAATGTCCAGACTCAGTTTCTTCTTTGTACACACTGCCTTAAAACCAATATATTAAAATCCAGGCTTATAAAGAATTAAGTTAGGGTGTCTTTTATTTACATTTTGACACTATTCAGTTTACAGAAGAATACAATAGAAACTATACTGCAAAGAGAAGCCGCTGTTCCATGGCACTAGAGAGAGGAAGTTTCCTCATTGGGGAATTTCCCACGTTAATGACATCACAGCTTCCTACGCTACCCATATCCCATTGCATTTACTGTTGGACAAAAGCCCGTGAAATGCAACACCACTTAAACCCAGTGTTTTCTCCATGGAACACTATTCAGAGGATCATTGATTTAGAGACAGAAGGGAACTCAGGATCATCAGTCCACCTCTTCATTTTGTAGTGATGGAAATCATAAACCAGAAAAGTGAAGTGATTTATTCATTGAACCCTAGATTTGAAGTTGGAAGGAACCTCAAAGGCAATGTTGCCTAACCCTTTTATTTTACAGATGAAGAAACCAATGACTGAGAAGGTTAGGGAACTTAAACCAAGTCACACAGAGAGGAATCCAAACCCAGTTCTTTTGACTTTAGATTCAGTTTGCTTCCTATTGTTCTAGTTTGCCTCTAATCCAGATCAAAAACATCAATAAAGGATAAGTTACTGTAAAGCTATGATTTCAAATAATTTTTTCACAGTTTTTGATTGGACCATACTTCAGGACTTGGATGGATCTGCCATGTTCTCAATGAGGCATCTCTCTCTACTTCTATGGGACTCAGCCCATTCCCACCTCCTTGTTCTTTGGGATTCTTCTCCAAGTCCTCCCATGATTCCTGAGCAGGGGGTCCATCCCATGTACAAGTGGCCTTCCTCTGGCTCTCTTAACATTGAGGACATCCCAGTGAATTGTTTGCTTTTAATGAAGCACCTTCCCTAACAAAAACCCATCAAATGTTAAAAATACCTTTTGCTCATTTATTGAAGAAATATTGATGGAGAATCTATGTGTCCATAGTACAGACAGCTAGATGGTACAGGGGCTAAAACCTTGGGCCTGTAATAAGGAAGATCCAGATTCAATCCTGCCTCCGTTATTTTATTAGTCATGTGACCCTGAGCAAGTCAGTTAATTGCTATCTGCCTTTGTTTCCTCATCTGTAAGATAAAGATAATTAATAGTACCTCCTCAAGCTCATGGAGAGGATAAAATAAGATGATATTTATAATAAATAAATAAAGCTTTTCCAAGCTTTAAAGAACTAAGTGTTATTATTTCACAGGGATACTATTAGTGCCTTCAAAGAGTTTAGTGAGCTCTGGCTTCCTAACAAAGTGGTTAAACAGTCTTCTCTTGAATACCTCTAGTGAGCCCGAGTCATCTCCACCCTACGGTCTACAAAGTGGTGGGTAGACCTTTAAACTTACTAGATCCGATGATCATCAGAGGCATGCCATCATGTTCTGGATGTAGGCCCCCAGAACACAGCAAGCTCTCTCTTGTTGATGAGAACAGTTTGGTTCTCCTCACTAGGAAAGAATCATACACTATTACTTCTCTCCTCTTTCTCTGATACCTATGGATCATGGATCACAGATTTAGAACTGTAAAGGACTTTGAGAGACCATCTAGTTCACTTTTAGACTGAGGAAACTGAGGCAGGGAGCACTTAAGTAATTTGTCCAGGGTCATACAACAAATAAGCGGAAGAGCCAGAATTTGAACCCATGTTCTCTGACCTCATTAATGTGCATTACCACGTATTATTGTGTGTTATCATTATCAAACAATCCAGTACTAATGTTCCAGGGAATGTGCTGGGCACTGGAGAAAAAGGATGAAAATGGAATATTCCCTGTCTTCAAGATCTTTACATTCTACCAGGAGAAGCAATATACATTCACAAGTATATATGCAGAGTAGACAAAAAATAATTACAGAGTAGTTTTAGTTTGTAGAGAAATAACGTCTGGGATGGGGAGAATGAGAAAAAGGCTTCTTGTAAATGAGATCTCATCCCTCCACTGGACTGTAAATTCCACAAGATCAGGCAACTGTTCGTTGTTCTGTTCTTTGGTGTCTAAAACCTGAGCTCTGTTTCTCTCTCCATAGATAGAACAATGTGCAAAATGTAGTAGTTGAGTTCATGGAATTAAGGCAAAGTCAAGATTTTTATACATGAAGTCATTGTTTTCATCAGATGAATGTGAGTAAATTGCAAGCCCTTTGAGGTTCAGGATTTGGTTCTATTTTGGCCCCTGCAATCTCAGCACCAAACGCATTTGCCATGCACATCACAGGCACCTAAGAAATAGTTTTTTAATTAAATGGAATGGAATGAATGTCCCAGAAGGAGCTGCTTAGAAAGATAAATTACCAATGGAACTCTCCAGGTTTTGATTCCTTTTTTTAAGGTAGCTATCTGTGGCCCCACTGCACACACTGCTCTAAATGTCTAAATCCATTCACAGCCTCCAGCAGGGTTTATAGCAGCTAGTTTACCAAAAGCCTGTTTATCTTTTAGTCAAATCTGATTCCTAGAAGGGCATTTCATGTTCAGTGGTTATTTTCAAGAGCATTTCTATAAAGATATTTTCCCCCCACATCCTGGCTATTGATGGGCGTCTTGTTTTGACACGCTAATGGACAGGTAGGATTCTTGTTACCTTCTGTAGGTTCCCGAGGGGGTGAACAGCCCCCCACTTCTTGCTCAGCAGCCTTTGTTCAGGTTAAGTAGATTATGGCATGAAAGATGGATTTGGAGATCAGAGCTGGCAGAAAGCTCTGATTTGAATGGGTCCTTCAATTTTGTTGACTAGTCTAATGTCCTTATGAATGGGGAAGGGACTCTGTTTTGGGGTGATAGCTGGAAAGATTGACTGCTGGATTGATAGGCACTCTGCTGGATTAGTCAATCGATTCCCTAAGAGTCAGAATGATACGCCTTCTTTGGGGGCTGAAATTCTCCTAGCAACAGCTCATTCTAACAATTTCTGTGGTCATTGCTTCTTAACATTATTCTGCATCTGAGCTATGAGTGGTGTTAGACAGCTGTTGCACTTCTTTTCTATACAGTAGGGAAAAGGATGGGCGCCATTTTGCTGCGAATAATAAAGAGGGGTCACTTTTTAATAACTGATGCTTTGTTACCTCAGGTCCCATATGGCTTGTTCCTACTGGTGCTTACCCTAACCTTCCTCTCTCCTTATCTTACGATATTCCTATTGTCTTTCTAATTTAAAAATAGGATATATTAATTTAAAATACAAAATTAGGATACTCAAATTGAGCTGCTTACAATTCATGAAAACACTTCACTAATGAATTAAAATTAACAATGAAAGTCAACCACAAAACTTTTCCTGTTCCATGCCATATTTCATTATTTCCCAATTTGACAGAAGAATAAAGCAAAAGGAATAATTACAACATTAAGCTTATTTTTTGTTAGGCTGTACTGCTGATATCTTATTTAACACTTTGTATCTACAGTGTTAATGAACAAACATCATTTATCCCTTATGATCATTGAGAAATACAGGAAGCCAGGAGTTCTCTGAGTTTTCCTTGGTGAAAGAAAGATTCAGAGGCAAAGTTAGAGGAAATCCTGAGATGTTCATGGCCTGGTATCCATGATCAATGACTCATCTGATCTAGAATCATAAAATTGAAATCAATTCCATTCAAGAAGCATTCGTTCAGTTCCTATTATGTGCTCGACACATGTGAGACAAGCTTACTTTCTGTTTGGAGAAGTAGCAGGAGAACTGATAAATACACACACAGATATACAAAAAAATATATAGAGAAAAAAATGCTAAGGGCTTTTGGGGATATGGAGAGAACATTCCCAAATGAAAGAAGTTGGGATGCCAGAGATGGAAAGGATATTAGAAATCATAGAATTCAACCTGCTCATTTTTACAAAGAAGGAAATTGATGCCCAGGAAGAGAAAGAGACTTGCGAGAGGTCACAACTAGATGCAGATTTTAGATGTGAATCAAGGGCTCCAATTTCAATACTCCTTTTGTTTTTAAAATTGCATTGATGCCTTTTGTTTTTAAAATTGCATTGATGCCTTTTGTTTCTAGATCACTTTAGTTTCTGAAAATGCCCGTAAACCACTCTCCACCATTCAGCAAGCCTTCCCTTGTAACAAAGAGATTTCTTTTAAAAGTTTAGCAAACTGACCAACAAATAACTGTCTGACTAAATACGCAGCCCTCCCAGCCTATAGTACCCCACTTCTTCAGTGCAAAGGAGGAACCAAGCTTAGCCATATAATCACATAATTTACTGTTCATGTTATACCATTTATGTTGTTGGAGATATTATGTATAGCATATTCTTTTACTCTAAGTTTTCTCATGTTTCACATTATCATGGGGGACAACTGGGTGGTACTGTAAATAACTCTAGACATGGATTCAGGAAGACTTGAGTTCAAATTCAGCTTCAGATGTTTACTAACTATCTGATCTTGGGCAAGTCACTTCACCTCCTCCTTGGTTTCCTTTTTTATAAAATGGTGACAATAGTAGCACCTACCTCCCAAGGTTGTTGAGAGAAGTAAATAACGTATTTTTAAACCGCTTTGTATTATACACATGATATTTATTGGCATTCTGTTCATGAAGCTATACTCTGTAGACCAATTGTTGACTGTTCTCCCATTTGTTACCAGTACAATAGTTGCCTTGATGGGGGTGTACACACACACACACACATACACACACACACACACTCACACACATACACACACTTCCGGGTAGGAGCTATTGTGATATGTAGAAAGTACCAGACTGAGAATGATGAGTTTTTTAAAAAACTCTTCTGCCAGCACTGACCAGTCACAATACATGGCCAGTCAAACTGAGATTTTATTTCCTTTTTTCACACAAAACTCTCCATCTCTCATCTCCATGCTTTTGCACAGAATGTCCAAGATATCACTCCCTTCCTACCTCTGATTCTTGGAAACCTTTGCTCCCTTCAGGGCTCAATCAAGGAGTTACCTTTTACATGAAGATATTCCTGATTTCCCCCCAGCTACTAGTGTCTATTTAACAAATACAAACATATTTATTTGTGTCTGTTGTCTCTGCTGGAAGAATATGATTTCTTTAAAGGAAGTAACTGTTTCCCTTTTATCTTCAGAGCCTGGTATGTGAAAGGTGCTTGCTTGCCTGATTGGGACTTAATGTCTTCATCTTTAAGATGGGGATGATAATACCCTTAGAACAGAATTATTCTGAGGCTTGAATGAGACAATGCCTGTAAAGCTCTTTTCAGAATTCAAGACTTCACTTAAATCTCCTATCATAATTACTGTTAAGTGATGGTTGAGGGGTTGGACCCCAAAGGGGTGAGGCTGGAGGCAAAATCTATGTTGTGGTGTGGGATGGGGCATGAAGAGTTATCGTGTAAAGTGACTTCAACAGGAACGACTGTCTCTACCCATCCACCTCTGCGCTACCCACCTTTGTATTTAAGAGCATAACATACTGAAAGAAATTATAGGGAAGAATATATACATATGCACTCTTCCTCTCTCTCTGTCCCTCTCTTTGTCTCTCTCTGTCTCTGTCTCTCTCTCTCTCTCTCTCTCTCTCTCTCTCTCACACACACACACACACACACACACAATGCAGATGAGCTTTTGTTACTATGGGAATATACCTTCACATATTCCCTTTACTTTATGTCTTTGTTATACAATGCCAAGTTTACAGAGCTACCAAACAAAGGAATGAGCCCCCAACCCTACACTGGATGGAATGGTCTTATTGCATGCATATATTTCTTTATCCACAAACATACTTTGGATCTATGGAAACGGGCTTTCTAAAATTAAGGGGAAAAAAACAATTTCTAATTATTGTGGAGGGTTGGTGCTGATGATTTCCTCTATGTTGCTACCTGACTAAAAAGTTGGTGTTCATTTAGCTGTAACATCCTTGCACCAGAAATGAAGTAGATTGCTTCTCAAAAGACTGAAGGTTAGGTATTTTGGGGAAAACTCTTATTTTTGTGTGGAGTTATGCAATTGAACCAATCAAGAATTTCCAGGTGTCAAAGAATTATTTTCATAACAATATTTCATCTCCTTGACCCAGATGTCGCATTCTACTCCCATGACTCCCTAAGTATTCCATTGGAATTTTATTACTATTCTTTACCTTTCCTAAAACTATGTTGCTTCCTTTCAAGTCACTTTATGACTAAAATAAAATCAATAATTTCTGAGCCAAAGGGAGACTTTTTTTTCCCAATAAGTCGTGTATAAGACTACATGGTACATCCAAAGGTTAGTTGGCGCCTCTTCCTTAATTATGATTTTCTCAGAGGTTAACAGTATTAGGCATTACAAACTTAGTCAATTATTTCCTCAGGTATTGGTTTTGAGAAATCAAAAACTTTCTTGGATCTCTCCTCATATTTTATTGATTCTTCTAAATCTGAGTTCTTTTAAAAGAGGTTAATAGAAAATGTATTGCTTTATTATGATGATGCCTAAATGATTTCTTTTTCAATAAAATGTGCATTATTAAAGAGAAAAATGATTTTGCAACCTACACATTAAGGCATGCATTGCTATCCATTTTGACGATGGCTAATCAATGGTATAAGTGAAGCCCACTTTATTTCTAATAGATTTACTAGGCATCACTGTATAAATATCCATAATGGAATTGATCTCTTAAACCAAAGCAGCTTTTATCACAGAAGAGAACTTGATAATGACTGTATTAAACACTGGTCTTTTGTACTTATACATGAAATGACTGCCTTTGATTAGTCTTGGCCTTGAGTGGAAAACACTGAAGAGGATTCTGGAACTTGATGTAGTTCCGGGAGATTGAAAATGAGCTGTCTTTTATTTTTGAATCCATTTTAATTCACCACACATTTATCAAGTGCTTGCTGTGATCCAGATGCTGGACATATGGAGCCAAAAATTAAACAGCCCTTTCCCTCAGATAGCTTACATTGTAAGGGGGAGAGAAATAGCCTGTACCTTAAGTGAATATGAAGTAGATTAAAAATAAATTAAAAGTAATTAGGAATTCAGGGGGAAAATAATGACAACTGGGGGAATCAGGATAGACTTTGCTTAGGAATTGTCTTTGAACATTGTTTTGAAGGGAGGAATTCCAAGATGGAAAGGGAGAACATCCTGAGCATGGGAAACAGCCTGGACAAATATAGAAAAGAGAAAGATGGAATGCCATGTAGGGGAGTCTAGTGTGATTGGAATATATAAATTCCTTTTCTAATGTATTCCCCCACTACTATTCAGTATATATTTTTATTTTTTGGTGAAGAGCCTCTTTTAAAAATTCCCTAGAGAGGGATGAGATGAAATGACTACTATAGATCTGAATTTACTTTCTGGGGAGTGAAGGGGACACAATTCATCTCCATATTTCTGAATAGTTCTCATTGATGATAATAGTTACATGTGTCTGCCCTGATTGCTGATCATAAAGATAGATCGTAGAGATAGAAGGAAATTTAAAGGTCATTGAGTCCAACCTCCTCATTTTATAGATGAGAAAACTATGGCTTGGAGAGTTATAATTTGCTCAGTGTTACAGAGCAAGTACCTGAAGTAGGATTCAGACCTGGGGCTTCTGACTCAATCAAGGCTCAACACTAACTGCCCCACACAGCCTTTTAAAAGTCTCTAACTGAATTCAGCACAGTTTATTTTCTTGGTTTATACAAGTAATCTCAGAAAACCTTTAATAAGCCAACATAAGAGATCACCTTAGTTGTTTTTTTATTTTTTTCCTATCAGAAGTTATTGTTCTTGAAATAATTTTAAAACATCACAGGGCAGACAGGACAACCTAGCTTCTCTTGAAAGAGAGACAGGAAGAGGCATGGACTGGGTGAGTCAAACCACAGCTGCCACTTAAACCAATATAGCCGACCACAGACCAACAGACATCAACAGGGATGATGCCTGCTCAATGATCACAGGCATTGAAGACCCAAAAAGGACCACAGTCATTAGCTCTGTCCGATGGTTCTGCTTTGAAAATGGCTAATTTTATCAGTGGAATTAACATTAAAGCAGATTTAGCACCCTTTGCTGTGTTGCTTAATTCTAAAGATTCTGGGACCTTTCCATGTGGCTTGCTGCTAAAACCCTTGTGCTGTCTACTCCTTTCCCATTAGATTGGGGGCTTCTTGAGAGCAAGGCCTCTAGGTTTTCTGTTACTATTTCCATTGCTTGCTAAATGTTGTTCCATTCAATAATTCACTTAGTATTTTAAGAAGGCACTATATTGGGGATGGAGCCAAGATGGCAGAGTAGAAAGACTCACATATGCTAGCCCTGAACTCACAGCCCGTATATTTCCTGCAAGAAGAACTCCCCACAAATTCTGGATCACTGCAAGTTGCGCAGAAACACAGTGGAAAAGATCTCCGTTCCAGAGAGCCCTGGAGAGATGTCCCCAGGGTCCGTTGCACCACGGAAAGCGGAGCCCACCCCAGCGCTGCCCTGACCACAGCCCCAGAGGAGCAGATCCGAGCAGGCTTCAGGGACGGAATCTCCGGCGGCTGGGAAGGTCCCTCCGCCCACAGACACTACGGGCCGGTGAGAGAGACGTATGGGCTGGCCAAGAGGGGAGCGGGGTGTCTCTGTGACTCGGGCCCCCTCAGGAGGAAGCGACGGAGGCAGAGGCAGGGACAGGAAGCAGCAGAGGCAGGAGCGGCAGCCGGGGACTAACCGAGCAGCAGGCAGAAGCTCAGGTCTTTGCATAAACCCCCTGAGGGAGCTGAGCCTGGGAGACGGCCCTGCCCTCACCCGCTCCATTACTGAAGGCCTCTGCATAAAGCCCCTGAGGGAACTGAGCCTGGGAGGCAGCCCTGCCCCCACCCGCGCCACTACTGAAGGTCTCTGCATAAAGCCCCTGAGGGAACTGAGCCTGGGAGGTGGCCCTGCCCCCACCCCAGCACCAGAACTAAAGCTCACATTGAATAGCAGCCACGCCTGCTGCGAAAAGCCCATTTGAATCTCAGACTCCAAGCACTAGCTGGGTGGATCTAGGCAGGGGTGGAAAGGAATCTCAGAAGTCAAGTAACTGGCTGGGAAAATGCCCAGAAAAGGGAAGAAAAATAACACTATAGAGAGCTTCTTTGAGCGGGTGCAAATGTTCCCACCTTTCAATTCTGATGACGAGGAAATATTCTTACCATCAGGGAAAGACGTGGAGGGCGGGGCCTCGGTATCCCAGACACCACAGGGGGATGTCCGGTGGGTTCAGGCCTTGGAAGAGCTCAAAAAGGATTTTGAAAAGCAAGTTAGACAGGTGGAGGAAAAACTGGGAAGAGAAATGAGAGAGATGCAAGAAAAGCATGAAAAATGGGTCAATACCTTGGTAAAGGAGACCCAAAAAAATGCTGAAGAAAATAACACCTTGAAAAATAGGCTCACTCAACTGGCAAAAGAGGTTCAAAAAGCCAATGAGGAGAAGAATGCTTTCAAAAGCAGAATTAGCCCAATGGAAAAAGAGGTTCAAAAGCTCACTGAAGAGAATAGTTCTCTCAAAATTAGAATGGAACAGATGGAGTCTAATGACTTTCTGAGAAACCAAGAAATCACCAAACAAAACCAAAAGAACGAAAAAATGGAAGAGAATGTGAAATATCTCATGGGAAAAACAACTGACCTGGAAAATAGATCCAGGAGAGACAATTTAAAAATTATGGGACTACCTGAAAGTCATGATCAAAAAAAGAGCCTAGACATCATCTTCCATGAAATTATCGAGGAAAACTGCCCTGACATTCTACAACCAGAGGGCAAAATAAGTATTGAAAGAATCCATTGATCACCGCCTGAAAGACATCCAAAAAGAGAAACTCCTAGGAACATTGTGGCCAAATTCCAGAACTCCCAGGTCAAGAAGAAAATCTTGCAAGCAGCTAGAAAGAAATAATTCCAGTATTGTGGAAATAAAATCAGGATAACTCAGGATCTAGCAGCTTCTACATTAAGGGATCGAAGGGCGTGGAATAGGATATTCCAGAAGTCAAAGGAACTAGGACTCAAACCAAGAGTCACCTACCCAGCAAAACTGAGTATAATACTTCAGGGGAAAATATGGTCTTTCAATGAAACAGAGGACTTTCAAGCATTCTTGATGAAAAGACCAGAGCTGAAAAGAAAATTTGACTTTCAAACACAAGAATGAGAAGAAGCATGAAAAAGTAAACAGCAAAGAGAAGTCATAAGGGACTTACCAAAAGTGAACTGTTTACATTCCTACATGGAAAGACAATATTTGTAACTCTTAAAACTTTTCAGTATCTGGGTAGTTGGTGGGACCACACACACACACACACACACACACACACACACACACACACACGTACACACATGCACACACACACATGCACGCACATACAGAGACAGAGAGCACAGAGTGAATTGAATAGGATGGGACCATATCTTAAAAGAAATTAAGCTAAATGGTGAGAGAGAAATGTAGGGAGAGGAAAGAGGGTGAAATGGAATGGGGTAAATTATATGTCATTCAAGAGGCAAGCAGGAGACTTTTTAGGGGAGGGAAAAAGAGGAGAGCTGAGAAAAAAAACAAGAAGTTTACCCTCATCACATTCGACTAAAGGAAAGAATAAAATGCACACTCATTTTGGTATGAAAACCTATCTTACAATACAGGAAAGTGGGGGAGAAGGAGATAAGCAAGGAGGGGGATGATGGAAGGGAGGGCAATGGGAGGAGGGAGCAATTTGAAGTCAACACTCTTGGGGAGGGACAGGATCAAAAGACAGAATAGAAACAATGGGGGGCAGGATAGGATGAAGAGACATACAGTTAATCTTACACAACACAACTATTATGGAAGTCATTTGCAAAACTACACAGATAGGGCCTATATTGAATTGCCTGCCTTCCCCAAGGGAATGGGTGGGGAGGGAGGGATGGGGAGAATTTGAAACTCAAAGTTTTAGGAACAACTGTTTAGTATTGTTGCTGCTACTAGGAAATAAGACATACAGTTAATGAGGAATAGAAAGTCATCTGGCCCTACAGGACAAAAGAGAAGATGGGGACAAGAGAAGGGAGGGATGATAGAAGAGAGGGCAGATTGGTGATAGGGAAAATTAGAATGCTCGGTGTATTGGGGTGGGGGGAGGGGATAAAAGGGGAGAAAATTTGGAACCCCAAATTTTGTGAAAATGAATGTAAAAAGTTAAATAAATAAATTTTTATTAAAAATAAAAAGAAGGCACTATATTTAGATAGGCCTTTTACACAGAGCCAGTCCTAAGGAAGATCACAGAACTGTACAGTACTGAAGTAGGAAGACATCTTTTTGGCCAGCTAGACTTAGTTTTACTTGAAAAAGAATCCCCTTTGCAGCACAACCCCAACATGGTCATCCAGACTTGCCCTGAAGACCTCCTCAGGAAATCTATGACTTCCCGAGCCAACTCATTCTACTAATTGTTAGGAAGTGTGTTTTCCTTTACTCTTCTAATTACCCTCACCTTAAGATTTGGTCCCAAGGAAGTGACGCTGATTGCATCTCTCCTGATCTCCCTCCACTTATGAACACTCCCTCCCCCAGAATAACTGCATATGTTTTGTATTTAATTTCCCCATTTCCTGTTGTTCCCCTCTCCCTCCCAATACAATATAAACCTTTTGAGGACAAGGACTGTTTTACTGTCATCTTTGTGCCTGCGGAGCCTAGCACCATGGAGAAAAGAAACAGATGACTGTGGAATTAAATTGAGTTGAACTGTTGAATTGAGTGAGGGCTCCAGAGAAAGTAAGGAGCAGAGCTGAGATGATGACCCCCTGTTCTCAGTGTAGTGCCCTTCCCCTGGCCCACCATACATAATAAAATAGAAGGGCCCTTTTATAGATTAATAACTTCTAACTTCTCTCTTGCTTCTCCAGTGCCTTAGGCCACCATTTTTTTAAAAAGGGGCATCTTTGACAAGACTTCACTAAAAGAGGGCTTATTCTCACTAGGTACAAGATAACATGTAAAGACTATGCCAGATTCAAGAAGGAAAGCACAGATTTTTAAAATCAATTTTTACCTCCAGGATGTAATATGAAATCTTGCTTGGTATTTAAATCTCTTTACCACCTGGGCCCTTCACGTCTTCCCAGTTTTATTATACTTTATTTCCCTCTACAGATTCTACTATATTTTGACATTGATTTTCTTACCTTTCCTCACATAGAGCATACTTGGTCTCCTGACTCCATGTTTTTGCACTGGCTGTTTCCTATTCCTGGAATGCCATCCCTTCTCACCTCTACCATTTGGCTTTTCTGACTTCCTTCAAGACTTAGGTCAAATTTCACCTTCTTCTAGACGTATTTTCTTGTAGTCACCCCCTTTCCTCTCACCCACAGTGCTAATGCTTTTCTTTTGAAATTAGCCTACACATCTTCTAGATCTACATACATGTGGTATGTACCTAGTTATTTATATGTTTTCTCCTCCATTAGAAAAGGAGCTCCTTGGGGACAAGGTCAGTGTTCTTGTTTATTTTTTTATCCCCACAACCTAGCACAGTGTTTGACAAAATGATATGTGCGTGATGAAAGCTTGTCAACTGATTTGTATTAAAGGAGAAAGTAGATTGTTTACTCAGTATCCAACCCTGGGGAAGAAGAAATTCTTGGTTCTCCTAGACAGTGAGTGGAAGAGTAAAGGTCTCCTAAGAAGTTTTTGTAACATTCTGTTGAGTGTTTCTTGGGGGAATGAAGCTGACTTTTTCTGTTTTCCTTCATTGTTTCAAATGCCTTTGCTGGGTCAGAACCATTCCATTGGCCAGACAGTGAGCTGCCACAGCCACCTTGACCACCATCTCCTCTAAAACCCTGAAGGAGACATCTCCAGTTTCTTGAAACCATGAGAGTTGGGAGTGACAGTGACCCCCAAAACATGAGATATTATATATATATATATGTATGTATGTATGTATGTATGTATGTATATGCAGCCTAGCAACTGTTCCTGCCAGTGCTATGGATACAGCTATTGATGACCCCAAACAAAGAGTTCTTGCCACCAAAATCCATAGCCCTGTTGTTCAATACCAGAAGGTGATACAATTTTATCAGTGGAAATGACTTTAAAGAAGATGTATCTATCTTGTAGCTAAACCTTCCATGTGTGTTGACCCCCCCCCAATTAGAATATGAACTCTGTGAGAACAAGGATCTTTCCTATTTGTATCCCCAGTATTTAGCGTAATGCTTTGCAAATAGTAAGCACTGATTAAGTGCTTTTAATTCATTCATTCATTCTTCTTTACAATATTCTGACCATCTTTTCAGAAAACACAACCCAACTGCCCATGATACAGCTTCTTTAATCCAATATTTGTAAGTTCTACCCTGAGCTTTCATCCAAACAGTTTACCATATATTCTCTCAATGCTAACTAAATGATTTGTGAATCTCATGTTTAGGAAAGACTGTTACCCAAGGAGGCAGATAGGTTGCTCAGTGGATAGACAACTAGACCTGAAGACAGGAAGACCTTAGTTCAAAATCAGCCTCAGACACTTATGACCTGTGTGACTCTGGGCAAGTCACTTAACCTCCATTTGACTTGATTCACTAGAGAAGGAAATGGTGCCCCACTCTACTCTCTTTGTCAAGAAAAGCCCTTGGATAGTATTGGTGTGCTAGGGTCATGAAGAATTACATACAGTTAAACAGCAAAAACATTATTACCCAAAGAAGTCAAGACAGAGTGCAAAGACATGTATGGGCAAAAGCACTTCTTTTTGCTGTAGCAAGGAATTGGAAATGAAATACATGCTCAGCAGTTGGGGAATCACTTAATGAATTGCTGTCAAGAAGGAATGAAAAGGATGAATTTACAGAAATTTAAAACACTTGAACAAATATATCCATGGAAAAGTGAGCAGGTTCTTGACCATACTACGTGAATAAAAACCTTAATGAAAGATTTTAGAATTCAAATCAATACAGTGACCAATTATAATTTCAGAAAACTGATGATGAAATAATGCTTCCCATTTCTTGGAAGAGAGGTGATGGACCACGGATGCAGAATGCAGCATACAGTTTCAGATGCAGTCTTTGTGTTGATTTGTTTTTTTGGACTTTACTTTTCACAATGGAGAGCCTCTATGGGAAGAGAGAAGAGCTGGTGAATAGTCGTTGAGTTGACGAGGAAAAAAAAGTCAAGGCAAGAACTTCAATGAAACATTAAAAAATGCTAGGAAGAAAGTTCAGAAAGAGATGCAGACAAGAAAGGCAATGTGTGTTGGTACTGAGTTTAATTCATCTGGCTTTCTTTAAAGTCCAACAAAAATCCCACTTTCCCCAGAAGGCTTTCCCCAACCCCTCTAAATTCCAGTGCCTTCCCTGTGTCATTACTTTCTATGTGTCCTGTATATGTAGGCTGTTTGCATATATTATTTATTTGCTGTGACCCCCCCCTTTAGGGCAAAAACTAGATTTTGCCTCTTTTATATCCCCAGCACTCAGCCTGTCCCACGTAGTAGGCAGTTATTAAATGTCCATTGATCCACTGAATTCAATATGTACTTTAACAGAGGAAGATGGTTATATGTGTGCTCCTAAATTAGTGTTGGGAGTTCTAGAAGGTGAATTAATTTTGCCTGCTTAATTCCCTTCCCATCAAACCTCTTATTCAAACTGTTGTTATATTTTAACATGTATGCATTCTCCCTGGAAAAGTTCTAGGAAGCAGAAAGTGGTCCAAAGGCATGTTAGCAGAGGGAGAAAGGAGAGGAAAAAAATAGAGACTCATGTCATTCCACAAATGCTGTATCAACATCTGCATCATAATAGAATTGTCAGGGGAATGGGAAAATGTTCTGAATTTGGAGTAGAGGATTTGTTAAAATCTTAGCTTTATCACTAGCAGTATGACCTTGGAAGAAAGGCATTTCTCCTTTCTGGGCCTCAGTTTCCTCATCTGTAAAATAAGGAATTAGACTTAATGACCTCTGAAGTGCCTTCCTTCTCTAAAGAACTATAGCTAGCCATTGCTCACAGTTCTGAGTTGGCAGAGCACTTTATGCAGATTATGTCATTGGATCCTCACAATTGCCCTGAGAGGCAAGTGCTATTATTATCCTTATTTTACTAGTGAGAAAACTGGGGTTGCAAAGTTAAGTCACTTGCTTAGGGTCATTCATATTGTAGCTATCTGGGCAGGCAGGACTTCACCTCAGGTTTTTGTAAGTCCATGTCCAACACTTGCCATCGTGTGACCTAGCTGCCCCCATTCATTGAGTGCAAATGTTAGGAAAGGAATAAGTTTCTCTAACTGAGACATAGCTAAATTAGTTGAAAAATACATTGAAGGCAATTAGGGTTTCTTTTTAATACTAAAATTAAATGGAAATCAGAAGGGAGTGAGTGTGTGTGTGTATGTATGTGTGTGTGTGTACATAGGTGTAAAGAAATTGGGGGAAAGGGTTCCTTTTCTCTATTTCAGTCACTGCAATAATGCAAAGCATATCCTTGGTCTCTAGTTGATTACAGAATGCCCTAGGCAAATAGTTGCAGCTCTGTAATTAACTGCTGCCCGTATACTTTGGGCTTTTCTGGGTGTGCATCAGTCCAGGCTGCCTTTAAGGTTTGAAAAATCTGCTTCAGGATTCTCTGGTATCAAAGCGTCCATTAATTACTGAAAGGATGTGACATTGGTTTGCGGGAAATCAGCTGCCATGTGGCTGATTGTTCTCAAAGGGAGAAAAGAAGCCATTTGGGGAAAGGAAAATCACTTTTAATGCTTCCTTTGCAGTCTACTTTCTGATATGGGAGAAATATTTTTTCTCTCAAAATGATTTTTCAGTGGTGACACTGGCTTCATGCGTTTTCTCTTTTCTTGGAATTGGCATTGATAAGCTAATTACTGCCTCTACATTTTTAATGGTAAAATCTGTCGTATTCCAGTCAAGAAGTATTTGCAATACCAAACCAAACTGAAACCCACACCCAGGCCCATTGGGGGATGTGTCATTTCATGTAACCTTGGCATGCCTCCAGGGGTGAAGGGTTCCATTTAAGCAGAAGCAGGGACAGGCAGGCTGAGGGGTGACTCTAGCCTTGCTTTTCTGCATGTGTGGACATGCATACTCTCAGCAAATCCTCCAATAAGGCCATATTGTGTTAAATATCTCCATCCAAGGAAGGTCATGGGGTGCCCATGGTGATAGCAGAGCTGATGACATACGTGTCAATTTCTCTCAATCTGTCCCACTATACACCCCCTGTACTCCCTTACCCTAAAAGCCTCTATAACTGTGAAACTAAATCATGAGGTCAAATTGAGAAGTCTATTCTCTGCTAGAATGTCCCAGAGGTACATGAGTCTCATGGTGATTTTCCATTTGAAGATATTGCATTTGTACCTCCTTGAAAATCCTTCTCTCCTAATACAGGTTTCAGCTTAGCTCCTTCTCTTTTCCGTCTTTGCCCCCAACTAATGGATAAGAGAAAAAAGCTTTCTTTATTTGGTTGGAGATTCATTATCAGGGGATGAGGCAATGGGTGGGGGGAGCACTAGTTACCATTCATATTCTTATCACGCCCATCGGAACAGTGAGAATACCCGTTATTATTTATGGACCAGCCAAAAGAGCAACTTCTCAGAAAGGATGCATGAGTTATTTATTTATTAATTTATACATGGCCCTTTGGAATGCTTGCCATCTGGATGCTGTCCACATTTTTAGAGCACATAAATTAAAACCCAAGGCAAATGGACTGCAATACAGGTGACCTTCAGAACCTTTTCGTGTGCCAGTCAATCCATCGTCATTTTTACTGTAGGAAAAGGAAGAAGGAAAACGAGCATTCATGTCTATGCAGATGCTCATCCATTAACATCTATCAGGTCTTCATAAAGTCCGTTTAACTTTATACAGTACATATATAGTAAAGATAAATTAGAAATACCATGTAAGCTTTCAATTTATAATGCTTTAGCACTATATATTTCAACAACCCCACTTTCCTTTCTTCACTATACAGTTCAGCTTTCTAGATGACTCCTTCTAGTTATGATGGAGTGATTTCCTTTCAGTAAGCCTAAATTTCTCTCTTGTAACTTCTATCGATTGTTCTTGGTCATTTTTTTCTGCAGCCACATAGAAAAAATATGGCCCTCTCTCATGTGACAGCCTTTACATTCTTAATGCCATCTCCTTTTAGCCTTCTTAGTTCCAATTTAAACCTCCTTAATCCCTTCAGTCAATGTTCATATGACACAGACTCAAGATCCTTCACCATACTGGTTGTCCTCTTGGACTTTCTCTAGCTTATCAACTTCTTTTCTAACGGAAACACCCAGAATTGAACACAGTATTCCAGGTGGATTTGGACAAGGACATTGCACAGATGAGCAGTCACTTCCTTATTTCTGGAACCTCTGCTCCTCTTACGGCCACCCAAGATCACTTTTTAATCTATCCTAATACAGTATTGATTGATATCGAGCTTGCTGTCCACTAAAATTCCTCCCTCTTTTTCAGAGATAGATATTGCTATTTGTGCAAGCTAAACTCGTGTTCTATTTGTATGTGTCTCATGCCCCTCCCAGGCAAACTGCATAAAGTCCTTGGTTGACCTTGAATGGCAGGGAGTGTACCATCTGCTGCAGTCACCCATTCCACTCTTGTATAGTCTAATTTGTGACATAAGTCACAAGAATAAATTCCTGGATGCTGCATGAGGTGTAGTGGTGATGAAGTCACTTGTCCAGTGGGATCTGAACTCAATTCTGCCTGACTTCAAGCTCACTATCCAGTCTACAATTCTGTGAAGGTCCTACAAACAAACATACATACACACACACACGCAGAAAGCTGGATACCAGCTTATTGATATATTCAATCCAGTCACAAAGAGAAACAAAGCATAATTGTTTTAGTGTTTAACCTCCGCAGAAGTTTCCATTCAGTGTTCCATCATAGTATGAATGTGTTTCAGAAGGTCATGCCTACCAAGCTCTAGCTCTGATAAGCTGGGATAGCAGAAAACATGGCCCCAGGGATATCCATTCCACAAGACCAGCCAAGATTAGTTCATAGAGGTTCATCCCCAGATGAATTTTTTTAGCCATTGCAGCTCATCCAGACCATCAGCTAAGTTGTGAGCTACTGCAGTGTACATCAGTCAAAGGAGTTCCTCCATCAATGAAATCCTCGAAGTCTTGATATCTCAAAGATCGCCATTGACAGTCAGACACACATAAATTGCCAATTATAAAGGATCATGGAGACATGACATGGCCCACATAGGTTGCAGGATCAGATTGATAAGCAACACTTAATGGAATCAGTCAACATTTATTTAGGGCCTTCTACGTATCAGACACCCCGATGCTAGGTACTAAGAATGTAAATTGAAAGGCTAACACAATTTCTGCCATCAAAGAACTTATAGAAGTCAGAGTAACTTGGGCTTCTTACCTCTTCTATCTATTTATTAAATCTAATATGAATAAATTAATTAAAAACTTTCATTAAGTATCTACTATGTGCCAAACACTAGATCTGGGGATATCTACATAAAAACAAGACAGTCTCTTCCCTCATGGAGGGTAACGTTCCAACGGAATAAACAGTACAGGCAGGAAACTGATGGTCAGGCAAGGGACGCCTATGATATAGCTCATCTATTCCTCATCTGTGAAATGGAAATAATTATAGCCCCTTAGCTCCCGGGGTTATTGTGACTGTCAGAAGAGACTATATATGGAAAGTGCTTTTGCAAATCATAAGGCCGTTTGTAAATGGCAGTTATTGAGTATACTGAGCTAGATACCCTGAAGTAGGATAGAAATTTTTTAAGATTATCACTTTGTATAAGTGCCCACAAAAGAATTTCCAATTGTCCGAGAAGGTAGGATATACACATTAGTGATAGATAGACAGAGAGATGGACAGACAGATAGATAGACATAATAGATAGATAAATATACCTGTAGATATATGTCACATATTGAAAAAGCATAAATTCTTAATAGAATCGAGTCAGCTCTAGACTGCTAAAGAACAGGACTTCACGTAATTATGGAGAGCAGGCCGACTTCAATACTCCAGGGGCCTATGATTTCATTCAACATTGTGATACCTCTACAGTTTAATAGGCTGTCGTAGATATGGCTGACGTGGCTGAACATCCATCACCTTTCTGCCACCCAGGTTAATGTCTCTCCAAGTTTAGGTCAGCTGGTCCTTGGATAAGAGATACAGCCTGTCACAAAGCCTTCGTTGAAACCATTCCATCATGGTGGGACCTGTCAGAACTTGTGCTCCAGCTGACCTCTCTTTGAATCTTTACCCTTCTTCTATATTAGCTATGTAGCCTTGGCCAACCCATCTTACTTCTCTTGCTCTGTTTTCCTTATCTGTAAATTGAGGAAACCATCATAATGAGCATTTGCTATGGAGTAAAAGGACTTGTGTTCAGATTCCACCTTTTATATTGACTACCTGTGTCACTTTGAATAAGCTCCTGGGCCTCAGTTTCTACTTCTGTAAAATGGAATTGGTGGCATCTTTGAGTTCCCCTTGACTCTAAAAATCATCATCCTGTGATTTTAAGTTATTTTGTATTCTGGGCCTCCATTTCTTTATCTGTAAAGTGAGGAGGTTGTATTGGCTTTCTTCTGAGTTCTTCTGTGATCTTATGTCACCTAACCTCCCTGGGTTTCAGTTTCCTCATATATAAGATAAGGAGGTCAGAGTAGATGACCTCTGAGGTCCTTTCCAGCTTCATCTGTCTCTTCCTGTCACCTAAGTAAGGCATGTTGGCATCTTTAGATAAGGTGATCTCAAGGAGAAGGTAGGACTAGCTTGATCTCAATCCTGTTGACTCAAACATTTTCTCTTATGTGATATTCTCCTTGAAGTACTTGTCAATGGGAAACTTCCAAATGAATGCGCCATTGACTTAGATAAACCTACATGGTGCCCAGAGTACATTAGAGGAGATCAGAGGGGCTTGTGTTTACTGAACTGAAGAGTCCATTAGAACCTCTGTGGTCCGGAAGGAGGGAAGCTACTGGACTTTTATTGACGAGTGTTCCAATTTTACAAAAGTGTTGAAGTATGAAGGGAAGCAACAAATCTGATTTAGTGAAGACATTTTGTCTTGACAGCAAGATTTACTCCTTGGCTATAAATTTGGTGTGATGGAGACTAAAATGCAGTGAAAGTTAAATTTCACCTATATCTCATTCAACGCCTAACGTGATTTAAATGACAGGATTTCAGAAATGACATGTAGCCTTGGATCTAAATATATTTTTATGGCTGAAAATTTTAATTTCATATCAGTGAAAAAATCATGAGGCCTCTTCATGTGTAGGAAACTTAAGGATTAGACAGTTAGGGCAGTACATATGGGTTTGTCGGCTGGAACTATTAAAGCTGAGGGGAGTCAGATGTCGAAACCTTCACTGGCTATCCCTGTGACTCACTCCTGTAAGATTATAGTGAAATGGCTGAATGGTTCTGATTCAAATACAATCTTACATAGGTTGTTAAGTGTAACAGGTAATGTACTGAGTCAGGGGTCTTTTAAAATTCTTTATTAT
Organism: Bettongia penicillata ogilbyi; assembly: GCA_023548195.1. Taxonomy (NCBI): domain Eukaryota; kingdom Metazoa; phylum Chordata; class Mammalia; order Diprotodontia; family Potoroidae; genus Bettongia; species Bettongia penicillata. The sequence goes on along the minus strand of JAJHZJ010000062.1, from coordinate 2,516,088 downwards.
GGTCATAGTAACTGATGTCAAAATTTCCTTAAAAAAAACTTTATTTTTTTATGATCACAACAGATAGTGCCCAAACTAGCCCCATTGCAGCCCTCCCTTCCCCTAAAGTGTTTTTGATTATCAATTTTAACAAAAAGGCAGAATGTGCCTTTTAAATTTGGTCATATGGTAGTAACATTAATCGTTGTAATTGACCATTATTATGCCAACTCGATTGACATCATTGTTGTCATTGTATATGTGGTTTTCTTGGCTCTCGTCTCTTCAATGTGCATTACTTGCTACAAGTCTTCCCACATTTCTCTGCATTCTGCACATTTGTCACTCTTTATGATACAGTAATATTCCATTGCATTCATATGCCATAATTTGTTCAGCCATTCCCCATGCATTGGGCACCTACTTTATTTCCAGCTTTTTGTTATCGCAAATAATGCTGCTGTGTAAACCTGGGTCTTTACTTGCTATCTTTAACTACCTTACATGATTCTGTCATAAGAATATGGATCTGAAAGCGGGAGGGGAAAGACTGTCGACTGTAGACTGAAGCCATGGAGAGTAGGGGTTTTTACCTTTTCTTTTTTAATGTCATGGACCCTTGGGCACTCCATTGAAGCCTTCCTCAGTATAATGCTTTAAATGCATAAAACATAATAAATGAGATTATAAAAGAAACAAATTATAGTAAAATACAGTTATAAAAATAAATTTTTAAAACTCTTCATTGACCCCAGTTAAAAAAAAAATTTCTGCTCTAGTAACATCTCATTTTGCAAAAGACAAAATGGAATTCCAAGATGGTTAAACTGAACTCTCCTTCCAAAAATAAGGAAATTGCCTGACCCTGGGCAAGTCACTTAACCTCAATTGAACTCAAAAAGAAAAAAAATAATAAAGAAATGGAGGTCCAAAATGTCTAAATAGTCTATTTTGGGGGTTAAAGGATTTGAATAATTTCAAATTGATTTCCAAAACAACTAAATCAGTTTGTAGCTGGACTATCAGTGAATTAGGATGCCTGTCTTGGAACAATGAAATTTTCCAAATTTTAGCATTTTGTGAGTCCAGTGGTGATAGCTGATAAGCGTGGTCCTTGTTTTAGTGATCTTGAACCTGCAGTGTTTGAGAAGTGCAGACTCCCAATCTGAAACACCTGAATTACATCTCCCTGGGATGTTGGATAGCTGTGTGACCTCAGTCAAGTCTCCGTTTGTTCATCTGTAAATGGAGATAATAATACCACCTACCACACGGGCTTCTTAGGATCAAAATAACATAATATATGTGCAGAACTTTTCAAACCTTAAAACACTCTCTGAATGCTAGCTATTATTGGACTTTTTTTAGGTGGTTGTTTCTTGGATTGAATCAGGTGGTTATGAATAGTTTATGTTAGCCCTTTGGAAAACTATTTAGTTGTAAGTTTACAGTGAAGATGTTTTTCCTACCAAGTAGCCACATTTCTTGTGTGTCCAGTGATTCTTTCTTTTCCCTGTTCACATAAGCACTCATTTCTGTGTAGTAGTTCCTTCATAAATTCTGATTATATGGATCATTTTCATTTGGTAATCACTCAGAGCCATATGTTCAGGAGTTTAAAAATAATGACTTTAAAACACATACCTTTATGTTTGTCAGAGTGTGAGTCAGGTTTATGGTTCTCTTGAACACGGCTTCCATGTAAATTTGGAGTTCTTGATGCAAATGAGGATGGGGAATCTGTTAATCTGCCCTTCACTTTTAGATTTTGATATTGACTAGTCCAACACAATTTCTCATTGGAAAATATAAAAGGATCAAGACCCCACTGTTTTTTGTCAAGGAGGTTTTCCTAATCATTTCATTTCAAAGTCAATGTTTTAAAAAGCATAAACTAAATATATGAGAAACTATGTCTCATATGAAGGAAATTGAGAGGTGGGGATATGTGGGTACATGAAAGGCAGTGCAGTAGAAAGAGGGCTGAACTTTCTATGAGGATCTTGGTCTGTAGAATCATTGATGGGAGACCAAGAAGAAAACTCAGAGCCCATCAGGTTCAATTCTTTCTTTCTAGAAATGAGGAAACTGAGTTCCAGGGACATTAAGGAGCTTGCCCTTGGCTCTGATGTGTGGTCCTTAGCAAACTACTCCACTTCCTTAAACTTCATTTTGCTCATATGTAAAACAGGGATAAAAATAACACCTACCCTCCAGGATTTTGATGAGTCTCATGTAGGTAAAGCACTTTGCAAGTCTTACAGAAATATTTACTCTTATTTTTATTAGTAATGTTATAATTTCATTGTCATCTTCTATGATGAAATTCAAATAGAAATGTCCTAAGGACAAATCAATATCCTCTTATTCCTTAATGTTCAGTTATTTGTGAATAATGCAAGTGGATAAGATTGTGGCTTTTTGCCACTTAATAAAAGTGTTGGGATGGTAACTCATCCTCTGTAGGCTCCCATCAGGCATCTACCTGACACTCAGGTAGCAGACAGGATTATGGAGATGACATATGTACCTCATCCCATTCCCATATGATTCTGTTTTTTTCAGTGGAGGTGCTGTATTTTGAGGGCTTCTTTGTTCTTAATTTAGAGAGTGTTCATCATGGTAGCATCACTTCTAGGCTTTCTTCTTAACTTTGTATGGATCAATATTAGATTTGGCCAATTGTGAGTAACAATTTTATCTGTGATGATGCTCTGGTTCCAAACAGTGAATCCTCAAGCATTTACTGGGTACCTAGTATGTTAGTATGTGCCAGGCACTGTGCTAGAATGAAAACGATGATGATGGTGATGATGATGATGGTGATGGTGATGGTGATAGGAATAAGGACTCACCATAATATTTAATTGATATATGGGGCTTCCTAATGAGGAAATTCCATTTACCAATGCAGGTTGGCACCTTCACTGTAACTTGTAGTTTTAGAGATTTACCTAAAACGTTGAGGAATTCTGTGAATTCCTAGATAGTATTTGTTAGAGATGGGACTTGAATCCCGGTCTTGTTGGTTCCAAGGCTAGCTTTCTATCCACAGCACTATGCTGCCCTTCGTTATTAATAACAATGAGTAGTAGTAGTAATAGTAGGAGGGGGAGTAGGAGGAGTTGGAGTAGTAGTAGTGGTGGTGGTTACAGTAGTAGGAGTAGGCATAGTAAGTAGTAGTAACAGTAATGGTTGTAGACATAGCAGCAGTAGTAGTAATAGTAGTGGTGGTAGTAGTAATATAGTAATGAAAGCAGCTGCAGTAGTAACAATATTCACAGACATGGGTATATTCTGTCTTCACCATTAAAAGAAACATTGAAATGAATGGAATCCCAGAGTTACTTGAATATTTGGATTTTTCAGTACAAGGACTATTGCACGCATTGACACACGTAACCCCTTAAGAAACGCCTGTTGATTTGACAACCAGAAGACGTCCATTTTCTTGTCCTTTCTCTCTGCTCTGCAGAAATAGAATGAACTATTATGGCTGTGCCAGGACTGTAGGGGTCAGCCGCAGGAAAGTGATGCAAACAACCTCACTCCATTACTTTTAAATGAACTAAGTTCATCTGGCCCTGCTGGTCCACAGCTACCTTGAAAGAGGCTGCAGTGCTTGGTATTGATTCACGTGATGGATGAAAATATTACCTGCTGCACTCCCAAGACCACTCAGAGCTTCCCCGTGTCAGGCATGGGGATCCTATTAGCCTAAGCCCCTGAGCAGGTAAGTTCCATTAAGTTGGTGAGCTGCACAAACCCAGAGTCAATCTCAAGTTCATATATAATGCCAGGGCTTGACATGGTATGATGAGGTTTTAAAATAGCTCTTTTGGACGGTAGATTTTTAGTGTTCTATGGGTGAAAGCCACTTTCTGATTTTTGGTTCTCTCTCCCCTTTCCCCCAAGAGGTGACTAAAAATGAAAGTTAAACACATGCAAGAGCAACAGTGTCCCAAAGGAAAGGGATGACTCCTTTCCAAGATCAAAGCCAACGGGGATCCTGCTGTTAAACGTTCACTCTGTGAAAGATGGAGCTGGAGAAGCGGGGAAACACAGGTGTGGTGCTCTTCTGAGCACATTTTAGGATAATTGTTCACAATAATGCATTAAACTGTCATGAGGGAAGATGACTAATTGAGTTTTCCTTCATTTTTCTCTTCCATTTGCCTTCTTGCCTGTCTTCAGCACCCCATATAAGAAATACAAATAGTAATGTTCCGCTCGGCCCCAGTACTATAGATGAAGTCCTTTATTACTCCAGAGTGACATATGTGAAACCTTACTCCTGACATTCATAGACTTAGATGCCTCCACTTCAATTGCTTTATTAATGCTTTGGCTTTCAGCATAAAAGGGAGCACATTGGAAAGCGCTGAAAAGTCCTGCTTATGACAGTGACATTTATCATTCTCCTAATGGAAGGAATGGGAGCTTCTGGCCTGAAAGTTGGCATGAGATAGGGATACAAAAATCCTTATTTTAAATGCCTTCCCCCCCACAAGACTCATTGCTCTCTGGGGTATTCAATTACATCTCAGCCCCATACAAAATACTGCTTGATTTTAAAGGATGGGCTCTGTGACTTTTGAGGGTCTTTGGGATGAAGAGTTGACAGTAGAAATCTCAAACAGTGAAGAATTTACCCCCTTACCCCAAAAGGGAAAGGCAGATGTGGGATTGAATCTTAGAGGAAAGCAGGTCATGGGCTATTAGAAACTGAAGGTATTCCCCATCCCTTGGTTTACGGCCATTTCTATCACCCCCTTCTTTAATCATAGAGTTGGCTTTATTTTGGGCAGGACATTCATTTTTTAATTGATCACTAGCATCCCTATTATATTTTAAGGCTTTCCAAAATGCTTTACAAATGTTTTCTCATTTTTATACTATATACCAAGCTCCGACTTGGTACAGAAATAAAACTCAAAATTGTCTTTGCTCACAGAGAATTTACATTCTACAGGACAGAAACAAATATGAAATATATAAAAAGTTATATGTTGGGGGATCAAGGTTCAGAAAAAGTTTCCTATAGGAGGAAACACTTCATTTCTACCTCCCTCCATTTTATTTTTCTATCTCAAACTAAACAAATATCAAATAAAATGAGCAAGTCACCCAGTTTGGCTAGAACGTAAAGTGAATGAAGTAGAGTAAAACCAGTGTCAGAAACCAGTCCATCAGTGGCTCAAAAGGTCATTGGATTGAAACAGGCGAATTCAAGAATTGGAAATATACATGCAATCCCATAATCCATCATGGAAATGAGAAAAGATGAAACTGAAGGAAGTCTGATAAATAAGGCATCTGTTTGTTGCTTCAGGCATGCTTTTACCTCATTTTTGTTCGTTGTCATTCGGTTTGATTCACTGACCTGATTCGGTTATAATGGTTCACTTATACATGCAACTACCTTAGGAAAAAAGATAAAAGTCTCCCCAGAGCAATTTGACTGAAATTTTGGTCCAGAAAGGAACATTGTAAGTAAACAGCAAGAAAAGCAATAGCTAAAACAGTATGGCATGTAACAAGGAAGGAGAAAAATGCTTTGTAGTTCAGTCAATTCACTGATTAAACGGCTGTGAGCAAATCATCATGTCCCCCGAGCAAGTCAGAGACCCTTATTTGTGGCTGTCGCTCAGAGAATGGCACGCTTGTATTTGTGCATGTATCTGAGTGTGGGCACACAAGGAAAAACCAATCACATCTATTCACCCTCCTCCCATAAAGAAAGAAAAGCTTAAACTCGCTGCAATTTGTGCAGAGCTTGATGGCGGCCAAGGGCTGGCAGGAAAATGTGTTGGAGTCTTAAGGTCTAGATTCAAATCCCAGCACTGATGTTTAATAGTTTTTTATATGTAGAGCTAGGCATGGAGCTTCCCCGACCCTGAGTTTCTTTAAATTCAAAACAGGAGTAAGTGGATTTGTGTTATGTGTCTCTCTAGGCTAGAATATGGTGGAAAATGTGTTGTGTAAATGTGACACTTCAATATAATACTTCCAGGATTCACGTTCTTATCGTTATGGCTCCTCCTTCCATAAGAACTCAAGTGCTCTACATTTTTCTTCTCCCATACCTAGAGTTCTCTCCCTCCTCATGTCCACCTCCAGGCTTCCCTGGCTTTCTCTAAGGCCCAGCTAAAATTCTACTTTCTGCAGGAAGACTTCCTGATATCTCTTAGTAATTGGGTTTTCTTTCTGTTGATTACTCAAAATTATCCCTTATATTTCTTGCTACATCATTTCTTTGTTGTCTCCCCCATTATACTATGAGCTTCTGGGGAGCAGAGATTACTGTTGCCCTTATTTGTATACCCTACATGATTCACAGGGTCTGGCACATTGTAGGTGATTAATAAATGCTTATTGACTTGACTATATCATTTTTTTTTTGCCCCTGTCTTCCCTTAAATTCTATTTGTGTCTGTCCAATAAACTTGGGCAGCTAGAGGGCGCAGTGGATAGACTCCAGAAGGATTCATCTCAGTTCAAATCTGGCCTCAGACTCTTAATAGCTGTGTGACTCTGGGCAAGTCACTTTACCCTGTTTGCCTCAGTTTCCTCGTCTATAAAATGAGCTGGAGAAGGAAATGGCAAACTACTCCATTATCCCTGCCAAGAAAACCCCAAATGGGATCACAGTGAATAAGACACAACTGAAATGACTCAATAATTAACTTAATGTTCTGCGAGTCCTAAAACAGCTGTTTTTCATGCCTCAAGAGCCCCCACCATCTAATTCATCCTGACCTCAGGTACCAAAGTGGTTTCCCTATAGCATAGACCTAACCACACACTCCCCCTAGACAATAAATTTCAGTGGCTCCTTGTTTTTGCCACAATAAAACATAAAATCCTGTTTGGCATTTGCAATTTTTTATAACCTGGCTCCTTCCTTCCTTCCTTCCTTCCTTCCTTCCTTCCTTCCTTCCTTCCTTCCTTCCTTCCTTCCTTCCTTCCTTCCTTCCTTCCTTCCTTCCTTCCTTCCTTCCTTCCTTCCTTCCTTCCTTCCTTCCTTCCTTCCTTCCTTCCTTCCTTCCTTCCTTCCTTCCTTCCTTCCTTCCTTCCTTCCTTCCTTCCTTCCTTCCTTCCTTCCTTCCTTGTCTCCTCAAAGTTTATTACCTTTAACGCACTGACCCAGCTTGTGTTCATGCCAGGCACTCCACTTCCTACTTCCATACCTTCATTCTGTCTGCCCTATAACTGGTATATTCTCCCTCCTTATTTTGCCTCCTGATTTCCTTAGCTTTTTGTTTTAAGATTTAGCTCAAATCCCACCTTCTGCAGGAAGCCCTTACTGCCCCAGATTCCAGCTATGAAGTCTTTATCTTTCAAGATTTTCCCCTGAGTGTTTATCTTGTATATACCTAATTATTTACATGGTGTTGGGGACAGGGATTGCCTTTGCCCCAGCAAAAACACAGTACCTGGTACACAGTAATATAATAGATGTAACTTGTTTGACTCAACTCCCTGAATAACTGGCCTGTCTCCTTTCCCAGTCATACATTACCAGAATATCATATTTTTCTACCCATAAGCTCTTATTATTCTAACATATAACTGGGGTGTTTTTGACCATTTACTGTCAAGTCATCTGGTTAAATCAGTCACTTTTCCCTTTGACCTTGACAAGCTGTTAGCCTCACTAGAACTGAGTTTCCTTACTAGTAAAATGGAAGGAAGACGTTGAATCTAGAGAACTGCAAGGGTCTCACTCAACTCTAGAATATGATCCCATGAGTTTGTATTTACATATTTTCCTCACCTCCCAAGTGATTTCTCCAGGGCTAGAGGACACTTTGCTTGGATGTCGCAGTGTCCCCTTGAACTGAACATTACTTAAATGACACTTGTCACTTGTCTCCTACCCAAACTTGTCACTTTTCTTAGATTGTTTTGGTGTGTGTACCTGACAGTTAGGATGGGCCTGGTGGGCCTTCCAAAGCTTATTCCAACCCTGCTATCTTTTAAGAGAGAAAAGCTTTCTTTTCATCCTGGCTTCAAAGAAAATGGAGAATTGGCAGCTATAGTATCTGTTAACCTTAGGATAAAAAATTATACATAAAACTCTCCTGTAATTCCTATACACATATAAACACCTACAGCTTGAAAAGCCTGCACCACCTAAAAAGCAGGTGGTCAAATCTGTCAGCCCATATTTAAGGTTGGAAAAGCAGGCTAAAATTAAAGCAGTGATAATTTGGTATGGCCTGCACACTGTGCTCACAGAAAATGATTATAATTACCCAGTGGATGATAATGCTTTATTCCCTTAGAATCAGAGCTGTTACAATCAAAATGGAGAGAGACAGAGACAGACAGACAGACTGAGAGAAAAACACTGTGGGATCAATTTACGTAGAAATTTAGGAAAGACAATTTTAGAATTTCCAAAGGAAGATGCAGTCTCTTGTGAAACTACAGATTTGAAAACACAGAGGCACCAAAGTCTCCTCCTAACCCTCTATCATTTGATTTCTCTGTGGCTTCATTCTCATACTTTAGCTTTTCGAAGTCCCCACTACTTTTCTAGCCTGATTACATATTCTTCATTAATCACAGACCCTCTGTTGTGGCCAGACCAGATCACTTGCATATTGTTGGTTCCCAACATTCCTTCTCTCCCTGTATGTACTTAGTTGCTTAGGTTATACCTCATATCCAGAAGACTTTTCTTCTCATGGTAACCTAGAATGCCTGGCTTTTTTCAAAGCTCAAAGCCTTTTCTGATTCCTTCCCTTGCCCCTGCCCCCAAATTACTTTGTATCTTCTTTGTATGTGAAGACATACTGATTTTCCCCAGCAGATTATACACTCCTTGAGAGCAGGAAGTGTTTGGCTTTTGACTTTCGGCTCCCAACACCTTGCACAATTCCTGACATATAGTTGGCATTTAATAAAGACAGATAGGTTGCAATCTCTGTCCATGCTCTTGGATTGGCTCTTGTACCATGAGAGCATGAGTATACATATTAGGAGACCGTTATTCCAATTTCAGTTCTTCCACTAATAACAGTAAGAAGACTAATTAATACACATTGAGTTTTGAGTTTTGCAAAGTATTTACATACATAATCTTATTTGATTTACATTTATGATTTTTAACATCTCCACCTGGTAGTTATTAAAAGAGTTATTAGGTCCATTTTATAGATGAGGAAACTTGGGATCAGAGTCACATGATTTTGCCAACAGCTATACAGCTGGTATGTAGGCAGTACATGTCAGCTTCACCTCAAAGTCTTTCCTTCCCCATGGTCTACTCCCAAAAGAGAGTCTGGAACTATATGTGTCCTCTCTTAAAAGTTGGAAGCTGTGAGAAGACTCTCTTCTCTCCCATGCTGCCCTATGGGTAGACTGCAGAATATCAAGTGGTCATTCTCTCCATTAATGAAGAGGCCCTCCTAAAAATGCCAGGGCTGGTACTCCTGCTTCCATATAAATAAATGGACTGAGGTAGACCAGTTTCCTCCCAGCTTTTATATTTAATGATTCTAATTAAATTTCATTGCACAAACATTTACTAGGTTCCTACAAAGCAAAGGACAGGAATAAAAATGGAAGAGAAGCTGCCCTCAAGGAACACACTTTCTGATTGTAGCTTATATAGGCTTCCTTTTTCCCCTTTTTTTTAAAAAAAAATTTATTCATTTATTTTAGTTTTCAACATTCACTTTTATAATATTTTGAATCCCCCAAATTTTCCCCCTCTTTCCCTCTCCTCCCCCTCCCCAAGACAGCTTGCAATCTGATATAGACTATACATGTACAATCATATTAAACATATTTACACATTAATCATGTTCACATGTTTCCTAAGCATACATAATCATATTTGATCACATGATTTAGCAGCCTTAAGAAGTAGGTGCCTTATTTTCCCCTTTTAACAGATCAGGAAAAGGAGAAACATAGAGGATAGAGGTTAGGTGTCCTGCTTGGGTTCACACAGCTAGTAAGTATCAAAGGTAGAATTTGAACTCATGTCCTCCTTCCTGATTCCCAAGTCATGTGTTCATATGTCCTCCCATTGGAGGGATAATTGATAATTGATTATGTGATTGAAAAAAGAGCAACTGTTCGTGTCTTCTCTGTCTTTTACCTTAATTACTGTAACTGAGAATTCATTCCACAAATGATCCGTTAACCAAATGTGTGCATGTTAAATTTGATTAAAATGAAGTTTGGGAGGGAGCATTGGAGTGACTCAGGTGCACATTAAACGTCCTCTTTAAGAAGCGATGGCCGTAAACACCCGACTCTTTATTGCTGCACTTCTTGCCTTCTCAGCACTGAAGTAGTGCTAATCATTGGGTAGGTTTCATAAAAAATGTTTTCTCAGCCACCAAGTGACTACATGTGTTAAATATTTTAAAAAGTTATTCCATTCACTGAGCGGCTGGTGACATTAAATAGATTTAATAAGAAATTGTTTTTTTTCCGGTGCTCAGCGTTAAATATTTTTTTATAGGTAGTTACTTTTCCACCCGCCAACCAGCTCTAACTCTTTAATATTTAAAAAGTCCAATCGACTTTTCTGCTTGGTGTATCTGCATGTAAAGCACAATTTGAAGCTATCCTCTAAATTTGAAAAAAGTTCCTAATGATAATCAGAGGAAATATTTTCCTTATCTAAGTATATTTCTATTTTGGGTACTAAAATAGGGGCAAAGTTTCTCAAACCAGAGATGATTTGTGCCAGATTTTTGCCAAAATATATTGTACTCTCTGTTAAACCAAGAGAGCCAAGAGTGTTATAAAATCATAGGAATCATAGCTTTAAATTTAGAAGGGATTACCAAGGTCATCTGGTCTGACCTTATTTTATAGATGAGGAACAGAAAGCCAGAGAAGTTAGGTGATCTGCATATATGACACATATTACATCTAGGCATAATAATGTATATGTGATTTGAGATCAAGTGAGGTAACAGATGAAAAGCACTTTGAAAGTGCTTTGTAAATGTTAGCCATTATTACTACTGTTTGGTTCTTCAGAGTAGCTCAGAGTCAATGACAGCATCAGGCAGGATTTGCAGGCATGTCAGTTTCAGAATGTGAATTTTTCCTTTTTTCTCTTTGTGTCCTCAGCGCCTGTTACATGCCCGGGGAAAGAGTAGGAGTTTAGTGAGCTTTTGTTGAATTGAACTGAATAACTCATTCAATATGATCGTTGATGCTGGGAAGCTGGTTCCTGCTGTCTTGTATAATTCACTCAAAACTTTCAGGGATCCCACCATCCTCTTCTATGAAATGGAAAGAATTAGACAATTATGATCTTGAAAGCTCCCCCTGATGCTAACTTCTTTGACCTGAAATAGTTCTTCCTAAAAATTCTGGCCAAGCTGTTTCATTTTTGTCTAATTCCCCCATCCCCCATGCAATACATAATTTCTGTTTCAGTGGGATGGCTGAAATTTGTTTCATACCAAACGTGCGTCAACTACCTTTCCCCATCTACTTCCTTGATGTTTTATGGAGCAGTGCTGCTTGTAAGTTTTCTCCCCAAGTAGAATGTGAGCTCTTTAAGAGTTTTTGCCTTTCTTTGTATCCCTAGTACTTAGAATAGTTTCCAGCATATAGTAGGTCCTTAACAAATATGTTTGTTTGTGTTTTTATTGGTTACCTGAACTTCCTCCTTCATGTTTTGCTACAGAATATCTGTAATAAATAGGGATTGCCCTTGGCATGTAAATCTTACTGCTTGGCAAGAAGCATGAATGTTGTGTTTTGTTTTTCTGATGTGGTCTAATACTTTTTGTTGTAGTAATAATTTCATATTGTTTAAACTTTTGCAGAAAACGATGCTAATCAGCGTCCATGTCTTTTCTTTTATCCACTTCTCATTTTTTGGGTCCAATAATTCATTTGAATAAGTAAGTTTGTAGACATTGTTAATATTCCTTATGCCTTTTCTCAACTTTAGCCTTCCTTCTATTATGATATTGATTTGGACACTTTACCTAGTCATTGATCTAACTGCATTTAAATGGCCAACATCAGTAACTAGTCATCCCCTTCATGTTAAATTATTTTCTGTTTCATTTCTTTGAAATTCTTTGATGCTCCTAATACCCAGGGCGTTTTGGCTCTTTTTACAGGAATATATTCACAACATATAAGGAGAAGACTTCAGAATAGCTTACTAGCCTCTGACCTCTTTTGTTTCCTCAATCAATAGATGAACATGTGTTCTTAAGAATTTAGCAGAAGCATATTTCCAACAATTTTATTCGTCTTCCACTTTTGCATTGCCATTACAGAATATCAGTGCACATGTTGACCAAGTTTGGAGTAACTTGTTGAACTCTTCATAGAATTTCCTATTCATTAATCAGATGCCAGTAGCAAGGCACAAAAGTTACAATTACCAATGTGGTAGTGGGGTTCCTTACTTTGTTTTTTTTATTTTGGGGTATTTTTTGCTTAGGAACATCAGATATAATGCCAAGCAAACTGACAATATCCTAGGAAATGATTCTTAGTTTTGAACATGAAAGGAAACCAATTTTACCAACCTCTTAATCTTCTATTCCAAAGAAAGAATGCATAATCCATCCTCTCTTTTATCTTTATATCTTTATGTCTTCCTTATATGTTTCATTTGTAACTTTAATGTGTGCATATACCCACATGTATATAGTTCAGTTCCCCCAGTCTATAATAATCATTGAACAAGGATCTCCTGCGTAGAGTATTAGTAGTTAAGTCACTGTTTATTGGCAATCTAAAACTGGTTGTTCTTGCCACTCTTGACATCTTTTTCTTCTTCTCTGATCTCATCACTGCAGAAATGGAAGGGGACATTATGAAACCAAAAGATTGTTTTGTATTTTTGTTTATTTCATGAGTTACAATGGCCAAAGAATTTATTTCCTGGTGACTGGTATACTGGCAGTGATCTTCCACTTTAACTGAATTGACCCTTGTGGAACAGAGTCTTCTGCTGGGACCCTATTTGACTTATTTCCAATATGGTAGAAGCTTCTTTCTCTTTATTGATCCTTTACAAATCCATGATTGAGAATTTCATCACCACAATGAAGTATTTGAGTGGGATCTTTATGGATTAGGGGGGAGGAGGTTGAAGGGGTGCTTCCTCACAGCCTTTGATTTCTTTGGAGTAGAAAACTCAAGGTGAAGGTAATTGTTCTTGCCATGAAGATTGACACCTTTCTACACTTTATAGCCTTAGAAAGTTGCCTGGAGCACTGAGAAGTTAGATGGTTTGCCCAGGAGAGAGGGGGGACCCAATTGGTATTAATGCCTATCAATGCTCCATTGATCATGTCACGCCCTCACTCATCTCTCCCTTTCTCCATATCTCTGTGTCTGTCTTTCTCTCTCTTTCTTATAAACATGTGTTTTATATGTTACCATTTGAAAATCTAAAGGTGTCTCAAAACTACAAAAACTTATTTTTCATTGTCTGTTTGTTTTGGTCCTGTAGAAATCAGGACAATGAATGCAAGCAAGTGTAATGTATTTTTCTATTATGTGTCTGTTCTGCCTAATAGAATATCTAGACAAACTCCCAGCATTTTTCCTCAAAAAAAAAACCAACAATATTGTTTATTTCCATTTTCCATTTTCCCTCTTCAGATTTTTACATCAAGATTTTTAAAGTCAACATTAAATTATCACTGAAAGACTTTTCTGTCAATTTCAGGAATTATTTTAATACATCTATTTTATCTATTTTATTAAAGATATTTATTAAAATATGCCTAGAGATAATTCAATTAGGTTATAGACTTTTACCTCCTCCCAACATTACAACCTGTACAAAGAGCACTTATGCAAAAAATAAAATTAAGGCATCAGTGGAAGAAAGGGATGTATAACTGTTTTATTTTATGCTAGGGTAATTAATGTTAAGGTTGGTTTAGGCTAAAGAACTAAAGAACTAGATTTGTCCATGAATAAATGTGCCTAGCTGGTCCTTATGGGTTACACACTGGACTATGAGGGAGCAACCTAATGCCAGCTCCAGCTGTTGGAGAGAGCAGATTGTTAAATTTTCAGTGTGAGCATTTACACCTTAGAAATCAGCATATGCTATAAAGCAGGGCTTGATTCATTATTGTGTTGATTGTCTAGACTTAAGAAAATGTTAATAATGCCTACTAAACAAATTTCAAAGTGTGTCCTACATACCTTGTTATTTTTGGAGACATGGCTGCTAAAAGTTTACTAACACATCACTGGTTATAGAAATCTAGGCCCCCTCCCAACAGGATTTGAGAATCTTACTAGGTGAGATTAAGCGTGTACATGAAACAATTAGTGACCGGGAATCATCCTCTCTCCTTATATCGTGCTGATTTTCACCTTTGTTTTTTCTAGTCTACAATATGACTGCATAGACCTGGATGATTCAGAAATGACTCTTAAACTGGTAATAAGTTTATAAAGGCAGTGGGAGAAAACAAACACTAAACACTAGATTTTGAGTCAGAGGCCAGGGTTGACATCCTGACTCTGTCCCTTATTTGCTGTGTGACCCTGGGTAATCAATTAATATGCATTCATTAAGCCTCTACTGTGTACTAGGTTATGTGCTAGGCACTGAGGACTCAAGGACAGAAGGAGCCTACAGGCTGTGGACATTTGAACTCTGAGGCTCAGTTTTTTCATCCGCTAAGTGAGGCTATTGGTCCACATGACCCCTAAAGTTCATTCCAGCTCCAAATATGGGATTCTGTGATCTTGTTCGTAGTAATAAATTGGCCAATTACTCCATACTGACAATCGAGAAATGAGATGTTCTCATACAAAGTGTTTTGCTCATTGTGTGGTACAGAGAAGAAATAGCTTTGGTCACAGAACAGGGAGGGAAAAAGAAGGAAGTTGCTGCCCTCGTTATGAATGAATGAATGAGAATTAGATAGATGAGAGAGAGAGAGAGAGAGAGAGAGAGAGAGAGAGAGAAAGAGAGAGAGAGAGAGAGAGAGAGAGAGAGAGAGAGAGAGAGAGAGAGAGAAAGATGGATGGATGGATTGATGGATGGATGGATGGATGGATAAATAGAAAAAAGGTAGGTAAGTAGGTAGATAGATAGATAGATAGATGGATGGATGTATAGAAAGAAAGAAAGAAAGAAAGAAAGAAAGAAAGAAAGAAAGAAAGAAAGAAAAAAAGGTAGATAGATAAAGGGTTTTACTATGTACCAGGCAGTTTGCTAAGTGTTGGGGATACAAATATTTTTTTGAAAAGAGATAGGTCCTGCACCTCCAGGAACTTATATTCTAACAGAGGTTGTCGGTTCATTTAGGGGAGAGGTGACCAGGGAATGGAGTCTATTCTGAGGGTATTGAAAGGGGAGTTGCAGTACATGATCAGATGTTTGGAAGATGACTGAATACCTGAATGACATGGGAAGATAAAGCATGCTCTGGTGTCTGTAGCCAATCCCTACAAAAGAAGCTACTATAAATATTTTTATACATATGGGATTCTTTTCTTTTGCTGCTTTTGGGATATAGACTTAGTAGTGATAACTCTGGGTCAAAGTTTTATAGCCCTTTGAGACAGTACCAAATTGTTCTTCAGAATGATGGGACCTTTATCCAATTCTGCCAACAATGCATTAGTGTCCCTCCTTTTCCACATCCCCACCCGCATGTATTATTTTTTCCGGTCAAGTTAGTCAATCTGATGGATATGGGATGGTATTTCAGGGTTGTTTTCATTTGTATTTCTTTAGTTATTAGTAATTCAGTGCATTTTTAAATGACTATTGATGACTGATTTCTTCTTCTAAAAATTGTCTGTCTATATTCTTTGAACATTATATATATATATATATATATATATATATATATATATATATATATATATACATATATATGTTATCAATTCTCCTAATGGTGATTTTGTGGAATTTCACTGATGACAAGTAATGAAGGGGCTCCGTATGCCCCTGTTAACCAGCATAAGAACAAAGGCATTGAAAAGGAGTTGTACGATTGGTGAGGAGAGTAAGAACGTCTAAACTTGGGCCATTTATCACAAAGAGGGAGAAGATGCCTGGTGTTTCATTTGACCTAAACCATCCATTCTGTGATGATGTCTTTTCTCCGGATCAAATATAACCTTAAATGTATGTCATGGCCTTGAAAAAAAATCTGATGTCTTCATCCTTTGTTTTCTGAGATGGGAAACTATTGGAAAGTTGCATGCAATGCCAGATTCAGGTGATGTGTTAGTTTGATTAAACCACTTTCTTTTTAAAGAAGTGTCTTATTTATTCTTTGCAATAAAGAGTGGGATTCTGGAAGGAATGGAGGAGGGTAGAGAGATATTTTCAGAAATGAAAGTGATACAAAACCAAAAAGACAGCCATAAACATTTTTTCAAAAAAATAACGCATCCCCAATCTTAGTTTGGAAACTGGCTCTCTGATTCAGGAAGATTGTTCCCCAGATGGAATGACTTAAATTATTTATGCAGTGTTTATCTCTGAGTTTATCTCCCATCACAGCCAATTAGGGCTATTTTGTTTCATTAAAAATAGCATTTTATCATTTGGGAAATTTTTTTATATGAAGAAAATTAAAATATTCCTACCTAAATGCTCAAAAACTGATGTTTAGTCTGCTATGCAGCCATCAGCCAATGAAGATGAAGAAGGATTAAGCACTCTCTCCATCTCTCTCTCTCTCTCTGTCTGTCTGTCTGTCTGTCGCTCTCTCTCTGTCTCTCTCTTTCTCTCTCTCTGTTTTTCTCTGTCTGTCTCCCTGTTTCTGTCTCTATCTTTCTCTCCCCCCACTGCCCTGTTTTTCTCTCTGTCTGTGTCCTCCTTCCTCTCCTCCCTCCCCTCTTCTCTCTTACCTAATTAGACTCATGTTTCTTCATGGCCATTCACTGGAGTGGAGTGCAATCCACTCCCTGGAGATTTGCAAGCAAAGACAAGCTGACCACGTGTTGGTCATGTCACACAACCTTGGTTGCTACGGGTTGACCTTGAGGACCTCAAGGATCCTTTTTCCAACTCTGATGTTCAATAATTCTGTTAATCTTACTGTAGGTTCATGTGGATCCTTTCATTGTTGACTTCAGCAAACATTTATTGGGCACCAGTTGTGTTTTAGTCGTACTAAATGCTGGAGATTAAAAAACCAAAACTATGCCTTCCCTCAAAGAGTTCACATTCTACTGGACATAAACATCTAGCATGTACACAATGAAGTAAATATGAAATACTTCCCAAGCCATTTCTAAAGGGAGCAAGTGCAACCCATTGGACAGGTTAAGAAAGCCCTTGTGAAGAAGGCGGCACCTGGGCTATGCTTTGAAGGAGCTTAGAATTCTAAGAGTTGGCGGTGAGGAAGGAGTTTCTTGGACAGCCACAGAGTGCAGAGCACAAGGGCCTGGAGTCAAGAAGACTCACCTTCCTGAGTTCAAATCTGACCTCAGACACTTACCCTGTATGACCCTAGCCAAGACACTTAACTTTTACTGCCATAATTCCTCATCTGAAAATGAGCTGGAGAAGGAAATGGGGAACCACTCCATCATCTTTGCCAAGAAAACCCCAAATGAGGTCATGTAGAGTTGAACGTGATTGAACTACAAGGAGGAGGGACTGCCTTCCAGATGTGGAAGGGCTGCCAGTACAAAGGAACAGAGAGAGGAGAATGAAGGTCATGTGCAAAAAACTTCCAACAGACTAACTTAACTGGAATGAAGATAGCTTAAAGGAAATGATATGAAAAATGATGGGGAAAGTAGGTGAGAGGGCATTAAATGCCAAATTCTTTTATTTTAAAGCAGGCGTTCTCAGCCTTTTTTGTGTTGTGGACACTCTAATTTTCTCGTGGATCCATCTTAGAATGTTTTCAAATGTTTAAAATATAGAGGATAACAAAGGAAAATAGTTATATCAAAATAAATGCCTATTTTTTCCCATTAAAGTTCACAGACTATGAAATTTATTCATGAACCCTTGGATCCACTGGATTAAGAGTCCTTGTCCTATAGAGAATAGAGAGCCAATGAATATCTTATAGTGGGGGAGCATTATGGTCAGATCTATGCTTTAGGAACATCAACTTCGGAAGGATGAATTAAAGGTGGGAGGAGGGTAGGAAGCAATGAGGCTAATCTTGAAGCTCCTGCAAAAGGCCCAGAAAGAGGTGAAGAAGGCTTGACCTGTGATACAGAGTCTGATTGGGGGATTCTGAAGCTGTTGCAGGTCAAAAAGTACATAGTAGAGGAGAACATTGTCTAGCCTCAACACGAGTTCTCCATGCCATAACAAGTGTTCTTATTAATAATAATAATGTCTTCCTTTGTACAGTTTAATAGTCACTAAGCTCTATTTCCATTTGTTAATATAGCAAAATGTAATTTGCTTCAGCAAACATATATTAAAAATGTCTGCTAAGTCCAAGATCCCATTATCTTCCATTTTAGCAGTGTGGCTACTACCTCCTCTAGTGCAGATAGCAACCCCTGCACATTTTAGTAGACTTTCTAATGCAAAAAATAAAATTATTACTTGATGATCTGGATAACAAGTTCCACAGTTCTTAGTGGTATGCCTGAAGTCTCTGCTCTTTCACATGAATTATCTGAACATGGTTTTGTGTTGGCATTGAGTTCAAGAACCAGGGTTCCCTCCATGCCAAAGTGAAACAGACTAGAGTATATCTTAAAATCAGATGAGATAAAGGAGGACCAGAAAAGTGAAGTTGTTGCATTGTAGGTTGCATTGTAAATAGTGTGTTTAACTTGGAGATAGGAAGACTAAAAGAATACTGACTCAGATTTTTTATTAGACATGTGGCCCTGGGCAAGTCATTTAACCAAAATCCAGTCTCTCTTTTGCAAAATGGAGAAAATAACATCCCCTCCCTCGAGGGGCTGTTGTGAGAGTCAAATGAGATAACCTGTAAATGATTTGAAAACTTTGAACGTGTGTGAGTAGTGGTGGGGGCCAGGGTGGGGTGAAGGTGGGGCTGGTAATATGCATGAAATGTCCTTTGGGGGCTTTCTATCCCCAGCACCTAATATTGTGCCTACGTATAGTAGATGTTTAATAAGTGATTGTTAAATGAATGAGTGAGTGAATGAATGAATGAAAGAGATGGCATTTTAATCTAGAGTGGGTCATTAGTGTTAGTAACTGATGTGAATTAAATGGGCACATTTTGCTAGATGATTTTCAATGAGGAGCCCATGGATTACTTCAAATAATTACTTCGAACAATTCCCTAGCTTTGGAGGGAAGAAGGGTAGATTTCAACAAAGGTTAGCACCCCAAATCTTATATGACAAAAATGAAAAACAACCCCAAATGCAGATCAATTACAGCTGGCCAAGTAGTGTCAGTTTCCCGAATTTGATATGCGAACATTCTTTCTGAATCAATTTTTCTGTCAAGGTCCTCAACCCCTTCTCCAGTGCCAAAAGTTTATGAGACCCTTTTCTCTGTTGTAGCAGCTTTGCCCATGGTCCTTCTGGCTTTCTGCCCCAGTCCTATCCCTTGCTGATCAACAATCCTCATGCCACTGTTAAAGCCACATAAGAATTTCATGATGTTTATTCCAGAGCTGCAGAAATGATCACTAGTGGAATGGGGGAAAGTGCAGGCAGACAGATACAGGTTAGAATGATTTAGGAGTCTTGCTGAAAAGAGCAAGCTTAGGAACTCTAACCTAGCACATTGAAGACAGTGGCTTCCTGCTGGTATCTCTCTGACTCCAGAAACTTCTGCTCATGAAAAGAACAGCAGGGAATCCAAAAGTCATGTTGCTGTTGAAGATTTCTACCCCAGAGGTAGAAATTCCCCAGAAAATAAAAAACAAAAAATTTGATCATCTGCTCTTACATATAACTGATTTGAAAAGCCACACTGAAGTGAGACATTCTGAAAAAGAGATTTTGCTATACACACAATTTATAAAATGATGCTAACTTGAGACTTATTGGAATGAAAACCAAAAAAAGGCCTTGTTTGTGTATTTTTAAAATTGTTACATTAAAAATTTCCCCCAAGAAAACTATAAATGAAAGATGCTTGAATTAAGATGTGAAGTTTTCAAAGGGACAGCATATGTATATTGTGCAAAGTAAATAATCATTCTTCAGATGAAGTTTAGATAGGATTCACTCCCACTATCAGATTACATAGAAAAGTGAGTATGGGTACATACTCAGCCGTATCGGAATGTGACATTTGAAGGACAGGTCAAATAACTTTATCTCTAGAAATCTAGATGATTAGCACTCTCAAAAACTGTACTTTAGATGCTTCTGAAGCATTTTGAGAAATAATCTATTGACTGTATTCACAGTTAAAGGGACTAGACACGTGATTTTATTCATATGGGAAGTTCCAAAATAAGTAAACTCCCTTTACCAATATATGCAATTTTAAAGTGATACTGAGACTGAAAAGGCCTTCTTTGGACAGTCTTTAAATTGTGCTACTAAAAAGTTTCCTTTGTGATCACACCGCAGATCTTTAGATGATAATGTTGATACCCTGAGCTTCAGTGATAGGTGAAAAAAAAGTCTTTGAGGAGAGATGTGGATTCTGCAGTGTGCGACATATAAAAAGTTTGAGAGATATAGTTTCTGGGTAATTAATCATTTTGTTAATTAATGCTAGCAGATAATTAATAAAAGGGTTCAGTGCAAAGACCCCTCATAAAGCCCACTCAACACTTATGTGCCTTTAGAAGAATGGGTTTTCCTGAGGGTGACAATCAACTCTGATTGGTTAACAATTAATGAGAAAAATGGATATTAAAATGAGAGGTGGATCTATTCTAATGATCAATTGATCCCTTGTTCCCAGAACACCTCCATCTCAAGCAAAGGAGCTACACCCCACCGAAGCCTGAGTAGTACACAATGGGCTTCTCTGCTTGGGTGGATTAGGAAAAAAATAATCCAGTCTCAAGATCAACAATGTCCTTCAGATCCTTCTTTGACCCAGTAGAGAATGAGGAGATAGGAAGAGAAAGAACCCTGCATCTTCCACAATAATTTGTTATTTAGTAATCAATTCCTTCTAGTGGAAGGGTTAAAAAATGGCCATCAATTGAAGATGAAGAAGAACCCATAATATTAAGTGCTGATTTATAGAGAGAGAACTTTTTCATCCCTTATACTTCATTGGATTGGGAGCTAATTGATAAAATATTCACTCAGTTGATACAGAGGATCTTTTCATCACATATTCTCCTCCATTTTAAGTCTATAAACTCTTCATGTTTACCCATTGTGCATGCCTGTAGCCCTTTTGTAGGTACTGGTATAAAACCCATGATGTAATGAAGTGAGAAGCTCTTGGGAAATGATATACTCACCTCCCGCTAGAATGACCTTGTTGGGTAATATTTCAAATGATGTTTCTTCTTCATTAGTAATTGGTGGAACTAGACAGCCGCCTCCTTATGTACATGTGTCTCTTGGCTGTCCTTCATGTCACCCATATTGCTGATTCTTCTGAGGTAGCAGCCTTCCA
Organism: Bettongia penicillata ogilbyi; assembly: GCA_023548195.1. NCBI lineage: Eukaryota > Metazoa > Chordata > Mammalia > Diprotodontia > Potoroidae > Bettongia > Bettongia penicillata. The sequence continues at coordinate 2,494,619 of JAJHZJ010000062.1, read as the reverse complement.
TAATTCATATCTACTCATCATTACAGGTTGGTTATTGGTGGTGGGAAAATGACTTTAGGTGTCAGGGGATAGTTTCAGATCATTAATTGGGCAGCTACAGTGTATATGGTTAGGAAATCAGGAATACCTGAATTCAGAATTTTCCTCAGATCTTTAGCTGGTATCATAGAGCTAAAATGGGAAGTGAGTCTCTGAGATCATCTAATTCAACCCTATCATATTACCAATGACTAAGTGACTTAGCCTGGCAACTGGGTAGTAAGTTATTATGAAGTTCAAATGAGATGATATTGTAAAGTGCTTAGCAGAATGTCCGACACAAAATAGTAGTTGCTTAATAATACTTATTCCTAAATAGCTAGATAGATAGACAGAGAGATAGACAGATAGATGGACACATCTATTCACTTTTGGATGCTGCTCCTTGCTGAGACAGATACTAATGGACAGACAATGAATTTTCAGTCTAACTGCATATTGTAGTCTTCATGGGACACAGGTTTCAGTCATTTGATTTTCCTATAGCCTGATTCCCATAGTCTGCTAATTTGATCCCTTTTCGTTGGCTTTGGTTCTCACAGGTAATTGTGAGAAGCAGTGGTACTCAGGGACTTGACAGAGGTAGCGATATTTGATCTAGAAATGAACATCTGGAGGACCTCACTATCTGTGGAGAAACTCTCCCATTTCAATGCTGCACAGGTCATCCTTCAATGACTGGTCTTGGCGAGCATGTGTCACCTTTTTTAAATTTTTTTTCGTTGGTTTCATTTGATATAGACAATCAAAGGATGACAGAGTAATAATGATGACAATACATCACAATTACAATGCTTTGAGATTTACCTTTGTGGTTGTTTCTATGAAAGAATCTTTATATAACGTTAACATATGATACTTTGTGCCCTTAGAGAGCACTTACTAAAAGCTTTTTGCTTTAGAATGCCTTCATTCATTCATTTAGGGGAGATACTTTGTTGGAGGGGAGGCTTTCAGATTGTGTTTTGCTTTACTGAGTCAAAAACTTTTTTTTAGCATCAACAAATGATAAATGCCATGTACTCTCTGTACCTTTATGTGAATGATGTGCATTCTGTAGAAAATCACCTAAGAAAGTAAGCCTTCTCCTTTTCATTTCTTTTTAAAAAGTTTTGTTGTTACCAGAATCATTTCATTTTAACCAGCTTCCTCACTGAATCCTCCCTTGATATGAGAAAAAAATCAAATAAAACTACTGTTAGAGCAATCACATATGTGAAATTGAGCATCCTTAGTCCATTGCCTCTTTTATGACAGCGAGGAGAACCTTATTTTATTTCTTAAAGGACATCTCAATGTCTGTAAAATTCACCAGAGTTGGATTGTCTACTGGAAATGTTTTCATTTCCACCATTGCAGTTATTACGGCTGTTCTTTTAGTTGTTTGCTTAGCATCAGTTTATATATCTTTCCATTTCTCTTTAAGAAAGAGAATTTCTTCATATTCTTAATTTCTTATGGCAGAAGGGATGCTATGTTGTATTCATATACCTCAGTTTGTTCTGCCATTCCCTAGTTGATGAGCATCCTCATTGTTTTCCAGGCTTTGGTCTTTGCTTTTTTGGTTTTGGTTTGGTTTGGTTTTGGGGAAGTGGGTATATGTTGGTGTAAGTGTGACTGTAGTTGCAGGAAATACTGCTAATGATGTCTTAGTTTGTGTGTGGGTTTTCTCTCTCTGCTTAGGGTATGTGCTTAGCAGGTCAAAGGGTAAAAATAGTTTAGTGACTGTTTACATAATTCTAAATTGTTCTTCAGAACCATTAGACCAATTCATAGTGCTAGCAACACTGTTTTTAATGCACCTCTCTTCTCATGCTTCTTTACCATTGACCATTTCAATATTTTCTTTTTTTCTGCCACTTGGAGTATGAGAAGAAACCTCAGAAATGTTTTAATTTTCATTTCTCTGTTGTTAATAATTTGGAGAAACCTTTGTTTGAGTAACTGACAATCTGAAATTCTTAGAAAAATTACTTATATCCTTTGATCACTTCTCTATTAGGAAATAATATTTTTGTCTTATTTATTTGCCAGTTTCCTATACATTTTGTCGATCTGCATTGTATCAGATCTAATAATTGTTCCCAGTTTTTCTTTGTATTCTAGCTGCATTGATTTTGTTTTTGCAGATGCTATTTAAATACTATGTCATCAAAGCTACCTATTTTATATTCATCTGTATCCCTTCTTTGGTTAATAATTCTCCCTCTAACCATTATTGTAAAAGGAGCCTCCATATGTTCTTTCTTTTTATTTAATCATGACCTTTTATATTTTCATATCATTCATTTGGAGTTTAATGTGGTATATGTTGTGAGCTGCTGAGTTAAACCTACTTTCTGTCAAATTACTTTCCAAACTTCCTAGCAGTTCTTATCCAATAGGGAGACCCTATTGGGTCCAGTGGTTTCTGTTCTTGAGTTTATTGAATACTGGTGGACTGTATTCAGTTTTTCTTCTAGGTCTTACTTATCTAGTCTTTTCTACTCCATTTCATATATTTATTAAGCATGCCTTAAATATGTGTATAGATTATTTGCATAATTTTTTTACTTTGAGAGTGTGACTTCTAGGAAAGGCTTTGTTCATCCCACCATTGCTACATTAGCTTTTCTGACCACAAAATTATTGAGTAGTTTGCAACACCAAATTCCACAGATACCTAACCTTTGCCACTTTTCCATGCAGTCTAATGCAGCAAAGAGAAATGCCTACTATGTGCTTTCTATCTTGTTAGTTAGTAGATCCAGGAACATCTAGGTATATCAGTCATTCCTACAGAGATGTTTTAGTACAGGGATGCAATCACCTTATTATTATTTTTTAATTTCAGGGTTGGATTTACACGAATGTAAAAAGACTCAAACAGTCATTTAGCCCTAGTCTGCAGTGAAAACAGTGGGATGCATAGCTAATTTCACTCATATTTTTAAAAATGTGCATTAGTTGCTTGACAGTCCATTAATTACTATATTTCATTTCTGGAAGCTAAACCAGCTCACTGTAGAATCCTGCTGAAAATGAGACAATTACCTCCACAAGGCAGTTCAAAATCTTTCATATTTAATAAAACATGTTAACATAATAATGGTATTTTATGGAGCAGAGAGGTAAATTAGATCTTCATAACAAGGGACTAAGTAAAAAGAGGGAGATAAGCAACAAATGTTCCCGTTTACCAGGATTTATAAAAATGTGCCTCACTTTGAGGCAGTGTCTATGTAAGCAGAAAATAAATAGTAACCAAAAAAAATTACTTACTTTAGTAGTGAAGAGATCATGCAGTCGGCTTCTTAGGCATTTTGGTATTTTTCAAGCAATTAATTTATAGTCACTAAATGGCAGGATCCATCCTCAACCACAAGTGCCATTCTAGTCCATTCGGTCCCTTCCCTAGACCACATCCCTGTTGTGTGGTCATCCAACCCTTCTTTGAATGTTTCTGGTAAGGAGGTCTCACCGTTTCCCAAGGCAGCCCACTGCACTTTGAGGAAGTTTTACTTGGGTAGGAAGTTTTTCTTTCCCTCCAACCTAAATTTACATTAGCCAAAATGGAACAATCATAATTCTGCCTTCTGATGCCACTAAATCAATAAGTGTTTATTAAGTATTTACTGTATGCAAGGTACTGTCAGAATCTTAGTAGGAGAAGGTGCTGGTAACCCAGGGGAACAAGAGAAACCTTTAAGAGGACAAGTCTCCTCCCTCAACTCTCACAAAAATATAGTCCTCTCTTAATATCTAATCAATAAGAGAAGGCAACCAGGGATAGGAGAAAGAATCCTGGCTCCAAAGGCAGAGAACTTGGGTTCAAATCCTGCCATCAATGCTTATTCTGTGTGTGATCTTGGGTAACTCAGTCAACCTCCTTATATCTCAGTGTCCTTTTCTGTAAAATGAAGGGATTAGTCACGGTCTTGGAGGTATCCTTCACCTCTAGATCTGTGATTATTCCTTTATTTAAAAGAGCAAATAATTTTCCTCTAATAAAAGAAATACAACCAGGAAATGTATAATTCTCCATGCAAATGACCATGTTGTACATGATTTTATTATTCAAAAGATAATAAAGCAAATTCAAGACATCTCTAAAGAAGGGGTTTTCCAGTCGGACTAACCGCTACCATCCTACTCTGCCTTCACTTTACTTCTCTCCACACACTCTACCACTCCATAACTGATCTACTTTCTGTTCCTTGGGTGGATACCATCACTGGATCTTATTCACATTCTCCCTGACCCTACCCCCAGTGCTTTTCCTCTGACATTGTCTCCCATCTGCTTTGTATGTGTGATATGTGTGTATACATATAATCTTGTATGTATGTACATATGTTTATACACACATACACACACGCAGAGGCAGCTAGGTGGAGCAGTGGACTGAGCTCTGGACCTGGATCCTCAGACTTATTAGCTATGTGACTCTGGGAAAGCCACCTCTGTTTACCTCAATTTCCTCATTTGTGCAATGGGAATCATAATAGCACCTCCCTCCGAGAGTTGTTGGAAAAATCAGATGAGATAATATTTGTAACCAGTTTAACACAGTGCTTGATACATAGTGGGTGCTAGATAAATTATTATTTTTGTTACTGTACCTAGTTATTTACAAGTTGTCTGCTTCAGTGTCATGTAAGCTCCCTGAAGACAGGGAGCGGTCTTGGACCCCTTTTTTTTGCCTTTTTTTGTGTCCACAGTTTACCAGGTTACATTGTAACCACTTAATAAATGCTTGTTGCCTGGCTGACTTCTGCAACGTGTGGGACCTGGCATGTTACTGAAAAAGGAAAGACAAGTGATTGTCCAAAAGGTGAGCTGGTCACCTTCAAGAAACGATGGTGGGAATGGGGAGTGCCAAGGACTGGTCTTAAAAAGACCTTGTCTTGAAACAGAAACTGGTTTATTTTTCCTCTTTTTCCTTTGCTTTATCTTTTCTGCCTCTGTCATCAGAGATCTATCCTAACTGTCTGAGAATTCCACCTGTACAGAGGATACGGGATCTGGAATGTTCAATGTGATGGATAGGGCATTATATTTGGTTTCAGGAAGACCAGGGTTCAAGTCATGTTTCAGAAATTATCTAGCTGTGGTACCTGCGTTCACTCCCTTATCTGTGAAACGAGGAGACTAGATCCAATGGATTCTAAGGCCTTTTCTAAGTTCGTGATCCTGTGATTAGCAAATTGCTGGCCTGGGTTTCATGGCAGCTTCTTCAGAGAGAAGTCTTTCTCTTTTTTCTTCCAGAATTTGTTGTTTGTTGCTTTTTTTAAATTATCTATTTCCTAAAAGGTCCATATGTTAATAAGCCAGTCAGGCCTCCATTAGCCATTGGTGCCTCATCAAGGGGATATTTAATTAATTCAAACTTGAAAGTTTAAGTTTTATATAAATGTTTTCTTTGTTTGAAGTATTTTAATGGCACTGAGCCTAGTTATAAATATTTGCCTATTGTTTTGTATTTATAGTAATAATATATATATTTTCACTCCCTATTCTCTGCCCTTCCCCATAACTTTTAGAGGATTTCAATTTGTGGGATGGTGGTATTTGCATGTCCTGATAAATAGGCAAAGATACTTAGAAATTAATTTGTTTTTCAATATGCAAGGCTCCAAATGCTACAGACATTGTTTGTGGTGTCCCCACATAGGAGATGGCAAAGAGAAAACTCCAGAGACTTCAAAGAAAGAGGGAAAAAAATAGCTAAATGGAGAATTTCCTGGAAAGATAACCATTTTACATGATACTTGCTTAAAAAAACTAACCACTTATCTGAACTGAGAGATAGACTTTCCACAGGGTTCATTTGCTGTGACTTCGCATCATGCCTATAGAGCACTTTCATCACCAAGGTACTCAAGTGTCTTCTAATAATAAGACATTTGGGCCTTCCTTCCAAAATGGAGGGAAGCTGTTTGGCAGAAGAAGAAATCCTTGGCCAGTTGTCCATGCTTCTTCTTAGAGCATCAAAGTTGCATATCAACTTTGCATATTTTAGAAATTAACAAGCTGTGGGATCCGCCTTCATTTCTTTATCTGTGAAATGAAGGGGTTAGAGCCAATGGATTCTGAGGCCTTTTCTAATCAAATCAAAGGAACTAAGGAGGAAATAGATGCAAAGACAAATGGTGCTCATACTACTGGTTTTATTCCCAGTCCCCTCCAAAGTAAAGTTCCCTTAAAAACATGGCACTGTTGGTTAACTCAAGCTGGGACTCTGACTTTCTCCTTTGAATTGTCACAGTAGACTCATTAAGTGATAATAATATGATGATGAGAAACAAACCTGTCTGAGAGATGCCAAAACCAAGCAGCGGGATAAAATTAGAATAAATTAGGCTGCAACCAGGCAAATCCTTCCACTAATGGAAAGAAATCAAAGTTCAGAGAAGACCTTGTATACAGGGCAATCCAATAGACATTTATTCTAGAACAGTGGAGTTCCTGCTGCTTAAATGATTTCCAGTTGTACTAGGACAACATTCCATTGGTCTTTAGAGTTGTCGGGAGTATAAAGAGATATTTGATTGCTATGAAACACTATTTAATGCAGCATTAGGTCAGCATTTATTACTATGTCCAGTAAGGAATGGTCGCCCTTGGGAAGTCCTTCTTTCTACACCATGTTATGTCTACCAAATTGCTTCTCCTTTGTATTTGTCTGTTCCATTCTGATGCCAGCTTCCAACATTTCTGGGGTATACTTTTTTCTCTTCTGGAACCAACACCAGTCTAGTGCCAGCCGTTATCACCTTACATTTGGACGTCACACGTCAGACTTCTAGTTGGTCTCCTTGCTTGGTCTTTCCCTACTCTGGTCCAACACCTACTCAAGTAATCTTCCTAAAGCTTAGATCTGGCCATATTACTCCTCCTTCCCCTTGCTAAATAAACTGCACCAGCTCCCTATTACTTCCAGAACAAAATAGAAAATTTTCTGGCTTATAAAGTCCTTTCTTTCCTTTCCAGTCTTTTTAGACTTTACTCCCTTCCACTTATCCCATGGTCCAGTACCACTGACTTCCTTGCCTGTCTCCCCGTCTCCTTACTTTGTGCATATTCACTGACTGTCTCTGATACCAGGAATGCTCTCCCTCTTCACATCATCCTCCTGGTCTCTTTCAAGTCTCAGTTAAAGTCCCACCTTCTGTGAGAAGCCTTTTTCTGCCTTGCCCTCCCCCTCCTCCATGTTCCTTGTTTGCCTGAGATGATCTCCAGGTTCTCCTTTCTGTAGCCTATTTGGGCACAGTTTCTTGCTTGTCCTCTTTGAGGGCAGAAACTATTTGCCTTTATTTGTGCCCAGAGCTTCCCACAGTGTCTGACACATAGTAGACCCATAATAAATGTTTGTGGGCATCACTTTAAAAAATGGAAGGTTGAGGGATGGGGAGGAAAAATACTTAAAATTTAGTAAAACCTTTGAGCCACCAAAGAAATGTTTCCATCCACATTTACATATTAAGAAAATCTCAAAATTTCTTCCTTCGTTCCACTTTGCCTATTTCATTTCCATTTGATTTTGTTTATAGAAATGAGAGAGGGAATGTTCACCTTGAAACCATAGAAGGAAGGAAGAAAGCCCCACTAATACCAGATATTCACTCAAGTTATTCTTTAGATTCCAGAGTCTCCTCCATCCGTCTTTATGAGTTTCAACCCTTTTGACAAAGGGATGAGTGAAAGTGCATTCTTGGCTTTGAACATTTTTTCTAAGGGTACATCAAACTCTTGACAGTATTTGAGTGTCATTTTTCATGGTTTAATATAGACTGTATTCATATTTATAAATGTAATTGCTCTCCAAAGGAAATCAGTAATTTGTAAGCGATTATCTGTATTTTGAACTTCAGAAGCATGCTTTTAATATATTTCAAACTTCTTGATCTGGGACCTACTTAATATTCCAAAAGCATGAAATTTGTTTGCTGTAATCTCAGGAGAAGCAAAGCATGACATCTGGTTCACACCTGTGGTGTTTGGGATAAGAGAGCTTAGCTGGTCGATGTTTTATTCAGCTCCCTCTACACTTTCAGCCTGGAGTTAGTGTTTTCAGACCCTTTATCCAAGGTTTTTGACTTGTCTAAAATAATAAGTGGTATGGAGATGTGTGTGGATGTGGACTTTTTGTGAGCATGACCCCACAGGATTTTTAGGGCCATAGTCCTAACAGGAACAGTCAAGCAGACTGAATTTCTAACTCTGTCAAAGGAACCAACTGTGTGTGTATCCCTGACTTTAAAAGGATTATTGAGTCAAATCAGATTTTAGATTGTTATCAGGATAATTCCTGAACAGGTGAAGGGTGGATAAAAGTCTGGTAGTTGAAGATAGAAACCCAGAATAGAGACTCAGCTCCCTCGGTCAGAGGTCTTGGCCAGGATTCTCACCAGGAGCTATTCCTTTGGTTGTCTCTCCAGAAGTCCTCCGTTAAAATGCAAATGCATTACCTGGGAGGTGTGAACCTGATAAGCTATTAACACCTTCTAACTCATTAGTGTGGATTCATTTATCAGATTAGTTTTGCTGTTACCTAGTGGAAAATGGAGCCCTGAGGGAATGAAACTTAGAACTGGTAAAGTGTTTGCGAGCAGAATGGGCCCTGGAAGGTTCTGAGTCTGAGACCTTGGAAAAGACCTCAAGGCTAGATGGGGGGGAGGAGTGGGGTAATTCCATTTGTGTGTATAGTTGGGGGTCTGGGGTGCAGCTGAGGAAGAAGAGAGAATTGGAGTTGGGCGAGGGACCTTAAAGTTGTTAGATGACTCCAAAAAGAGCTTTTAGGATGGAAAGAAGGGAAGGAAAGAAAGAAGGGAGGGAGGAAGGAAGGAAGGAAGGGGGAAGGAGAGAAGACAGGTTGGTTTTATTCATTGCCTACAGGAGGCCAGAACCAGGGCTAAGAGCTTTAACTCATTTGATTCTCATAACAACCCTGGGAAATAGGTGCTATTACCCCCTCCTTTTTTTTTTTTTTTTTTACAATTTGAGGTAACTGAGGCAGATAGGTTAAGTGATTTGCTCATAGTCAGAGAGGTAGTAAGTGTCCCAGGTCAAATTTTAACTCATCTTCCTGATTCTGAACACTCTGTCTGCTGTGTTATGACTATTAGCTTAAACTAGGTTTAAATTGTAGTACAAGGTTAGGAGGCTGGAGTTACTAAAGTCATGCCTTATATGCTTAAACACTTTCCCCTAGGATTATCTTTGGGTGTGGAATAGTTAAAGCTAACCAGCATGTAAGCAATCAGCCAATCAGCAAGAACTAATTTTTTAAAAAAATTAAAAATCAGTCTAAATCAGTGATTCTTAACTTGGGTCCTTAAAGTTTTACACATACACAAACATTTTTTATTATATTATTTATATATGCATATATATACATACATACATACACACACACACACAAAACTATTTCAATCAAGTTGATTTCCTTTGTGATCCTTTGTATTTTATGCATTTAAAAACATTCTTCAGAGAAGGAGGTCCGTAGTCTTTACCAGACTGCCAAAGGGGTCCAAGACACACAAGGATTAAGATGCAGGCGAATACCTGTGCACCAACCAGGAGAGCAGTGACCACACCTCCCAGGATGACACCACCTTGAAAACACTGAAAACTTGTAAACCCCCAGAACTGGCTCTGAACACAGCAAGTTGAACAAGTCTGAAGCTTGACACAGTGATTCTTTACCCCCAGTGAGCAGAGTCAAACTTTAACATAAAGTTCATAGTGAAGAAATAGTCTGAGAATATGAGAAAACAATAAAATAAAAATAATTTGACCATAAAAAGCTAGGGAAAACCAAGATATAAACTTAAAAGAAGACAGTAATATAAAAACAGCTACAAACAAAATCTCAAAGAAAAATGTTAATTGAACACAAGGACAGGAAGAATTCCTGGAAGAGTTAAAGAAAGAAATAAGAGTGGTAGAGGAAAAGTTGGGGGAAGAAATGAGAATGATACATGAAAACTATGAGAAGAGAATTAACAGCTTAGTAAAAGAGGTACCAAAAATAATGAAGAAAATAACACCTTAAAAACTGGAATTGACCAAATGGTAAAAGAGACCAAAAGTCATTGAAGAAACAATCTCCTTAAAAAAGCAGAATATGCCAAATGGAAGAAAAGCTCACTGAAGAAAATATTTGTTAAAAAAATAGGATGGGGCAAATAGAAACTAATAACTCCATGAGACTTCAACAAATAATAAAACAAAGTCAAAAGAATAGAAAAAAATAGAAGAAAATTTAAAATATTTCATTGGAAAAACAACTGACCTGGAAAATAAATTGAGGTAAGATAACTAAAGATTGTTGGACTACCTAAATGCCATGATTTGAGAGAGAGAGGGAGAGAGAGAGAGAGAGAGAGAGAGAGAGAGAGAGAGAGAGAGAGACAGAGAGAGATAGAGACAGAGACAGAGAGAAAGAGAGAGAGAGAGAACCTAGATAGCATATATTAAAAAATTATAAGGGGAAATCTGTCCCAAAATCTTAGCTCCAGAGAGTAAAATAGAAATTGAAAAAATCCACTGACTACTTCCCGAAAGAGATCTCAAAATGAAAACTTCCAGGATTATTATAGCCAGATCCTAGAGCCTTTCAGTCAAGGAGAAGATATGGCAGAGAAGCCAGAAAAAAAAAACAGTTCAAATATCATGAAACCATAATCAGTATCACAAAAGATTTAGGAATGGAGGACTTGGAATATGCTATTCTGGAAGTCAAAGGAGCTAGGATTACAACTAAGAATATAATCCTTCGGGGAGGAATGGTTATTTAATGAAAAAAAGAATTCTAAGAATTCCTGATGAAAAGAGCAGAGCTGAATAGAAATTTTAATATTCAAACACAAGACTTGAGAAGTAAACCAAAGGTAAACATGAAAATGTAAACATAAGATACTCAATAAAGTTAAACTTTACATTCCCATATTGGAAAAAGGATACATTCAATTCCAAAGAACTTTATCATTATTAGGGCAGTTAGAAGGAGTCTACAAAGGCAGAGGGCATGGATATGAGTTGGTACTGTTGGAATGATCTCCAAAAAAATAATGTAGGGATGAGAACGAAGAATGCACTGGGAGAAGGGGAAAAGGAGAGATAGAAGGGGTAAAATTTTCTCATATAAAAGAGACGCACAAAGAAGAACTTCTGTAGTGGAGGGTGAGGGGTATCAGGCAATAGAGGGAAGAGCATGTGCACACACACACAAACACACACGCTCAGTTGGGTATAGAAATCTATCTTAATAGGGAAATTGGAGGGAAAGGAGATAAGATATATGGAAGAGGGGGAGTTTGATAAAAGGGAGGCAGATTAAGAGGAGCAGTCAACAGAAGCAAAACAGACTTTTGAGGAAGGACAGGATAAAGAGAGAGAGACAAGGATAAACAGAAGAAAATAGAATGGAGGGAAATACACAGTAATCATAACTGTGAATGGGTTGAGCTCACCCACTAAATGGAAGCAGATAGCAGAATGGATTAGAAATGAGAATCCAACAATATATTGTGTACAAGAGATACACTGGAAACAGAAAGACACAGTTAAAATAAAGGGCTAGAGTACAATCTATTATGTCTCAGCTGAAGTAAAAAAGGAAGCAATCATGAACTCAGATAAAGCAAATGCAAAGATAAAGCTTCTTAAAAGAGATAATCCGAAAAATCACATTTTTCTAAAAGGCAACATAGACAATGAAGTAATATCAAAAAACTTTACAGCAAGTTTCTCTGATAAAGTCCTAATTTCTCAAATATATAAGGAACTAAGTCAAATTTATAAAAATAAGAACCATTCCCAGTTACTAAATGGTCAAAGCATATGAACAGGCAGTTTTCGGAAGAACAAATCAAAGCTATCTATAGTCATATGAAAAAATGCTCTAAATAGTTATTGATTAGAGAAAGGCAAATTAAAACTACTCAGAGGTACCACCTCAAACCTATTAGAAATAATAAATTCTGGAAGGGATAATGGAAAAAAATAGGCGCAGTAATGAAACTGGGAAGGAAAATAGGGGCATTAATGAATTGTAGTTGGAATAGTGGACAGGTCCAACCATTCTGGAGAACAATCTTGGATTATGTCCAAAGGGTTATCAGTCTGTACATATCCTTTGATCCAGTAATACCACTACCAACGCTGTACCCCAAAGAGATAAAAGAAAAAGAAAGAAACTACATACACAAAAATAAAGTTTTTGGTAGAGAAGGATTGGTCATCGAAGGGATGCTCATCAATTGGTGAATGCCTGACCAAGGTGTGGCATATGACTGTGATAGAATACTATTGTGCTAAAAGAGGTGAGTAAGGGAGTGGTTTCAGAAAATCTTGGCAGGACCTATATGAACTGACACAAAACAAAGTGAGAAGAACTGGGAGATCATTGTACACAATAACAACAATGTTGTAATGATTGTCCTCTGTGAAAACCTTGGCCACTCTGTCCAATACAATGATACAAGACAATTACAAAGGACTCATGATGAAAAAATGGCATCTACCTCCAGAGAGAGAGAATTGATAAAGTCTGAGTCCAAATCAATCTATTCTGATTTTCTTTTTTTCTTTCTTCTTCTTTCCTTTTTTTCTACTTTTTTGTTGTAAGTCTAATGTGTAAATGTTTTACATGATTTCATATATATAATTGGTATATTGTTTACCTTCTCAGTGAGAGGGAGAATTGGAAGAGAATTAGAAAATATGGAAGTCAAAATTTAAAAAGAAAAGAATGTTAAAAATAAAAAAGTTAAGCAGGAATATATGTTTGCATATAAAAAAGACACAGATGAAGACCCTTGGTTTAGATATTCTTTACCAAAAACTATAAAACAAAACAATATAAAACAAATAATAAATTAAACAAAATTATTTATTAAACTCTCTTGTCCCTTCATTAGATTACCCCAAACTTTTAAAAGCTGTTAAGTACATCATTTTCTTTCTTCTCTATGAAGATTGTTCTTTTCTGAGCTCAGATCTAAATATTTCTGTACAAACTGTACAATGCTGTAACTGGTAGAGTGCATCTGGAGTTAGGGGCAGAGTTTGATTGGTGACTGCTCTCTCTCTCTAGCTGGGATGCTTTAAGCAAGCTGTTTAACCTCTCTGGGCCTCAATTTCCTCATCTGTAGAATGAGAGGATTGGACTTAATGATATTTAGGAGAAAACTGAGGCTCAGAGAGCTTAAACGATTAGTCCTCAAGCTGTCTAATCCTTCCCATGCTCTAGAACGGTGCTGACCTGCCATTCCAACTCTTCTGAAGGAAGAGGGACCAAGAGTGTTGGTTCAAGTCCAACCCTGTGGTTTATTCCTCACTCCACCCAATAATGGGTCACTGAACACCTCCAGTCAACTCCCTCCCAATTTGCAGAGCAGATTTGGCTGTTGATTTTGCTTAGTAGTACAGGAAGTCACCCAGTTCAATCATCTCATTAGTATGGTGGTCCAATGGGGCTTTGCCACATGCTCTGACACCTCCAGAGCACCAAATACTGCCAGCCATCGGACCTGCACCAAAATTCTGTTGTATGTATTGTTATGCCCATTTAGAATGTGAATCCTAAATCTGAGAGCAGAGACTGTCTCACTTTTGTATTTGACCCCTAAAGTTTAGAGCAGGATATGGCATATAGTAAATGCTTTTTGATTTATTCATTAATCACTTATCCAGAGTCAAACTATTATTTAAAGAAGAATTAGAACCCAGGTTTTCCTAACACCAAAACCAGACTTTCTTTAATGCTGGACTTCTTGATACAAGTCCATATATATATATATATATATATATATATATATATATATATATATATATATATATATATATATATATATGTGTGTGTGTGTGTGTGTGTATGTATGTATACATGTGTATATATATGTATGTACGTATATATATGTGTGTATATTATATATATAATTTGTAGCTTTGATAGTTGCATTTCAATATAATTGCTTACTTTTCCAATTCTATGGACTTTAAAATCATCAGTCTGAGAAGATATCCATATGTTTCACCAGATTTTCAAAAGGGTCTAAGGCACACACTCAAGATTGAGAGTCCCTGCTCTGAACACCCTTCCAACTTGAAATCTCTGATCTGTGTTCTTGATGGGTGGGTGGAAGGAATAGAAGTTATAATAGTATAAAGTGATTTCTTTTTGTTTTCTGACTCATTGAATTTATCAATGCAGGGAATCCCTGGTATGTAAGTTTCATCCTCCAACACAGAGAAGATTCAGAATAGCCAGTTTCCAGTTAGTTACTGTCTTAGAAATTTGGAACATGGAGGACATAGAGGAGTCACAGACTCACCAGCCCCTACCTAGCCCAGGGCCTGACTCACATCTGGTACAGTTTGAATGCTTGTCCGTTGATTGATCGGTCACACAGCTGATGTTTGCCAGGGACATAGCTTCAAACAAAGCCTTTCTAAGCCAAGAACAGCCCACTGATACACTGTACTCTCTATTGGGCAATTACATTGTAATACATAGATACATTGCCTCTCTATTGGGCAATTATTCTGCTCAAATTATCACACCAAGGGGAGAGAAACTCCAAAGAGATCTGTGTGTGTATTTACGTGTGGGTTATCACCATCACAGATACATATGACATATATGTATATATATGTGTATATACATGTAACAGATACATAGGTATATAGGATTAAACATATCCAAATGATGCATTTCTATAGAATCATAAATCCAGAGCTCAGAAGGACCTTAGAGATTGTCCTGTGGAGCCTCTTCATTTTTCAGAAGAGGAGACCGAAGTCTAGGGAAATTATATGACTTGTCAAAGTTCATAAAATTGGTAAGCATCACAAAGAAATGGGTTTGGAAGTCAGGCAGAAGCAGAAGTAGAGCTGGGTCTTTCTGAATAATCCTCCTTCTCCCTCCACTACAAAAAGTTTTCTGGGCCACCTGTGACAAGAAATCAATATAAATAGTATAGAAGCCTTGCTAAATTGCTGTGGAGATGCAGCAAAGGTTATACATCATAAGAGTGGTGAGTGAGTGACCATATGGGGTGTGCAATTTACGTGGATACTAATAGAAACCATTTTCTGCTCAGCATGTCATACCCTACTGCAAATCTGGTAACAGGCTAGGAAGGAGTTGGGCTTTGTATTTTCTTTCCCTAAATAAAAATTCAGTTCACCTCAGAGTCTATAAATTCATTATTCAATTAACTGTTTAAAGGATGCAGCAGTGGCCATCAATATGGTAAGTGTGTACACCTCTTAAAGGACCTGATTTAATGAGTATCATTGGTAGAATGTTGCGATGTTGAATCATTATTCAGTCCCCGTCATCTTAGCCCACCAGTGCCTCTGGTAAACAACCGTCCTCAGCTTAAAGCAGTGTTTAGGTTCAGGGGTTAATAGTCCTATCAGTATTTCATGCCATCTTTCTCTAACATCATTACATTATCATCACAAGAAAATGCTGAAACTAAGAACCCCATATGGTTAGGGCATAACTAGCTCTTATGGGCTCCACGCTCCAGTGGAAAACTTTAGCAGCTTTAAAACTCAAGGTTTCACATAACTGGAGTAAGGTAGGGGGAAGAGGTGGGGGTGGAAGTGACCTGGACGGAAAAGAGACAGTTTAGTGTAGGGAGGTAGGGAGGTAGGGAGAGAGTGTTCCTTGGGCTTCCTTCCCTCAAGATTTCCATATATCAAATCATTAACTGGTTTTACAGAAACAGACTGATAAAAGCAGTCTTTACATCAAAACAGCTAGATTTTCTTCAGCTGTGCTTTTGATAGATGCAAAAGGCAGTTGCCAAGGCAGGGAGTTTGATATTTTGTTTGTGGAAATGTATTTGGTTTTGTATTAGGTATTTGTGGTTGGACTGAATACCCTCTGATCAGTTACGTTTATTTTGGGAGAGGGAATGGTTAAATCTCTGTCCTGATGTTTCAAATCCACAGGGAGATTCCATGATCTGCCCTTATACACATATAAATATGTATCTATATATGAATGTGTGCATATAAAGGAATTATAAGATGAGCTAAGTTGTGCAGTGGATAGAGTGCCAAACTTGCACTGAAGAAGACTCATTTTCCTGAGTTCAAATCTGGCCTAAGACACTTTCTAGTTGTGTGACCTTGGGTAAATCATTTAACCCTATTGGCCTCAGTTCCTCATCTGTAAAATAAGCTGCAGAAGGATATAGCAAATGACTTCAATTTCTCTGCCAAGAAAACTCCAAATGGAGTCACAGAGAGCCAGTTATGACTCAGAAATAGCTTAACAACAAAATCGAAATGATTAGTTCCTTGAGGGGAGGGACTATTTCTACCCTTTTTTTGTATCCCCAGCATTTACTCCAATGCCTGGCCTACAGTAGGCACGTAACACTACTACAAACAGTAGGCATATATATGCATACACATGTCTTTATATACACATATCTAGTAGATAGATTAGATCACACCTATGATTTCCTTAGTACAAGAAATTCTCAGTAAGTACATTCCTTCCACCAGTGCCTATCTGTGCCAGCTCTGCCACTTAGAGTCTTAGAAATTTGCCTCAAGCATTGACTGGGAAGGTGACTTCTCCAGGGTCACACAGCAGGTATAAGTCTGAGGTATAATTTGAACCCACGTCTAACTTACTCGGAGGCCATGTGTCACACTAAATGACTCCACATCTTGATAGAGAATTCTGTTAAAAGAATTGCTTTTTAGTAAATCCACCTTGTTAATTAAATCTGAACAGTCACAGCCTCAGATCATCTGTACAAAGGACATTCAGAGGTAAAACTTGAACACATCTTCCTGGCCCTGGGGTTGTCTCTGTTCACTACGCTCATATCCCTTATGCTACAATTTTAGCTGACTTTCTTTGCTCTATAATGACAGAGAAACATCGCTCCAATTTCTTTGCAGAACGCCACTTTCGGCCTTTCTTAGTTCCTATCAAAGAAAGAGACTGTTTAGTGAGAGGGAAAAGAAAGGGAAGGCACACAGGACCTTGGACAGCACCACTGGATCTCATAATAAGTCAGCATTATCTTGGCACCAGCTGTAACATGGTTCTGTATACTGGTCGCAGCTCAGAAAACTGAAAAATGAACTCAAAGCTTTACTGGAGGGAATGCCAGTGAACAAAGAGAACTCTGCCAGTTTATTACCCAGGCAAGAAAACTCTCATCTCTGAGTTCAGCAATAGCTGATGGCTCCTAAACCCAGTGGACCATTTTAGAAAGCAAAATCCATCTGTTGCATGGATAAGATTCCAGAGGACTCCTGTACAGTGACTCTCAATGTCTCCTGAAGTCCATTCGGAGAGTCTCCAAACATAGAAGGGCACATTTGCCCCCATGGTTATATGCAGTGCTGTCCTCTTCCCCGATGAGAATGAAGCAAAGCCAAGAGAGTCTATCTTTATGGAACACAAAGACAAAGTCATAGATAGAGAGAAATCTGTGGGCAGGAATTATTGAGCCAGTGTGTTAAAAATACCTAACGCGTAGGAGTAATAAGAAATAATGAGCATGGTTCTCCAACCCTCTCTTCTACCCTCCAGGTGGGAGCACTGGGTTCCTCTAAACCTTGGAATATAAGAAGAAGGAGCACAGTGTTTGGATATACTTGGGTGATACCCCATCCTCCTTTGCCCCATGGAGTTGATTCTTTCAAGCTGGGAAATGCACATATTGTATGTGTACCTGATACATATTTTATGTTACATCTATCCTCCCAAACCTGTTCTAAGAATCTGCTTGCCTAGTAAGAATTTTGTATTCAGCCTGAGCATGTGGTCTTCGTTTGTTCGATGTAAATTGATAATCATTTATTAAACACTTGTTATGTTCAAGGTTATGGGTCTACAAAGACAACAATGGAGAATGATTCTTGTCTTCAAGGCACTTATTATCTACTGGTCAAATTAAATCATTGAGAATTTATTAGTTACCTATTATGTGCCAGGCACTATTGTTGTTGTCGTGTTGGTCCTTCAATTTTGAAGAAGACCATGCCATCAGAGAAATGATGACATGACTTTGTTTTGAGTGATGGAGGGCTGTGCAAGGTCACCAGCCTCACTTTCTCCTCCTGACCCATCTGGATCCAGTGACCAGATATTCTTCAGGATGACTGGAGACAGCCCAGCATGTAATGGGAAACCTTAGCCTTTTAGGCTAAGGTCTTTTCAGGTACTCACTTAAAGTGAGGTAATGCCCATTCAGTGAATAGGCCTCTTTAAAAGGTAGAGGGGGGTGGCCCCTTTAATAAAAAAGACAAAATAAATAGATAAATCCCTCTGGGAGGGGCAGGAGCCTCATGGTTGTTGTTTTGAAGAGAAACTATTACTACTGACATTCACCCTTAAGTCAAGAGGGTTCAAAACCAGCCATTGAGTGGAGCTTTGTTCAGGGACCCTTCAGCTGTTCAATCCATGGGCTTCATTGTGCACAGGGTCCAAGGCTTTAGGGAAGACAAGAAAGAAGGAGGGAAGGGAAGGGAAGGGAAGGGAAGGGAAGGGAAGGGAAGGGAAGGGAAGGGAAGGGAAGGGAAGGGAAGGGAAGGGAAGGGAAGGGAAGGGAAGGGAAGGGAAGGGAAGGGAAGGGAAGGGAAGGGAAGGGAAGGGAAGGGAAGGGAAGGGAAGGGAAGGGAAGGGAAGGGAAGGGAAGGGAAGGGAAGGGAAGGGAAGGGAAGGGAAGGGAAGGGAAGGGAAGGGAAGGGAAGGGAAGGGAAGGGAAGGGAAGGGAAGGGAAGGGAAGGGAAGGGAAGGGAAGGGAAGACAAAAGGTAGATGGAATATACTATGGGGTTGGGAGTGGGTCAAGAAAGTCTTCCCTTAGGACCAGGCTTTCTTATGCTGAAGTCTGTGAACTTTTTAAAAATATTCAGCAATATTTTACTGTATTTCAATATAGTTGATTTTGTTTGTGATCCTATGTATTTTGTTTTACATATTTAAAACTTTATTTTGAGAAGGTATCCATAGACTTCAGCAGAAGGCCAGAGGGAACTATGCTACCAAAAAGGATAAGATTTCTTGCCTTATTAGGTGATGTCCACATTGGGCCTGGAAGGAATTTAGGGATTCTAAGAGATGAAGATGAGGAGGCAGTGAATTTCCAGACCTGGAAGATACGAAGCTATGAGATAGAATGTCAGGTTCATGGAATAGTGAATAGATCAGCTTGGCTGGAATATACAGTGTTTGAGGGAAAGTCATGTGAAATAAGTCTGGAAAGATAGGCTAGAGCCAAACCTAACAAAGAAGTTTAGATTTGGTTGGATATATGGTTCGTTGGTTTTCTACACATTGGCCAAATGGAATATCCCAGTGGCACCTTCTAACCTTCTCTCTGCACATATTATTGAAACAACAACAAATTTAAGAAATAAGTTGATCATTGTATATATGTGGAAGGGCCAGTGTTTTTTCATCGTTGTAATCTAATTCATCCCATGGGTTTGTAGTTTCTATGATAAACTAGACACAGTCTTTTTACAGCCAGATGAGAAAATAATATCTGTGGCCTCCATATACTCTTTGTGAAGAAATGTTGAATTGCTACCAGTAAATTACTTGAATTTACCTCACAGAGATCTAAGATGCTTTGCTTTGGGGAAGAGTGGTAGACTTCTGCTTTCATTCATTTGGACAATTCTCACTATTGAAACTCCCTCCACCCATGTAAATCTGTAACCCACCAGTAACTTCGAGTCTTAAGAGATGTGGGGGGGAACATAAACAGGATTTGGGCAATTTCATATAGCTAGTGCAGAATTATTCCCTAGGCCTTCCTGTCTACACACTATGCCAAATTGATTATTTGACTTAGTCAGTGAAAGTTGTTAATCTCTTTGCAGTATCAGACTTCCTGAAGTTGGACTAAAATTTTAAACAGTTCCAAGACTTTGGTTTCTAGTGTGAGATGTGTCTTTACCCTCCTTCTCCAGGGCACAAAGGAAACACTGATTTGCCCATAGAACCCTCTTCTTTTATGGAAAGAGTATTGCAAAATAATACCTTGGAGAGCACTTCACAGTTCCAACAATGCTGTCATGTATATTAACTAATTTGGTCTCTGACCCCATGCTAAGAGTTAGACAGGGCTGTCCTGTTTTACTCATGAGAAAGTCAGAGCCTGGATGGATAAAAGTGATTTCTTCAAGGTCACACAGCCAGGATGGAGTGGAGCTGGGACTTCTTGTCCAGTGTGCTTTCCGCTAATTATATTGCCCCTCTGCTTACAAGATTACAAAATTCAAGATTTCATAATCTCATAATTATGACATTCAAGGTCACACTCTGGGAAATTCACAGGGATGCAGATCTTTCCTCCAGCAGTTTTCTGGACTCTGATCAAAACAATTACACTGGCAAAGGTCCATTATCCTTACCATGGAGACATTAAACAACTTCCTAAAAAGTCCTTGCCGTGTAACCCAGTTTCACTTTTCTTCTAGGATTCCAACTCAGCCAATGTTAAGTTTTACTGTCAGAACTTTTGTTGAGCTTTCTTCTTTTCTGTAATATTCAGTATTTGCTGAACATTCATGTGCTGCCATTTTGTGGTTAGGTAAGCTACCGCTAGACTGAATAAATCTCATTTTTATTCAGGAGTCTCTATGGAGTTAATCACATACTTTGGACAAAACAAGTAAGGCTTTTCATGTTTACCTCAATGCAAGAATTGAAGAGGAATTTCAGTGAAAGTTCACTATGTGTGTGTGTGTGTGTGTGTGTGTGTGTTCATGGGAGAGAGACAGAAACAGAAACAGAGAGAAAGACAGAGAGAGATGCTCAAACATCCTATTTTCCTTTGAGGAAAGTAAGACCTAGAAATCTAGGTAGCACAGGAGAGAGAGTGCTTGGCCTGGAGTCAGAAAAGCCTAAGTTCCAATCAGACCTCAGATACTTGATAACTGTATAATTCTGAGCAGGTCATTAACTTCTATTTACCTCAGTTTTCTCAACTGCAAAATAGAAATAATAATAGCTTCCACTTCACAGGATTGTGATGAGATATTTGTAAAGCTCTTAGCACATAGTAGGTACTATCCCTTCCCTTTCCTTCCCTCCTCTCCCCTTCTCATTCTATTTCTTCAAGGTCATTTTTGTTTCTGTTTGATTTAGTTTGATATCATATAGAGGAGAACCTTGATTTGAAGAATGGCCCACACCTCTGGTCCCTGACAATTCATTGTTATTACCAACCCTAGCTGGTTTTCTTACTGAAGCTAGAGGTTTTAAGGCAGTCTCTATGAACAGATGTGGACCCAAGCACTGAAATAACTTGTCACTCTGAGATGAAAACAGCCCATTGGGAATGCTCTTCTCATAGTGTGTCTCAAACACTTCTTTGTATACCTAGGACAACTTGGAATGAGGTTCAATCCACTTGCAGAAAGCAAAAAGAAAAGCAGTCAATTCAGGAGAAGGGAACTATTTAAAGAACAATGTGCCAATTGATTTGGTAGTGCCCCCCTTCAGTGAACCATATGGCTCTGTGGAGCCTGCCTAGGAAATATTACCCATAGCTATCCCAAGACTGATTTCCTTGATTTATATAAATTAAAGCATTGGTGATTCCTACCAGGAGATTTGAACATTGGATTTACTTTGTGCTAATCTTTTTCTTATGGATACCTGAGCCTTCTGGCATTTAACTTTTGGGGGAAATTTAGTTTTCTAGGTAATCCAGGTGTAATTAGTCTTTTTTTCCCCCACATTCTACTGAGAGGTATTTAAACTGTGAGACAAGGAGTAATCAACTCATTGTACTTGTGATTTTTTTTAAAAAAATTTCATTTATAAATTCACAGCACTATTGTTTTCCCTCCCAAAATACCTTTAGTGAAATTCTAAATGAAATATCAGAGTTAGGACAAAGCACAGTTAGGAAGAACTTTCAGTGAGTAGGGAACCCATGAACCATATTTCAAAGATTTCTTGTATTTCAAAACAGAAGACATATTGCCGATTCCTAGTTGGATTTTGAATGATTTATAACCTTTTATTTGTGGTGGAGTGTTGCAATCTATGTTGTCATGGAAATTCTATTGAATTTATAGTTCCATTTATCCAAAACGATTTTCCAGACTTCATTTCATGGTGAATCATGTGGCAGTTACTTCGGGTACAAAGCAATTTCTAAAAAGTTTCATATTATAAAGAGCATAAACACCAGAGAGGCTATTTTCCTATTCGTGAACTACAAATGAGTTTAAGATATAGCTGAAGACACAATTCCCCCTTCTCCTCCCCTCTATGCTCCCAGGATGTTAAGCTTGGCCTCATGGCATAACCACCTAAATAATAATAGCTCTCATATAGTTCTTTAAGGTTTGCAAAGTGCTTTATAAATATCTCATTTTATCCCCACAATAACCTTGGGAGGAAAGTGTTATCATTATCCTTGTTTTCCAGATGAAGAAAATGAAGTAGAGAGAGATTAAGTGCTTACTTAGGATCACTCAGTTGGGAAGTCTATCTCAAAGACTGGATTGATCTCAGGTCTTCCTGACTCGAGATCCAGTATTCTATCCATTGTCCATCCTAGCAGCCCTCATACTTGTAACAGACATGCACTGGAGACTAAGGGTTTTTTTGTATTGAAAAGAACATCAGTTAAAGCCATAGGACTGCCAAAATGCAGATGAAATTTTTCTAGTAGGTATTTGTTCATAGAGAAAACATACTTCTCCTCATACTTATATCCCTTAATAATAGGTCTACCCCCCTCATAATTAACAATAATAATAACTAACATTTATCATTTTAGTTTAGTTCCGATGTTTTCAACTGTATTTGACTCTCCATGACTCCATTTGGGTTTTTCTTGGCAGATAGATTGGATTGGTTTGCCATTTCCTCCTCCAACTCATTTTACAGATAAGAGAACTGAGGCAAACAGGGTTCAACAACTTTCACAGGGTCACAAAGTATCTGAGGCCAGATTTTAACTCAAGAAGATGAGTTTTCCTGACACCAGGTCCAGCACTCTATCCACTTCACCATCTGGCTGCCCCAACATTTATATAATGCTTTAAAATTTGTGATGTGATAGGTTGATCTGTCTAGATATATATGTGTATATATGTGTGTGTGTATATATGCATACATACATATACATATATGTGTATGCATATATAAAATTTAATACTCACAATAACCCTGTGACAATTAAGGGGCAATTATTATCTTCATTTTATAGTTGAGGAAAATGAGGCAGAAAAAGAGATTATCTGATATGGTCAGGATTGCCTAGCTTGTGACTGAGGAAGGATTTGAACTCAAGTCTCTAAAACCAATGTATTAACTACACTGCTTCCTAGCAGGAGGTGGGATAGATATCAGAGATGCTCTTTGTTTTCCATCTTCCTCTTCCATATGACAGCTAAGGAGAAAGGTTGTCTCTGTAGACTAAGGAGGAGTCTTTTGTAACTTGTCATTGTGACCTACACTGCAGGACCAGGGCTTAGTCACAGAGCTCAAATGCCAGATCCCCTAGTCACCTCAGCCCCTATTACTAGATGTTGAATCTGGGCTCCTCCTTGCTCTAATTGCCAAAGGTTAGCATTTACACCATTTTACTGTCAGGTGAGTGAGTTGGCAACATTACAAAATAGGAGCAGAGAGTAGCCAAATTGCCATTCCATAAGGCATCCAAAGAAGTATTTACAGAATCACTAAATGCCAGAGCTAGAAGATATCTCCAATGGCACCTGAAAAAAGATCCCATCTACTTCCTATAGGACAAGTGCTCATCCAGGCTTTGCTGAAGGCCTGTAAGGGGAAGAGAGCCCAAGACTTCCTGAGGCAGCCCGTTCTATCATGGGACAGTCCTGATTGTTCATAATTTGACTCTCTCCCTTGCTCCTCCCTCCTCCCACTCCACCCCCTTAATTTTCCTGCTTCTACCTTCTGGAGCCAAGCAGAACTATCTAAACTCTCTTCCACATCCTTCAGATACTTGAAGATAGCTATTAGGTACCACCCATTCCATCCCCCAAGTCCATCCCTTAACTTCTCTGCACTTCAGTTTCTGCATCAGTAAAAATAAATGCTCTCAGAGGCCCCTTCCGGATCTCAAATCCTGCAGCTCTGTTCTCAGGTAGCCCAGCTGCTCAAAATATCTTATTTTTGCCTTCAGTCTCTGAAAGAAATTTATAATGAAGCACACTTTACTAAAAATTGGAAAGAACACAGCAGGACTCTTACCATAGATACGTATTAATAATTAGGAATACTGCACACCTAGACAAAGGTGCTAAAATTAAGTATTTATTTGATTTATCAGTTATATCACTGAAAAAGAAATTCCTTAAAAATCAGTAGGCATATTAAATTTTAATGGAATAATGAACTCCATGTAAGCACTGGGAATAGGGAGCAGAGAAAGGATAGAGATCTGCAGACATCCTCCTCCTTCATCCCAACATGTTGGTTATGTTTTAAGTAAATGAGCATCAGTGCATTTTGTTACTGGTTTTTATTTTGGTTTTGTATTTTGGTTTTTGCTTGTTTTATTTTTTTAAGAAAAAATGGAATCCAACAGTAAGGAAGTTGAAAGCAATTTCATGTTGCAGGGCTGTAGGTGGGAGGGGAAGGGAAATAATTAAGGATTCGCATGTTCAAGAATTAACGATATGACATAAAGCAAATATTATAAGCAGAATGTTTATTTTAATACTACCGAATCTATAAAAAAATGCTGTGTATCTGCTACTGTTTGGAGCTGTATTCATCTAAAAATACTCTTCCTACTTGAGTTCTAAGATACCAGCACAAGTAACATTTGGCATCACCTACCTGGCAAAAGCTTTAAGAAATTGGCCAGCCCTTTTGAATATTTCACTTTTGATTTTCCTTTCCATGACTGTTCTTGATATGAAAGAAAAGGAGTTATGGTCATATGGTGAATTTCTGGCTTAGTGTGAATCATCAATATCATGTTATGTTACAGGGTGTCCCAAAAGTCTGAGTGCATTTTCAAACTTTAATAGTTTCAAACTACACTGAGAATTTTGAGACACTCCATATTCCAAGTTTGCTCTTCTCACACTTATCTTGCAAGAGACATAAGTAATAGATTCTTGTTGGCATTGCAATGAAGCAAGAGAGGAGGAATTTGAATGGTCTTAGGAGAAACCTGTGATTAGACTCTTTTGGATGATTGACTTGAAAGGAAGATAACAGTGAAAAGGAAGCAAAAGGCTAGCTGCCTATAATTATTCATCTTCCCCAGGCTACTATAACAAAAAGTTTCAGATCTTTCTCCTGTCACTGGTCCCTTTTGACATGGCCATATGAGATTCAGCCTCTGTGCATTTGTGGTTGTGTGTCAAGAGGGGTATGCAGGCACATGCATGTAGGACAGTTTAGTTCTGTGGTTAGTGATGGAGTTTAGAGAGATGGGGTTGGGAATGCATGTCTAATGGGAGCCACCTCTGGGGTGGTGGGGAGGGAATTTACATTATAACTGTTGTATGTTTAAAAGCAATAGTAGGTTGTACAGTGTAGATTTGTTGTTTCATGTACAATCGTATTTTTTGTTGTATTATGGAAATACTAGTTTTATTGCATAATTTTAAAAAATAAATTTGAGAGAGAGAGAGAAAGAGAGAGGGAGGGTGGGAGGGAGGGAGGGAGGTATGGCTGGGGAGGAGGCTATCCCTAACTGGTACATCTAGTCCTGAGATGCTGTGTGTCTCTGCATTCCAGCATCCTCCCATGCAAACAGGAATGGATATCAGAATGACATAACTCTAAAACCCAAGCCATCCCTGCATAGGGAATGGAGAGTAGGAAGGAAACCAGTTGGACACAGAGCTGAGGGAAGGATTAAGGGAAGCCAAACTAGGTAACATTGTATTTGTTATGAAGACAATGGATGACATAATCCTTTCTCACAACTAACTTCCATTTGAATGAGGGAGATCACAAGAGCATTTACAAATAAGTAAAAGGCAGTTAAATATGAAAATGATTAGAGAGAGTGGGGAGGCATCCGGAAAGTCTTCATGTAGAAGGTTAGGTTAGGCACTTAATAAACGCTTGTTGATTGATTTAATGGAATTTTGCCCTCCATTGGCACATATAATTGACAGTTGACTTTAAGACTCAACTGTAGCAGCAAAGAATAACAATCTTCATCTATTGCAGGATCCTAGTTCATAAGCTGGAAGGGACCTTTGACTCCATCTATTCCAACCCCCTCATTTTACAGATGAAGAAACTGAGTCCCAGAAAGATTCAGTGATTTGATATAAACAGTAGCAAGTGACAGAGTTGGGATTTGAACCCAGATCCTTTGATTCAGTCCAGCTCCCTTCCTACTGTATCATACCTTTGGGCAAATCTCTCTATCACCTGTGCTTCCTGTCTCATTGACCATTAAACAATTTATCTTCTTATAACATTTCTAGTATTACACTTATTATTTATGGTTTATTAAGAGAAGAAGGAAAAAAAACTAGTGAGAAATTGAAGGACTAATGAGAAGAGAACTAGATGTATGCATTATCCTTTTACCCTATAATATTGTAGCATTGACTGTTAGGAATTGGATCCTTAGAAAGCCTGTTATTGACTCCCTATTATAGGAAGGGAAGTGTTATGTAGTCACATGTTCCTTAAGCCTTTATCACACATTGTCTATATCTATAGCTTAGCTTCTGCATTTTCAGTAATTAGGGCTTTCGTGATCCAGTTTGTTCCCCACCCTACCAAGTCAGTTCTGTAATGCCATGATAATGTCAGGTGATAATCATGTTGAATCTCCCCTTTGTGGAATGTAAATACCATGGACAGCAGGGGAGGGGAAGAGTGATGTAGTAGGGAGAGAGAGAAAAGCCAGTCAGAAAGAGTCACTCACAAAGACTCAGTAAGGCCCAGTGAAATATCCACATGTATATCCAAGCATGCTGGAGCCAGCTCAAACCAGCTGGAGAGAGCTGGTTGTTAAATTTTCAGAGTAGACATTTACACTTGGGAAATCAGCAAATGCCACAAAATCAGGACTTTATTGTTTTGTTGATTGTCTAGACTTAAGAAAGTTATGGAGAAAATGTTAATCGCCTCCTCCAGTTGCTGATTGCTAAACAATTTAATAGCACACCCCTGGTTCAGTCATAAAACAGAATTCTAAGCATTTAATACATGTTTCCCCAGCCTATCCCCCTTTCTTCCTAAATGCCTGGAATGTGACTGTCTGCATTACCCACCTCCCATGGGTGTTAGGAGATTCAGATGAGATAGGATTTCAAACTTGAAAGCACCATATAAACACTAGTTATGACGAACAGATTCAGCACTTAGTTGTCTTTGTAATAAATAGGTTTCTTCTTTGGGTTTTTAGAGGATCGTGGGATCTTAGATCCAGAGCTGGGACTTCAGCAGCTACCAACTCCAACCTCCTCATTTTGCAGATGAGGAAACTGAGACTCAGGGAGGCACATTTCCCCAAGGTCACACTGTCAGTTGAATAACTGAGGCTTACTGAGTAACTGAAGGGGTCCACCTTTGGAAGAGCTGCTTATTTAGATAATCCTTTTCTTTTTCTTCTGTGTTTTGTTGTTCAGCCATTTCAGTTTTGTCTGACTCTTCCTGACCTCATTTGGGATTTTCTTGGCAGATGTATTAGAGTAATTCACCATTTCCTTTTCCAGCCCATTTTACAGATAAGGAAGCCAAGGCAGGCAGGATTAAGTGATTTGTCCAGAATCACACAGTTTTGAGGGCAGATTTGAACTCAGTTCTTCCTGAGTCCAGGCCCAGCACTCTATCCATTGTGCCACTTGGCTGCCTTCGTTGGTTAATGGTTGATGGTTCATGTTTTATGTTCATGAGAACAAGACAAGCAATCAAAGAGAAATAAGGAGGGAGGCACTTAACACAGCCCTGGTGGGTAATGGGAGTGTTGAATACTATTTTCTTCCTACCTTGAATGTGCTGAATTAATAATTCCCTCTCCCTTCCTGCCCATCTCAGAAACTGGTCTTGGCCAAAGAGTTTGTCAAGCCCTTTCAGAAAATAACAAATGCTTTTCTTTCCTGACCCTCCCTCCCTTTCCTCTTCTCTCCTTCCTCCTGACTTCCCCTCCCTCCCCCGCACCTATCCTCCTCCCTTACCTTACATTGCTTCTTTTCTCATCTCTCTTCCCTCCTCCTTTCTTTCTGTCCCAGGCTACACAATTCAACAGCTCATTCTGTGGGAGACCTGTGTCTGGAAAACAAAATAATCATCTTAGCCCTCAGTAGGGTATTCTGATAAAAGCCTTCCTAATCCACATCATCCAAAAAAAAATTCTCAAAATCCCTTCCTTTTTTAAAAAATAACCAAAGTTGTAGATGAAAGTGCCCTTGAACACAAAATTTAAAATACTTTTCATCCCCTGCCTCACAAGACATATATTAAACAATACTGTTTCTCTCCTTGTTTTTACTCTAGGGTTGCATTCTGCAAACAGGTCAAATTGGAGAACCGCCATTTTAACAAGGACGTGAAATGTAATTTTCTGAATTTACTGAAAACTAAGGAGTTTCTCCCTGGCTTAGTTGAACCCAAAGCAATTCAGCTAGTATTGAACAGTTTTAATTTGAACTTCAGTGAATGGATTTTTCTCAGTGTAAATTCATGAAGGCTAAAGCTGTCCAAACCTGGAGGCACTACATTTGTAAGAAACTGACAGAACCAGTGGAAATTGAGGGCCTAGGGGATGTGGGCAGGAGTGATAAGTAGAGAGGAGAGAGGGGAGGTATACATATTTACTTGTGTAGATTAGAAAATACTCTATAATAATATTTCCTAAACTTCAATCCTCATCTTTCCCATCCTTCCTTTCTAAGAAATTTGCCTACTGGCAGTACTTTTCCAAACAAGAATATCTCCCAGTCTTAACTTCTGTTTCTTGTATTCAATATCTGTCACTGTCTTTTGACCTGCAACCTTCTAATCAGTTGGTCTAATGAACTGCTCCAACCAGTAAACATAGCTTAGATCTGTGTGTAAAGACTGAACTGGAACTTCCTTTATTTAATTTCAAGTAACTGACTTAATCTTGAGACCAACACCTCTATGAAGGAAATTGGAAAGTGTCGTTCTGAGCAGTGAAAGCAGAACTGGCCAGTATCACTATTTTTCTCTCAAGTCCAGAACTCTGAAAAATCCAGTTCTCTGGATTTTTCCTGGAATGTGTAAGGTAGAAGTCAAGGGACTCTTCTCAATATTGGGCATACAAAAGAATTCCATGACCTAAATTTTTTGTTTGTTTCCTGAATTGATCTAGATACAAACAACTTGTAATGGTGATAATGTTTGCCAAAATACATCTAAAGCCAAACTGATTTATTTACTGCTTATGTTAAATAAGGATCCATTAGGAAAGAGAATGTAAAATACCAATGTTTAATGGCAGACCCCAGTTCACATCTATGTAATATTTCCAGACTATTTGGACTCTTGCTTAAAAGTAAAGCTACAACTAGCTGGAGTATGAGCACAGAGTTCACCAGGGGTGTGGCTACTAAAGGGTTTGAGTGCACCCTACAGCGTTGCAAGATTTCTTTCCTGCTGAAGGATTAGATACTTTTGATGAGGTAGGAGAGAAGATGAGAGGACTGAGGGTAGAGGAGAGGTTCAACAGCTCAACTACTATGGGGGACAACATGTAGCCTCAACATGAATTGAGATCTTTAGACTATATGGCCATCTGGGCTGCAGATTATACCCCAGGATGATGTCAATGCCTCTAAATTTTGTTAACCTGTGATTAAGTCTCATTTGTCTTGTCCTGAGTCAGTTATCAAAATGTATGTCATTGAGAATGTTTTTTATAATTATATTATTATTCAAGTATCTGTAAACATTATAAGCCCTTCTTCAAGCATCAGTCCTGCACACATACACACACACACACACACAAGTACAAATACATGTATATCAAACATATATGTAATGTGGAAATATATTTAATACGATTGTACATGTATACCTTGTATCAGATTGCATGCTAATTTGGGAGAGGGAAAAATTTAGAACTCACAATCTTATAAAAATAAATGTTGAAAACTAAAAATAAATTATAAAAAAAATAAGTAATCTATATTCTTTTAAAATTCTCTTCAAAGATTTCATTATCCACCCAAATAATCGATCTAACACACTGCCCTCATGTCCTCAAATTCCTCCGTTGCAAAGACCATCTTTGCCCTCATCAGCCAGTGCCAGGTTAGTTATATCACACTCAAATTGTTCCATTTTTTAGACTCTTTGGCCATCGCCTTCTCTGCCCACAATCTCCTGACCTTCTACCTCTCCTCCCATGCCACTCTGTCTCTTTTTGCCCCTCATGACCCTTCTTCCTTTGATTCTGCTTTTTTCTCTAAGTTTGTCATCCCTGTTCTAGACTTCTTTTTAAATTTTTAATTTTCATTGACAACTTCTATTTGTCCACCACCTTCCATTCTGAGTATATTTCTTGACTTTGCCTTACCCAGCAAACCATCTCCTGTAACAAATAATAAAAATGATGGGGCGGGGGGAAGGAAGAAAGCAAATCTGCAAAACTGACTAACATGTCAACCAAGTTCGACAGTATATAGGGTATTCACCCCTATCGTCCTTCGCCTCTGCAAAGAAAGGAAGTAGGGTGCGTTTTCTCACCTCTTCTTTATATCTGGCCTTACTTTCTTTTCTAATGGATCTTGTCTCTGTGATCAGCCATGTCTACAGTGTGCCCTCTTTTGTTCTTGAATTTCCTGATTCCTTGACCCTCCATTGTGCTTTCATTCTGAGTACCCCCACCACCCTTCATTTATGAATAGCTCCTGCCATGCTCTGATCCAGTTCCAAAGCTGCCAGAGGCAAGGCTGATACTGCCTTGAGTCTGCTGCATGTTTATGCGCTCTAACCCAAACTGCACCCTCATGGCTGTTCTAGCCCTTCTCTTTTCCCCTCCAGTCCTCAGCACCACTCCACCCACTCATTCTTCGTAGAAGATCTGACTTCAGACAGGATTAATGACTTTTCAGACGTTCTCTTCTAAGCCTCCCAAAGTCCTTGCCACCTTTTCCTCCCCACCCAGTCTCAGAAGAAAAGGCCTTCCTACTTGCCAAGAGAATCTCTTCCATATTCTTTTCCATTGCATCCTCTCCTGCATGAATTTGCTTTCTCAGGCATCCTCTTTGTCTCCAAATTTTTAGAAAGATTAGTCAATGCTCATTTCCATTGCAAAATCATAGGACTTTGGAGCTAAAAGGGACCTTAGGACAGATTTACACCTCCCCTTACACCATTATTTTTCTTGTTCAATCGTTCAGTCATGTCCAATTCTTCATGAGATCATCCATGGGGTTTTCTTGACAAAGATACTAGAGTGGTTTTCCATTTCCTTCTTCAGTGGATTAAATAAATAAGGCAAACAGAAGTTAAGTGACTTGCCCAGGGTCACACAGCTAGTGAATGTCTGAGTCAGGTCTTCCTGGCTAGACTCAGCTCTCTTTCCATTAAGCCACCTAACTTTCTCCTGACCCCCATTTTAGAGAAGAGGAAACAGACCCTGAGAGGTTGGGAACCTAGCTCACATGATATACACTACTCTAATTAAATAATACCTTTCAGCTGGAGGCTCCCCTCTCCAGTGCTAGCCAAAGAAAGTAGCAATCCTGATCCTGGTACTCAAGGTTTTCTATGTCCTGGTTCCAGTCTCCCTACCTTCTACTACCCATGTGATCTTAGGCAAGTCAATTAACTTTTGATTTTCTCATTTGTAAAATGGACTTAGAAGAGATAATCTTTCTGGTCTCTTCCAGGGTTAACTGTAGGACTCTGATTCTGCCCACTATCTAATAGCTCCTCTCTACACCACTCCCCTTCATAATCTCCTCATTAAAGCTAAGCAGGACTCCTAGATGTTCCCTTTCCTTCTTACGCCCTCCCTGGTCCTTGCGCCTTTTGCTTGCACTGATACCTTCTGGATTTCCGATGCATCCCTCTTTGGAGAAACAGGGTGGCATACTGGACTTGTATCAGGAAGATACAAGTTTGGACCTTGAATATTCATCTCCTTTAGTAGAAGTCCTACCCTTCCCTCAAGGCCTAAGAAAAATGGTGACTTTCTCTGTACCTCATTTCCTAATCACACCCTTATCCCCATCCTGATGACAGGAATTTCCCTCCTCGAATTCCTCATATCACTTTGCCTTTTTTTTTTCTTTGAATTGACCATGTTCTGCACTGTAGCATAGTGAATTATGTATACTTCATATATGGTGAAAGTAAGACTGGTGACCTGCACACTCCTCCCTCACTCAAACCAAAGTGCAGTGCAAGTCACATCATCATTTCTCTGGTGTCATGGTCTTCTTCAAAAATGAAGGATGAACACCACAACAGTAACCAGTAACTGTAAATGTCTGAGTCAGTTGTATTGTTGTACCCATACTCCCATACATAAACAGCACAGTGCCTTACATTTATTAAAAGTTGGTTGAAATTGTCCGTTGACTTGGATCCTGGCTATCAGCCCTAACACACTTTATTTGAGTCAACTTGTCCAAGGAGGCTAACTCTTTAATTTTTCTCTTTCTTAACAGATGCAGATTTACTTTTACAATCCTGATGACTTTGACAGCTTTCAGACAGCAATTTCTGAAAATCGAATAATAGGAGCCATGGCTGTATTTTTTCAAGTAAGTGAACTGGTAGCTGAAGTACTTTTATCTAGAGAGTTCTCAAACTACTTCTTTTCATTCATTCAGTTGTTCTGTGTTTAATGGATGCATCTGTTTTCTTGTTCACACCTGTCCAAATGAAAGATAGTTCATATTGTTAGATGTGTGATTTAAAATATAAATAAGTATGTTTAGAAACATAATGAATATTTTGGCATGAATTATTCTGATTTTATGACCATCTAACTGGTACACAGATTGGAGAGTACATCTTACTTCTTGGCTAAAGCTTGTGAAACAGGTTCTCTTAACCTATTAAGAGTCTGATGTAAGAAGTGGTTTTCTTGGGGATGACTTTAAAATTAGACCTTGCTTGTGAGTAGATTAATAAATAGCATCAGTCGCTTTTGTAGAGACCCTCTTTCCCCGCTCCCTTCCATTTCCATGGCAACTTAAATTTTTATTGAGACCAGATTTCCACGTCAGTGAATTTTATATACTCCCTTTTACAAAATGCATTTTCCTTAGATGAATGCTCATTTCACCAATGTGTTGGTTCAGCACCCAAAATGCTCTGTTGTACCCCAAAGAATGGGTTGCTGATCATGCCATATAGCCAAGTCCAATTAAAGGATTGTCAGGCAGGGTGGTTTTGACATGTAGATGAGAAGAAAGGTAGTGGTTTTGGACTGGAGGGCAGGTGGAGAGAAATATATCAGAATGGCTTTCAAAGACAGGTGAGTGTCAAAATGGGCTAAATGTATGAGCTAAAACACATAGCCAGACACAGCAAGGTATACGTAATAGGGACTTACTTTCTAATAGGTCAAAGAATGCGCTAAGAAATAGCTGATTCAGAACACATAACAGGTGATCTTTCTCATCTCCTGTTAACGTAGGCATTGAAAATCAATATCTATAAGCTCTTGTATAAAAACAAGAATTTGTTCATCTTGAATTTAAGGAAGAAACAGTCCCTTTTTTGGGAATGGCTCACTCTGTTTTTGCCATGATGTCAAGACTGGCTAGAAATATTCTCTATAGCTCTTCTCTCCTCTCCTCCCACATTTCCTCTTTTCCTTCTTAGAGTGGTACATTGGGAAATATAGTGGATTCAAACGCTATACCTGAAACTGACTTCATGTATGATGTGGGACAAATCCCTTGAACACTGTAGACCCCACTTTCTCATCTGTAAAATGAAGAGGTTGAACTCCATGGTCTCAGGGGTCTTTTTTAGCTTTAAATCTGCGCTCTGATGACTTGATCTTATGCTCCCCTGCGGCATCATGATCAAATGAGATAAGCTGTTTGAAAAGCATGAAATTATGGCGATATGGGTAGGCTAGGTTTGGCTAGGAAGTAGAGATGGAGGCTTGAGAGAAAGACAGCAAATGAACTTGACTCAAACCCCTTCAAAATGATTTTTCCCCTTCCATCTCATCAGTCTAAAGGAACGTTTAAGAGTAAGACAGGAGAAGAATTTAAGGAGATATTTTAAAGCAAGTCAGGTAACATTTGTGAAGAAACTATTTCTTACCACAGTGAAATCAATCAACAAGCAAGTAATATTAATAGCACTTACATAGCTCATTAAGGTTTGAAAAGCAATTTCAAAGTGTCATCTCACTTCATCCCTACAACAGCCCTAGGAACAAGGTGCTTTAATTGGCCCGATTTTACAGATGAGGAGACTGAGGCAGATGAGCTTAAATGACTTGCCCGGGATTACACAGCTATAAGTGTCTGCGACCAGATTTAAACTATGGTCTTCCTAATTCCAGAGTAGCTAGGTGACACAGTGGATAGAATGGCAGGCCTGGAGTCTGGAAGACTTATTTTCTTGAGCTCAAATGTGACCTCAGACACTTAGCTGTGTGACCCTGGGCAAGTCAATTAACTCTGTCTGCCTCAGCTTCCTCTGTCTGTAAAATGAGCTGGAGAGAGAAATGGCAAACCACTGAAATATCTTTGTCAAGAAAATCCCAAATGCAGTCATGGAGAGTCAGATACTACTGGAAAAATGACTGAACAACTTCTTGATTCCAGGTCCTGCACTCTATCCAGTGAGCCAGCTAACTGCCTCTATTAAGTATCTGTTGTGTGGCAACATGGAACAGTGGATAGAATGCTGCCTTGGAAGCAAGGAGGACCTGGATTCCCATTGCCTGTGACTCACACTAACTCCCTAACCCAGGGCAAGCCACTTAAGCAATCAGTTCTCCAGGCAACTCTCTAAGACTAGAAGGGGCCAACATGTGTTGGTAAAGGGAATTTCCTTTCCTGGGAGTTCTCAGTACTAATAAAATCATAAGTCTAATCCTTGTCCACTATCCCCTGTGGTCCAGTAAAATATTTCTATTGAGAAATCAGCAGAGGGGAATCAGTGTAGATTATTGAATTTTGGGGATCAAATGAACTGTATTCAAAGTCTGCCTCTGAGGATTCCAAGCCTGGTGACTGTGGTCAAATCCCTTTTTTAGATCTCAAGAATGAAAGAGTTAGAAAGAAATTGTGGATTTGAAATTAGAGGACCTGAGTTCAAATCCAAAGTCTGCCTCTTACTACTTCTGTGACTATGGGAAGTTATTTACCCCTCCTGCTCCTCAGTTTCCACATCAGCCCATTCATCAAGACACCTTTTGAATTTTCTTCCAATTCAAAGCCTATTACCCCCCACTCTAAGTCTCTAAGGCAGAACCTCTTCCTATACTAAGAACCTAAGGCCAGTATTTATCCCATCATTCCCTATCCATATTACTTTCCTCTAGCAAATTGTAAATTCTTTGAGAAGAAAGACTATCTTGCCTTTGAATTTGCATCCCCAGTGCTTAGTGAGCTATCAGAAACATAGTTGAGTGTTTAATAAAAAGCTTTTTCATTTATTGGATAGTGTGTTGTGAGTAAGAAAAAAGTATTATTGTTATTTCATTAGGATAAAATCTTGCAACCCTTCATTCAGTCATCTGAAATCTGAGCCTGTTGACTCTAATGGTTAACTCTGGGAGTCTGAACTTCCTTTCATGTTTTAACAAAGAATTTTTGATGCAGTAAAGCCTTTCTGATTCACACTGGACTCATTTGGAATTTTGGTGTCAAAGAAGAAGGGTTCTAGCCTGAAATTCCCTTGTTCCCCCCTAGCTGGGAAAAGATTTTTTTAAAATTATAATTGAAATTGAGATTTGGGTAAGATTTAAGCCTCTACAGAAAAATAAACCTTTTAGGGATACTATAAAAATATCCTGTTATGCCAATTCTAAATCATTGTTATCTATTTTTAAAAGAAAGTTCTGTTAAGAACTTTTGCTAGACCACACGCATATACACACACACGCGCATACATGAAAATATATGTGTGTGTATATGTATGTATATATACCTATATCTACATATATGTATGTTTTTATAGGAAATATATATGCTTGCATATCTACATATGTATGTATGTATATATACACACAGGTATACATGTACGTGTGTGTGTATGTGTGTGTATCCATCCTTGTTAGTTGTGTGTACTTGAAAATAATAAAACCAAACAACAACCTGGTGTCACTCCTAGCTAGAGAACTGGCTTCAGAGGCCAAAAGACCTGAGTTCAAGTCCAATCTTTGACACATCCTTGCTGTGTGATCCTAGGCAAGTCACTTAAATTGTTAATGACTCAAATAATTGTCTAAGACCCTGGATCTACTGCAGACTCCCCACAATAATGATATCACAAGTCTGGCAAAAAAAAGTAATAAAACTTCATATTTTTCACAATATCCTGCAATTCATTCCTTACTCTACATGTACACCCTCCTTAAACTCAACTAAACTTGAAAAATCTGGGTTTTATATACATAAAATTGAAAACAACATTTATTTTTCAAAAGATTCACAATCAAATTTAATTTTACAAGTTTTGGTTTTACCCTCTAATTGCAAAGGACCCTTGTAATTTGGAATGATGTCCCTCACACTTGATCTGAATTAGTCACTTTTCACTAGGACTTTTACTTTATAACCACTTGGATTTGATCTCACAAGGATTTGAATTAGTCACTTGTTTGGTATTAAGAAGTCTGGGCCCAGATTGAGCTTTTTTTTCTAACTATCTAACAACTTAGTAGCTGTAAGTTGGCAGTTGACGGTTGTTTCATCTCACATTCCTTTATCCTGTCAACCATTTGGCATTTCCATTTTATGGCTTTGGGTATCTTGCATTTCCATGAAACATAAAATTAATGTTTAATTTATGATTTCTTGGGAAGTTCCTGTTCCTATCTTTCGAAGCCAGGATACAATTAACATTTGAGTGTCTGAAATTGCATTTTTACATCCTGTCTGTTTCTGAACTTTGAGGGGTACAAATATATGATTCTTTAAAAGTAGCTGCATTTTAAGCCTTCATGCCTTTCAAGGGTTCCTTCTACCTTGCCCCTGCTCCTTCTGGGTATTACTTGTGTTCCAAATGCAGCTACTTCAGAATCATTGCATCAGACAGAGATATGCAATTTTTATAAGGTGTACACCCAGAGATCTGGGCCATAGGCATATTTTTCAAACATTGAAAGAATAAATACACAGTATGCTTGATTTATTTATGGGTTGTCTTTTTTAGTATTTCTTTCTGACACCCTAACTTAGACAACTGTATTGGCTGCCTCATCATTTACATGTTTGCTGTGCAGCTGTAACATAGATTTCTGAGACTCTTCCTTCCCTTACATTTTTATTTGTAGCCAGAATTTGAATGTGCTAACTAGTTCAGCACTGTTGTCCATATTGAAGTCATGGGCATCCTCTCTGCATCTGCTCCCATTGCCGAGTTGAAAGTCAAATCGCCATATGGACATTGTCTCAGTCTACCAATCCTTTCTTTCATTTCATGTCACAGTTAGAGGATGCATAATCATTGGAGAGTGTTGTCTGTGTGGTTTTGGTTTAACTGAATGGCCACACCTTGGAGAATTGCTAAAAATTAATAACATGAATAGGGGCGCTTCCTCTCTCTTCTCCTAATCTATCGTATTTGTTACTTCAAAGTTTCTATCTTCAACTTCTATTAAAACAAAAATTCTTGGAAGATGTATTGATCTTAGATATTACTCAGAAATGTATGTGTCTAAAGATGATTTTGAACTACAAAATGTCATATTAACATGAGGTGCCACCATTTATCATAGCATTTGTACTTGGAGAACATCAAAGCTTGCTATCATCACTCATACATGTATGTCTTAGTCAAGGTCTAAATGAGAAAGAGAATCCGAATTTTCATTTAAGGAAAACATGAGGAGGCCTTCTGTGTTTTGGCTAGCAATAAAAAATCCTTCAAAGCCCCAAAAATTGCTGTATGATTTCTTTAGAGATAGAAAGGCAGGGTCGGGAACCTGTAAGACTTCCTGGTTTGTAGTAAGCCAGGAAGGATAGAGAACTGAGTTGGAAGCAAAATATGGTAGCTGTGGAAAGGGGAAAAAGGACACACCAAGTCTGGGCTGTTCTCAGAATGAAAGAAAGGAGAGAAGAGGGAGCCAGTTTAGATGAAGCCTTCTAAGCAGACAGGCTGGGCTCCTGAGAGGTCCTCACCTCCTGAAATGCTGGAGGAGCCCTACAGGTGTTCTTTCTTACAGCAGTAGAATTGGAGGCAAAGAAAGAAAATGCTCATGAATGAATGAACCGTCTGTGAAGGGATCAAGAATGAGTACAGGTCCAGTCTTAGGCTTTGATTCCCCAGATCATGAGCATAGAATTAGAAGGGACTTCACAGGGCTCTAGAGGCCTGGAAATATTAGATCACTTGCCCAAAGTCACAAATGTAATATCTCACGTTTATATAGGGGCAGCTAGGTGACACAGTGGATAGAGTGCTAAGCCTAAAGTAAGGAAAACGAGTTCAAAACCAGCCTCAGACATTTACTAGTTGTGTGACCTAGATAAGTCACTTAATTGTTTACCTCAGTTTCGTCATCTGCAAAATGAGCTGAAGAAAGAATTGGCAAACTGCCCCAGTATCTTTGCCAAG
This sequence comes from Bettongia penicillata ogilbyi, assembly GCA_023548195.1. Taxonomy (NCBI): domain Eukaryota; kingdom Metazoa; phylum Chordata; class Mammalia; order Diprotodontia; family Potoroidae; genus Bettongia; species Bettongia penicillata. The sequence goes on along the minus strand of JAJHZJ010000062.1, from coordinate 2,455,904 downwards.
AAAACCCCCAAAATGAGGTCACAAATCGTTGATTGAACAACAAAGCATCTACTTAGCGCTTTGAGACTTACAAAGTATTTTACATATGTAAGCTCATTTGATCCTCTCATCAACCCTGGGAGATAGATGCTGTAATCCCCGTTTTATAGATGAGGAAGCTTTGGCTGAAGGAGGTTAAGTGGCTGGTCCAATTTCTCGTGGCTAGTAAATGGCTGAGGCTGGATTTGAACTGAAGTCTTCCTGATGTCAGTTCCAGGGCTCTGTCCACTGTGCCAGCCAGTATTTGGACCTAGGGTCCCCTGACTCCAACCCTTTCATTTCACAGATGAGGGAGTAGTTTATACAGGTAGGAGATGACAGCCAAGGAGGTAATGGAAAGAGATGTATTCCTGAATTCCCACACTGGAATTCTGAAAGCACTTTCCCACAGAAGCAGTGTCCTATATGGTGGTTGCTCTGTAGTGTAATTTTGGCTTAAACAGGTTTTTGTGGGCTAGCCTGGGATATATCCCAACTACCCTGTGTAGGGTGGTTTCAATGAGAAAATGCCCTGGGAGTTTCACAAATGAACTTTGGGAATTTGTATTTCCTTAAAATTAAAAATTGCCTCTATTGAAGGTGGGGAAAGAGGTGTGGATGTGTGTGTGTGTGTGTGTGTGCATGCACACACATGTAAGAAAAAACATAGTCAGGAAGATAGACTCAAACTCCCACTACTTTAACCCGCACCCCCACCCCCTCTCCCTAGCAGCCCATGTTTGGTCGCCAGACAGCTCACATTTTCCACATCCTTGGTTTTATCTAGTTAAAAGTTCAATTCTTTCACTGCATTACCTCCGAATACAAGGCACCATGTTCTGGATTGATTAAGAACACTTCTTTTAATACACACATGAAAATTAAAGTACATATGTTCCTCCTTACCTTTTTTAACAGCTAACTGATTTGATAGGCTTTTCCATTAACTGAGAGCCAGAACCATTCTCACTGTTTTAATGCAACATTTGCAGTAGATTTGTGAGTGTGCAGCCTTGAAATTATGGCCTCCCAGGTGTTTTCCTGTGAGACTCCTATTTGCAAATGGCCTTCCATTCAGGTTTCCTTCTTAGTGGACTTTAGGAAGAATTGTATCATTACTGGTGAAGTATGACGTGATTAAGGGACTTTCAGTGCTGTGAATGTGGCCATAGGAAAATCCTCTCTAATGAAATCATTCCACTTCAAGGACACCTGCTAAGTACAGGGAATCGGAACTTCGAAGGATAAGAGAATTTCAAACTTTCTTTTGGGATCACTTCTGATAACAATTTTGGATTTGAAAGAGGATATTCTCACCTTAAAGATGAAGAAACAAGACCTGAAGAGAGATTTAGAGACTGAGCCAATGTTATACAGCTAACCTGATGCAGGGCAAGTACCATGTTCTACAAGGACCACATTCTATGAAAACCAATTTTGTCTTCTTTCTAGGGATTTTTCCTATTGTTTTTAATGATGGACTCAGTGAGAAAGCTTGTTTTCTTTTCTTTCTTCTTTATACCCAATAAGGCATTATTCCTGAACAGGATGAGGACAAGATGATCTGTTTGCACTTTCCCATAATTCTCTATTTTATCCATTAGAAGGCACAAACCCTGAGGTTGAGCACGAATTCTCCTTTCTTCAAGGGTGGCAATGATAATAGTACTCCATGTGTTGCACACAGAGGTTAAAATCAGGCTCTTCCTCAGCCAACATCTGGGAGTTTGTGTAATCTAATATGTATCAGTCAATCAACAAGAATTTACCGAGTATCTATTATGGGACAGCTAGGTGACTGCCTGGCATCAATACAAGCCCTCGTATGTAAAGAAGGGGAAAGGAAACACGTGTTTATTAAACACCTACTATGTGTCAGAGGAAAATCAGGTAGTTCAGTGGGTAAAGAACTAGGCATTGAATTAAAAAGACCTGAATTCAAATCCAACCTCAGACTAACTAACTGTACAAGCCTGGGTAAGTTATTTAACTGCTCTCTGCCTCAGTTTCCTCAACTGTAAAATGGAGCTAATAATAGCAACTACCTCCCAGGGATATTATCGGGATCAAATGAAATAGTATTTATCAAGTGCTTACTTAGCACAATGTCTGACACATATTGTTGAGTCAGTTCAGTCATGTCCAACTCTCCATGACCCCTTTGGGGTTTTCTTGGCAAAGATACTGGAGTAGTTTGTCATTTCCTTCTGCAGCTCATTTTTACAGATGAGGAAACAGAGGCAAACAGGGTAAAGTGACTTGTCTAGGGTCACACAGCTAGTAAGTGTCCAAGACTGGATTTGAACTCAGGTCCTCCTGACTCCAGGGCCAGCATGCTACCCACTGCGCCACCTAGTTTCCCTCTGACCTACAGTAGGTGCTTAATAAATGCTTATTCCTTTTTCCCTTCTCTACATGTCAGGCCCTGTATTGAGGCTAGGGATCCAAAGACACAGTGCCTGGAATATTGTAGGCACTTGCTTAATAAATACTTGGTGCCCTTCCTCTTTTCTGTCTGGGTAACCATAAGATGAGGCAATGCCCGGCATGTCCATTTCTCTTTCCTTTGTGCCAGATCCTAAGGTGAGGCCAGGAATCCAAAGACTGAAACTCTCCTCACTTTTAAAGTGCTTCCATTCTATCCAGGGAGACCTGCATTTACAAATGTTGGTCTGACTTTAAATTATTCAGGCCATATTAAACAGTGTTGGCCTTCAAAATACCAGAATATTTTCCCAGTGATAGAGCCTTAATCCAGTGATGTTTCCATTACTAAAAACTTTCTAACTCTCTTGATATTGCCTTCTGGAAAGTCAAGTTGGTGTTCCATAGAATATCATGCAAAAATCTAATCTTCCCCCAGGGAATGAAAATTTGCCAAGGCCAAAGAAAAGAGTGATGCAATATAATACCTAAGAGCTCTCCTCTACGTCAAGAGATGGGGCTTCAGGATCTGCCTATGATTCCTACTGGCTTTGTGAGCCCGGTGTAATCCCTTATCCTCCCAATACTAAAGCGTTTCTTAAGTTGCTGAGAAAGCACTGATCTTCAAGATTGAAGGGGGTTTCCATACTGGAAGTTCTCTACATGGATGAAATAACAGAGACAAGAATAACAATATATGATATTCAAAAAAATGAGCCACAGGCTTTAAGGGAAATTAGAAAAACAACTTTATCTTGTGTAATAGCAGCATCACTGTAATATGACAAGAATCGCAAGGGGACGCCGTTTATCACGTTCAAGTTCCTGTGTCTTTCAGCATGCAGTGAAGACACGTTTTAAAAGTTCACAAACAATGGAGATTAATATTGTCTGGCCTCTGAGCATGTTTACAATAAAATTTACATACATAAGTAAAATTTACCTGCCTTTTCCATGAATATCCTAGCAGTAAATCTGAGAGGTACCTACTAAGATAAAACAATTATCCATGGTATTTGTTTAAGATAGACAATTAATATGAATCATTCAGGGCAAACATTCCAGTTTTCTAGAGAAAATTTAGACTTTTAAGGGGTAGAGTGATTTGCTTAATATCATCTAGCTAATAAATAGCCTCATCTGCAAAAATGGGTATCATAATTGGTATTATCTACCTCACAAGTTTCTCGTGGATAAAGTTCTTTGTACGTACTTTAAGCAAAGTTGCCAAACATGCAGCTGGACCACAACACTCCCAGATGTGGCCCAAACGAGATTAAAATTCAGTTCCTATGATTCTAATGGGTTGTTGTATTAATAGAAAATTTACATAAACCTGTGGTATTGAGTTTCTCCTAAGTAGAGGCCTTCAAGCAAAGACTTCATGGCCCCTCCATAGGTATCCCATAGAAAGGATTCTTTTTCATTTATGAGTTGGAGTAGATTTTCTCTAAAGTCTCTTCTAGCTTTGCAATTCTATGCTCAATCTGTTTGTCAGTAAACATTTATTAAGCACTTACTGTGTAACAGGCATTGTGCCAGGTTCTGGGACATAAAGACAAAAATATCTACCAGAAACTCATAGTCTAGCCAGAGAAGAACCACATGCATGTATTTGTTTTCCTGTGCACCTGTATAGATACACCTATATACATAAATATACACACATAAATATAGGTAAATAAAATGGTTTATTTCCATAATATTATATATAAATAGAAATTTATATATATAAAAGAAAATATACACATACGTATATAGATATAAACATTTGTCAAAAAATTTTAATTGATGCCAGATAATTTGGTGTATATCTTCATTTTTTGAGAGGCAATTGATAAAATACTGGTCTCAGAGTCACCAGAGACTGGGTTCAAGTTCCACCTTTGATGCATACTGGCTCTGTCACCAACTAGTCACTTCAATTTTCAGATTTTCAGTTTCCTGGTCTGTAAAATGAGACTTCTACCATTGCCAGTGGTACTGACCCCACAAGATTGCTGTGAAACTCAAATGAGATAATCTGTGCTTGCAACCTCAAAGTTCTCTGTAAATACCAGCTACTGCCCAGAAAATATTTGCTGCACATCTCCTTTTTACTTTTGGCAGGACTGTTCTGGCTCAGGTATCATTATAATGAGTAATCATAATGCCGGAATTGTGGGTCATGCGTAAACATTTCCATTGTAGCCTGGCCATGATGCAGCTGATTTAGTTAATTACAGGCAGATTTTGCCCACCCAAATTTCTCAGCTTCTGCTCCCAGGAACCATTTTATAAATTCAACTTATTCTCTGATACTCTGGACCTTTGAGCATTGATTCACAGAGTCAAAGATTTAGAGCTGAAAGGAACTTAGAAGCCATCTAGTAAATTGAACACCTTCATTTTACAAATGTGGAAACAGAGGCCCAAAAAGATTAAGCCATTTGCCTATGGTCACAGAGAGTCAGGATTTGACCCTAGAACCTCAAACTCCAAGAGAAAAACTGATGTGAATAAATAGTATTAATGTAAATAGACTGTCAAAGTGACGTAGAGGACGGAGCAATTACTTGGTAATCGATTGATATGTTACCTACACATGTTGATTAAACCTAATAAAATCCTGATTGCTCAGAACTGCACTTGTTTGGAATTGACCCATTTGGATAATTCCATGTATTTTTATTTAGACTGAACCCAATGGATTCTAGAAGGGCAGTGGAATTGGAGTGAGAAATTCTGGGTTCTGTGCCTCATCCTAGCCGGATGACCCCATGAAAGAGGCTCCAACTCTTTCAACCTTATTTTCTTCAGCTGTAACTGAAATAATAATAACAGTTCTTACCTCAAGGAAGTGGGAGGAAAACTGTTTTGTTAAATGTCATGCTTTGTGTGTGTGTATCAGTTATTAGCAATGCTGCTACTAGTACATTCAAAACCAGAATTTATTAAGTATCAGCTATATACCAGGCACCTTACTGGGTGCTAGAGAAGCCAAAAAGTTAAAAAAAGAAAGAAAGAAAGAAAAAAGAAATAGCCCTTGTCTTCAAGAATCTTATATTCCACATGTGCAGAACACACATTGAAGTCTGCTCTACCAGGACAGCTTTACTCTTGCTCTTGTATCATACTGATGGTTATAATTTCCAAGATGGGCATAGTAAAATGCACCATTACCCATAACTCTCTTTATCTCTTCACTCATTCATCCTGTCAAGACCACTATTGGCATTTTCATCCCCCTCTTTCAAAGCCTTGAAGCTCTATCTAAAACGGACCCTTGCTCTCAGACTATGTCTGTTGTGCGATCTCTACGTCCCCCAGTCCTGTATTTATTCTCAATAATGTTTATTTTTCACTCCTTCTTGTAGATTACCAAACTGTGGGCAGGTACCTTGAAAGTGATATTCTACGGTTTCATTAATTGGATTCTACTTCCTCTGGGGATCATAGATTTATATCTGGAAGGGAAAAGAAAGGTGATTTAGTATCTCTTTACCTCCCCCCACACTATTTTACAGATGAGAAACCCGAAACGCCTGCTTTCATGGCATCCCACAGACAGAAAGTGACAGGGATCGAACCCTGCTCTGCTAATGTCACATCTAGAGTTCTCTCCACTGCACCACCATGTCTATTCTCTTTGCTCAATGATCAAAGAGCAAATTAAGTCCATTATTACTGTGAACGATATTACAGGATGGGAAGGGAAAAGAGCGGAAGAAAACTTATCAACCAGTTTTATAATACCCATTTTAAATCAAGAGTTTGCTCATTGCTGATGAACCCTATCATTGGATTTATTCAAACAGGTCTGTTAGAACCACCCCATGAAATTATTTTTTTAAGTTATTAGTACATTTTACTGCATGTCCTAGAGAGTAATAAAAATGTCTTTCTTCATAATCAGGGCTCAGACTCTAGCTTTTAATACAGATAAGAGATTGTAAGATCCTTGGGCACAGGAAGTCTTTGTCTTTATGTATCCCCATTCCCCAACACTCAGTAGGTGCTTATTGAATGCTTATGGTTTGATTGATTCCTACCAATGTGGATTTTTACTTCTATGGGCCTCAGTTTCCTCATCTGTAAAAGGAGGACATTGAACTAGATGACCTCAGAGGTCTTTCTAAAGTCCCAATTCTAAAAACCTTTGCTCCCTTTTTACACAACTAAGACCTTATACTAATTCACATAGTACCTTCCCACCTAACATGGCCCGAATTAGTGAGAAGTGACTATTTTTTTCTCATACAGCGTTTTCAAGAATAGTACGTTCAAACTGGCTCGACCCCTTGAGCAACATTCTAATGAGGTTTCGGTGAAAGTGTTCTAATTTTAGCCACCCTCTAAAGGTGGTTGGCAGGCTCTGGTTTTATTTTTTTTCTCCCTGAACTGATTATAGGGTTTTAGAGCCAGATGCTTCAGACTGTACACTGCTCCCTCAGAGGTGATCCTTAAACGTTTTCGTGAAAGGAAAGGGGTGCGTGAGGTCACATCAGTGCTCGTGGGGCCCGTAATGCTCTCTTTTTCAGGCATTCCACCTGGGGCTCAAATCTCTTCACATTCTCTAGCTTACAGGTAGAAAGTGATATCCAGTGGGTTAATGTCTGGAAAACATTTTGCAAAACCATCAAGCATTGAGGGAAGGTGAACTGTTATCATTATTCATTTACCACCTTCACCCTCCAAGGTCCCAGCTGGGCTCCACCAGGACAGTTCCACCTTCCCTAAAGAGGAGGCAGGGATACAATAGAAGCAGCAGGCTCAGGGTTGGATGTATATGTGACTTTTGTTGACCTCAGTTTCCTCAGTTGTAAAAGGAGGGAGCTGGATTAGCTGACCTCTGAAGTAGCTGCCAGCTCTAAATCTCTGTTATCATATATGACCCAAAGCAGGTCACTTCACCTCATCTGTGAGCTGCCAAAGTGATTTTTCTAAAGTGCAGATCTGATACAGCTCCCAAATCAATAAACCTCAGTGGCTCCCTGTTTTCCCCAGGATCAACTATAAAATCCTCTCTTTGGCTTTTAAAACCATCCACAACCTACCCCTGCCTCCCTTTCCAACCTACTTACACTCTCTTCCCTTCTGTGTCTTCTGTGATCTAGTGACACTGGGCATTTTGTCATACCTCACACAAGATTCCATTCTCCAAATCGGCGTCTACCTATTCACTTTATATCCCCAGGCCTGGAATGTTCTCCCTCCTCAACTTGTATTCCTGGCTTCCCCCTCTTAGATCCCACCTTCTGCAAAAGTCTTTCCTAGTATTTAGTCCCCTTCCCCATCCCCTCTGCTCGTGCCCTCACTCCAGTACTGCCTTAGGATACTGCCCATCTTTTATAACTATTTACATGTTATCACCCCCATTAGAATATAAGCCGCTTGAGGACAAGTGCCATTTTTTTTCCTTTTTTGTAGCTGTATCTCTTAGCACAATTCTTGGCACATAGTATTTGCTTAATAAATGTTTATTGATGATGAGGAAACAATGGAGATGAACAAGATGACCCCTGAAGTCCCCCTTTTAGCTCCACATCTATGACTGTATGACATGCCCTGTTAAAATCAAGACATCCCTTCAACCATCTGCCCCATGATTGGAGAGGTCCTGTGTATGAGACTGAGATAAAAAATGCCCCACAAGAGGTGCATTTTTTCTTCCCCCACCCCCAGGGGTCCACATTTCGATAAACATGTTACTTCCACGTTTGAGATTTATTTGTCTCCTGAGCTTGTCTTCATTAGGATGAGGGTGCTTCAGGGCTCCAATTGCTGGCGCACTAAGATATGATATGGATGCCTCCAAGTGCTTGTTAGCAATGCCCTAACTCAGTAATTCGGGAGGAGGAAACCCAATTCAAATCTCCTCAAGCAGCATCTGTACATCTCTCTTCCGGCCTTAAAGGGAAACTAAAGTAATTAGTCATCCTATCTCAAGTAGCAAAATAAATAGTTGCTTAATTGGAGATGCTGGCTGAGGGTAAAGTATGGCAGATCCATACTGTGTGGGGAGCTAGGAAGAGGGAGGAAAAGAATGTGGAGTCATTTGGTAGTGGGAGCAGACAGTAGGTTTGTAGACTGGGTGGCATGGGTCCCACACAGATCCTTCAGCTCTGATTGGAGAGACCTTTCAGTGCATCCAAGGAAAGAATTCTAATATAGACAGTCTTCAGATGGGGCAGGTTCTCTGCTGTCCAAAACAGCTTGTCATAATGAAAACAAAACCTATGTTAATAATGCCATTTTCAGTACGTATTTCCTTTAAGAATACTGGCAAGTTGCTAAACACCACTGAGCAGTAGATTCCCTTCTGTGAAATGGGCGTGATCATGCTTTTACTACCTTCATCCCAGAGTGTAATAAGGCAAGTGCTTTCCAAACATATGTCCCCACCAGACTGGCCCATGTGATGTTTCCCTTACACAAAGTTCCATCTTTGCTTTTTGTCTGGGCTTTCCCCATTGTCTAGAATGTTCTTCTGCATCCCCTCTGCCTCTTGCAATCCCTAGCTCCCTTCAAAATTCACCTCAAGGACTACTTCTATTATAGACTTTTCTTGGTCTCGCAGGTACCCCTATCTTGAAAATCTTTTTGTATTCTACATTTGTATTTTATAATACATACATATCTGTACACACACACACACACACACATATGTATCTACCTGGCATATATCTATATAGTGAGAGAGAGATAGGCAGATGTACTTGTGTATATGTTGCTTCTCTCCAATAGGATGCAAACTCCCTGAAGGCAGAGGCTTGCTTGGTTTTTTGTGTGTCCCTTCACATATAGTAGGTGCTTAATGAATGCTTGTTGAATCAGCACCATATATAAATTATCCACATTAGAAGGATCCTTGATATGGTGAGAGACTGGCAATGCTGCCTATAGTGAGATGAGCCTCAGGCAAAAATAATCTAGACTGTTAATTTTGAGGTTGGGGCACAGGGGTCCTCTCATTCCTGGTATTGAAGTTAGGACATTGTTCGGAGAGACATACGCCTTCAGTAGTCTTCAGGTTCAGCTTCTTTCCTATTTAGGGCCAGATAAAACACTGCCTCTCCACTTTCCTTCTTCCTCTCACCTCTCCCCTCCTTTTCCTTTTTCTAATTGTTGGATCTTACTCATTGGTTGTTTCATTTCCTTCTCTTATGTCACAACATTCCTCCTAACCTTCCCCAGCTACATCTCCACTAATATATGCATAAGCAGGATATGGGCAAAGTAAGGGAACCCATTTGCGGATTTCTGATTGAAAACACCCTGAAATTGCCTCAAAAAAGTAGTCAGCCTAAACCCCCAGCCAGTTTCATTGTTGGTCTGTAGAGCCTTTTCTTTATCTGATGATACACTCATATCCAATCACTTTGTACTTATTCATCTGTGGACATGGTGTATCTACCATAGAATGTCAGTTCCTTGAGTGCAGAGACTCTTTCCTTGCCTTTTCCCCTGGCACTTAGAGTATTGGCTCTGGTTTTGGTCTGAATGTGCGGTTTCATCATTATGGAACGTCCTCCCCCAGGGTGGATGAACAACTAGGTCTTGTGTAGTTTATAGTTTTGAGAGTTGCCCAGACACTGGAATACTGTCCAGAGTAAAACAGCCAGTCGGTGAGGAGGGAGGCAGGTTATGATGAGTTTTTAAGATGCCAAACAGAAGACTTTATATTTGATCTTGGAGGCAATGGTTAGCCACTGGAGCAGAGTTCCATTTTAGAAAAATCTCGTCAGCTGAGTGGAGGATAGATTGGAAGAGACGAGGCAGAGAGACCAAGCTGAAGACCAGGTCAGTTGTCCAGGAGTGAGATGATGAGCATCTGAACCAGGATGGTGGCTATGGGAGTGAAGTGCATCCAGATCTTCCTGCTCTGAGGCCAGCTCTAACCCATGTGCCAAGCTACCTTAACCAGGTCATAATAGGGGCTTAATAAACATTCACTGCATCAAGCTGAACAAAGACTGTTCATGTTTTCAGTCTAAAGTCACACTTCCAAGAATGCTTTCATCAAACAATACTACTGTAGTCTAACACTGCTCAGAGAATTGGGCAAAGTTGAAATAGATTAGAACATCGTCATGTAGCACTTTAAGGTTGGCAAAGCACTTTACAAGCATGTCATTTTATCTTCACAGATAGGTGCAGTTTCCCAGCCTCCCCCATTTTACAAATGAGGAAACTGAAGCAGGCAAAGGTTGTGACTTACTCAGGGTCACAAAGCCAATAAGAGTCTGATGTTGGATTTGAACTCTGGTCTTCCTAACCAAGACCAGCACTTTACTGCTTACTCAGCTGCCCCTTTAGCATCCCCTAATCGTCACATGGGATCTAATAATTGAGCTATTTCTAGGCTGTGCGTACAGTAAAGCCACCCTTAAATGACACTAAAGCTTTTAGGGCAAGTCTCTTAGAGGGAATCTTATTTTCTAGCCAGTCCCCACTCTAAGTGAGTCACTCACTGTCTTTGAAATTTAAATGAGGAGTAAGTTTGCAAAAGCTTTGTGCAATTCATCCAAAGGACATGTTTTAATTGGCTTGCTCTCTCAAGTAGCCCCAACTTCAGGGACATTCAGATTTTCAGGCCGTTGCCATAGAGTCTGATGCATTTCTTTAGTTCCTGTCTTTTCTGGCATGGACTAGGCAGAGTACACAGGCTTGGGCCGTACCAGCCAAAGAGCAGTGAGCATGGAGCCAACCTCTCCCCAACCCAACTTTACCTTTGAGTCGATCTATCGTCTGTACTGAAAACTAGCTTTGGCACATCAATGGTGGTGGATATTTGAATCTTTGGCACATAAAAAGGTGGGGTAAGATGGAAGATCCTCCCAGAAAGCTGCCCAACAAGACTTCTGAGGCTGCTGCTTCTGCACATCATCTTTGGAAAGGGAACACATCTTCCTTCCCGAGTCTGTCTATGGGCTGCCAACAGGCATTTATCGGTATTCTCAGTCCCTAGATTGGAATGAGTGTAACCCACAGTGATAGAATTTTTCTATCTGCAGGCTGACTGTGCAGGGGAGAAAGAGATTCTGCCAGCTGGGTACTTAGCTTCCACAGTGCAGAGGCAATACCAATCCTTCCCTCTCTTGCTTAATAAATGATTAAAAGTTGTGTAGCATTTGTAAAAATTTAGTTTTAAAGAAAATGAAATCATCCCAGCCTTCTGCAAAGAGCATGCTTTGTATTATGTCAGATTACTGTCAAAGTCATAGTTTAGTTTATTTTTAAGTTTCATTGATTGTGCTTGCTTATTTCATCACCATCAACTCCAGATATGTCCCTCCCGCTGTCCGATGAACCTTCCCTTATAACGGTTAAGCAAAAACAAGTATACAATAGCTCTCTCAGACAGCATATATAATAGCCCATATCCATAATCCTCTACTTCTCCACTGACAGGAAAGAGGTGTATTTCCTCATTTCTTCTCCAGGGCCAAGATCACCCCAGCCTCTGGCTTCATCTTATTCTTTTCATTTACATGATTACATTCATTGTGTATATTGTTTTTGAATTCTGGGATCATAAGGATATAGAGATCCAGTTTTAGAGTTTGATTTTGGAAATGGTTGAGTCCTAGACCAAGTTAGAGGTCAGTTTATATCAAGTTTATGAGAAGGTGGTTTTCAGCAAAAAGACCCTTCCTGTCCAGACATTAGCTAACGGAATTCCAGAACTCAGTATCAGGCCAAGTGTTTGGCTCTGGGCATAGCACAAGACAATGGATGAGGCTGTACCAGTAGGTCCCAGCAACTCTACTGAGACTGAGCATAAATCAGGCTTCAATTCCACTCCCCAGGACTCCCCAGGTATGCATGTGTTGATTTAACTTTGCATAAAAAATTAGATATTTTATATTTTTTGAAATTTTCCTCCCCCCCTCCCCCATCAACTCAAAAGTATTCATCAAGCACTGACTGTGGGCTAGGCATTGCACTTAATTCTGCAAAAATGAGGGAATCTGTGGCCTCAAAAAGCTTACTTGTATTTCACTGGAGATGGGGTAGGGGTTGTGGTTCAGTCATTTTCAGTCATATCCGACTCTCTGTAACCCCATTAGGTGTTTTTTTGGCAAAGATACTGAAGTGGTTCACCATTTTCTTCTCTCACTTATCTAACAGATGAGGAAACTGAGATAAATAAGGTTAAGTGTCTGGCCCAGAGTCACATGGTGTCTGAGGACAGATTTGACCTCAGGAAGGTGAGTTTTCCTGACTCCAGGCCCAGTACTTTATCCACTGCATCACCTAGCTGTCCCCTAATAAGCTAGCCCTAGAATGACCTTTCCAGTCATTCTATACCTTACATCTCTATGTATCTCTACACCTTTCATACCCCTAGATATGCTACAGTCCAGTGACATTGGCCTTCTTGCATTCTCTCCTTCCTTATCTCTTCCTCCAGCCTTTCCTGGCTTCCTTCAAGCCTCGGGTAAAATCCCACCTTCCTTAAGAAGACCTTCGCAGTTCCCCTTTACACTGGGGCCTTCCCCTGAGATCATCTCCCATTTATCCTTATGTGTCCTATCTGTACACATTTATTTGCATGTTGTCTCCCTCGTTAGACTTGAGGATAGCTGCTGTCTTTTGTCTTTCTTTGTATCATTTCTTGCGAGCTTCCAATAGTGTCTGGTGCATAATAAACATACCATAGTAGGAAACCACACCAGTGTCTTTGCCAAGGAAACTCCAGTGGGGTCGCATAGAATGGGACACAACTGACACAACCGAAGCACGGCAACGCAGAAAGTGCCTATTAAGTGTCTGTTGACTAGTAACAAAATTTAACTACTTAATTCTTTCCCCTTCTCAATATCTTTTCATTTTTGTTTTTTTTAATTTAATTTTATTTTTATCTCTGTGACTACCCATGAACTCAAGCCCTCTTTTCCAAATACAAGGCTTCATGTTTAACTAATAAGTTTAGTAAAACTAAACATCACCTATGTCTAGAAATGTGTTTTTTCAACACCTCCAGTTGTCTGGGGTATTTCTGCAAATCCTACATGCACTTTGATAGAATAATAACTTGCATCAAGTTTTCATGAAAGCAATTTATCCGAACTCATTTTCTGATTTCTTTTTTGTTTGTTTGCCATTTATTCTATAAAACCAGGACTGAACTGATTTAGAGGGATCCCGCTTTTTAAACTTTATTATTGCTAAGTTAGTATGAGATATTGATAATATCATTTCTTAGCCTCATCCTGAACCCAACCAATTGCTTCTTAGTGACTACAAATGCTATGCGTTATAAAACACCAAAATTCCATTTGTAGCCATATGGTAAAAAATTTAAATCCATAGAATATACTTCATAGGACTTCCTTTAGGGCATCTCTGTAAGCCATATTTAAATGTCTAATATATAAACATTACAGACATTCCTCATAGCAGTTATATTATCTCCCACCCTATGTGGTTTAGGGAAGATTGATGGCTAGGCTGAATGCTGTAATTATAATTATCAAAATAAGAGGACAAATTAGTTGGATATTCCCTAGCCACAGCAGCCTTTAACACTGCAAGCATTATATGCTTTTTTTTTTTTTTTTTGGTTACAAATCACAGTTTCAGAGAGTGTCCATTTGGATCTGATTCGCAACACTGAAGGTTTATTTATTTATTTTGATTCATTAGTTTTTACCAGCCCATCTTAAAAACACAAAAGAGAAAGTTAACCATCTTAAAATTGAAATTATGGGGCCAAGCTGACTCAAAACTGCATCATCAGAAACATTCATTAGCAACTGGCTGTCAGAATCCCTGTAAGCTATTTATTTTCACTAGCTTGTAGTTAATGGTAAAGTTTAGTTAAATGAATGGTGTGCTCAGGAGTTTTCACTTAGGTCCATGAAAGAAATCGCTAATAAAAAATAAGTATGGGAAATAGAATTGGGTAACACAGTGACTTCACAGTGCCTTCTAGGTCTCCCACATATAACATCCAGGCTTCTCGTTTGGAATTTATAGGATGGTATTTTTCTTATTAAAGATAATATGATCTTCCAGAGACTGGCTAAGTAGACCCCAGTGGACCACCTGGAGTTAGGCTAGGGCTGCAGCTGTCTATCAGCAAATGAAGGCAAATCTTTCAGGGAATCTGACATCAACTACTGACATTAATTTATCTGTTAAGGTAAAATCTCAATTAAATGCAAGCTAACCAATCACACAGTTAATGAGATCAGGAAGCAGGGTGGGGAGAAAAGAGGAGAACCTCACATTTGGGAGAAACAGACAAGTGAAAAGAAAAAATATCCAGTGTCATTTCGATAGAAAACCAGTCTTTATGGAAGATTTAGCCCAGTCTCTGCCTTTTTCTAGCAGTGTACTTGTAAAGCACTCTATCCTCAAAATTCTGTTAAATTTGATCATCCTTAATATCTACTCATCCCAAACACTGTCCTAAGCGGAGGATGGAATGACAAGAGGAAACATTGCCTTTCTTTCAGGTACATAAAGTTTATAGGAGACAGTGTGTTAATACAAGATAGATATACAGTATTTTGGGGTAGACATCAACAACTGGGGAATCCAGAAAGTTTCTTAGAGAAGCTCGTTTTTGAGCTGCATCTCAGAGATCTAGGAAGTTGTAAAGGACAGGATATCTTCTGGGAATGGGGTCAACCAATGAAAAGGCATAGAGGCTAGAGACAGATGATAATGATGGTAATAACTAGCATTTATATAGCACTTTAAGGTTTATAAAATACTTTATACATCCTGTGCACAATCTATATTAAAATTTACCATGTGAGCTAATATATTTTGGAAATTTTTTTTCTTTAAAAAACATATTTTTAAAGCCAAGAAGGGTTTTTTTAATTAACCCACAGTCAATGAGAAATTAACCAGAATATCCAGTTACCAATAATAACAATAGCAGATAATATTCATATAGTGCTATGGAGGAATTTATGACCAAACAAGAGATAGAGAACATTATGAAATGCAAAATGGATAATTTTGATTACATTAAATTGAAAAGTTTTTGAACATACAAAGCCAATGCAAGCAAGATTAGGAGGGAAGCAGAAAACTGGGAAAGAATCTTTACAACTAGTGTGATAAAAGTCTCATTTCTAAAATATATAGAGAACTGAGTCAAATGTACAAGAATATGAGTCATTCCCCAATTGATAAATGGTCAAAGGATATGAACAGGCAGTTTTCAGAGGAAGAAATTAATGCTATCTATAGTCACATGAAAAATGTTTTAAATCTCTATGGATTAGAGAGATGCAAAGCAAAACAACTTGGAGGTACCACATCACACCTATCAGACTGGCTAACATGATAAAATAGGAAAATGATACATGTTGGAGAAGATGTGGGAGAGTTGGAATACTAATTCATTGTTGGTGGAGCTGTGAACTGATCTACCCATTTTGGAGAGAAATTTGGAACTATGCCCAAAGGACTACATAAATGTGCATACCCTTGACCCAGCAATATTGCTTCTAGGACTGCATCCCCAAGAGATCATAAAAATGGGAAAAGGACCCACATGTACACAAATATTTATAGCAGCTCTTTTTGTGGCGGCCAAACTGAGGGGCCTGGAAACTGGAAACTGAGGGGATGCCCATCAATTGGGGAATGGCTGAACAGGTTGTGGTATATGAATGTAATGGAATACTATAGTGCTATAAGAAATGATGAACAGGAAGACTTCAGAGAGGCCTGAAAGTACTGCACATGAACTGACGCTGAATGAATGAGTAGAACCAGGGGATCATTGTACACAGTAACAACCACAGTGTGCAAGGACTGCTTCTGATAAACTCAGCCCTTCACAGCAACGCAAGGACCTAAATCATTCCCAAAGGACTCTCAAGGCAAAATGCCATCCACCTCCAGAGAAAGAGCTATAGAGTCAGAACTCAGAATGAAGCAGACTATTTTCTCTTGGGTTATATTTTGTTTTGGTTTGGTTTTTCTCATGGCTTCTCTCATTCATTTTACTTCTTCTATGCAACATGACTAATGTGAAAATGTATTTAATAAGAATGTAAGTGTAGAACCCATATAAGATTGGGTGCCATCATGGAAAGGGAGTGGGAGAAAATTGAAAACTTAAGAAAGCGATTGTTGAAAACTGAAAACAAATTAATTATTTAAAAAAAACCCCTTTTCTATAGTATTGTTATTATCCCCACTTTATAGATGAGGAAAGTAAGACTGACAAAGATTAAATGACTTGGCCAAGGTTACACAGATAGTAAGTATCTAAGGTTGGATTCGAATTCAGATCTTTTTGACTCCAGGTCTGACATTCTATCTACTGCACCACTTACTTGTCCCCAGTTATGGTTTTATTGCATTATAATCATCATACTTTATGAGCAGATTTTCTTTTTTTGCATTTTAATACTAAGGAATGAAGATTACCTTTTTAAAAAATGTTTCATATTTCTATTAGGTTGTAAGTATATAAAGAATATTGTTTATGTATTTTTAAAAAAAATTTAAGTGGAATGACAAGGGGAAGTAAAGTGTTGGGTCACCACATGACTGCCAAATATGAGGTAATTCTACTTTTAAAAATTCCTTTAAATGTGCTGTTGTTATTTTCACTTGTTAAGATAAACTGTGAAAGTCTCCAAATGATAATCACAATCGTAGCTTTCCAGACTTGAATGGGATCTCTGAGGAGCACTGATCCTAATGGGCAATAATTTTTATTGTCATTACAAAGTCACAGACAGACTTAGTGGATCATGAGTAGAAGTGGGCAGAGAACACCCCAGCTTCTAGCTCCATGCCCTCTCCTGGAACCCTTGGGAAGGGCCAACTGGTAAAATATCTCTGTTGGCTGCTCAAATACTGGTGGTTAGACCAAGGACAATAGTATGGGCGATGGCAAGCATCCTTCTCAACATCTGACTCATGCCAAGCAGATGTTAGTGCTGTAGCATTCTATTCCTGAACTTTAACGTTTAGAAATACCTTCTGCTTCTGGAAAGACTTTTGTTGTTCAGTCACCTCAGTCATGTCCAACTCTTTATGACCTCATTTGGGATTTTCTATTTACCCTTTCCTTCTCCAGCTATCTTTATAGATAAGGAAACTGAAGAAAGCAGGGGTAAGTGACTTGTCTATGGTCACACAGCTAATAGGTGTCTAAGGCTAGGTTTGAACTCAGGAAGATGTGTCTTCCTGACTTCAGGCCTGGCCTTCTATGTACTTTGCCACCTAGCTGTTGCCCTGGAAAGAGAGAGATGAAATTGTCTTCAGACCCCCAAGACAAAGGTTTCAGGATGTTAGGTTACTTGCTCCCAACAGAGAACAGTAAATAACCTCAATGCATAAATTACAACATTCAAACCTAGCTTGATGCACACTGTCTAAAGCAGAAAGTTCTCCTACTATTATCCCCAGGCACAAATACGCGAGGTCCCTTACTTTGTTCTTGGAATATCCATCAATTTTATTTTCCATCATTTAAAAATAAGACCTGTATTTGAGATTTCACTTTTTCAATTGGCTGTTCTAGAGACACTTGAAAACAGAAGTTCCCCAGCATCACTCTTAGGATGCAAAATCATAGGTTCACATTTTAAGAAGGAAAATAGGTTCACATTTTAAGAAGGAAAATAGGATCAGGTTGAGAATTAGAAAAGATCATAGAGGTCAGAGTCCAACTTGCTCATTTTACTAATGAAGAAACTGATATTCAGATAGTCTCAGTGACTTGCCCAGGGTCGTACAGTGACCTGAGCAAGACTGGAACCTAGATCTTCCAGACTGTAAGTAGGAGATATTGACAAACAAGCTTCTGCAGAGGGGATCAGGTTGGCGAGGATTCTCAAGACACTTTATCCTGTAGAAGTGAAGACTTTGGAGTGACATGTGGATATAGATTTAGAGTCAGGAGGGATCTCAGAGACTAGTTTACAGATGAAGAAATAGGTTCAGCAAGGTGATTTTCCCACGGTCTCCTATCTACCAAGTAAGAAGGCTGTAATTTTAGCCCTGGTGCTGTGATTACAAACCCAGAATTGTTTCCACTATACCGCACTGCTTCCATTTTCAAATATTTGAAGGTCTGTCCTATGATGAAGGAATCAGACTTTGATTTTACAGGGCTGAGCTAAGGCTAACTGGGTAGAAATTTCAAGCCGGCTAATGCTGATTCAGTATAAACAAGAATTTCTTCTATTCCAAAATAAAACAAATTTAATAAAGTAGTGAGTTAACCATCATTGGAAATGTTTTATGCTTAAGCTTTCATTGGCGGTATGTGGACTGATTGACCACTGAGGTTGTTTCCAACTCCAGGAGAATTTTACAATTCATTGGAATGACTAGTTTTTGTCCCAGATTCCAATCCAGGTAAACCACACAAATGGATGCCAGAGAGCAATGGAGCAGGTTCCAATACTCCTTAGCTATAAAATGTCTTGCTCAATTGGAAGCCAGGTTTGCTTCATTACTTAGGAGCAGGCCCCTCTACCCATTGCCACATTTTCTTTGGTATTTCAGCCAGATTTTGCACATTGAAACTCTGGCCACACTACAATTAATCTGGCAACACTACAGCTGGGTGTTGATGGGGGGGTGGGGATCTGGTGTGGACATATACCCAATTTTTTCTCTAGCCACGTTTTTTCTACTTGTTTGAATATATAGAGTCGAGAGCCATACCCTCATGTTCATGTTGGAAAACCTAGAAACAAGAGCAGGGAAATATAAATGAAAAATAAAACTTTAAATGTTGATGCCTCCATCTCATTTTATAGTGGACCCAACATCCAAGTTCTAAAGAAAACCAGTTGAGCATTTAAGACATGGGTAATTACATACAAATATGAGTTGGATTCATGAAGACTTCTCTCTGTTGAGATGTGTACAAATGGGTAGTTTAAACCATGGCCATAATCTTTTAGAGAAGCCCGCAGATGGCTTACCTCTGATGAATTTGCTGCCACATTGAAACTGAGGTCTCTAAAAGCTGGCAACAAAAAGAAGGTTCATAGGGCATAGATTTAAAACTGGAAGCAATCATAGCCAAGTGAAGAGTCACTTAAACACCTACTATGTGTCAGGCTGTGTACAAAGCACTGGTAGTTGGATTTCATTGCTGGAAGGAATCTTGGAGACCCTCTAGTCCAATCTCTTTGTTTTCTAGATAAAGAAAATGAGAGGTTACTGGACTTTGCCAGGATCACATAAGTAGGAAGTAAATAAGTTATCTATTGAATAGCAAACTCCTCCATTGGATTATAAGCTCCTTGAGGACAGAAACTGTCTTTTGTTTTTTACTAGTATTTGTATTACCAATGCCTAGCACATAGTAGGCAGTTAATACATGTTTATTGACTGACTAGTAAAGGGAATTGTTGATATTCAGAGTTTTGTCCTCAGATTTTTACATCTAACCCTTGCTACTGCATCATCCTACTGTGATAGAAGATGCCACATATTCTTCTTTTAAAAGATACTTAGCTGCTGATCAGGGTAGGGTTCAATATACCCATGATGGAAAACCTTTTGATCTTTAGGTCTATGTCTCATTGATGATGTAAATATGCCATCTACTAATATGCTACATAACCTACTCATCTGCCTAGCCTCTGAGATTCTAATTCAGGTGCTTCCATAGAGCATCTCTACCCAATGTATGAGGAGCCTTTTTTGAGGTCTTCTCAAGTTCAACTCCATGAGGGCAGATAATCTTGCTCTCTTTGTCCTAAAATCCCCAGCATTTAACAGAGAAGTTTACATGTGTCAATAAAAGATGTGTAGGATTTGATGGACTGTTTTGTCCCTAGCAGGGAAGTTCCAGCTTCCTGTGTGTTTAGACCTAGTCTTTGCTGTACAAATTCCTTTTCAGGCCTGCATAGATTTGATAGCATGATTTCTACCACTTTTTGCATGGAACATTCCCTGGAAATAGATTGGATATTGTCAAAAGAGGTAATTTACAGTGCCTGGAACATAGTAGGCACTTAATAAATGTTCATTTCCTTCCTTTCCACAACTTAATCCCAACCCATCTTTCCCTAGCTTCTTACTTCTCTATCTACCTATGATTTTGATTCTTCTGAGGTCCTTGTTTTATAACCATGTATTGTATCATTAGAATATTGGTACTAAAATCATTTCCAGAGAATTATTGTAACACTGTTTCTTGAGCAATTCTGTTATAGCATGGTTGGATCTACACAACAACCAGCTGAAAATGGAGAAAGGATGACAATCAGTTATTATGTGTATATTACACTGTAGTGGATGAACAGTTTGGCTTTTCATTTCCGGGGCTAAATTGAGAAGCTGTTTTGCTGTCATTATATAAGTCACAGAAGGCCTTTATTCGTGGTTATTTTACAGACCCTTATTACCTTATACATGGGCTGTTACAATAGCCTTCAGACTGATTGCATCTATCTCCACTCGTTCCTTCCCTCAGTCTTACCATCTATCTTACACCACATTGCCCCATTAATCTCACCAGACCCCTGCTTAGTTTATGCATTCAAATAAAATTGCAAAGAGTTAGATGGGTATGCTCTAGTTTCCCTTTTAAATTTTCATTGATATCTTTTGTTTTTATATCACCTTATTTCCAAATACTTCTTCACCCTGCGTTAGTTCATGTGTCTTCCCAGGCTTATGAATCCTTCATTTTGCCATTTCTTAAAACACACTATTTCATCACCTTTATGTACCACATTTGGCTTAGCCATTCCACAATGGATGGGTGTCTATGTTGTGCCAGTCTTTTGCTACCCTAAAAGGTAGTTCTGTGAATGTTTAGATGACCTTTCTTTCTCTCTTTGACCCTACTGGGGGTGTACACTTAGCCATTGGGCCCTTTAGTGAAAAGGCATGAACATTTCAATCGATTTCTTAGCATAAGCTCCTTGAGAGTAGAGATGAGTTCATTCTTTGTATTTTAAACCATAGAACCTAGCTCAGTGCCTGGCACATCATGTAGGCACCTAATACTTGTTGAGTGATCATTTCAAATAGTTTTCCAGAATGACTAGGAGAGTTCACAGTTCCACCAACCGTTCTTTCCACAGTGTTCCCACTTTGGCTTCCACTTTCAATGAAGAAGAATGACATGGCATGAGAAGCCCTGATTAGGATTCAGGAGACTGAGACTATAAGTCTGACATCACAATAAACAGTATTACCTTGGACAAAGCACTACACCTCTCTGGGTCTCAGTTCACTCATATGTAAAATAAGTATAAAAATATCCAAATGTTAATCATGAGAGCCTAAATTTAGAGCTAGAAAGGACCTCAGAGGTCATTAAGTCCTCATTTTGCCCATGTGGAAATTGAGGCCCAGAGAAGTTCTTGTCCAAGGTCACATGTAAAGTAAATGGCAGGGCCAGAATTAAAAACCAGACCATCTGACTCTAAACCCAGAAATCATTATACTACTCCACAGAGTTTGGTAAGGAAAGTGCTTTGTAAACCTTAAACCATTATAGGAAACTTTGCTAGTATTATCATTCCAGAGACTTCTACAACAAAAGACTAAAAGTGGGACAGCTAAGATGTCTCACTTACATGTTTCTGCTAATTTGTCAGTATTTGGAACTTCTTCTGCCTCTGTCTAGAGACTCCAGCCTAAATAGGAGAAACACAACATTTCTCCTACTTATATGTCCCATATGTTCTGTAATGCCCAGAAAGGATTACAATGCTTTGGATGGTATTTCCAATGGTCTCTCATCTTTTTATTCTGATATCATCTTTGGACAGGTGGTGAATAAATACAGTATGCTCAAGCCAGGTGGCCTAGGGTCTGTCACTATGTACTTATGACACCTGTTACTGGAGAATCCAAGAGCATAGACCACACTTAGAACCAGGGACAGCCTCTGAGTGGGCAAACCATCTCCCAGCCAGCCATGTGATGCCTGTTTCATAGTTAAAACAGGAAGCAAATTTATGCAGTTCCAGAAGAGATAAACAGGTGGCCCTCACTTTAGATGATGTAGATGTATTTCTGAAACTTCATCACCATCATCATCCTCTTCATTATTATTTCCATGCATCATTGATCTCACTGACACTAACCTTCGGTCTTGTTACACTGATCTAAACCCAATCATGTCTTCTGATCCTGGGCAACTCTTACCCATTTCTGCCCACTGATCTTCCATAGAGCATCTTTTTTAGACCTTTGTTATACCTTTTAAGGGTCCCTGGGTAGCTCTGCAATATTTGTGCTAACCTTTCCTACTACCTGATCATCTGGTTTCCTTTTTGAGTAGAGATTTCCCAATAATATTTTTCTTTATAGTGAGTTTATGCTATATCAATGGATATACTACCTTCCTTCCAGATGAGACTGCATTAGGATTTCATGGGCAGTTCCATCTCCTTTTCTATGTTCAGTTTCAAAGTGGAAATAAGGGATTAAAAATTGCAAGTTGGAGGAAAGTGTATTCATCATCCCTTTTTTGTTGTCTAAATTTCATCCTCCAACATGAACGATAGTGAAAGATCTCACCTCTGGCGGCTGCCACCATCCTCTACCATATTATACCGAACACGTGGCTTTTGCCCTGCATAATAATAGTACTTAATGTGTTCACTTGGGTGCATGTTTAATGTAGTGAGTGACAGTTCTTCAAGAACTGCTTTCAGCCTATATTTTAGTTATCTGCTTCTTCATCGGGTCTGTTTCCAATATCAGGCAGAACTCATTTAAAAACGCATTTGGATGAGTTCAAGCCAGTTCTGAGTTTACAGATCTGCTATCAAAATTAGATCAGAATAATTATATAAGGTATTCCAGGTGCTACAGTGAAGGAGCTTGCCCTGGAAGAGAGATTGTCCCAAAATATTTAAAGTTACAGCTATACTAAGAAAAAAATTGTTTGATTCATTATTGGTTTGGAAAATCCGTCGTATTTGTGGGGCATCTGAATTAGCCGCAGTGGCCAAGCAGCTCCTTCCTCATTCTGCTTTGTGATTTGGGGTTAATTACTGTCACAATTTTATTAGGTAAGACAAGTTTTTTTCTTTCCTACCGAGGAAAAGTATTGGCATAAACTACCATGCAGCAAATGAATCTCTAGAGAAGACGTCTAAAATCAACAGCGATGAAGCCGCATTGTCAAAATGGGAGTTAAGCTTTCCTAATAGTACTGCATAGGAAAAGGGGCTTCTATATTAAGCTTCTTTCCTGAAATGCTTGAACTTAAATATTATTTCTTAAAGGTGGAAGAGAATGCAAGTGAGCTTTGGGCTCCAATGCCTATATCCGTAAGATTTTGTTTTTTAATCCCAGAGTAAAGTGAATGTATTCTGTTATGGATTGCCCAGGTCAAATAGTGTACCTTTCAAGATAGGAAGGTTAGGAGCACCTTCATTTTGTAGCTGTACACTGTTAGGTAGCATGAAATAATATCAGTAGTATATAGAAAATGTTCGGTTACATGCCGTGTGGGTATCTCACTCATAGCAGTCTCATATGGAGAAAACCTTGTTTAATTATTTACCTATCTCTCTCTTTTTGCAAGACACAGAATAGATTTGACTTATTATGCACATCTTATTATGTTCCATATCCCTTCTAGGGCAAGATGCAGCTTTCCAGGGGAGCCCGTGGTGTTTCATAGTAGCATAGATTTGGGGGTTGAATAGAACTCTG
The DNA here is from genome assembly GCA_023548195.1 of Bettongia penicillata ogilbyi. Lineage (NCBI taxonomy): Eukaryota > Metazoa > Chordata > Mammalia > Diprotodontia > Potoroidae > Bettongia > Bettongia penicillata. The sequence continues at coordinate 2,431,847 of JAJHZJ010000062.1, read as the reverse complement.
AGCTCACCCCTCCAATTTTATAGATCAGTAAACAAGCATTTATGTACTTGGCACTAGAAATAAAAATACAGAGAATAGTATGATTTCTCCTCTCAGGGAGCTTACAGTTAGGCAGGGGAGATGACCTATACATCCTAAAGTAAATATACAAAGTGGTTAAATTTAAAGTAGATAGGGTGGGGTATTATTAGTAGCAGGGAAATCCAGAACTACTTTGTATGAAAAGTAAAGGCTTAAAGGAAGTGAGGAATTTTGTGAAGTAGAGGCAAGGAGGATAGCCAGCTTGAAGGCACAGAGATAGGAGATGGAGTACAATGTGGAAAGAACAGAGAAGAAAGCCAGTTTGACTAGACCATAGAGGCAGTAATGAGGCTTGAAAAATTGAGTTCCAATTGTGAGGAGTTTTAAAAGACAAACTGATTAGTTTATATTTCATTTTAAAGGCAATAAGGAACGACTGGAATGTACTGAGTAGGAGAATCTTCTGATTGAACACATGGGAGATGATGAGTTCACCAGCAGGGAAATTGTGGAGAGAGGAGAGACAGAAGACCAGGACAGAACTTTGGGGAATATGCACAGTTAAGGGGAATCATCCAGATGAGGAGCTATCAAAGGAAACTGAGAGGGAATGATTCGAGAGTTAAAAGGAGAAGTGGTATGGAAAGCCTGGGAGAAGCTGTCCAGGAGGAGAGCATGATCCATCATGTCAGATGCTAAATAGAATGAAGACTAGAAAAGGTCAAGACCATCCGATGTGGCCAGTGAGAGACCAATGCATGATTATACCTGTCAAATGAGTAAGACAGGCTAAGTAGGATGAGTACTAGAACAGACCCTCAGATTTGGCCAGTAAGAGATCAGTGCTGACTTCAGAGAGATCAGTTTCAGTTGATGACAAAGATAATGCAGATAGTGTAGACAGCTTTTCCCCCCTAGAAATTTACCTTAGAAAGGCAGGATGGTGATAGGACGATAGTGAAAGGGATGAAAAGATCCAGTGAGAGCTTTTTAAGGAGGGAGAAGACTTGGGCATTTTTGAAGGCAGTGACCAGCAGATACGGAAAGGTTGGAGATTAGAGGCAGGGGATGGTTGTGGCTTGCAGTCTACTAGAGAAGATATTAGGAGAGAAGATAAGAGGCATATAAAAGGGGGAATATTTTTGGCTGAAAGAAAAGATTCTTCATTTTCAGAGACTGGGGTAAAGCAGGGGTTGGGGATGATGTCAAGGGGTTTTGAGATGAAAAGAAAGGGAGAAGGTGGAGCTCCCAGAGAATGACCTCAGTTTTCTTTGTAAAGTTAGAGCTAAGTTCCTCAGTTGAATGGCAGGGGGAAAGTTAGAGGCTTGAGAAGAGAATGTTTAGAATAGGAAATGAGAAAGATCAGGAATCAGGGAGGAATAAAAGACTTGCCTTGCTGCTGTTTTTATTTTTTAACAGATGCAGATAACATATCTATAAAAACCTTTAAACAGCTCTTTTTTTGGTTTCTTTTTGTTTTTCTCATGGTATGTTCCCAATAATTGAACTATTCTAGTAAAGGGCATGGTATCTTTGGCTATTCTGTCATACGGCTTTCCAAAAAGAGTCTCCTGGTTGCCTCAGCAGTGAATGGGTGTGCCTACTTCTCCACTGCTGCACTGGCATTGAGTATTGTGACTTATAGTTATTCTTGCACATCTGATAGGTGTGACATAGTACAACATAGTTGTTTTAATTTGTGCCTCCTTGTTTTTAGTTAAGTCCGTCAATAAGCATTTGTTAAGCATCTACTGTGTGTGTAGCACTAGGCTAAAGGTTGGGGATACAAATACAAGTTACAAAGAAAACAATTCTTCCTCAAGTTGCTTATAATCTAATGAGGGAAGACAAAACTCAAAAGGGAATGGAAAATCAGGGGCATCAGAGTGGGAAAAGGGGGTGAGAGTACTTGGCACAAGAGATCAAAAGCAACATCGCTGGTAAAAAATGGGTCAGCTGGTGTCATAGTAGGGGCCTGGACTTAGGAAGACCTGAGTTCCAATCTAGCCTCAGAGACTTCACCAGCTGTATGACCTTAGGTAAGTCACTTATTCTTTGTTTGCCTCAGGTTTCTCACTTGTAAAATAAGGATAATAATGTTGCTTATCTCCCAGCATTGTTTGGAGGATAAAATGAAATAATAATTATATAGCATGTAGCACAGTTCCTGGCACATAGTAAGTACTATATAATTTTTATTATGATTTTATTGCTGCTATAATGCTGGGCCCCTCTCTCAAAGAGAGGCCCTTAAAGCTCATGGCTCTGCCTTCCAGCCAGAGGATCTGATCAGAGGGGCAGAAGGGACTGATGAGATATGAGTACCAGGCAGATTCAATCTTGCAGGATAATGAGATTTCCCAATGATGAGTTTCCTGGGGAAGGAAGGTATGATGGAGCGTTCCAAAGAATTCCAAAAGCAATATCGCTGGTGGGAAACAGGGAGACCATTTTTTCAAGTGATTATTAATGCATGATTCTATTTGTATTTTTAATGTAGATTACAGTCTAATTTTATAGGCATTCTCCCTTCATTTACCTCATCAGTTATTCCCCCTTTTCAGTAAACACACGATCCTTTCTGGCAAGGAATGAATTTATGTGTCTCAAATTGTTAGGTCTTTCTTCCCTAAGCATTGGAGAAGTATAGTTTATGACCCTGGATCTTTGGAATTGTGTCTAAATATGCACACATTTGGAGTTTTAGCTCAGTTCTCGTTTGCTATACAAATTACTAGAAACCAGCTGTGCAAGATGAAGACATGAGGGTTTTGTAGAATGTCATTGGTTTGGAGATTGTGGGACTTTATGTGAAGTAATTCTAGTTTTGGAATCTTTACTCCGGCCAGATGCCTGGAATCAGCCTGAGAGAGCAGAGAATCATATCTTTATTCTGGAGCTCATCTAAGATTTCATCATGAAAAAATTATTCTACTGTGTCCCCAAGCTGAAATCATATTACCCTTCCTTCCAGGATACAATTCCATTTTTGAAGCTAAACCCAACTGACACTCTTGGATTGATTGATCCCTTAAGTTTTCTCAAGCTTAAAAGTTTGATCATTTTGAGGTCCCAGCATGCTGCCTTAGTCTTCAGATAGCTCATAAAATATTTGATTGAGACCACACAGCGCCTGGAAGTTATGTAGGTGATGTCTAAAAGGTAACTTATTTTCAAAAAAGAAATTCACAAAATAACAAGAACAGACAATTGATGTTGAATTAGATGTTTGTGGTGTTGTAACCTAATGAGTAAGGTGTAGGTAAGGTCCCTATAGTAGCCATGGTCATTAGAACCAATTCTGGCACGTAAATTTAGATTTAGATTGCACTAACCTGATTTTAATTCAGATTTTGGTTCAACCATTCCAAAATTCAATTAATTGTACTGTTACTTACCCATAGTTCTTGCCCTATTTCCTTCAAGAATAGGATTCAATAGTTTGTGGACAGAGTACATGTGGATTATCTGTGCCTACCAGATGGACAGAGACCAGACCTGGAGTCAGGAAAACCAGCCATTTATAGAAGTGTGGCCTCAGGCCAATCTCTTAACCCCTCTCAGTCCCTGCTTCTTCCTTTATAAAATGGAGATGACAACAATGGCACCTGCTTATGGGGAGGGATGAAATGAAATAACATGTAAAATACTTTGGAGACTGCTAGCCAGTTGTTACCATTGTGGTCCAATCCTGGGCACCACATTTTAAGAAAGATATTGATATGCTGGAGGTTATCCAAGGAAGATAAAGGGATTATTGAAGGGCATTCAATCCATGTATTATCAATGAATTCATAAACATTTAGGAAATGCCTACTATGTGCTAGGTGCTGGAGATGCAAGGACGAAGTAGTTCGGTTGAAGGAAATAGAGGTGTTTTACAGGGAGAAGAGAAGGGTTTGTTTGGGGAGGATTATTATATGGAAAAGGGATTGAATTGTCCTTCTCCCGAAGAATAGAACATCAGGAAGAACTTGCTCAAAGTTAGAGCTGTCCAAAGTGGAATGGGCTGGTGGGCTTGGTTCAAGGTGGGTTACCCCCTCACTGGGCAACTTCAGACAAAGGCTGGATGATCACTTGACACATATGTAGTAGGCAAGAGTGGAATTCTTTTTCATCCACTGGTTGTATGACACAACTCCCAACCTCACCTCATCTCTGAAATTCTGATTCTTAACATGGCAACTTCTATTGATCCCCTGACTATCTTCAATGCTATTTAATGGTTTTTCCTTCCCTGCCTCCCTCAAACCACCATTTTTATATAGCTTCTTTCATCCTTAAAAAGGAGGATGAGTTGTCATCCTGAAAAATTTTAAGCTATATGGTGAAAGTCACCACAGGGTTTACTCCTTTTGACCCAGCAATCCTGCTTCTGGGCATATAGTTTAAGGAGATTAAAGACATAAAAAAGATCCCTTATGTACAAAAAATATGCCTTATAGCACTTTCTTTTGGTGGTATCAAAAACCAAGAAAAATTAAGTGGAAGATCACTTATTAGGGGATGGTTGAACAAATCATGGGATGTGAGTGTAATGGAATTAAAAATTCCCACCATTAAAAATGATGAATATGAGAAGTTCAGAGAAACCAGGAAAGACTTGTATGAACTGATACTGAACAAGGCAAGCAGAAGCCAAACTCTATGCACTATCAGTCAGCTATTTCTTAAGTGCTAATTTCTATGTTGATGCCAGAGATACAACTATAAAGTGTGACACCTCAAATCTCAAAAAAGAAAAAAGCAGATCTCAAAAGAGTACAAATGAAAACAGTACTAAAAAAGGAATAAAGCTATGATCAATTGCCATGGCCAGATGATGAAACTCACATTCCTGCCTTTCAGGAGAGTGAAAACGCTTACCCTGGAGAAGAGAGGACTTAGGAGGAACTGTTATATGTTTTCAGGTATTTGAAGGTCAGTGATGTGGAAAGGAAAACTGGAGGATTCCAGGTGTCCCATCTTACTTGTTTAGCCTGTCATAGGCAGTTGCTTTACAGGTCAATTTTGCTTAAGTATATCTTCTTTGTTACAAGAGCAATATATCAGATATTGATGTGACAAATAAAAGGCATCAATACAACTTTAAAAAAAAAACAGGGGTCAGTTTTGAGTACTTTGAAAGTTAAGTAGTAATCACCGTGACTGTATTAAGAATCCGTCATACAAAATTAATCACATCTTCTTTTATACTAGATTATTAGACCTAAAGGTCAGGGAAATGTCACAGATGCAGCAAATCTCAATTTCAACATGACATTTGACAAAGTATCTCATGATTGGAAAATATGAACTTGGTAATAGAATAGTCACATAGATTCAATGAAAAAATTGATCAGCTCTAACCAAGTGAGTGGGGTTTGGCTAATCAATGTCAGATTCTCAAAGGCATCTGGTAGAATATCACAGGGCCTTGTTATATCCTTGGCCCATCCATATTCAATGTTTTTATCGATGGCTTAGATGAATCAATAAAGAGTCGTCATGCTTGTGAGTGGATGGCACAGGAATAGGGATTGGATCTCAAAATTTAGGGTCCAAAAGATCATGTGAGATTGAACCAGAGATCCATGGGGATGAACAGAGTAGAACTTAGTAAGAAGTGATGGAAAGTCCTACATTTGGGTCAAAATCAATGGCCAACAAAGACAGCAGAGTCCCTGTGGCTAGAAAGTAGCTCACACAAAAAAGAACTCCTTGGGACATTTCTGAATCCAATATGAGTCAGCAGTAACATGTAACAGCCAGAGAAAGCTAATGTGAACTTGAAACAGAGTGATAGAAATGTGGAGTTTAGATCCAAAGAGGGAATCTTTCCACTCTACTCTGTGCTGATGGAATATATCTGGATCATTAGACCTAGTACTGGGTACCATATTGCAGAACTGAATGAGGTGAATGTTATTGAAAGGGCTTCAAAAACTGACATTTGAAGACTGATTGGAGAAGCCAGGCATGTTGAGCCAGGACAAATGAAAACAAATAGGATGGAGTGATGGAGAGTGTGATTATTGTCTTTAAGTATTTGGTAGACCATCTTGTGGAGGAGCAATGAGACTTGTTCTGTTTATCGCATTGACAGCAGACCAAGCATCAGTGGGTGGTAGTCATAGTGGGACAGATTTTTTGCCCTTTGAAAAAAAAAATATTAATTCAAAGTAGCAAAAATAAAAGAGGCAGCCTGGTAAGGTAGCGAGTTCCCTGACATTGTGCTCCTTCAGGCAGAGGACTCAAGGTAACTTCTTGCCAAGAGTGCCATAAAGACAATGCATGTTTTAGGAAGGACATTAGACTGGCAGATTCCTTAGGACATCACTAGTGGTTTAGTATTATTTTCTGTGCTTCTAGAAATCCTCTTGGCAGCCACTGGCCTCTACTTGTGTGTCCATCCCACAAGTCAGTTTCCTTTTTCATAAAGGAAGTGTGCACATTTGTGATCATTTGAGGAGTCCTTAATTATTGCTATTTCTATTATAATCTATTCACCCATCAGGGCAGATAACAAAAAGGTAGGTCTCTGGACTACCTGCATCATCTCCCCTAAAGGGGACCATAGAGAATCAAGATGAAAACAACAGAGGGAAAAACAACTGGGAAATTCTGTTCTTTGCTTCCTAGGGGAAAAGACAGCTTTACCATAGACTCTCTGTTGAGTTTCAGCACCAAGGTTTGACTACTAAGACTCTCCAGGGGGAGATAATTCACTGCTTTGCTGAAAGTGATGAATGAAGGAAAACAAACTGAGTTTGAATGTCTAGTATTAGTTAATACTCAGCTAAGCCTGGAGAAGAACATAATATGTCGTTTGTAGATCTGATCCCCTGGTATAGTTATCCTGGTATCATAGAGTATTAAAGCTTTGAAGTCATCTAGTACGACTTTTTTTTTTTCCCCAGATGTGGAATCCCAGGTTCAAAGCAGCAGTACAGCTTGCCTGGAGTTACACAGCTAGTGACAGAACTGTAGCTCAAGGAGGGTCTCCTTTATGCCCAGTCCAGAGGTCTCCCTTCTCCACCATGTGAATCAAACCCAGAAACAGATTCTTAAAGACTACTAAGTGGATTTGAGAATACGGCCTAAATGTATTGCATATACCACAGACCGCATTGAAATACTGCTTGCTTTGGCTGTATCACTTTTTAAAAATCCTTGTTACAAGTAATGACTCACTGGGGAGGGGAGAAGGGGAAGGAAACATTCCCAAATAAAGCTTCTAGAAAAACAAAGGCATCAATTATTTTTAATTTTTTTTAAAAAAAGAATATATTCTAAGTGTGGGTGAAATGCCTCCAAATTTATAAATTGAATGTCATGAAGTTCTTTTCCCAAAGCTTTATTCATAAGAGATCTCCTCACTCAAGACACGTTTACTCTTATTTTAGAAATGGACTTAAAATAATAATAGCTGATGGTGACATACATGCTTTCATTTGAGCGCTGTGAGGTAGGTGCTGTTAATACCTCCATTTTACAGATAAGGAAATCAAGGCTCAGAGAAGCTACTTGTCCAGTTAGCAAGTGTATGAAGTGGGATTTTGATCTTTTGTTCTAGGAGCAACAGGGACTCTCATGGAACTGATGTGACCATGGGCAGATCATTTCACCTTTCTAGGCCTGTTTCCTCATCTGTAAACAGGAAAGCATTGAACTAGGTGATTTCTAAGGGCCCTACATGAATGCCTGAATACTTGGTCCACCAGGTCCAATAAATTAGAAGCGATGAATTATGAGTCAGGCTTTCAAAGGGGGCTAGAGTTAGGTACACTCGCAGCACCAAAAATAAAAAAATGGCAGCCAACATGGTGGGAGAAGAAAGAAAAAGAGACATAGAAACATAGCATCTGTTTTCCATCAAGTTCCAGCTAAAATCCCATCTTCCACAAGATGACTTTCCCAATCTCCTTAATGCTAGTTCCTTCCCTCTCTAATTATCTCCAAATTATCCTGTATACCACTAAGCTATTAAAACTTAAAGCTGTCCTAAAACTTTTGGGACATGCTGTTTATCTTGTTTGTATATAGTTGTTGGCATTTCTCTTCCCATTAGACTGTGAACTCTGAGCACAGAAACCTGTGGGGGTTTTTTACCTTTCCTTGTATCCTCAATGCTTAGCACAGTGCCTGGCACATGAATTCTTGTTGACCTGGTACCTTTTAATGTAAGGATCTATTTATCGGTATATAGTTACCATACAACATTAGTGGAAATACTGGAGCAAATGAAATGACTTGTGCAAGATCACACTACCAGTGAGCCTCAGAGGTGAGATTTAAACCCACGTTGTCCAACTTTGACGCCAGTTCTCTTTATACTATCCTGATAACGTTAGGGTCTAAACACGAGATCTTTGCTGTAAACTAAGTGTATCATCGTAGGTTAGACAAAATGATTTCTCAGATCCCTCCTAATTCTGAGTTCCTGTGGTTCTGCGGTTCTTTGACTGACCTTCATTGCAGTAGGTGATATGATTCAAAAGCCTCATTTGACCTCTTACCCTACTTGAAACGGAATAATCATGTACGGTATTGATATAAGGCTCACTGTATTTGCCCTTTCTCATCTTTTCTTGTTAAGCAAAGAACTTTTCCTTTAGAGGCTGGTTATCTGAAAGCAGGACCCAGTGACCACTCTGAAGAGTTAACTCATTAGATAGAATGAAACTTCTTTTGCCTCATGTTTTGTTTTACTTTTGCTGAGGACCTAGCTGCCCTGCTTTCCTAGTTTCCTTTTCATCTTCCTTCCCACTTCCCCTTTCATTCCTGCTCCACGTTGTTCTGTTTTGGGCACAGCAAATATGCACACTCGAGTCGTGTTCTAAGTCTAACTCCCAGCGCCAAACCAAAATAGATCCATCTGGGTCATTGCGTAAGGAGTTGATTATTTACAGCTTATTGCCAATGGCAGTTTTCATAAGATAGGCTTCATCCTGATAAAATGTTACCCCCCAGTGGATCGTTTTTTCCAGCCGAACTGCTGGAAGGATGGAAAGATCTGGCACACTGTTGCTTAAGTAAGTAGACTGCATGCCTGATGAAGAAAAATCATATTATTTTCTCAAAGGACAGAAAGTGGGCACAGTGAAGCAAAAATTGCTAGGAATAAACTTTCCCGATTTTCCATTTTGTTCTGCTACAAATAGCACATTCTATCAATCAGGCTTACTCTAGGAGACTTTTTTTTTTTTGTCTTTCCTCCTTCTTGCAATTTAATTTTGTCCTCTGGAGCTCAGGTGTTTTGTTTTCTTTAAAACATTCTTGAACTTCTCATTTCTTATTAATAAACATGTTCTCCTTTGAGAAGCATTCCTCACCTAGTTACACTGCCTTATTAGAAAGGTGGTACCCTAATTTATAGTTGTTTTATCTTAAATGATCTTTTGTTTTGTGAAAACAATTCTACCTAATGGCCTTAATTTAGAGACAGCCTGAATAATATTTTTATAAATGCAATTTTCTTTGTGTCATTTTGTTATGGGACTAAGTCCAAAGTTTCTCAGAGCTAACACATTTATTTTGAAAGGTACCGATGAGGAGTACGACTCCCTTCCAGTAGTGAGCAGTGTGGAATGGAGTGCTGTGTGAGGTATTACTCAGTATAGGGAATTGATATTTAATCAGTTGGCAGAGACTACAGTACATGAGCAGGAGTTTCATGGGCCAGAAAAGAAACACAGGTTAGAAATACAGAAAATGTTCCGATGTCTAATTAGATTGCATTTAACTTCTCTGCTCTGAATGCAGAGCACTTGCTGGTAGCGCCAGTGCATACACTGGTGCCCTGCCTAGGGAAATCTTTCTTTCATTATCAAAGTCTTATGTTTCGCGTTCCAATTTATTGGTTTTCTATCTTTGTTTAAACATGAAAGCTACTGCAAATTCTTTGTCCCAGAATTGATTATTGATATGGGCCTGTGCCATTTGGAGTTCACACTTTATGTTTCCCACTTTTTCTTTCTTTTTTTTTTTTAACTCAGAGCTTGTATTCCATATTCAATACTTTCCTGAACACAGACACACATCATGTCTGTAGACACTCCAGGACACTGAGTTGGCAACATTTATTCAACAGCACTTTTGTTGCATAAGCTATTGGGGTGTAGTTAGGTAAATGCATCATAATCTTAATGGTTGTGTTGATAGCCTTAATGTGTATTGGGGTACAAATAACACAGCAGTCATTATTGTAATTAAGTTCATTACGAATCATGTCTGCATGATGTCTGGACAGTTATTTCACCTTCCGGGGATTTCGTTTCTTATATGTGAAATAAGGAGGTGAAACTAGGTGATTTGTAAGTTCCCCTCTGGTTCTTTATCTGATCCTATGTGACCTTGAAAAAGTCACTTCCATTCATTGGGTCTCAGTTTTATTTTCTATAAAAATGAAGGGACTGGAATAGAGAGTCTCTCTAAAGGCCCTTCCAGGGCTACAATTCTGTATTTTCGTGTTCTTTGTCCTAAGACCCCTTTCCAGGTCTGACGTTCTTCAAGACTTGACTTTTGTATCAGTCCCTAATGAGGCATCCTCTCCTGTTTACTTTCATTGTGCTCTTTTCCTTCTCAAATTATTTTTTGCATTTGCTTTTCTGAGTAACTGGTATATTGTCTCAGTGGAATGTCAACTACTTGAGGACAGGTGCTACTTTTTGCTTCTCTGTCTTTGTATTCAGTGCCTAGCATGGAGTCTTATACGTATTAAGTGCTTCATAAATGTACATTAGATGAATGGCTTGATCTGTGATTCATATAAAACAGGATTTCTTAATTTTTTTGTATAATGTATCCCTATGGCAGTCTGGTGAAGCCCCTGAACCCTTCTCAACATCATGTTTTTCAGTGCATCAAATAAAAGTATTTTTCTGTTGTTGTTCAGCTGTTTCAATTGTATATGACCCTTTATGACTCCATCTGGGGTTTTCTTGGCAAAGATACTGGACTGATTTGCCATTTCCTTCTCCAGCTCATTATATAGTTGAGAAAACTGAGGCAAACAGGGTGAAGTGACTTGCTCAAGGTTACACAGCTAATAAGTGTCTGAGGACCAGATTTGAACTCAGGAAGATGACTCTTCTGATTCTAAGTGCAGCATTCTATCCACTGTGCTACCTAGCTGCCCCAAAAGAAAATATATAGGATTGCAAAGGAAATCAATTATACTGAAACATAATTATCAAAATATTTTTAAGACTGGATATACATATAGGTGCATATATATACAAATAGACATATATACAAACAGACATACATACAAACAAATATAAACAAAGATAGATAATAGAGATACATGATAAATAGAAATGATGGATTAGACAGAGATGAAAAATAATAAATTAGGCGAGATAGAAAAGTAATCAATCAGATGGGTAGCCAGGTAGTAGGTAGATAGATGGATGGATGGATAGATAGATACAGTATTTTCTGTGTGTTCCATACATTTGCATGGGTGATAAGCTTTCCCAGAATTCTCTCCCTCCTTACTCTGCCTCCTGGCTTCTCTGTTTTCCTTCAAGCCTCAGCTAAAATCTCAACTTATACAAGAAGCCTTCCTTAATCTGCCTTAATGCTAGTTCCTCCCCTCTAAGATTATCTTCAATCTATCAATATTTATTAAACACATACTATGTGCCAGGCACAGTACTAAGCCCAGGGATACATAAAGAAGCACAAAACAGACAGCCTTTGTCTTGAAGGAGGCAAAGAAATGGTGTTTTATACATATATACACATATGTATGTATGTATGTATGTATGTATGTGTACACACTTTGATTTATGACCATATTTGCATGTTGTCTTCCCCCCTTAGGCCATAAATTCCTTGAGAACAGACATTATCTTGTTCTCTTCTATCTGTATTTCTAAAATTTAGCTCAGTGCCTGGGACATAGTAGGTCCCATTAATTAATTAATGCTGGTTGGTTGACTGACTGCTATGCATTGATGATGCAGCTACAAGAAAATGAGATGAGCTTAAGGTCTAAGAGGAGAAAACAGGCCATAAGGGATGGAGTTGGTAAACTGGTGGATAGGAGGAGAGTACCACAGTGCAAGGCTGTGGTTGAGCTGTCGGGAATGCTGGGAGTGATTCTGGGCAGGTCCTCGCCACTCTGGAGGGTTGCTGGGTTTCTCCTCATTGGAGACAGAGTTTGGATGACCATCCATTCAATCATTTATTTTTCTATTTAGCAACATTTATTAAAGACTTCCTATATGCAGGATGTCTTGGTAGGTACCTGGGGGGAAAAGACAAAAAGCTTCAAGAAGCTTCTTTCTGGGGGTGAGGGGGAGTTAAAACAGTCAGTACACAGTTAAGTTATTATAAAGTCTATGCAAAATCCATATAATATACAGTATATATGATTGTTCAGAAGATCAGACCCAGAATCTGAAGTAGTTTCAGGGAGAAATTCCTTAAGTCATTTGGTAGAGGAGAGTGGGTCGCAAAGGGAGTGACTCTCTCTACTTAAGTTCTGGAAGATTTACATCATATAACATTTAGACAAAGATTTCCCACAGAGGAACTCCAGGTAGTGGCTAAGCAGTTTTGCTCAGAGGGCAGCCCAAGAACAAGGTAGATGGAGATAGACACAAGTAACTGTAACCTAAAACAGGAGCTTGGGTGGACCCTTCAGGAGTCCCGGTGTGGTAATCCAAAATAGGAATGCTTTTTGGTAGATCTGGGGCTTGGAGGAATCCAAAATACCTTGCAGCCATCTCTGGCATTAGTAGAGAGTTACTGGGGTCAAGGGACATTCCGAATGCAGACAACCATTAATACGTAAATATATTAATACGTGTTAATATACATAAATATAATAGATACATAAATATATTAAACAATATATTGATTTTTTCTGAACAGTATAATAAATCCTTTTTTCCCCACAATATAAATCCATGGAAAGCATTCAAAGTGAGAAAGGTTCTAACATTCTAAAAGAGCCTTCTGTGGGAGATGATCTTTGATCAGGGGCAGGAATTTTTTGAGATGGTAGTGAGGGGAGGGATGGCCTTCCAACTGTGAGAAACCACTTGTCATTTTATAGTTTTTTGGGGTTTTTTTTGTGATAGGGAAATCTTAGTCAGCCAAAAGTTGGACAAGGTGGCCCTGAAGTCTATTCCAAAAGGGAAGTCCTTTGACTCCATGTTTGCTATTCTACCTTTAGGAAAGCAAGGGAGCCTATGATGTGCTTTTGAAAGAACTCCATAAGACTTTAAAATAAGCAACAGTTTTGATGATTTTATGGAAAAGCTTCTAGAAATCCCATTACACAAAAAACGTCTTTCCCTGATTGATGAGGTAGAACTGAAAAGTTACCCTACATGGGTAAGTTTCTCAGTGATGCCCTCGCTTTCTCCTACTTATCCACCAGCCCTTGTAGTTGGCCATCAGGCCGGACCAAGAACATCTGCCCTGCTGCCTCGTACATCCGCCTACCGCTTTCCTCCTGTTCTCAGGGATTACTTCTGAGACTACTATGATTCTACTTAGAAACCTGTGATTATGAATCTTAGACTGCCTCAGCTGAAGCCCCTTTTCCCAATCACTCCTCCGGGCTTCTTTCATATCCATCAGTGTCAGCCCCATCCCTCTAGGGTTTCTGTTCCATTCTTACTTGCCCTTTCATTGTGCCTGCCCTCTGTCGCCTCTGTTCTCTTATAAACAAGCTACCCTCCTTAATTAGACCTGTGCCGTTCCCTGGGAAATTATTTGGTGCATACTCAACTTTGTATTTTCTTATCTGAGTACCCAGCCTTTCCTCAGAGTTCAAGAGCAGGGAATTCTTTGGTTGAATCCCCAGCACCTACCCCAGTGTTTAAGTAGCCTCTTAGTAAATGTTTATTGATTATTTTCAAGCATCAGTCAGCCTAATCTTTGGAGTTAGCATTATAGCACCCTCCCCCCAATCTCTCTCTCTCTCTCTCTCTCCCTCTCTCCCTCCCTCCCTCCCTCCTTCCCTCCTTCCTTCCCTCCCTCTCTCCCTCCCTCTCCCTCTCTTTCCTTCTCTCCCACCCTCTCTCTCTCTCTCTCCTTCTTTTCCCTCCTCTCCCCTCTCTCTCATTCTGCATGCACAGCGGCATGTCTAGCTAGAACAGAGTTCTTCAGCGCCCTAGAGCTTCAGAATCTTTTGTAAATGTGCAGCCCTAAATATCCCCTACAACCTGGGAATGAAAGAGGCCAAGTTCAAGTTCACTTTTCATGTTCCAGCAGAAGTCCCTACTTGAGGAGAAAACAGTGGGTTCTACTTTGTCCTCTGAGCCTTTGATATTGTGGGGTTTTTTTGTTCATGGCAGCATTCTGAACAGCTGGAAGTCAGAATTGTCCAGGGCTGCCAGGCAGATTTGGAGAGCCGGCCTTCAAGTTACTGAACCTGAAATCAGCCTCTTGCCCCGGGCTTCCCTGGTCTCTAATATATTTTTGTGTTTTTTAAATCAAAGGTCAGACAATAGCTGTGTGCAATGGGACATGTTCTAGCCAAAGACTCTGGGTCAGGCTTTGCTGAGGAAAAGCTTTCTTGCTTCATGCCAGGCTCTTAGTCGTGTTCCTTTTGAGCAGATGCAAGGGGCTGGCATGCGCTGGTCCTCTGAAGGTGCCATAGACTACTCTAAAGATGTCCCCCAGACATGCCTGGCCTCTGAGTACACTGCAATAAAGAGACAAAGAAGGAAAACCCCAGGAGGCTCCTGTACAAATTCCATTCCAAAGTTGGCCCAGCCTGCCCTCCCCGTCCTGTTTCTGGGCCGCTGGAATCCAAGTCAGTGTCCTAGGGAGCCCGGAGCAAACAGGTCTACACTCATGCAAGGCTGAGGACAGTCAGATGATCCTGAAAATGAGAAATTGCTTGCCTTGACAATAGCCAAGCCTGGAGCTGACAGGCAGCACACTGGCCAGGAGCAGATTTGCCAACATGCCTCTGTGCTGACCTGCAGGGTACTGGTTTTTCCAGTAATGGACTCCTCCTAAGCCAAGCCTGACAATTAGGCTGTAAATACTCTGGGGAAAGAGGAGGGGTCGGAGGGTGATGTGAGAAAATGTTCAGTATTAAGTAGACCAGGAGCACCAGATTTATTTCATCCGTGGCCTTCTCTGGCTATTAATCTAAATCTCTAGAGATGAATAACTCATGAATTAACTAGTTTCCACTAATGTTATGAATTAACAGTGAGTAGCCCTCTCCATTGCCCTGCTCCATTTGAAGGGGGTTAGGAATCTCATTTGCATTTATAATTTTGTTTCCTTTTTATGTTAATCCCCTCCCACTGCTGAGGAATTAGGTGTTTTCTCATCTACTGATGGAAACTGCTCCCAGGAGTCCTTTCCTGTCAAGTGACAGAAAATGGATGATTATCCAATGGCCTACCCTTCCCCTCTGATAGGAGGAACTCTCATCTCTCTGGTGAGCTCCTTGGGATGAAGATTTGCATATCTATTAGTTCAACTCTTGGGGTTTGGATTCAAGCAAGCCTTCAGTTCCTGGGCTCTAGTAATAGAATTGTAGACGAGACTCCCCGTTCCAAAATTATTATTTCTCCAATTTGATTAAACTGACTTCATTCATTCAAGCAAGTATTTATTAACCTTCAAATCTGGCAGATACTATGCTAGATGCTAAGGCTGTATGGATGAAAAATAAAGAGTCCCTCCCCTTAGAATGCCTACATTTTACTACTTCTTGCCCCTGTCGTCCCAAGTGGATTCACTATCCATTTTATGACTTCTCTATGAGACAACACTAAACTCGAGGGCCCATCCATATTGGATACTATTTGTTATTGTTTTACAACAGACTTAAAACAGTGACAATGAGAAAAGAGGACAAACTATTGTTGGCACGTCAAAATTCTTCCCTCCAGAAAATGGGATTAAAGCCTTTGTCCTAAAGAATGTACTATTTTGGCATTATCACAACAATGTAATGATAGGATAGACCAGATAACCTCTGAGAGAATGGTGTAGGTTACAATGGAAAGAGCCCTGAACTTGGATTCATGGGATCTATATGACATGAGACCCCGGGCAAGTCACCTAACCACTTGGAGCCTCAGTTTGTTCACCAGTACCTGGAGGGGGTCACAGTAAAAGAACTCCAATCAATCTTTAGATATTGAATATTTATTAAGCACCTCCTACATGCTACGTACTGTGCTAGGACCTGGAGATACAGAAAGAAATAAGGACTGCCTTCGTCCTTGCCCTCAAAGAACTTAACAATTTAATAACAGTAGCTATCATGTGCGTGGTGATTTAAGATTTTCAAAGCATTTTATATGTAATATCTCATTTGATCCTTATAACAGTGTGGCTCTTATTATCTCCATTTTAGAAATCAGGAAACTGAGGCACAAGGAGTTTGTACCTTACCCAAGGTCATACTTCCAGTAAGCATCTTGAGGGAAGATTTGAGCTCAGGGATTCATGTCTCCCATAGAACCTTCTACCTGCCAATCATAGTTCTGTGCCTATGATCTATTTTGGAGTCTTTGAATTCAATTCTTTTAACGCCCTATGGACATTTATACTCTGAATTGACTCCACAAGCAATTCATTGTTTATGAGTGTGGAGGGCAGGCACCATGTTTCTGGTTAAGTCAGGACTGTCTATGCTGTAGCCAGCTCATCCTGGTGAGAGTCAATTGTTAAATTTTCAGTGTCAGCATTTATAATTCAGCAACTGGATAGCACTACACATTGGAGCCTAATTTATGGTTTTGTTGATTGTCTGGAGTTAAGAAAGTGATGGCAAAAAGGTTAATCATGTATATTATACTTAAAAGTGTGTCAGGCATACATTTTTTCCCCATGGAGGGCTGGTTGTTAAATTTTTACTAGCATGCTGTGAGAAGTAGCTGAAGTAAAATTTGAAATGCAATCCAAAGAAGAGAATCTTTGCTCTTGGGATATGGTTTAACTTCTTGAGCCAAAATATGGCATGTGGGGAGTCAAAAGGAAGAAATTATGGGATCATCTTCAAAATGTCAACCCCTTTCCATGCCTACGCTTGTAGCATCTCCTGTCATGCATTCTGCCAACCTGGCCTGCATACTGTTTCCTATATGGAGCACTCAAGTCTCCTGTTGAGACTTTTGCATGGGTCATGCCTCATCTGAACAGGGGAGGGGTTACAGCAAAGGCCCTGAGGTCTGCTCTCCTCTCTCCTCCATCTTCCAGCATCCCAAGCTTCTTTCAGAACTCTGCTCAGGTTTCCCTCTGATCCTACTGTTTGTGCCTTCCCTTCAAGGCCATGGTTAAGAGCATAGTCATTCCCTTCCCCAGCAGGCATAAATCCCTTTCACCACGAGAGGACATTGGCTGGATGTGGCATGGAGCATTCTCAGGGAGCAGCTGGTGATAACAGATTCAAGGCATGCAGGTTGTCTTGGCCTTTCTATTTAGCAGATGGCCAGAACTTGATAGATTGAAGAGATTAGGATCCAAGGCAAGGGCCAAATGGGACAATGGACAAGAGAAGTAAATTAGAACATGGCCTTGAGTAAAGGCTCACAGAGCATGAGGATGGTGCCATTGCCGCCACTCAACAGTTCCCATCCCTTTGGCTCCGCCATTGCTCCATGCCTTCTGCAGAAGCAGGCTTCTTTATGCATGGATGCTTGAGGGTCATTGATGAACTTGGAGGAAGGAGGCTGCCAGGGTGAAATGGGGGCAGTGCCTAGAGTCAGGTCATGATTTGAAGAAGAAAATCTATAAGAATTTAAGGTTCTATATCACTTTACGAGGTATCACTGATGACGTTTTCCCCCCTATTTCCTTAGAATAAAGATAACAAAAACAATAACAATTTTATTTGACATTTGGGGCCATTTACATCTGAGATTTTGTTTTCATGGTGAACTCCCAGTGTGGAAGCTTTTTCCACCTATGGAGATTGGCAACTCATTACTAACTTCTATTCTCAGAGAGCTGGCTAGGACTTTGATACATTAAGTGACTAGTTTGTGGTCATGTCATCTGTATGAGATAGCATGTCATGGATCTACCTGGACTTGGAATCAGGAAGACCTGTGTTGGAATTCTACTTCAGACGCTACCTATGTGACTTCAAGCAAGTCACAGACTCTCAGTGAACTATTGATAATAGCTACCACCACACAGGGTTTTTGTGAACTTGAATGTTCCATATGAGTCAAATATTATTACTATTATCATAGAATAATCATAAACTTATCAGAAAAAAAGGACTTTAGATGATACATAGTAAAATATCCTCATTTTACAGTTGAGGTCTAAAAATGTTGAGTGACTTACCCAAGGTCACAACGGTAGCAAGTGACAGAAGTAAGATATGATCCCAGCTCCTTTAACTCATACATTGGTGTTCTGTCCCCAATTCTATGCTGACAGTGAATATTAGTGCTCCCTCCCATTTATGACAGAATATAAGTACTTTACATAAATTCACTCCTCATAACAACTTGGGGTATCTGCTAGAATCCTGATATCACCAATGAGGAAACAGAACAGCAATATGGGTAAGTCAATAGAACGTCAGCCGCAGAGTCAAGACCCAAGCTTATGTTCTGAGACCAGAGATGCAAACTGTGTAGACTTGGACAAATCACTTAGCCTCTCAGTGCCTTGATCGGCTGCTGTGGAGGAAGATTCCACACTGGGAATTCTCTAAACAAAGAAGATCATGGGCCTACCCCATCTCCAAAAAAGTATATATATAAATACTTTCTATATGTTATCTCATTTAGTCTTCACAACCCTCCCTGTGTATATTAATACCCATCTTACAATTGAAGAAAATGAGATTCAGAGAAATAAAGAAACGATGCACCTCAGGTGGGTCTTGAGCCCTAAGCTCCTCCAAGTGTGGTCTGGTTTTTGTAATATATCTCACAGAAATGCTTATCGAATGCTTTTCATTTCTTTGATCATTCTGGGTATTGACCAAAGTTATCCTTTTTTCTTTGTTAGTGAGAAAACAGGAAAGTCCCAGTTTAGATTTCCCTTGTGTTTTTTTCTCAAAAGTTTATTCTCTCATCAGTTTCACCAACCATGAACAACAGAAGACTCTCTGAGACAAAGGGATTTTGGTTTTATCATTATATGCACAGCATCCTTCAGAATGTCTAGAAATAAATGTTTGAAGAAGGAAGGAAGAAAGGAAGGGAGGAAGGGAGGGAAGAAAGGCCAAGAAGGAGGGAGGAACAATGAAAAGAAGGAAGGAGGGAGAGAAGGAAGAATCTGCAAATTTCACTATGAAGAATTCTCTAGTCAGAGGGCTGAGGTGAGAGTTTTACAAAGAAAAGAACAGATGGTTTGATAAAGGACCTGTATTCCCCCCGCCACTCATTAGGACAGCTCCTCCTTCTCATCCTCACTCAGTTCTCAGAGTCAATGAATCATCATTCAGCAGCTCACAAACTTCTGTATGGCTGCTGGGGTGGGGTGGGGTGGGGTGGAGTGGAGTGGGGTGGGATGGGATGGGAAGAGAAATGGGGCAGATGTGTGTGGGCAGTACATACACTACTTTGAGTTTCTAAGAAAAGAGAACAAGATCTCAAGCCCTGTGATATCAGACTCATATGTACTCCTACCATTTTAAAGTATATTAAGCAGTCTAGAAACCAAACCCCTCAACCCGCTGTGAGAATGACTTCTGTTACCTACTCCCTCCATTCCTTGATCCAATTTAAATTAGTGTATTTCTTCTTCAGCTAAGAGCTCCAAATGATGACGTAGAACGCCAAGTGGACACCTTCTACCCTGATTGAAAACAAGGGAACATTTGAAGACCATCAATAAGTCACTTTTATAAATTCACAGAAAGAACCATTTTGTTAAAATTGATATCTTTCTTTTCTGTTATAATTAACAAATATTTTTCTTTTTAAAAGCAGTAGGTAATTGGCATTGCTATACTTTCCTGAAGTATATCTTTATTTTAGTTGATGGTTAAATACTCAGTAAAAATAATTTTTTTTAAAAAAGGAAGAAAAATAAAACAAAGCATTTTGTTGCTCTATCTCCTGATTCCTTTAAAACCAGAATGACCAGCACGAGGGGTTTGGTCCAGCTCACTGAATCAGATCATGCCCACAAAGGGGACATGGATTTTCATAACAGCCTTTTTCCTCTCTCTGGATGCTGAAAGCCTTCCAAATCAGCCTTCATATACATGAGTCAGAGTTCCTTTTCTCAAGTGACCAATGCATCTCTGATTGAAACAGTGAATGAAGGACTAGAATCGCCATTCCACCATATTATAAAGGGCTGACTAGCATACTCTTAAGATCGCGACTACCACAGTGTCATGGTATTATAATGACAATGGGATAAAGGCAAGAAAAGTTCTTAAACATGAAAACAGGCTTCAACTTTCTGGTCCTCTTTCTCCTTTTCTTCTACTTACCTATTTTGAACTCCACTCCATGGAGGGAATTGACAAATGAGGCCCAGTCCAACTCATCATCAAAGCCTAGCAGATGGGGCAAATTTGGTGTGTGGGAGAAGGGGAGGAAATTTTCTACACCTGTTCAGAATTGGGGTCCAGGCAGCTGTGCTTAGAGGCAGCTATGTCTGAATAATCAGGCACAGAACTCCTCATGCCTGCTGCAATCCAAAATGGAATCTAGATTAGAATGCATGAAAATGTTTGTCTTTCTATTGTACCAAATGAAAATGTTCCCTCTTTGTTTTCAGTCAGTTGATGGTGCCCAAATGACGATCCAGCTCTTGCTCAGGAACTCTCTATAGAAAGAGTCATGGACTCATTTGATCTCAGATAGAAGAATAAAAATAGCCTAACATAGGGTAGACTTGCTTTCCTCCTCCCTGTCATAGATGACAGAGGGCTGTCCTCAAGGGGTCAAGGAGCATGAGTTTAAATCCTTTCCTAGCTATGTGATCCTGGGCAGAATCACTTAACCCTCTCGGAACCTCAGTTTCCTCATTTGTGAAATAAAGATAAGAAATAAATAAAGAAGAAGAGTACCTTTGGCACAGGGGTGTTGTGAGAATTAAATAAGAAAATGCACGAACTCTTACAATTGGCATTGGGCAGTTAGGTGGCACAATGGAATAAATCTTTGGCTTGGAGTCCAAAAGATTTAAGCTCATATCCTTAGACACTGGCTAGCTGTGTATGTCTCTGGAGAAGTCATTTAACCTACTCAACAATAAAATGAACTAATAATATGCTCCCCAAACCTTAAGAATCTCCATAGGTATCCACTATTGTTATTTGTCGTTATTCATGTTCTGATCTTAGATTTGACAGAGTTCAGTTAGAAATATGCTTTGAACAAGTCACTGTCTATTAATAATCTTTCGTGTTCAATGTTTGGTATCACTGTCCCCTTTAGGGTAGTGGTTGTTTCATTTTTGTCTTTGTATCACCAGCACCACACAAGGTGCCTGGTACATGCCCAGTAGGCATAAATACTTGCATATTGTTTTATTCAACTGAACAAAATAATTTTTTTTTAACCACATAAAAGCATTGCTAATATAAGTGCATCTGCTTTAGGTTCCCTGAAAGCATCCTTAATATGACTCCAGTCTCAGACAAGATGATGGATGACATCTACCCTATCCTGTTACCCCTATGGTTTTGATTTTTTTGTACTAAGTTTCCATATTTTAAAGACTTTTCATTCCAGATCATTGGAAGATTATGACGATTCAGTATAGAAACCACCTTCAGAAAAACAAGCAGTTCTTTCATTTTGGTGAAGCAATGTTTTGTTCAGGAGACTGTGCGCAATGGTTTCATTTGGAGTGATACTCCAGTCTTAGGAGAGTTATTTATTAAATTCTCAAGGATGATGGGTAGTCTCTGTATGTTGAATGGGGATTTGTTGTCTGCTAACTTATGACAGACCATGAGCTACCTTCCAGTGATTCCAGTAACTTGAGTGTGCCTTTCCCAAGTATTCTTTGGGTGATATATTTTCACAGCCTGCGGTTGTAAAAAATATCTACCATTTCCTTGCCTGGTCATTGAGTCCAGACTCTTCGTTTTCTCTTGGTTATCATCATCATTGTCATCATTATCAGTCATCCCACAGATGTTCTAGGATGTCTTGCTACCCAGCTAGATTAGAATTACTCACTATGAAATGTATTTTAACCCTAAAATAATGTAGTTAAACTATAACCAGAAAAACCAGTGACTGACAGGAGATCTCATTGAGGGGATTCTTGGTCAAGTGCATATTGACCTAGAAATAACCCCAGAGGTTCTATCCAAAGCTCGAAGTCTATGATCGAGAGAAGTCTCATGCTATCAGCAGTTCCACCACGCATCTCTTGAGTGTACTGCATTAGTAGTCCTATGATAGGCTCTCAAAGAGATTCAGAAATAAATGAAGAACCAGAATCCCTGCCCTTATGAAACTGAAAAGTTTTGTGGAGAGGAATAAAACAGATACAAAAATTAAATTTGGTGCCAAGTGTGAAAAGATGTGGTGTGCATGGGAGCCCAAGAGAGAAGCAAAACCCTTCTGGATAAGGACAGTCAGAGACGGCTGAATGAGAAGAGTGTGGATGAAAGCTGTGTCTTGAGGAATGGCTATGTTCATCTGACTCAAGTGTGCGGGCAGCACATTAAAGGCATAGGAAAGAAAAGGCCCAGAGATGAGGGAACACAAGCCATATTTCCACATCTATAAAATGAGCTAAAGAGCTGAGTTTCTCAAGGAAGAAGCTAGAAATCAGCAAAAGCCATTTTCTGAAAGTGGGGAGATATAACCTCATGGAGATATCAATTAATCAGCATTTTATAAGCACTTACTGTGTGCAAGATACTGTGCATGTGTGAAAACAGTCTTGTTCTCAAGGGGTTTAGGTTCTCATGGGGGAAATAATGTGTGAATACACATGTATGTGTGTGGACACATGTGTGTGTGTATATATATATACACATACATGAGGGTATATATACATGCACACATAGACATATATATAATATATACAAAGTGGCAACCAGGTAATTTCAGAGAGAAAGGTACTGGCTGTTATGCAGAATGAAAAAGGTCTTCTATAGAAGGTGATATCTAAGCTGAACCTAAAAGGAAGTCAAGGATTTAAAGAGGTAGAGATAAAGAAGGAGAATATTCCAGTCCTAGGGTCTAGCCTATGCAAAAGCATGGCAGCGAGAGATGTCACAACACATATGGGGAATACTAGCAAGTAAACCAAATGGCTGGTTCTTAGGGTACATGGAAGAGGACTGGAAAGATAGGAAGCAACTATTTTGGGAAGAACTTTAAATGCCAGAGAGAGGAATTTTTCTTCTATCCTAGAGGTACTAAGGAACCACTGGAATTTAGTGATGGTGACTTGGTCAGACCTGGGTTTTAGGAAAATCACTTTGGTGATTGTAATGGGATTAGACTGGAATAGAAGGGACTTGAAATAGGGAGTTGTTAGAAGAGTTTTGGCGGAGAGCTAAGAGTCAGTGAGCACCTGATTTAGGGTGATTGCTCTGGCGGACAGCTAAGAGTCAGTGAGCACCTGATTTAGGGTGATTGCTCTGTGAATAGTCAGAAGAGTCAGGGTTGTAGAAATAGAGATAAGATTTCATGCCTAAGACATGTGACGTGATTGGGAGTTAGAGAGTCAAGAATGATACCAAGGTTGTAGAGTTCAGGGATTGAGAGGATGGTAGTGCCCTCAAGAATGGCGTGGAAGTTTAGAGGAGGGGCAGGTTGGAGGGAAGAAGATGAGTAGTGAATTTTGATTGAAGGATATTGAATTTAAGGTGACAACAAAATATCCAGTTTGAACTGTTTAATTGGTAGTTGTTGATGGAGAACTGGAGCCCAGGGAAGAGACTGAGGCTGGAGATACAGAACTGGGAATCATTTGAATGAATAGAGGCTCTAATAGTACCCAAAAGAGCTGATGATGTCTCTGAGTGAGGAAAGAAAAAAGGAGTCTCAGGACAGAGCCTTGGGGGACATATGCAGGTAGTAGGCATGAAATGGATGAAATAAAAAGATTGAGGAGTTAATAAAACATTCAGCAAGTAATGGATTATTCTGATACCTTTTCAATGACGTTTATCTGACAAGGCTTTAACTATAAAAACACACACATACACACATAAACCTGCAGAAAAATCCCAGGGGCTTTGTTTAGATTGGGATATTTCTCATGTATTATTATTATTTCCTTGAGGGCAAGGTCTGTCTTTTGCCTCTTTTTTGTGTATATCATAACAATTTCTCATGTTATAATGTATTCTGAGAACTTTTTTCTTTTGATTTCTTCTATTTCATTGCATCATAAATTTCAAACACTTGGTGGAAGCTATCATACAGATATGTGAGAACTAAGCAGCTTACTTGATAACATCTCCCCACACCCCACACCCCTCTTTAGAAGATTAAACGGAGACTGTTATGTCTGATGCCAGAAGAGATTTCACCAATCATGTATCCTTTCCATGTAGGTCAGTCAGAGGGACAATCCAGCTCTGGATCCTATTATCCATGGATTGAAGGGTGTCGTCCATCATGGTAAGTAAGATACTTCAACTTCCTTTGGCTGGAAAAAGAAGAAGGGCCAGAATCCCAGCCTAAAGGGATAGGGTCACCCTTGAGAGGACATGTGGAAGCACAGATTCTTCATTCTGTGATGTCTAAGGGCATTAACACCACAATTTGATTGGTAGAAAGTAGACCCATTTGTTACTCCCCCATGGGCTCAGGCTAACGGTAAGCCATTTGTTTCTTTTTAGTCACTGCTCAGGAATGTACTCTTTATCAATTACAGGCCAGGCCCATAGATCATTCCTATTAGTACCAGATACTTCACACCTGATATTTGTCTTACCCTTGTTCTAAAAATACTCTCCTTTCAAGTTTCTGCTCATTTATAAGTTACTTTATTTGTCTTTGACATTTTGGGAGCTGATGCTGAAACATCAAATTGATCACATAAATTAATTATACTTTTTTTCAGCTGATGAGCATCATTAGGGTACTGTATGTATATACATATATTATTAATATGCATGTATATGTATTTGTGAAGCTAGGGGCAGCTAGGTGGTTCAGTGAATAAAGTGCCAGACTTGCAGTCAGAAAGAGTTCAAATACAGTCTCTGAAGGTAGTTGTATAACCCTGAGCAAGTCACTTAACCTCTCTTTGCCTCGATTTCTTCATCTGTAAAATGAAGGTAATAATAGCACCTACCTTCAGGGTTGTCGTGGGGATCGAATGTTACAGTAATTGTAAAACGCTTAGCGTAATGCCTGGCATATAGTAAGTATTACATAAATGTTATCTAGTACTAGTATTAATTCTAGTAGTATATGATAGGGAGCTAGGGACTGGTGGACTTGTCATTTCCTTAGTATAGGGGACTCCCAGGTATGGAAACTCTCTCCACCATTGTAATTTGTAATTTTAGAGAATTGCCAAAACACTGAGAGGTTAAATGATTTGTCCAAGGCCACAGCTAGTATGTGTCATGAGTGAGATTTGCACCCTTTTGTTCCTGGCTCCAAGGCTGTCTCTGTATTCCAGGTAATTCTGTCATATACATAAGAAACAATGTGTGGTGTGCATATACACACATGTACCTATAAACATGTGTGAACAGACACACACTGGGCTGCTGCCTGTTTTTCCTGCATCCAACTTATTATCCCCAAACTCATTACAGGTAGAGAAGGAAAGATGAATGTATCATCTCTCCTAGGGCTGAATTTTATTGGAGGAATTTTCTTGCAACTTTATTATCAGTAATGCATCATTAGCAATGACACCAAGATCCTCTAATTTCAAAAGTACCCTTGTGGCAGCCAGCAGTGGGAGTCTGGGCTTAATGTAATGATTTGCAAAGTTTTAATAATCTAATTAGAATTCCAAAGGCATCAAAAGAAATGGCAGTTAGGTACCACAATAAATCTCCTTTCCATCTATACTGCTGTGATAAAACATCACACCTTTTCAGAGGATTGTCTTTAGACATTAGCTAACGCCTTCGAGCTTAACCAACATTTTTTTCTTCCTTCTTCTGACTGGTAGTCTCAAACCAGCAGACAGTGTAAGATGGAAATAAATAGCATTAAGAAGTAATTGCCCTCTTTTCAGAGTCATTTAATGACAGAAATGAAAAATTAGGGTTAAATGATAACACCCTCAGAAAGCCTACTTTTGAAGAAATCACTCTAAGTTTTCCATGATTCTGTAAATTACAGAATTTACCTGGACAGTAAAGCCTATATCCTGAGCAAGAAGGTAGGTTGGTTTCTACCACAATGGAATCAATGTATTCACTAGAGAACACAGTAAACATGTAAAAATTTCCTTGAGATACCCCTGACCATTAGGATTGGTTCTGAAGTCTCCTTGACTTTACCTAGTGTCTTTTATATTTTGAGTTTCCCCTGTTGCCTAAAACACTTGTAGAATGTATGCTGATTTATTGGATTCCATTCCATATTGGAATCTGACAATAAATGAAGGAATTTTCTCAAGATTTTTTTGTGCCTCATTATCTTGGCATCTTTGCTATTTTAAAAACCTATTATGAGTACTTCCAGGAAGAGATCTGTCCCTCAGCAGTCTGGGAAACTGACTGTCTGCTAACCAATACTCCATATGAGTGTGTAGGTAGAAAATAATCTTTCAGCAAAATTTATTGAGCATCTATTTTGTACTAGACTTGGTACCTGGCACAAAGTAAGCCCTTAGTAAATGCCCTTAAGAGCTGTTTCTCCTTCAAAAGCAATTAATTGTTTGATTAGACTCCTTGGGGAGGAGTAGGAAGGTCACTATGGTGCAGGACAAAGAATGCTGGGTTTCAGGGTCATAGGATCTGAATTCAAAGCTAAATTCCTCCATTTACTACCCTTGTGACCTTGAAAAGTCATTTCTCTTCCCTGGGCCTCAAATTTCTCATCTACCATCATTCAATCAGGCATTTATTAAGGACCTACTGAATACCAGGCACTGATCTAGATACTAGGGATACAGTAGTAAGAGATAATGTTATGTAAGGAACATGAAGAAGGTCAGTTTGACTGAACCAAAGCATGTACAGAAAAACACATAAAAAATGTATAATAAAACTAGAAGAGTGGGTTTGGAGTCAGGTTATAGAAGGTTTTAAACTCCACACAAAGGAGTTTGTGTTATATACTTTTAAGCAATAAAAGCTTTTGAATCAGGGGAGTGGCATGTCACATCTGTGCTTTAGGAAATGAACTTTGACAGTTGGGTAGAAAATGAGATGGTTGATCAAAAACCACTCTCAAGCCTCTGCCAATTCTAAATCTGTTCTCTTGTGACTTTGGTCGTTGTCTCTATGTAATCAGCACCCAGCAATAAGCATCCTACTGAGGTTATGTAACTTAAATCTGTAGTGGACCCAGTGGTATGCTGGAGACAACTCACACAGGCCCAATCATTAAATTTTAAGTGGTAGCATTAGCACCTCAAAGATCAGCAAATGCAATAAATCAGGGCATTATTTTCCCCTTGAGAGTCGGTTGTTAAATGTTTGCCAGCAAGCTTCTCCCTGGACCTATTCAGCAATCTTCTGATTTCTTCCTGCTCTATTAAGCAGCATATGAATAAGAGTGAGGGAAGGAGACAGTTGGAAAATTGTGTGAGGTATACAAGAACAAAGAATGAAATACTCTCTGCCTTCACAGGAGTTACATTCTAACTGATTGCCAAGAGACTAGAGTAGGTCTGCATAGAATTTTATCCCTAGATAGGGATTAGGAGGTTATCTGGTCCAACCCTCTTATTTTACAGATGAGGAAACTGAGCTTCAGAGAGGGAGAAGTTTCCTAAGATCACTTTAGCAAACCAATATTTGGCAGAGGAAGGGAAGGAAGGAGAGAAAGAAGAAAATAAAGTGACATGGACAATCTATAAATATTAGATTTTCAAATAGCTGGTTAGTATAGAGAAGTAAAAAAAAAGATTTGCTGATTTCAGAGAAATAGTCTACCATCATTCATTTGAGTCATTACTCTTCATAGTTGATGGTCTTTCTAAGTTATTTTGTCCTTCCTAAAAGAAATAAATCTTTGAATTGTCAAAATACTGTCTTCAGGAATAGCAGGGATTCTCTCTTTTTTTAATGTTTATTTATTTATTTTTAGTTTTGAGTTCCAAATTTTCTCCCCTCCCCCACCCCATAACACCTTGCATTCTGATTACCCCTTCTTTCAATATCCTCCCTTCCATCACATTCCACCCTTCCCTTATCCCCATCTTCTCTCTTTTCTTGTAGGCCAAAATAGATTTCTATACTCCATTACTCGTATTTCTTATTTCCCAGTTGTATGCAAAAATGTTTCTCAACATTCGTTCCCAATACTTTGAATTCCAACTTCTTTCCCTTCCTCCCTCCTCACCCATCCCCACTGAGAAAACAAGCAAGTCAATATAGGCTATATATGTGTAGTTTTCAAAAGACTTCCATAGTAGTCATGTTGTGTAAGACTCACTGTATTTCTCTCCATCCTATCCTGCCCCCCATTTATTCTATTCTCTCTTTTGACCTTGTCCCTCCCCCTAAGTGTTTACTTCTAATTACTCCCTTCTCTCACTTGCCCTTCCTTTTATCATCCCCCTTACCCTACTTTTCCCCTTC
Source organism: Bettongia penicillata ogilbyi (assembly GCA_023548195.1). Taxonomy (NCBI): domain Eukaryota; kingdom Metazoa; phylum Chordata; class Mammalia; order Diprotodontia; family Potoroidae; genus Bettongia; species Bettongia penicillata. The sequence continues at coordinate 2,403,235 of JAJHZJ010000062.1, read as the reverse complement.
TCCCCTACTTTCCTGTAGCGTAATACAGATTTTAATACTAAATTGAGTGAGCATGTTATTCCCTCTTTTAGCCAAATGTGAAGATATTAAGCTTCACTTTTTCCCTCTCACTTCCTTCCTTTTCTCCTCCACTGAATGAGCTTATTCTTGCCTCTTTTATAAGTGATAATTTGCCCCATTCCATTTCTCCCCTTCTCCTCCCAATATATTCCTCTTCCACCCCTTAATTTTATTTTTTTGGTGTGTGTGTGTGTGTGTGTGTGTGTGTGTGTGTGTGTGTGTGTGTGTGTGTATATATATATATATATATATATATATATATATATATTTGTGTCTGTGTGTGTGTTTAATCCCTCAACTACCTAAATACTGAAGAAAAGTCTCAAGAGTTACAAATATTACCTTTTCATGCAGGAATGTAAAGAGTTCAATTTTAGAAAGTCTTTAAGATTTCTCTTTCCTGTTTACCTTTTCATGCTTCTCTTGATTCTTGTGTTTGAAAGTCAGATTTTCTTTTCAGCTGTGGTCTTTTCATCAAGAATGGTGAAGTCCTCTATATCATTGAATGACCATTGTTTTCCCCTGAAGTATGCTGGGTAGGTGATTCTGGTTTTAATCCTAGTTCCTTTGACTTCTGGAATATCATATTCCAAGCCCTTCGATGTCTTAATGTAGAAGCTGCCAGATCCTGTGTTATCCTCTGGAACTCTGGAATTGGACTACAATGTTCCTAGGAGTTTCTCTTTTTGGATCTTTTTCAGGAGGTGATCAGTGGATTCTTTCAATATTTATTTTATCCTCTGATTCTAGAATGTCAGGGCAGTTTTCCTTGATAATTTCAAGAAAGATGATGTTTAGGCTCTTTTTTTGATCATAGGTTTCAGATAGTCCCATAAATTTTAAATTTAAATCTCTCCTGGATCCATTTTCCAGGTCAGTTGTTTTTCCAATGAGGTATTTCACATTATCTTCTATTTTTTCATTCTTTTGGTTTTGTTTTGTAATTTCTTGGTTTTTCATAAAGTCATTAGCTTCCATCTGCTCCATTCTAATTTTTAAAGAACTATTTTCTTCAGTGAGCTTTTGAACATCCTTTTCCATTTGACTAATTCCGCTCTTTAAAGCATTCTTCTCATTGGCTTTTTGGGCCTCTTTTGCCATTTGAGTCTATTTTTAAGGAGTTAATTTCTTCAGCATTTTTTGGGTCTCTTTTAGCAAGCTGTTGACTTGCTTTTCATGGTTTTTTTTTGCATTACTCAAATTTCTCTCCCCAATTTTTCCTCCACCTCTCTTTCTTGATTTTCAAAATACTTTTTGCATTCTTCCATGGCCTAAGACCATTGCATATTTATTTTGGAGGTTTTGCATACAGAAGCTTTGACTTTTAAATCTTCCTCTGAGCACTTAAATTGTTCCTCCTCATCCAAAAGGGTGGAAGAAAATACCTACTCACCAAGAAAGTAACTTTCTATTGTCTTATTTTTTTCCCCTTTTTGGGCATTTTTCCAGCATGTTACTTGACTTTTGAGTTCTTTATCAGGGCAGAGCTCAGGGCTGAGATTCAGATCGGCTGCTCAGTTCCCCCAGGGGCTCTAGGTGGAGGGCTCCAAAAATGGAAGCTGCAGCTACAGTGGCGTCTGTCAGGGTCCACAAAATTCCCCGCTCTCCTGAGTGACTGAGCCCTCCCACTGACCTTTGAAACTGTCTGTGGTGTCTGTGGGTTGAGCAATCTGGGAAGTACTGCTGCCAGGGGCTCCCTGAAGTCTGTTCAGGGTCCTGTCCTTGCCACGTCAGTCTGCACTTCACACTTCCTGGGCTTTGCGGTGTGCGCTCCAGGCTTCCTGGACTGCACTGCATGTGCCCTGCGCTTCCTGGGCTGCACTGCATGAATATCAGGGATTCTCATTGGAAGTTGGTTAAGGAATCTGGGTTACCTGCTAATTTGATGGAACATAAGCAGGTCCCTCATGGTGTTCCTGGCTTAGTAATGATGATAGAAAAACCTGCACAGAAAAATCAGTACCTATTATGTTGCTATTCAGTATTGGCCTTATTTCCTCAGATTCTAATACTGGTGTCTTTGAGTCTAAATATCACGTTAAAGCAAGGTTGTTGTTTTTTTTAATTGCTTTTAAAAAGGAAGAATTGTATAAATCCCTAAATTATGATGCACCCCGGCAATGTGTTAGAGGAAACATGATCAATTGGGCTTCCATCATGACAAGTTCAGTTCCCGATGATCCTGAGGGGAGCTCAGTAGCTCCTTTTTATGAGGCAGATTATTGTCTATAAAAATAAAGACAGAGGTGATTGGCAGCTAAGTCTAGTTCTGTCCAATTTCCATGGTAACTAAAAAGCCTTACAAATCATCGTTTATTCCAGGTGAGTAACTCTCTGGACCCTAGAGATCAGAGCATTTAGATGTGATGGAAAGAACCCCAGTGATACAGAGAAATAGAAAGAAGCTTAGATTTGAACCCAGGTCTTATGATTCTGTGAATTAACTGGGAGACTTCACCCTCATCTATCAAGCAGAACTAATAATCCCACCCTTATTTATCTCAAAGAGGTGTAAACCAGCACAGATAAAGTAACAAAGAGGAAAGAACTGTGTAAAATATAACATGAATATAAAGTTTTATTTGTTTTAAAATATTCTGTTCTATTTTGTGTATACTCAAGTAGATTTCATTCCCCTTAGTCCCTCCTTCTCCAGGAGAGCCATGCTTAATAACAAAGAATTGTAAAAGAAAAAAAAATGAGATAATAATAACTCACAATTATATAGCAACTTTTAAGGATTTCAGAGCATATTGTAAACATTATCTCATTGGAGGTTCATAGCAGCCTTGAAAAATAGGTGCTATTTTTATTCCTATTTTACAGATGAAGAAACTGAGTGAGAAAAAGAATAAGTGAATTGCCCAGGGTGACAATTAGAAAGTGTCTGAGGCTGGATTTGAACTCAGATCTTTCTGACTCCAGGTTCTATGCTCTAAACAGATTAGAGGCTGTTTACTTAAGATGCAGTGAATCACATGTCTGAACCCTTGAGCTGGGGGACATGTCTTCTCTAGGCCTTCTTTGGGACCAAGACTATTCTTAATCATTTCTCAGCATTCCAGTTCAGTTATTTTGTGACTGTTCCTTCCACTTTTATTTGCATTGTTCTCATGGCCCTGCTGTCTTCACTCTATATTCTTTCTCCTGTCTTCCCACACTCCTCTAAATTCCCCATAGTTGGCACTTCTTATAGCATAGTAATATTCCATTAAACTCTTATTAATGGGTCCCAGTTTGTTTGGTCATTCCCCTAATCAATGGACATCTGTCCCGTTTCTGGTTCTTTACTAACACAAAAAGTGTTGCCATATATTGGGGAATTTATATTTATGTGTGGAAAGAGAGAAAGAGAGGCAGGGAGAGAGAGGGAGAGGGCACCCCTCTCTTTGGATCATTCCCTCCTTGGTATATAATACCGCAGTGAGATCTCTGGTTCAAAGGTATGAATGCTATAGTCACTTTATTGGATAATTTCAAATTGATCAGCTCTTATCTATTGTGCTGCCTGGACTCATGAAGCAAGAATTATCCTTATTCAGGAAATATTTCTCACCTTCCTCAGTGCTTGGGTATTAGGAATAAAAACAAAAAAAACTCTCTGCTTTTTTGGCATTTTCTATGTACAAACAATAAATGTAAACAAGATAAATTCAGGATGAATGGGAGATGTATGCGAAGTATATGTTTTGAGTATTTAAAAATAAGGAACCATTGTTGGGGGTGGTAATGAGGCGATCAGGTCACACACAGATATCACTTAAGCTAAGGCTTAAAGGTCTCAGGACTGATTCAGGAAAAGAAGATCTGGAAGACTGAATTAGCTGTTTCCAATCACTGCTCATCCAGATTTATCCATAGTCTTTCAATAACCCCAGGCAAGTGATTTGGCACTGAAATGTAGTCAATTCCAATAGCTTTGATCATCTCTGATCTGATGGTGAGAGGTATAGACTAAAGGGACCTCATCTTTAAAAACAAGTTTTAAAAGTATATTTTTAAAACTATGATCTGCTCTAAACTGCTTAATATTATTTTTAACAATCCCCTCCATCCTCAAAAGAAAGTTTGTCTCTATGTTCTAACAAACTAAAAGACATTAAAATGGCGTCCCCCTCCCTCTTGTCTATCACTTGAAAAGCTAACTTTTATTTTTTTGAAAGGAAATTCTTCTCTACATCACTCTACCCAAAAATGATTTCCTTTTCTGCCCTGTGGGCCCCTCAGTAAGCAACAAAGATTTTTTCTTAGAGAGGAGAAGGGAATGGGGAAATGAGGAGAGTCCAAAAGTGCTGTAAACTCCCTTAAAAGCTTATACTAGTGAATGTGAGGTGGTGATTCTGCCTTCCGTAAAAGTCTTTAGAAGAAAGTCATTAGTGATGGTACTTGTTGATTAGCATCTGAAAAAAGTCATCTAATTGTGTTGCAAAATAAGGCCATTCCAGGTTTTCTTCTCAAAACCCAGCCTTAGATATCTGAGTGTGACAAAGTCCCAGTCCTTGAAGAACACTCATTTGAGGGATTCACTTTTTGCGACAGATTGGGTAGAGGTCAGGAAAGTTTTCATGCAAACAATGGCATGTAAGCCCAGAATGTGTAGGCACAAGCATTGGACCTAGAATCAGAAAGAGCTAAGTTTTGGCTTTTTTTTAACTTTTAAAATAATTACACTTTATCTTAACATTAATTTTTTTTCAGTTTTAAGTTTGAATTTTCTCTCTCCTTTCAGTCCCTCCCCCAGGCAAGCAATAGGATATCAATTATACATGTGAAATCATATAAAATATTTCCTAATTAGCCTTGATGTTCTTTCTCCCCCACCCCCAAAAAGGGGGCAAGTAAAATAAAATTCGTGAAAAAAGGCTGCTTCAGTTTACACTCAGAGTTCATCACTTCTCTCTAGAAGTGGATAGCATTTTTCATCATGGGTCCTTTTGAATTATCTTACATCGTGGTCTTCATCAGAGTAACTAAGTCTTTCACAGTTGATCATCATTAAAATAGCATGGTTACTGTGTACAATGTTTTCCTGTTTGTGCACACTTCACCTTGCATCAGTTCATATAAGTCATCTCAGGTTTTTCTGAAACCATCTTGTTTATCATTTCTTATAGCACAGTATTCCATCACAATCATATATCACAACTTGTTTAGCCATTCCCCAGTTAATGAGCACCTCCTCATTTTCAGTTCTTTGCCACCACAAAAAAAAAAAGCTGGTATAAATAGGTCCTCTTCCTTTGCTTTTCTTTGATTTCTTTTCAGATGCAGTATTGCTAAGTCAAAAGGGTATGCCCAGTTCTATAGCCTTTGGGGCATAATTCCAAATTGTTCTCCAAAATGATTGTACCAGTTCACAGCTCCACTAACAGTGCACTGTTGTCCTGATTTTTCCACATCACTTGCAGCATTTATCTTTTTACTTTTCTATCTTGTTAGGCAATGTGATGGGTGTGAAATGAAACCTCAGAATTTTATTTTGCATTTCTCTACTCAGTAGTGTTTTAGAGCATTTTTTTCACTGGATTTTTGATAGTTTTGATTTCTTCTTCTGAAACCTGTCTATTCATAGTCTTTGACCATTTATCAGTTGGGAAATGGCTTTTATTTTTTTATGTAAATCTGACTTAGTTCCCAATATATTTGAGAAATGTGGCTTTTATCAAATAAACTTATTGTAAAAAAGAAAGAAGTTGAAATCTCACCTAAGATACTTACTAGCTAAATGACATTGGATAAGTCACTTCACAACAGTGTACCTGAGGTTCCTCAACTGTAAAATAAGGATAATAATCTATCTCAGAGTTGTAAGGATCAAAATGATATCATATTTGTGAAATACTTGTTACAGGGCTTGAAACCTGGTAGGTACTTAATAAATACTTTTCTTCTACTCTTCCCCTTTTCCTTTTATGAAGCTAAGATTTCTAAGACATGGAATGGAGGAATCTAAAAGACATCCCAGGAGTGCACAAAGGAGCCATTAAACCATTTGTGAACAAAAGTGACACGATCAGACTCCTGCCTTAAAAAAGTTATTTCTGTAGCCCTTTGGAGGATGGACTGTATAAGAGAGACTGAAAGCAATTAAGAGGCTATTGTAAATGTCTAGGAAAGAGGTGAAGGGAGTTTAAACAGGAGTATGGTGGCCCTGGAAGTCGTAAGACATGTTGTGGTAGTAGATATGACAAGACTTGCCAGTGGACTGGATATAAGTGGTGAGAATGATTGCAGAGACATGGGTCTCTCAAAGATTTTGAATGAGGTAAATAGAGATGTTGATGCCTGTTAAAAATCAAGAATATTTAAGACTATTACAGTTTTGGCAGTAAAAGGGAAGAAAATAAATTCTGAGATGCTGATGGGGCATCTAGCTGGAGAAGTCTAGTAGACCATTGACAACATGGGACTAGATTTCAGGAGAGGGTTTGACTTACTGATTTCACCATCATCCATGTAGAGCGGATAACTGGTCCCATGAAAACAGGTAAAATCACCTAGAGAGTGTTTCAGGTAGAAGAGGATCCTCTTCTTGATGGTATTGATGGTGGTTGCTCAGCCAAATTTTAGGGGAGAGCTCTTGGCTGGCAATAGGAAGCAGAAAGTGGTCTTATATGCAAGGAGGAAAAAGAAATTTCTTTTAGGATGAATACACTTTCCCATAAAAGGTGTCATTGCCCCAAAGGCAATGGTGATATGTTTTAAAATAGAGTAGCACTAAGAAGGGAGAGAGGCATCCTTGGCTTGGTTTCCCAGTGGAGCCATTCATCGGTTGCCATCAGGCATCACAACAAGAAAACACAGTTAGCAGTGTGACAGTTTTTTCAACTTTTACCATAACTACCCCTGACAAGCTGTTTGCTCTGTGTGCAGAGTAATTGCGAGCTGAAGAAAGAAAGGTGGCTGCCTTGGGATTCCATCATTAGCAGGAGACTTGTGAGGCAAATTTTCTATTGGAATCAAGAAAGGGAATGAAAAGAGCATGAGATGGGGTGTCAGGTAATATGCTAAAAATTGGATAGTTGACTGCTCTGGGGACATTATCTCTCTGTCTTTCTGTCCTTGGAATGCTCTTCAGTGTTAACACTGCCCAGTCCCGCTTGTCTTGCCAGACCATAGTGCTTCTTGCCTGTGCTATAAAGGAAGAGAGAAGATAGAGAACCTCACATAGGAAAGCCACCTGCCTGAAGTGTACAGAAGCAGGGCAGTGGAGTCCGGGTCCGAGATCTTTGGGCCACTCATCCTTTGACATTGTCCATGTAACTACAGTCTCCCTTCTAGACTTTCTCCTCACATTATTATCCTTCTTGGAGTTCTCTTGGAGCAAAGATTCTTGACTATTTTCATATAATGGACCTCTTTGGCAGACTGGTAAAGCCAATGGACCCCCTTCTCAGAATAAGATTTTTAGATGCATACAATTAGGTACATGGAATGACAAATGAAACCAGTTATAATAAAACACCATTTTTAAAACTTCATAAACATTGGGTTACAAAGCAGAGGGTTGTAGCCAGATTGTGGGAGTTGTGTTTTAGAGCAGATAATTTGGGGGAGGAAAAGCATCAGGTTCTACTTCCTACTGGAAGCCTTTCCTGATTTTTCCCCATCATTAGTGATCTTCCCTTCTCGATATAATTTTGTACATGATTTCTATGTACTTATCCATACACAGGTTAAATCTCTCCAGTAGAATAGGCAGGAATAATCTCATTTTTTTCTTTCTGTCTGCAATGCCTGACATATAGTAGGGTCTGAACAATCACTCATTGAATTAAATTCAACAATTGCATATAAAAGAATGTCATATTTGGAATGTAAATAGAATATTCAGTAGAGTAGACCATAAGCTCCCTGAGGACAGGGATTGTATGTTTTTTTTTCTTTTTACCATAAGTATCTAATATAGCATCACTCATATGCACCTATATTGTACTACCTTGGCACTGGAGGTACACAGACAAAATCAAGTGGCCCCAGCCTTCACCGCCATGCTGATTGTTACATTTTACTGTATATTTTGAATTTTACGGTCTACTGTGTGAAACAATCAAATCAGTTTATGCTTTCAAATTCAGTGACTTTGATATAAAGGTGAACATAGAGTAGGACAGCAAATAAAAGTGTATCAGAAAATATGGTCTAGGAATAAGAAATGAGAAATGTCCAAAGGATTGTGGCCTGCACAGAAAGTTCACCTCTATCCAACAGCAATACTTTTCTCCAAGAAGATAATCAGCAGACACTAGACGTGGTGAGCTCCTAATCACATAACCAAAAAATCAAATTGATTTTGTTTTAAAAGACAAGAATGAACGTGTTACTGATATGAGATTCTTCCCTGAAGAAATTTACTGTGTACAATCAAGCCACCAAACTTGTTAAAACAAAGACCAAAATTAATATAAAGCTAGAAGAATAAAATTGAGGAAAAGTTATACAACTCACACATAGTAAGCCTTTAGCAAGTATTTGTTGGCCAACATGTTTGTTATGTGGAAGATACCATGCTAGAACCTGGGAGTAAAAAGAAAGTCATTGCTAGGTGTAATGGAGAAAGAAGAGGGTGTTCACTTTCTCTTTTTCAGTATATGGAATTTTTCATATTTTTTTCATAATTTTTTCATAACATTTTTCATATATTTTTCATAATATTCAGTCTATGGACTATTTATAGCCAGCCTGTGGTAGAGCCTTCTGAGCTTGTATTGGTCTGATCAGCCAGAGTAGGACACACTGTGCCTTGACTCCAACATGCTGATGCCATTTTGGTCCTCTTGGAGAATAAGGGACAACTTGACCATTAGTCCTAATAGCCAAAATTTTGAACACTAAAGTAAAGTCTCACAAATTCAGGCCAACAGAAAATATCAATCTGAATTAAATTTTAAAAGTCCAAATAGTAGGAAATCATATAAGCAATATAATTTTAATATTTTTTAAGAAGCGGAGGCAGTTGGTCCTTTGGATCTCAGTGGTATAAGGAGCTTCCTGGTGTATTAGCTTTCTCCCCTCACACATCAGTGCTTTGTCTTCAAATCCCATTGTTAGAAATCTCCTTGGCTTATATGGTCATATAGTCAGCATATGTCAGAGATAGGACTGGAACCCTGGACCTCCTAACTCTAAGACTAAAACTTGATGCATTAACTTTTAGTAGCCTCTTCATTAACTTTTTTTTTGCCTTTGGAGTCAGTGTAGACTTGCCCAGGGTCACATAGCTGGTAAGTGTCTGAGGCCGGATTTGAACTAAGGTCCTTTTGATTCCATGGCTGGTGCTCTATCCCCTGAGCAACATAGCTGCCCCTTCATTAACTTTTAAAATAAATCCACTTGGATTGGAAGTATGCTGACAGAGGGTTGTTGGTATATAGATGGGTGTTTCTAAAAGGCCTGACGCTTTTCATAATTTAATTGGTAGCCCCTTCCCCAAGCACACAATTACCCAGATAGCCTTTTTCCTTGTACCTTAGTGACCTTTGGTCTGGTAACTCAGCATGCATTGCCCAAGCTACAGCATTGACAGAGACCCTAATCCAAGTATCAGGAGTAATTTATGGGGACCAGTCATGGATCCACGCCCTCTGCTCCCCCTACCACCCCCACTACCATAATCTGCATGGATTCTTTGGAATAATACTGCAGATAACCCCATATGGTTTTCCATCAGTTTGCACTAGAAATGCTCCTTGATTTTCATATATTGTTGGATGAGGATGGAGGCAGTGGTGGATCAGGTGGATCCCTGATCACTTTCCTTGTGGTCCTTGATGGTCGGATGGCTCTCCTCTCTAAAATGATCCTTGAATGATGCTGCCTCTCAAGGAAGATCTTGGCCAAGGATGTGAAAGGCGCCATTCTAGTGAACCACCAGCTTACAGTCAGGGAAGGGTTTTCTGGTCCATTTCAATTTAGATGTCAGGAGAGTCGTCACCAGCCTCTCACCTCTGAGAGTTTGAATTCATCCCTACCAACACAACCCTGGGAGTTCATGGAAATTCCAAAACCCTTTAAGGAATTCTATTACCCATATATGGTAGAAACCATTGGCTAAATGGTACAGTGGATAGAGCACTGGATCTGGCGTCAGGAAGATCAGCCACTTTTTCAGTTTCACTTTCATTCTGTGAAATGGAAATAGTGGTAGCAAGGTGGCACAGGAAATAGAGTGCTTGACATGGATTCAGTAAGATATGAACTCAAATCCTACTTCAGACTCTTAACAAGCTGTGTGGCTCTGGACAAATCAGATGCGCCACCTGCCTCAGTTTCTTGAATTGTCAAATGGGAATAATGGAATCTACCTCACAGAGATGTTGTAAGAAACATTAAAATGCTTAACATTGTCTGGCATATAGTAGGTGCTTAATAATTGCCCATTTTCTTCCTTCTTTCCATTTCAGCATATAACAAATCAATGAAATTTGAACTGATGAGTTTGGGGTTGTATTTCTCTTAAGAGCCAGTCATTATAAAACAACAAATTGTCTTTCCTTTGGGGAGGAAAAATATTGCAACTTATGTCAACTTTGGTCTGGTGGTGGTTTTCAGGTCAAGATGTAAGACATGGTTTCCCTTATGAAGTTCCTATTTCCAACACTCAACTACACGTAACCTTCCTGAGGAGTGCTATAAATATGCAACAATACCATCACTGCTAATTGGCTTCATTCATTTAAGGATCCAGAAAGCCCAGATGCTTATCTGAACTCTTTGATCTAGAAAATCATAGAGAAAGGAACTCACTTGGGGGATTTCCAGTGTTTCCTGGTTTCAAATGGGTCAAGAATGCCAGTAGAGGCATGTGGACTAGTTTCTAACTCTTATCTAAGAAGGTGAAGCCGTGTGGCTTATTTATGTTTTATTGTCTTATTAACTTAATACATGAAAGGCTTCAAAGCATTCAGTTTGGGTTCAGTTAGGAAGACAGTTCTCATTTGATCTGTCAAACTCCCCTTCCTTTGTCAATATACTTCTCATTGCAACAGAATCTTGAAAGCTACAAAGAAGACACATTTTCATCTTGTGTTTGAGAGAGAGTGTGAGTGTGTGTGTGTGTGAGAGAGAGAGAGAGAGAGACAGAGACAGAGAGACAGAGAGAGACAGACAGAGAGAATGAGAGAGAGAGAGAGAGAGAGAATGAGAGTGAGAGAGAGAAGGGGGGAGGAGAGAGTTATTGTTTTAAAAGATGGCCTTTAGATTTTCTGTCATATATGGATAGAGTATTAAATTGGGAGTGAGGAAGACGTGAGTTTGAATTTCACCTCAAATACTGTGTGACCCTAGGCAAGTCACTTAGCTTCTGTCTGTCTCAGATCTGTCATCTGTAAAATGGAGGTAATAGTCACACCTATCAGTCAGGGATTGTTGTGAGGATCAACTTTGCAAACCTAAAATAATTGTAAAAATAAACAAAATAAAACCCTAAAATAAAATAAATAAAGCTTTTGTTGTCAAAAGAGAATCTGCTAAGTGCTTTTGCAAACCTTAGGTTGTCGTATCAATGCCAACCATCATCATCATCATTGCCAGCATGGTTGGGACTGCTTTTGGGACTGACCTCTGGCATTTATAAATACTTTGGCATAGCTATTTCCGTAGATACTCTGGATGGCACAGATGCATGATTTCTAGCTAGTGCCAGTGAAAGACCCCACAGGGAAGAGCTTGGGAAGAAGGAATGAATGTTGTAGAAAAGAGAGATCTGAGCACACACGATGTCAGGAAAGCTTCCCAGCCATGGCAGCTGCCCCCGGAGTAGAATGGGCTGCCTTAAGAGATGGTTAGCTTTAGCTCTACAGTCTTGTGATTCTCTGAAATCCAAAGGAAAGGCAAATAAGAAGGCCATTCTAGGGGTGAGGGACACAGCTTAGGGAGCTAGCCTGGTTCAGTAGAAAGAACCCTGCTCACACTTTATCTGAGCTGTCCAGCTATAAGCACAGAGGGAAAACTCAACCTCTCTGCTGCAATGTCTCCTTCTGTTAACTGAGGATGGCAGTTATTGCCAAGTCAGTCAGTCAGTCAGTAAACATTTATTAAGCACCTACAGTGTTCTACACACTGTGCTAAGCTCCCATTTACTGCCCCAACTTTGTTGTGAGGAACAAATGAGACCGTGTATTTGAAAGCATTTTGTAAATTATCCACAAACTTAAGAGATAATATAATAATCAGCTTTTAATTATTTCAGTAATATTATGAATACTTAAGTGCCATTTTAAACAAATGAACTGTCCATCTACTTCAGGCAGCAAGCCTAAAAATTGATGTCCTTATCCTGGATCTTCTGTTTACTGGCTATGTGACTTTGGGCAAGACTTCTAACCTTGTCCTGCCTCAGTTTCCCCATTTTGAAATGGGAATAATAACAGATAATCAAAAGTATTCATTGGGCTCCTAATCCCCAAAGGAAATTGAGAGTACATCACACTCACCATATCCATTATTATTGCCAAAGGCATAGAGAGAGAGAGAGAGAGACAGAGAGACAGAGAGAGCGAGCTAGAGAGAGAGAGAGAGAGAGAGAGAGTCACTGCACTGGAAAAATTCAGTAATAATATTGTGCTCCCATCGCCATAGGAATCTGCAATTTAAATGTCATGTTCATTTTCTTAATTGTTGACAATGACGCTGTGTTACTTCTGTGTCCTCCCTTTGGAGATATTAATGCCATTCAAGCATCAGTCCTTAAATTAAGTGCCATGTTAGTGAGTGAAGCACAAGCCAGCCCAGGAATCTGGGATAGAAGGCACATCTTCTGTGACCCAGCGCAGGCTTCAGGAGTGGGGGGGGGGGGGGGGCGCGGGACATGCACAGAAGACAGAGCTCTTGTCCTCAGACCTGCGATAAGGGAGCAGAGACATGCACTCAGACAACCATAATAGAAGGGGAGTGTGTGCATGTGTAATGAGAAGTAAAAAAAAAAATGGACATGAAAGACCAAGGAGGGAGAGATTACATCCCAGTGGGGGAGATCAGAGAATGCTTTAATTTTATCTCTGTAGGAATGAGATGTGTTGTCCTTAAAACTCCCCAGGATTGAGCAAGTGTGCACCAACCCACAAAAATCATACTTTAAAAATCTTGATGGGATTATAGATTTAGACCTGGAAGGAATTTGAGAGGTCATCTAGTCCAAATCCTTCATTTTACAAATGAGGAAACTGAGGCTCAGAGAGGTGAACTTAGCCAGGTTTCAAATGTATTTGATATCAGAAGTGGATTTGAACCCCTAGGTCTTTTGACTCCAGATCTGACATCTTTTGTTTTGAGGAGAAACAGTACAGAGAGCTCTGAACCTGGGAACCTGGGGGAGTCACTGGACCTCAGTTTGAATCCTGTAACCTTGGGCAACACAGGCCTCATTTTCATCATCTGTAAAATGGGTGGGTGAAACTCTAAGGCCCCTCTGAGCTCTTTTCTACCTGCATACATGGCAGACTGAGCAAATTTGCAGATGATACCACATGGGGAGAATTAGCACATTGAGCAAAAGACAGGGTTCTTGTGGGAACCTGGGAGTTGCCAGGCAAGGAAATCACTGGTCTAGTCCTTGTCCCTTTCCTTCAGAAGTTCATACTCCTCTCATTGGAGGAGGTATAACTGTGTTTGTCCTTCATTGCCGAAGAAGACCATGCCATCTTGACATGACTTGCACTTGACTTTGTTTTGAGTGAGGGAGGGCTGTGCAGGTCATCAGCCTCACTTCTCCTCCATAGTCATCTGAACCCAGTGACCAGGTATCCATCAGGATGACTGGAGATGACCCAGGATGAGGCAATTGGGATTAAGTGACTTGCCCAAGGTCACACAGCTAGTGAGTGTCAAGTGTCTGAGGTGAGATTTGAACTCAGGTCCTCTTGACTTCTGCACTGATACTCTATCCACTGTATCACCTAGCTGCTAGGAGGTATATCTGACCTCCTCTTTGAGGTAAATCCCATTCAGGTCCAACTTTATGCATATGGAAAGTGGACAGCAGCCTTTGGGATGTGACTCAGACACTGCAACAAGTCCCCACTGCCTTGGTGAGCCCAGAACAGCTCTTTACTATCCACAGTTGACCCTAAGCTACCTTTCTGGCCTTATTGCTGAGAATTTCCCTCCATATCTCCTCCACGCTAACCAACCTTAATTACAGCCCCAGAGTCAGCCCTTAATTTTGTCCTCTGCCTTGTCCCAAACTCTTCCCTCTGCCTGGAATGACTTTTTCCATCCCATATTAACTTAACAACTTTGTTGAAGGCACAGAGCCGGGGAAAGATAGCTAAAGCTGAATGAAAGGTGGGATACAAATGTAATGGACATAAATGTAACCTTGCACTTGGATTTAAAAAATGGACTTCACAGATCCAAGATGGAGGCAGGATAGCTAGCTGCGGTTTACTTGACAAAGATCTAGAGAGTTTAGTGGATCACACAATCAAATGCAAGATTACTAGATGTAGTCGATCAAGAACTGGACTTACAGTTAGAGTAAACTGAGTTTGAATCTCACCTTACATTAACTTTGTCCCTGCCGGCAAGTCACATAACCACACCAGACTTCAGTTTCCTTATTTGTGAAAAGATGATGGCCAAGCATCCTTCCAGCTCTTTGATGTTTTTATCCTAGTCCATGGCCACCAACAAAGTTAAAGTGATCTTAAACCTCACTAAGAGATGCCACCTCCCAGAGGAGGCTGGCCATAATCTTACTTTATTTTGCCTTTGCAAAAGTTATTATACAAATATTGGTGACTCCTGAGTTGAGTGCCCAGAAACATGGGTTATCTGGCATCCAGTGATGTCTCAAGTCTTTCAGAATTCTACAAACTGCAAAGTTCTACATAAATGTGAAATAGCATTATCTCCATATATTAGAGAAATGATATACCAAAAATGCTTCCCTCTCCTCAACCCTGTGAGGCACCTAGACTAAACATATCTAAGTCTATTTTGCAGATGAGGAAGTTAAGGCATGGATAAGTTAAACCATTTGCTCTCCTGGGTAACATAGTTGGGTATTAGAGGGATCTGATGGCTCAGGAGATAAAATATTAGGTGGTGCAGTGGATAGAGTGTCAGGTCTGGAATCAGGAAGACTTGAGTTCAAATCCAGCCTCAGACACTAGCTGTGTGACCCCAGGTAAGTCATTTTGGGGCAGCTAGGTGGTGCAGCGGATAGAGCACCAGTGCAGGAGTCAGGAGGACCTGAGTTCAAATCTCACCTCAGACACTTGACACTCACTAGCTGTGAGATCTTGGGCAAGTCACTTAATCCCAACTGCCTCATCCTGGGTCATCTCCAGTCATCCTGATGAGTATCTGGTCACTGGGTTCAGATGGCTCTGGAAGAGAAGTGAGGATGGTGACCTGCATAGCCCTCCCTCACTCTAAACAAAGTCAAGTGCAAGTCATGTCATTATTTCTCTGATGGCATGGTCTTCTTCGGCAATGAAGGACGAATACACATACAACATAGTTGGGGATTGGAAGAGTTAGGCCATGGATGAGGGACCTCCAATCCCGGACCCAGGGATCTGATCTGTTGTCAGGTAATTAAGTGCCTTTCTTTTCCATTTCTTGAACTCCTGTACTGAATTGCTTTGTTAAGTGGGAGTCTTTTGTCTCCCACCAGTCTAGGACAGCTTTCTCTACGGCTGGAGGAATACCATCTAGCAATAATTTAGTTTTCAGGGCTGCGGCCCAGAAATGTCACTTGCGACTACATGCTTTTCCCAAGTACCATATTTCATAAAACCCATTTCTCGCATTGTAACTGGAGCATTCAAAATATTAGGTTATTAACCCCCTGAAAATGCAATAAAATAGATGATTATCATCTAATGTTTTAATTATCACATTTTTAATCCAATTATGCATGTTTAGTTTCCATCTTTCAATTTTCCTTTAATTAAAAATTACCTCCCAGCATTGCTTGGAGAGATAAAAAGTTGAACAGAATTTAACCATTTGCAATTTGATAATGAAAAAATCAGCAAGGAGGTTTAGTTATCTTGGAGCTTAAGAGTTGACCATGACTTTGCAAACTTTTTTTTTTCTAATTTCTAATTGATGACAAAAATTTAATCATGCCCAGATAATACTTGGTTTGCATTCCAATAAACCATTCCTTTTTCTAAATAAACCTCCCTGACTGATTATTCATATTGTAGTTCAGAATGTTTAAAAATGAAAGACAGAGCTGGATGAAATGTAGACTGCTTAATACAGTGTGTATTTAATATAAAAGTCATGCATTATTCATTTCTGTAATTTGAATAACTTTGAATTGAGCATCCCTGTTCCTCATCTTTCCCTTTGATGAACAATTAATTATTAAAATATAATATTGTCGCATACGGGACCAAGAATCCTTGAAAGTCACCAATGAGCTTCATTCTCTTGCAGTCTTTTGATATAGTAATATGCAGTACCTGCTTATTATGGCCTAATGGGATGAATGGTGGTACAAGTGGAGTGTTTCAGATATTTTTCCAAACTCGTTAAATGGTAAGGACGGAAATATATTGAATTCAGAAGGCTAATTGGAACAAAAGTTGGAGGAGAAATGTTCCAGGCCATCCAGATGATCATGGTTCTCCATCACCCCTTTTAAGGATGGCGTAAAACGGGCATTTATTAAGACTTTTTAAATGGAAGACTTCTTTAATGTATACTGTTAAGATTTTAGACTTGAAATGCAATCATTCTTCTTTCCATTTTCCATGAGTGGGCATTACCCAAGTAAGAAAGAGATACATTATGACTAACTGTCAACTATCTACAGTTGGTCTATCATTCCTCATTCTGCTTGATTATGAGGCTTTGGTTACTGACCTGGCAATTCTTAACTATTATCAATAATTCATTCTACAGATGAGTGGGCTTCCAGTTCCAAATAACTGAGTTAGATGCAAAGTTTTCCCAAAGCAACCTAGGTGGGTGTCCTCCATAAAGACTCTAACCTGGAAACTGAACTCTCTGAGGAGTTGGTTTAAACAATGATTTTCATGGAAGACTTTGGGGAAAATAAAAGAGATTGAGAAACATCTCCTCCAGATAGTCTTCATGTTTAATGGTCAAGTCACAACTCATGTGGCAGTCACTGAATAACTGGGTGACTTCTTCGGTCTGACTGCTTATTAGCGGGACACAAAACGCAAAGCTCTGGACATAGGGGAGAACAAAATGGAAACCAACCTTGGCCTTCTTTTGTATTTCTAGCACTTCACATAGGGCCTGGAGCAAAGAAGGCACTGAAGCAATGCTTATTGCCACTTCTATATCCTGAGCCATGGGGTTCAATCAGGCCTAGGGACACAGAAATAATGAATAGACTCGAAGAACCCATTTTTGACTCTGTTTCCCCAGTGCTGAGCACCTAGCATGTTATAGGGGTTTAATAAATACCTGTTGATTGCTTAAATCCAGGAAACAATGCAACAAGGGGTAAATCTCAGTATATGAAAGGAGAAAAAGATGTGAGAGGAGGAGGAAGAAGAGGAGATGACAATAACAAACATGGCAGAGTACACTGACATCAGGACAGAGCAGGATGAGGGGTACATCCTCCCTTTGTTATCCCTTCTGTACTGAGGAATCATTGAACTTTCAGAAAATGATTTTTCATGTTAATATTTTTATGCAATGCAGAAAGTTGTTACTTTCTCCACCTGTCCAACAGTCATTAAATATAAAAAAATAAAAATTGGGCAGCTGCTGGACCCAGGGCCATTTCTGTCTGGATTCTAGTGGACAAAGAAGCATAAGATGGATGAAGAAAAAACAGACCTTCATGTGCTAGGGAAGCCCTGGGCTCGTGTCCTGACTCTTCTTCTCACAAGCTCCATACTCATTGTCCCCCATCTCATCAGTGAGAAAATTCTAGATGTGGGGGACAATTAGAGCAAAGACACAGAAATAGGAAATGGACTGTCACATGCTAGAAAAGAATCCAGTGTAGCTGGATCATGGATCATGTAGAAGGAAGACTGGATATGTAGGAATTGAGCAGGTGGTGAAGAGCTTTATGCCAAACCAAGTATTTTTTAATTATTCCTGGAGGTCATAGGGAGGCATTCAATATTAGGTAGTAATGACATCATCAGACCTGTACTTTAGGAAAATCACCTTAGCAGCTGAGTGGAAGATGACGTGGAGGAGGGTGAAACTGGAGACATGGATGCTAATAACAAAGTTATTAAATCAGTATTCAAGGCAAGAAGAGATGGGGACCCATACTAGGGCAATGGCCTTGTTAAATAGAGGGTCATTGATGATACATATTGTGAAAGTCGAAATGACAATTTTTGGCATTGATTGAGATATGTGGAGTGAGTAAGAATGAGAAGTTGAAGACAGTATCAAAGTTAAAGGAATAATATTTGGAAGCATGGGTCCTATGAGGAGAAAATAATAGTTTTTGGTTTTAACCTGTTGAGTTTGGGATGCTGATGTGACATCTAGATGGAGTGCTCCAGTAGGTAGCTGATGGAATATGAGCATAGAATTCAGGAGAGACATTATAGTTCTATCTATAGGTGTTGGAATCATGTCCATAGAATCTATATTTGAACCCCTGAGAGTCGATAAGTTCCCATAGAAAGAAGAGGACCCATGATCTGGCTTTGCTTAGTGGGTGAGAGATAGCGAGTGATGACGTAGCAAAGACAGATGGCACAGAACCCAGAAAGAACATCCAAGAAAAAGGTCATCCAGGTCAACAGTATAAAAAGCTGCAGAACAGACCAAGAAAAGAAACATTGTGGAAAGGCCATTGGATTGAGTGACTGAGATTTCATTGATATCCTTGGAGAGAGCAGTTTGAGTCTAATGATGGGATCACAAGCCAGATAATAAGGGGTTGAGAAGTGAGCACCTGGTGAAGACATGGAAACAAGAAATAGGGAAGACGTTTTTCAAGAAAAGTCAGTCCTTTGCCTGTGAAAAGGAGAACTATAGAGTGACAACCTGAGGGGATGGTAGGGTCAAGTGAGGGGTATTGTCTTTGCTCTTTACAAAAATATGGATTCTTTTCTTTTTGGGAAGGATGGATCTGGACTTGTTTGTAAGCCACAGTGAGAAGCCAGTTATTGAAAATTAGAGAGAAATACAGAGAGGAAACAATCCCGGAGGGTAGGTTCCCAGCAGCAGCAGGTAAGGATAAGCCAAAGAACACAGTGGTGGGATCACAGAGTCATAGCTTCTGTCTAAAGGGGACATTAGAGGACATTTAACCCAGCCCCTTCATTGTTCACATAAAGAAACTGAGGCCCAGGGTCTGGAGAAAAGAGATTGAATCTCTTCACCTAGGTCTTAGGAAAGTCACCTCCTCGCACCAGATTTCAGTTCCCCATGTGTAAAATAAAGGAGTTTGATCAAAGAACCTTTAGTGTTTCTTCCAGAGTTAAGATTATGATGGTGTGAGTCTATCTGGATAGTTCGTAAATCCTTCAGTCCATAATTCTTAACCTGAGGTCTTTGGACTTGATTTTTAAAAACATTTTGATAACTATTTTAATTAGTCTCTTTTGTAATTCTCCATATTTTATTTTATTCATTTAAGAATATGATTCTGAGAAGGGGTCTCTAGGCTTCACCAAACTGTGTAACCCGAATGACCAGATGCAGAAAATTCCTGCTTTAGAGAATGATCGTGATGGCATATAGCAATTGATTCTGCAAACGCTCATTAAATGACTGCTGTGTACAAAACATCATCCTAAGAATGAGGGATTCTAAAACAAAGTGAAAAATAGCCTCATTTTCAAAAATCTCCCATTGTCGTGATCAGATAAAATAATGAAACAGGCAAATAATTTGAGATGGGACAAAACAGTGACAATGAAGAGGAATCAGGAAAGGTTTCCTATAGGAGTTAACACTTGGGTTGAGTCTGGAAGAAAATATGGAAACAGCACAGGAAAGATTTTTTTTTCCTCTCTGCTAATCTGACATTTGGCTGTAACTTTTGACCAATTTAAATCTGGAACCCTCAGCCTGGGCAGCTGTGGCCAGGCCTCAGAGGACAAGGACAGATGGTCTTTTTTCAGCTGAGACCAAAATGGCAAAAGCAATTTCTGGCCTGCTCTCCGAGTCCCAGCTGAAGCCACCAGCCTCACTGGAGGGACCTCACTTCCAGTCCTCCAAGATTTAAGGGGGAAGCTTTGCTGAGTTTTCTTTTTTAAAGCTATAACTTCAGACAGATTTTCTCTCTTGCAAAATTAGATGCACACTTGCTCATGCCAAGGTCATAAACAATCTCTTAATTGTTCAATGGTTTTCCCACAATCCATAACTTCTGTGAATTGTTTATATGACGTTATAGATTTAAAGACATATTTGGAAAGAAAGGGCCAAAAACCCTTAGTTCAACAAGGACTTATTCACTGTAACTTTGTGCCTTTTGACCAGTCAATCAAGAAGCATTTATTAAACTCTTACTGCATGCCAGGTGCTGTGCTAGGCATGGTGGTATTCAAAGATAATGAAACAGTAACAATACTAATTATGATCATAACAGTTATGTGGGAATTGCTCTAATATTATACTAATTATGATAACAGCAATGTGCACATTATTCCCATTGTCTTGCCTGCAACAGAATTTCACCAGAAGATACTTCCAGTGAGCCTACAGCAAGACGGGCTTATTTACCAATACTTTTAGTCAGTTAGAGAAAAGTTATTTTATTCATATATTAAATAGTCCACAGAATATAAAGAGTTAAAAACAAATAGCAGGATAGAAATGTGTCCATGGACCACTTCTATCTACACTGCCTTGTATGAGATGAGTAAAACGAGTGCTACTATGATAACAACAGTACTGAGGCTCGTCTCTGGCGTTATGGATAGAGAGCTGGCCACAGAGTCAGGAATCCTCCCTCCAGCACACGCTGGCCCTGGGACCCAGGACAAGTCAGTCCCGTTACCCCTCAGCATCCAGGCTGCTCTCCAAAGCCAGCTGTATGGAATGGGAACCAGTCAGCATCAGTAGAGGGATTTTCCTCCTCTAGATCTCCCTATAGTGATTGTAACAACATTGACTTAGTATTTTATGGTTTTCCAAGATCCGTATGTCTATGATGTCATTTGATTGGATGATATTTTTATCACTTTTTTGTAGGTGAGGAAATTGAGGGTCATAGAAATTAAGAAATTTGCCTTGGGTCATAGAGAAGTTGAAGACTATACCAAGTCTTGTGTGCTATATCTGGTGCCACACTGCTTCCTAAAATGAAAATCATATCTCCCCTACAGGAGTTTCCATTCTACTGGGGTACAACAACATGTTCCCAGTTAAGTAAATGGAAATGATGCTAGCTTGGGAATCTAAGGATCCGGATTCAGATACTGCCCAGACACTTATTCCTTGCGTGACCTTGAGGAAGTAAACTAACCTCTGGTTGCCAAATCTTCCTTCCTAAAATAAGGGAGTTGAACTCTTGACCCATAAGGTTCCTCCCAGGTCTGGGTCTAGAAATCTATAAACATGTGGTTTCATCTTCATAAATTTTCATCTAGTTTATTAAAACAAAATAGATGCAAAGTAAATAAAATGAGAAAGCCTTCAGTGTCTGTTCAGCCTTTCCCCTTGATCCCAAGGCAGGGTATTATGGGTCATTGGCTGGCTGAAACGTTTCACTCACCAATATCATTTAGAAGAAAATATGGTTACTCCAAGGCTGGTAAAGCAAACTACACACAGACCCTCTCTCTTCAGCTCTGTTTTCATTATTTTTCCAGCCCAGAAAACACAGAGGCAGCCAAGCACAAATCTGACTGTCCTGGCCATGCCCATGTGCACTCCGTCTGGTAGCTGGCATATCAACTCAAGCTACAGCTTACAGTTAAAAGCCCTTAAATTAAAGCCGTTAGTTATTGCCAATTTTGGGTTTAAATTTAAAGTGACTTTCTAGATTCAAGAGATAATGGGAAGGACAAAGATGAGGCCAGGGAGAAAGTAAAGTCATAGGAAGACTACCTCAATCGGTGTGGAAATGAGGATCCAATGGGCCAGGTAGCAGTGGATTATGTTGGGGAGGCTTTCCCCAAGCTCTTTTCTTCCTTCCTCCCACCCTCCTTCCCTCTTTCCCACCCCCTTTGCCACTCCATTTGCTTCCTTCTGGTCATCTGCCTAACTGCCATGTCCCTTGGTACTCCCATACACTCTCTTGGCCTTTCTTCACCCATACCTGAGGGGAAACTGCAGTTGGCAGTATTTATATGCCTGTTTTATGGGAGAGGGCATCCCCTGGCAATAGGGCAAACTTCTTCTCCAAATGAGTCATGGCAAGTGAGTGGTTGGAGGAATGACAAGATCCCTTTACTGAGTGAGAAGGATGGGGATGGGGACCAGAGCAAGGAGTTATAGACAGAGCTTGGCTTCCTGGGGCATGTCATATGTTGCTGGTAGAGGCTTTTCAGATTGGTGTTGATATTAGAAATCCTGGTTTAAAGTCAAAGGATCATTGATTTAGAGCTGAGGAAAGCTTAAAGATCATTGAAAGCAACCTAATTCATTCTGTAGATGAGGAAACTAAGATACAGGGATGTTAAGTGACTTGCTCAGCATCATGGGGTGTAAGTGTCAGAGGTAGATAGAGAGATAGAGAGAGAACATTTATTAAGTACTTACCATATACCAGGTAATGGCATTTAAATGGCACCATAGTGCCCAGAGCTCTGGGTCTGACATCAGGAAGATTCAATTTCCGGAGTTCCTATCCAGCCTCAGACACCAGCTGTGTGACTCTGGTCACTTCACCTTGTTTGCCTCAGTTTCCTCATCTGTAAAATTACTTGGAGAAGGAGATAGCAGATCACTCCAGTGTCTCGGACAAGAAAATCCCAAATGGGGTCACAAAGAGTGACTGAAGCAACTCAGATAATGATCCAGGCAGGTGAGGTCTCAGAGCCAGAGGTTCCTCTGGAGTGGAAAGGAGGTTGACAAGAAGGAGGAAGAGAACTTTAGAGGTGGAACTGAGAATGAGGTAGGATTTGAATCTAAGTTTTCTGACTGCAGAGACAAATTTCTTTTCCAGTGTGGATGTTGCTTCCTAAGAGCAAAGGAGAAAAAGAACTGAACCATAGGGAAAGTGAAAGGACTTGCTTCTGCACATAGACAGTAATACACAAAATTGACTTTGAAACCCAGATCCCTTCGCTCCAAATTCCACTGTCTTTTTCCCGCATTCTGTTCATCCTTGAGCTGTTCTTTACCTCTGTGCTTGGGCTGAACAGATAGGGAAACTGAGATACCTATAGATTACGTGTTGCAGAATTGGCTAGTGTCTGAGAAGGGTTCCTAACTCTTACTTGGTGCTCTAATGACTAGTGCTAGAAAGTGCCTGTGTCCTTGAGTGCCTTACTTACTGTGTCCTTGAATGCACCTTACTTACCCAAAATGATTAACTTAAAGTGACTTACTAGAGTAAGTCATCACTGTGAAGAGATGAGAGCTCTCTGCTAACATGATTCCGTCAGGCCTCATTCACAAGTCCTTTTGTTAAAACAATGTAATTTTGATGTCATACATCATATAGAGATTCATGCTAAATGTGTAATTCCAAGTGGCTAATACCAAGGTTGAGGAAAGAGGAGGCAGTGTGCTTTTGTGACTAGATGACCAGCCTTGGCATCAGAAGGACCATTAGTCCCACTCTGACAAATGCCAGGAGGATACCTTGGGTGACTTAACCTCTCAGGGTCTGCAGGCAACTACAGATGAGTTTCCCAATTTGTATAAGTAGAGAGAATATTCATACAGGAGTTCTCTAGACTGATGAAATCAGAGGTTTGGGAAGAGAGAGAGAAAGAGAGAGAGAGAGAGAGAGAGAGAGAGAGAGAGAGAGAGAGAGAGAGAGAGAAAGGAGAGGAGGAGAGAGAGAGGGAGAAAGGAGAGGAGGAGAGAGAGAGAGAGAGAGAGAGAGAGAGAGAGAGAGAGAGAGAGAGAGAGAGAGAGACTGATTCTAGGAAATAAAGCATATTTAGGATTTATACCTGCTAGTGTGATTTCTAAATTACTACTAGTTTACCAATGTTCTATCCATTTCAAATCCATTTTAAAGCTCTTTATGTGAAAAAAGTTATTTTTCAGTTCTAGCACATTTTTCTTTCAGTTGTTCCTTGGGAGAGATCTGGGAATATTTTCAGCCAACAGAAGCTAAGTGAGATCATAGCTTTAGAGATAATCATCACCTAATTTTATCTTCATTTTACAGAAGAGAAAACTGAAACATTGAGAGATGCAATGATTTGTCCACAGTCACTAGATAATAAGAAGTAAAGATGGTATTTGAACGCAGGTTCTCTGACCCCTAAGCCAGGAGTGTACATTCCATTGTACCAAAGTACCACAGCCTATACAAAAAGCTGGTTTTCAGTAGCACTGTTCTTGTATACCGTAGGGTGAGTTAGTCACTTGGGAAGAGTAAGAGATGGCTGTTGGACAGTGTGTGAACTCTAGCCATACACTGTCAAGAGGAAACAAAGAGGGTCCCTAGCATGAAGAGCCTGTGGAGTCTATCATACAAGATGGGGCAAGAATGAAGGGGTTGCCATCTGTGTCATTAGATGCAAAGCCCACATGGATGAGTTGCCAGATTCATTTTTACTGTATAGTAGGGTCAGGTCTTAGGGTGGCTAGTTAGTGTATGGCTTTGGAGACAGCATAAGGGACCTTGTGATTCCCTCTCTCTTCCCTACCTCTCCAAAACAACAGCCCTGCCCATTATAACTATAGATGTAGGGTTGGCAAATGATTGCCCTAGTGCCAAATCTAACCTGTCACCAGGTCCCTGAGTTAAGAATGGTTTTTACATTTTTAAATACAATTCCATCCCCTGCTATAGACAATAAAAAGGAATCTAACCTGAATATGACTCATTACATTAGTCTTTCACCAATAGCAGAGTTAAATCACGCAATCAACAAGTATGTCTCATGTGCTTCCTGTGGGCCAGGTATAATTCCTAGCATTGAGTATGCAAAGATAGGCAAAATCAGTCTCTTCCCTGAAGGAGCTCACTGTCTCATGGGGCAGATAACATGCAAATAAGTGTGTACATCCAAGAGATTTACAGTGTTAATGAGAGGTAATCCTAGAGGGAAGCCACTAGCAGCAGAAGGGAGAACCAGGAAAAGCCCTTCTGCAAAAGGTGGGATTTGAACAGAGGAGTGAGGCAAGGAGTGACTAAAGACTCTCTTCAGAGTGGGGATGACTGTGAGTGATGACATCTTTTTTGTTTTTCTCTTTAACAGAGAAGGAAACCTTTCTGGATCCCTTTGTCCTTCGAGACCTCTTGCCAGCCTCCCTAGGGAGCTATTACCGCTACACTGGTTCCTTGACCACCCCGCCATGTAGTGAAATCGTCGAGTGGATTGTGTTCCGGAGGCCTGTTCCCATCTCTTACCATCAGGTAGACTGGAAACCAGAATTAAGAACCATTGTTTTGACTTGCTTTCAATTGATTTCCTATCCAGCACTGCCAAGGTCAACCTGGACTTTTCTGCCTACAAATGCCTGGCCCTATGCTAGGTCCTGTAGTAGATACTCAAGAGGTATCATGTAGAGGACCCACAACTCAAGAATCTCACAGTCCAGGTGGGGAATGAAAACTAGCTTAAGTGAGATCGCAATTAAAGCTTAGTGGAAAGCTAAACCTTAGAATATGGATTAGGTGTAATAGAAAGTCAGTGGAAAGAGATTCCTGTGGGTTGAAATAGCCTTGAGAGGGCTTCATGGAGACAGTGCGATTGGAGCTGAACCAATCAGTGATTAGGACTGAGATAAACAGAATGAAAAGAGGCAAAGTGGTGGAGTGGAGTAAGAGCTGGCCTTGGAAGGCCTGCCTCTGAAACTAAGCAGCCACCTGAATGTGGAAGAGGCACTTCATCTTAGAGATTTTCCTTCCAAACAGTTCTCTAAAATTATAACTTAGTGACATTTGCCATTCTATGTCAGACTGATGAAATAAGCTGATCTAGACCAATAGATTGATTAGACAGATAGATGGATGGATGGATGGATGGATGGATGGATGGATGGATGGATGGATGGATGGATAGATGGATAGATAGATGATAGATAGATAGATAGATAGATAGATAGATAGATAGATAGATAAAAACATTGGGAAAAGGAAAGTTATCAGTCTAGAGTAGAGATGTCCAATTTGTGACCAGCCTACCCAAGTGGTCCATAAAACTCCTGCATGGGGACAAACCAGATTAAAATGTAATTGGGAAATGTTTAAGAAAATAATGCAGCACAATATAGATAATTTGAGGTTTTATAGATTGATTTGTTGCCCACAGGGATCTGTTTCTATTTGAGTTTGACAGGGTCAGTTCTCAAACATTTTGTTTTCATTACCTCTTTATGTTGTTAAAAATTATTGAGGACTCCCCAAAGAGCCTTTGTTTACGGGTGGATAGAGAGGTGTGTGTGTGTGTATATACATATACATATACACATATGCATATACATGTATATGTTGTGTATATATATATATATACACACATGTGTTTGGATAGTTATAGTCATAAATGCTCCATTAATATATACATGTCCTTATGTCATATTAAAAATTAAAATATCTTAGTATTATTATGAAAAGTTTTTACGTAATGCACCCTCTTGAAAGGATCTTGAGATCCCTTTAGTGTCCCCTACCACTATTCTAGAGAGCTACAGAATTGAGTTCAGAGATGCAGGAAAGACCATGGCATGGGTTAGCAGAAAACCCAAAGACTTCCCTGATTGGAGCAGAGGAGACATATAAAGAAGCAGAGGGAAATAAGGTCAGAAAGGGTGAACAGAACCAGATAATTAATGGTCTCACAAATCAAGGAGTTTGACGTAATAGGCAACCATGAAAATTTCAAATAATTTTTTAAAACGTCTGTTGACCCAAAAGGAAATCATGGTGATTGCTCTTATATTGTTTCTGGGCGGGAGCTGTCAGACTTAAGGAGATAATAAAATATGGAACCAGTTTCCCTCCTAATAGTGTAGCCAGCATTGTTATATTGTGATATAATTAAATTACAGTCTAAATATTTATGTCCTTGGTGTTTGGGGGGGAGGAAAAGGGAGGGGAGAATTCTTAACTGATTCTTTTTTAATCTAGTAAGATAAAGTTTTATCAGAAAAGCAAGATTGGCTGGCTTGAGCTAATTAGGTTAAGGAGATAAGTGCTGTACCTAACTCTTTCCTGGGGCTTAAGGGAGGTACAAGGAGAGACTGACTTGTAGTATGGAAGGAGAGAAATTGAACGTGCCAGACTTCATTGCTACTTCATACAGTCAATTTCAGGCAGTTCATTTTATGTAGAAGTGTTGTTGCTTGTTTCTTTCTTCATTCAGCAAGTACTTGTTGAGACTAGGTCTTTCTGCCGCCAGTTGCAGCTGGATCAAATCCCTATAACTTTGTGCTCGCATAATCGAAGATTTGTCTATTAGTGACCTTTGGGCATTTTATTGAAACTCAGGCATCTCTTGAAAGTCCTTTGTTTCAGCCTATTTCTTTTCTTCTCCCTTCCTCCTTTGCCTCCCATACACACAACAGACACACACACACACACACTTTCTCTCTCTCTCCCTCCCTCCCTCCCTCCCTCCCTCCCTCCCTCCCTCTCTCCCTCTCTCTCCCAATATTGAAGAATGAGGCCGTCTTTAATATCTGACTTCTCTGTAGGTATTGTTATATCAAAGCAGATATGAAACAAAATCAATTAATCATATTATCTCTCCAGCTTCTCTAATATAAGGTATCATCAATCTTAACAGCATAGTTTTTTCTCTTATTGGTTACAGATTCCCAGAGTCCGTATACATCTTTCCAGGGCATGGAGGGGCTAGGGGCAAGGGCTGGGGGAAGGGAGAGATGAAACACAAGCCTAATTTTCTGAGAGTTCAAGCCACAGTTTTGCTTATAATATGGAGCTCCCAGATAGGTTGGCCATCAGCAAAGCAAGTGTTTGATCCCTACATCTTATCAACCCAAATCTTGCCCGTCACTCTGACCCTCTGCCAACCTGCCTCTGAACATCAGCCCAGCCTGTGTATTCCAGAGAGTGCCTGGCTACTTCATAGGGACCAAGCATCTAAGAACTGCAAATCTGATTTCCAATCATCTAAAAAGTGTGCTATCATTTTTTCCCCTTTTCTTCCTTCTCACTGAAGGAGGTGGAGGAAGAAGGGGAAAAAAAATTCATGTTAGTTGAAAAAAATTGATTTTTAAACATATAAAAGGAAAGAAAACATAATACAGAAAATCACAAGTCCAGAGGGGGGAAAAGAAACAAAACTTAAGAGAGAAAAGTACCCAAAAGCTACATGTGTAATTCTAAGACATTTGTAAGGCATAACAAATCTACATTCCTATACATTATATATCTGTACCTATATGGAGAAGGGGGAGGGGAGAGAGAGAGAGAGAGAGAGAGAGAGAGAGAGAGAGAGAGAGAGAGAGAGAGAGAGAGAGAGAGAGAGAGAGAGAGAGAAGAAGAAGAAGAAGAAGAAGAAGAAGAAGAAGAAGAAGAAGAAGAAGAAGAAGAAGAAGAAGAAGAAGAAGGATGGCTAGAGAGAAGGAAAGGGAGATGGAAACAGAGAGATGAAAGAAAGGAGAAAGGTGGGGAGAAAGGCAGAGGGAGAGTGCAATATAATAAGGATGTATATTCATGATGTCTTAACATCACAAACTTTGAGATCTTTTTTCATCATACCCTGTGATTTCATCAATTTAGCAAAATTCCAGTGTGGCAAAGCTTTTCACCACCATAGTCAGATAATTCATCTGTAACTTATGGTTTTATAGGAGATCCTTAACCTGGGGCTATGAACTTGATTTTCTTTAAACAATTTTAAGCATTTAACATTTAACAAAAATTTTTAAAACCTTTAACGTTTTAACATTTAACATTTTAATATTTTAAACTTTTTTTGCATTTTTAACATTTAACATTTTTTAACATTTTAACATTTTTTTACATTTAACTTTTTTTTAACATTTTAACTTTTTAAAAACATTTTGATAACTCAACATAACTGGTTTTCTTTTAATCCTAAGTGTTTTGTTTTATGCATTTAAAACATTATCCTAAGAATATGTTAAGAGACTTTACAGGATCGCCAAAGGAGTGCACCTGACTCAAACCCTTCCACCTGATAAAAGCCCCCAAAAATCTGAAGATGTATCTGACCCAGGCCTTGGGCTCAGCTCTTCCTCAGTCCAAGGCCGACCCTCTTTCCCTTACATCATGTTACATCTCCTTGGGCTCCTATAAGCTAGTTATTTTGGAGGCTTCCAGATTCATTTAAATTCACGTACCAACACAGAATAGGGGAGAAGCAGGAATGTAAAGACAAGCCCAGATTTCTCTTCTTATTTTCTTCTGTGAGTATTAGTTAGAAGCTCAAAATCATCCATGTACCTAATGAGCCTTGACCTGAGGTTGTCGAACAGTCTGAGGCTAAGTGCTATGTATTTCTGATAACATGAGCTTGCCGACAGCCTTCTCTCCGATGAAGCACAAACAATACTTGGTAGAAGCTACGTCCACTTGGGTCAGCCTTCTCTCACCTGGGTTATGTGACTTCCACTTAAGAATCTCCTGCTAAATCTTCATGAGTGAACCGTGCCATTTCCTCTACCTCTGAGCCGTCTCTAAATTGGCAGCATTGGCAATTCTGCAGGGAGAGGGATAGAGGGCTGTTCCCAGCATTGTTTGGCACATTGTCATCCCTAGCAGCCCTACTCTCACACCTCTTTGTAGCACCCAGGTGATCCTGGGTTGCTATGAGGCAGATCCTTCCCCACAGACACAGTGATAGACTACGTCTGTTCTCCCAGGTCAAGCCAACTCAGTGCAGAGGCTCATTCTTAGAAGGTGCCTAGAAGTATAGCTTATAACCTTATTACCCTGTAAAGTCTGGGAGGGCAGGAAAAGCCCATCTTATCGATCAATCAGTCAATGAATTGAGAAGTATTTATTATGCATGTTCTACCAATAAGGGTTTGGGCTAAGGGCTGGGCATGCAAAAACAAAGTGGCACTTCCCTTACCCTTAAGGAGCCTGCGTCCTATCAGAGAAGACGTTCACATGCAAGTCAACCAAAAATGATTCTAAATGAATTTTCAGGATCAAGGCTTGATCAGAGATCTTTCTGAGTTTTTTTTTTTTAATCTGTAAAATGGGAACAAGAATACTTTTGGCACCTACTCCAAAGGGTTATTTTGAAGAAAGTGTTTTATAAACAAAAATGAAAGCACTATGGAAATGGACGATGCTACTCTTAGGGCAGACAGCCAGGTGGCACAGTGGATAGAATGCTTTTTGACCTGGAGTCAGGAAGACCTCAGTTCAAATTTGGCCTCAGATACTTACTATTTGTGTGACCCTGGGCAAGTAACTTAACACTGTTTGCCTCAGTTTCCTCATCTGTGAAATGAGTTAGAGAAGGAAATGGCGAATTATTCCTGTATCTTTGCCAAGAGAACTCCAAATGGGATCACAAATAGTCAAACACAACTGAAAATAACTGAACAACAAGAATTCAGGGTTCTTCAGAAATATGAGATTTTTACTTTATTTTATTTTGTTGCCAAATCCTTTGTTTGATCTCATCAGTGTAGGGAATTCAGAATGTTGAAACTTTCTTCATCTATATAGAGCAAGAATTTGCCTGTAACTAGGAATCCTAGAAAGTTTCTTGAGGACATGTTGAGATTAAGTGACTTTTTCATGGTTACATATGTAATATTTTTCAGAGACAGAACTTAAACTCAAGTCTTCCTGACTCCATGGCAAGTACTCTAGCTCTTAAACTATACTACCTGTATTTATCTAGCCATCTGAACATTTATTCATTATCCCAGGCAAAAATAAATGAGAAAATCTCAGTTGCATTTCCTTGTGTAGAACTCAATATAGAATCTTCTGCAATCATGTGCTTAGTAAGTTATTTTTGATGATGGTGTTAACCTACATTAAATCAGTTTTTTGTTTGTTGAAGAGAATTTATTCTTTCCAATAGGCATTTTGCCCCTTCACCATTTACCATTATGGGAAGGATTTGGTTGTTTTTGAAAAACAAAATGGCAGGTGTAGTACCATGGGGCATAGCTTTAGACCTGGAAGGGACAAAGGACTTTAGAGACCATCTAGTCCAGTCCTGTCATTTTACAGATAAGGAAAGTGAGCCTCCCATCAGGTTAATGGCCTGCTGACAATGACACCAATAAAGGTATTCAGTAAGCCAGGTTCAGAACCAAATCCTTTGACACTACAGGTCCAGCCAGTTGTATGTCCATTCCAAAGACAACATTCTCTGTTTTTGCCAATAATTAGCAAAACTCTGAATGCTCCAGGCTCTACTAATGAGCTTAATACTCCAAAACTATTGTCTTTTTGAAGTGACAAAACAATAAAACAGGGCTGTCCACACTGGTTAGCCAATGCATTGTGGGGCCAAGTGTTGCGGTGACCGTGGGGTTGACATATCCTATCCAAATGTGTCCCCTGGAGTATCTTATTGTGATTTTAATGGACTCTGGTTTTTGTTTAATTGCCATTAATATATTCATCCCTTAAAAATTGTGCATATCAAGCTTTTAATAGCTCATAATTATGTTACTTTGGGTTTTAGATCATATTCCCCCCTACAGCTTACTGTGGTTTTTGCATAGACATTTCCCCCCAATATTATGGACAAGAGCCCTTTGCGCCACATGAGTAGTGTGAATGGACTTCAACTTTTCCTTTTGATTCCAAAAGACAGATTAAAAACTAATTATATTCCAGAATATTTTTATAATAAAAGCAAAGTTGAAATGATTTATACACACTTCCAGCCAACACATTTGCAATTCAAGGTTAAAATTAACGCTTGAAACAGTGCTGGTCAGGATGCAGTAACAGCTCCCCAAGCAGAAATAAAAGACGAACATTTTACACATTCCCTTCAGAAGTTTAAAAGTCAGAGTAATGTTACAGAAATCTCAACTTTCATTTCTGGTTGCTCAATGATCCTGACTTCATTAGTGATGTTAAAGCAAAGACGAGTCGAAGAGTATTTATCCCAGGCTGGGGGAGGAAGTCCAAGCTTATAAAAATACAGCATTTGTAGCTCTGAGGATCTTCTTCTTCTGCGTTCTAGAATCCTGTTCATAGGCAGATCTCAGGAATGCCTTACTCACTTCACCACATGTTGTTTAACACCCTCAGTCTAAGACTATGGATGGCTACCAGGAATTTCAATGAGATCATAGATCATAGATTCAAAGCCCAAAAAGACCTTGGAGAATTATCCCCTTTGTTTTACACATGAGGAAACTGAGGCCCAGAGAGATTAAATAACTTTATAAGATCATAAATAGATTTAAGAGTAGAAGAGACCTCAGAAGCCATAGGGTCTAATGTCTTCATTTTGCAGATAAGGAAACCAGGACATAGGCTGAGTGATTTATGCAGATTTATGTAGTTTCTGAGGAGAATTTAAATCCAGATCATCCTGACTTCAAGGCAAGTGCTCTATGCATTATGTTATGTCAAAGTCACATAGGCAGTACATGACAGAGTCTGAATTCACACTCAGGACCTTGATTCCAAGTTCAGAATCTCAACTAGAAGGAATGGCTAATAATAGAATGCTGTGATAAACTACCTTTTTTCAGGAGATAGAGGAAGGAAAAAGTAATGCTTCTTCTCATTCCCAGACCTATTCTCCAATGATATACATTCACATTCTGGTGCTGCCATCTTGCTCCTTATGGTAGAAGCAAGGGTGGAATGAATTGCTCGGCAGGGGAGGGGGGGCATGCTTTCCATCATTAGAGGCATTCAGTCAAGGGTGTTGGAGTGGGAATTCTTCTTTAGGTCAGAGTATGTGGCTGATGCGGTCTCTCCAAACTCTTGAATTTCTGGGATTGAGGATTTGTTGTAAGCAGTGCTACAGTCCTTCTGTGGCACCAGAGGATGATGAATTACAGATAGGATGGAAGGGCCATGAACTCACTTATCTCTGTGCCTCTTAAAGAACCTGACTCTTCTTTAAGTTCATGAAAGGGTCAAGTGTAAAGAACTGTGCTGTATACCTTTTTTTAGCACTCTCTTCCCTTTTTACCCCATCCAAATTCTAAGAACATGGTAGACACTCAATGGAGGGTATTCTTAGGCAATTTATTAGAATGACTTCTGGGATCTTTCAGAAGGCTTGTAGAGGGCGTTAGAGAATGCTAGTTAATATGCTTATGATGAATATGCTTTGGCTCCCCTATTTCTGAGTAAAATAACAATATGGATGCAAAAAAGGAGCACTCCATACCAAGAACCAAAAGCTGTTTTAAAATATTGTTCCTCTCCATCCGGTCTGGTTTGTCCCTTCCCCACTTCCCCACCTTCTCTGTTTTTCATCTGAGTTAAAAAGTGGCTAACTTGGAGGCTAAGGTCATGACTAACGTTATGAAATGAAAACTGAATAAGGGCTATCTTTTATTAGGTAATTATTTCCTGGTCTAAGCACTTTTCCTAATAGAAATGAATGTGGTTCACGTATCCACTGATCATTAATGTTCAGAACTCCAGATGCAAATAATCCAGAATTTATATTTATTTTGAAACATTTCCTTGAATATGTCCCTTTTCTTTTAGAAGAAACAGGTTAGGAGGATCAGGAGAAAAGAACCATGATAAGTGTCCATGGTTAGAAAGTGGACTAGATTGAACTATGAATCTTATTAGCAGGCACCAGTGAGAAACACCAGGAGAAAAGAGCAAGTAGGAATAGTGGGTTTTTTCATTCATTCATTCACTAGGCCTTTTAGCTTTCAGGAACTCCTCATCAAGACAGGAAATGTGGCCTTCCAGTAGGAAGTATGTTAGATTTTCCATCAGAAGTCCTGGGTTCACATTCCAGAGCCACTACTTACTATTTACTTTGGCAAAGTCATGTAACCTCTGGGCCTCGTCTGTAATAATAAAAATACACTCAGGTCCCCATTAGTGCAAATAACAAACCTCTTTAAGTGGTCACATATTCTGATTTGTAGTTCATGTTATCACTGGACTAGCATCAATGACCGTATCAATGAGAATAAAAGAAGTTGCCCAGGGTCACATAGCAACTAACTGTCTAAGGCAGATTTTGAACTCAGATCTTCAGAGTATGGTGGATTAAAGGCTCCCACTTCGAAATCTTTGATCCTATGAATGAAGTAGAAATTCAGAAGGTGAAAGAAATATTAGGAATCATCTAGACCAATGTTTTCATTATATAACAGAGGAAACTGAATTCCCAGAAAGGAGAAAAGACATTGCGTCATCAAATAACTGTGATATTAAGCAAAGCAGTTCATCATCCCTGACTCTTAATTTCCTTGAGTGTAAATTAAGGATAATGAAAGTACAACCCTGAGAGGTAGGTGATATGAAGGAATATAGTATGTAAAAAGTGAATGATATTTGGAATCAGAGGCCCCGGGTTCAAATCCTACTTGGTCATTTCACTTTATCAACAAGCACTCATTCAGTGTCTGCTATAGGTTTAGGGTTAAGGCCTCCCTGGGTTCTTCTGGAGTCATTTTTGTCTTGTCCAACTTTTCATGACGCCACTTAGGGTTTTCTTGGCAAAGATACTGGAGATGCTTGCCATTTCCTGGTTAGACTAATGGCAAGAATGAAATGATCTTCGCTCTCAGGGAGCTTATATTACACTTCACCTTTCTTGCCTTTATTTTCTCATCTGTAACTTGACTGGGGCGACCTCATTAGCCTCCCTCTCTAAATCAATGACTCTCTGATTCTGTGTAAAAGAGTGTTTTCCACACTGTGAAACAATAGAAATGTGAATCTTTATTATTACTTTCAAATTTTAGGGTTTGGTGGGCAGGATCACCTACTAAAAGGAAAGCACAGTGTAGTCATGTATCTTGCCTGGTTAAGGAGACAAGGTAAAAGATGAAGACATGGAGTCAGTTCAAGAGGCCAACTCTCCCTTTGTGTACACAGACCCCTTGTTTGTAATAATGTCACTACCAAAACGAAATTGTGGCTGTATCCTTTCCTTTTCACCCCACCCTGTCCTGCCCTGAGACCTGTGGGGATTTCTTACACATTAGCACTCCGTTTCCGTACATCGACTGGCAAAGCCCAAGAGGCCAGAAGCCGGTCATTTCCGTTTCATTCATCTTCAGGAAATTAAAGGATTTTAGTGAGTATTCTCAGCCCAGGGAAGGGTACTTGAGGAGTCTGTTAAGCCTGTCTTCCTTTGTGCAGGCTGTCAACTGGAGCTGTAATCTGGTTGACAATATAATATCTTTTAGGTCATTCGATCATGTCTCAGAACCATCACATCCTTCCTTCGAGATCTTTGGACAAGTATAGTTAATGACAAGGAAACATCTGTAGCTTTCAAACGCCTAGCATGCCATTAAACTATAAAAGCAATTCAAGCTAAAAAAGTCTTTGTGTTGTATTGTAGGCCTGCCTCCCTCTACAGTGATATGACTAATTCTTGTCCTCGGCATCAGAAATAAATTCTAAAGAGGATTTCACGTTACTTATCAAAGAAACAAGGGGGCTACAGAATAAACAAACCAGGAGTGCACAGAATCCCAAGGAGTCTTGGAGAATCTCCAAAGTTCTTCCCTGTCCTCTGAGACATCCCCCGCCCCGTCTTCTGGTAGTTGAATGACTAAGCCATGTAGGACAGATGATTGTCTTCTTTTCATAAAAGATTTTTTTAACGATGGCTAGTGCACAGCCTAGTTCAATAGCCCTTTCCAGTGGTTTTTGTTCATGTTTGCTTCTGAGCTACTCCAATTTTCTCTTTTCTCCCTCTGGACCCCTTAGAGAACCAGTTCAGTGCTACCCTGTCCCCTTCTCCTGAATCTGTTGTCCTCTTGTCCTGCCAGGGCTCAGCCCTGAATTGTTCTCATCATCCGCTGCCTTTGTTCCTACTTACCTGCTACTGGAAGAAGTTGGAGAAAATCACAAACCGTGCTGAGTGGTTCCACTACAAATTTGTCTTACCTAACATCAGCCAAGCCCTTGCTGCAGGAAGGCAAGCCTTGCACACCTCCCTAATGGACTCTCATCTTCTCATCAAAGCAGCTTTTCCAAACCTTTTCATTCCTCTTCCAAACTCTCATAACCCTGCTCCCTACACCCCCATATTTTACTGAAAAAATTAAAGTTTTCCTCCAAGAGTTTCCTCTCCTCTTCTTCTCTTAATCCCTATCTCACAGATCCTTTTTTTCACTCTGGTCTCACATCATGAGACAACTCTTATCTTTTCTAGGACAAAGCCCCTCTATTTGCACAAGAGTTCCCATTCCATCTGTCTTCTCCAGGAAATCAACCTTTACATCTTCATCCTGTCACTTAATCCTACACTTACCCTCATGTCTGTGTCTCCCCATCTTTAAAACCTTATCGCTTAACCCACCCATCCCAGTGGCTACCATCCCATTCTTCTCCTTTTTATGGCTCTTGACCATAGGTATCACTCCTTTTCTGCTTCTCTCTCTCTCTCTCTCTCTCTCTCTCTCTCTCTCTCTCTCTCTGTCTCTCTCTCTCTCCCCCCTTAACTCTACAGTCTGCCTTCTGACATCACCATCCAACCAAAACTCTTCTCTCCCAAAGTTGCTAATAACTTCTTTATTGCCAAGTCTAATGGTTTTTTCTCAATCCTCGTCCTTGACCTCTGCAGCTTATAATACTGTTGATCACTCATTTTTCCTTTCTTTTTTCCCCCTCTAGGTTTTCCTGGCATTCTTTCCTCCTACTAATCTGAGACATTCTGTCTCAGTCTCCTTTGCTGGATTTTCATCCAGGTGATGCCTGATAGCTTTGGCTGTTCTATAGGGGCTCTGACTTGGGTCCTCTTCTATTCTCCGCTATCCTATTTCACTGGATCTCAGGAGCTTTATGGATTCATTTATAATCTCTTCTGCTAATTCCAAATCCATTTACCTAGCCCTGACCTCCAGTCTTATGTCTCCGACTGCCTGTTGGAAATCACTAACTTTATGTCCTTTAAAAATGTTAAACTCAACACAACCAAAACTCATTGTTTTTCCCTAAAATCCTGACTTTTCCATTTTACAGAGAAGGGTACCACCATTGTTCCAGTCATCCAGTCTCTCAGCCTAGGTGCCATCCTCACCTCCTCACTCTCCCTACCTCCTATATTCAATCTGTTGCCAAAACCGATTGATTTTATCTTTGTAGTATCTCTTCTATATTCCCCCATCTCCTCTGATTCTGCTACCAACATAGGGTCCTCATTACTTCATACCTATAATATTTCACTAGCCTACTGGTTGACCTCCCTGCCTCAGCTCTTCACACTTAAATCTGTCCTCCACTCAACTGTTAAAGTGATCTTCCTGAAGTGCAGGTACGACCATCTCACCCACTCTATTCAATAAACTCCCTTGGCTTCCTCAAAGATTGAATATAAAATCCTCTGCTTGACCTTCAGAGTCCTCCGGAGTCTGCTTTCTCCCCCATTCACCCCCCGCCCCACCTTTCCAATCTTCTTAAACTTGACACACACTCCCAACACTGCAATGCAATGACTATGGAGTCATTTGGAGTTTGGAGTTCTTCTTTGGAGTTCTTCTCACAAGACACTTGCAGCTCTGGGCATTTTCACTGGCTGTCCCCCAGGTCTGCAATTCCCACTCTCCCTACTTCTGCCTCGTGGCTTCCCTCAAGTCCCAATTAAAATATCACCTTGTATGGGAAACCTTTCCATATATCTTTTAATTCTAGCACTTTCTCTCTTTTGATTATCTGCAATTTATCTTGCATATATCTTATTTGTATAGAGTTTTTACGTGCTTTTACATTTTTTTACATGCTATCACCCAATGGACTCTGTGCTCCTGAGGGCAGAGATTATCTTTTGCCTTTTTTTGTATACCCAGCCCTTAACACAGTGCCTGATGTGTAGGTGGATGCTTAATGAATGTTTATTGATTGACAGACTATTTAAATGTGCCCACTTCTCCCCATTCTCACCCCCATTGTTTTGAATGTGTTCTGATAGACTGACCAACTTCCTTCTTTTTAAATTTAAAAACCTTTCTTCCTATTTGGTTTTCTGTCAGCATCAGGAGATATGTTAGCATCCTCCTTATGAAAACTGTAATCAGATTCCATCTTCTTCCTCAGCCTTTCCTTTAGGTTAAACTATCCTCCCCCTTGCCCTAGACTTTGACTTCCCCTCATAGAATTCTGTGTTCTAATTTTTAGTAGATTTGGTGGATTTTCATTGGACTTTTTCTAGATGATCTTTTCAATTCATTTCAAATAATTGTTCTCCAAGGAAAACAGAAATACTCCATTGGGGGAAAAAGCAATTTGCATGGGCAATTCCTTAGTTTCTGCATAGTTCTATAGAGCTGTATTCAAATCTCAGCACCACATTTTAGAAAGGGAGTTGATGAATTGGAGAACATCCTGTCCTGTCTGGGAAAGACATACCAGGATAATGAAGTCAGTCTATAGACTGACTGCTTATAAACATGTATTCATCACCTACTATGTGCTAAGCATTGGGGATACAAAGAAAGACAAAAGATAATCACTGCTTTCAAGGAGTTTTCAGCCTATTGGGAAGACAACATGGAGACAACTTTGTTTAAATAAAGATAAACTGGAAATGATGAGCATATTGGATATAGGGGATTGAGACAGAAGAGAAAGTCAGGGATGATCCATGTATTGGAAGGATAGTGATGCCTTGGACAGTAATAGGGAATAGGTTTGGAGGGATAGATAATCAGTTCAGTTTTAGATAATCTACAATGTCAACGAGACATCCAGTTGGAGATGTCTAATCATCTAATAGTACTGGGTGTACAAAACTGTAGCTTAGGTGAGTCAGCCCTTTGTCAAGGCCATAGGGGTAGTGGTCTGTCTAATACAGGCTTCAATTTCTTGAGATTTCCCTAAGTAAATCAGACTAAGTATTTCTCTGTTCTGTGGTGGAACAGACATCCAAACTAGATAAGGCTCTTGGCATTGATTTCAGTGGGCAGCCTGGTTTCCTGTTGGATTTATCCATCTTGGCATCAATACTTCCTGCCATTTTTCATTCTTATCACCCCTCCTGATTTGACCACACCAACTTTTCTAATGATTGTTCTTTCTCTCTGCCCCACCCTCTTCCCAGATGGAGGCCTTCTATTCCATCTTTACTACAGAGCAACAAGATCATGTCAAATCCGTGGAGTATCTAAGGAATAACTTCCGACCACAGCAGAACCTTAATGACAGGGTGGTGTCCAAATCAGCCGTCAAGGATGCCTGGAGTCATGACATGACCGACCTGGAAAATCCACTGGGAACGGAAGCCTCCAAAGGTAGATGGGGACTGAATGCCCTGGTCCAAGAAGAAATTGGTTTTCTTTTGCTTTTCTCTTTTTTTTCTTTTTTTTGCTGTTACAAAGAAGAGTGTTATTATGTAGAAGAAAAAGAACACAAAAAAGGCCTTTGAATTTAAAAAGTGCCCAGAACCAATAGAGAACTGTAGTTAGTTGGTTTAAAAAAAAGTTGTATATGTACACACAGTGAGAGGGTGCAGGACAGTCGTTTTCAGCAGAATTGGGAAATTACTTCAAGTTACTAATTGAGAAAAAAGAAGCCAATCACTAACTAGAAAACTTCTAAGTAGATAATTCACTGGTTAAGAGTATTGTCATCTCTTGGACTTTTGGTACAGGAGAAAGCAAAGAATTTGGAGTCCAGAGTGCCTTAGTTCAAATCCTAGCCATGCCAATAATGTAGGAAGGACAGATGCACAAACAAGACCTCTGGGGCACCGGATTTGGAGGCAAGGGATGTGGGGTCACATGCAGGCTTTGCCATTTCTTTCCTGTTTGACTTTCAGGAAGTCACTAAATTTCCCTGGGCCTAAATTTCCTTACCAAGAAGAAGACTTGAGGGTCCCTTTCAGTTCAGTATCACTTAACAAAAGCCAAAATTCCCATTTCTAGACTGGTAACACTGTTTTTCTAATCTTCAACCTAGCTTGATAGGGACAGGCACCCTACCAACATGGGTCAGTTTTTTCTGTACAGCTTTCTCAACTTAGAGTTGCATAAGGCAATGAATGGTTGAGTGAATCATCATAGTGTGGGAGAGGCAGCTTGGTATAGTGGATAGACAGATGAGCTTGAGGCCAAAATTTTGCTTCTAATCTCACTTCTCAGAAAGGAACATAGGTTTAGATTTTGAAGAGAGCATGAAAGTCACCTGATTCCTTATCCGTGTACAGAAATGAAGACTAGGCCAGTTGAGTGACTTGCCATAGATTGTCAGCATTACTTTTTTTTTTTTATAATTCACTTACTTGTTTTCAGTTTTCAACAGTCATTTCCATAAGTTTTGAATTTTCCCCCCTCCCTTCCTCCTCCCTTCCCAAGATGGCATGCAATGTTATATGGGCTCTACACAAGCACATTTTCACATTAGTCATGTTGCATAGAAGAATTAAAATGAATGAGAGAAACCAAAACATAACAAAAGAGAGAAAAGTCTGCTTTAATCTGCATTCTGACTCCATAGTTCTTTGTCTGGATGTGGTTGGCATTTTGCCTCATGAGTCCCTTGGAATGTTTTAGGTCCTTGCATCGCTGTGAAGACCTTAGTTTATCAGATATGATGCTCTCAGCATTACTTTATTGGCCACAGTCTCCCCTCAGAGTCTCAGAACTCCATCATTAGCTATTTGTCTTTATAAGAAGTCCCCAGGAATCACAAAAACTTACCTTTTCTCACTTCCCCTTATGAAGGAAATACAACCATTTCTCATGAGAGGGTAGAAAATGGCTCTTGTCAATTTCATGACATATAAAGATTAAGGATGATAAGATGCTGTGAATCCCAGATGGGGCAAAGACTAAAATGAATAGGACTGAGAACCTAGGGGTACTCAATCTTGTTAGGAGGGAGAGGAGAAGTAATAAGAAAGGACTTTCTTTAGTCTCTCAGTCTGAGGAGAGTTGGCTTCCTAAGCCACTTTTCAAAGCACCAGGGTGGAATGTTAGACCTAGAGACAGGAGACCCCCATGTGTGAAGCCCACCTGACTTTGGTACTTGATGACTATATGACCTTAGATATGTCACTTAATTTACTTTTTTATAGTGTCTTTAAGTTGGTTCCTTATTTTATAAAATGATTACTCTAAGGCTTACTGGACCATTGGAGTACCTAATAGGAAAATGAAGATAAAATGATTTATCAGCCTCAGAGTAATATAGAAATGTGTGTTCTTGTTAGTTTCTTATAAGCTCTGAAAAATGGTGAGTTTGCTCCATTGGGGATGTTAGGAAAAACACCAATAAGCTGGAATTTGTCCATAGTGGAGCAGTCTGGACAATGGAAGGACCTTGAGGTCTTACCAAATGAGGAAATGTTTGAGGAACCTGAAGATAGTGATCCTAGCGAAGAGAAGACTCTGAGATGACATGATAGCTGTCTCAATATCATAGATTTAGAGATTTAAAGGATCTTAGAGGTCATCGAGCTCAATCCCTCATTTTGCAGATGAGAAAACAGAACCTTGGGGAAGCCAAGTGACTTGTCATTCATCACTAGTGTCAAAGGTGGGATTTGAACCCAAGTCTTCTATCCATGATTCCCTGACTTCAAATATTGAAAAGGCTATCTTGGAAGAGTGAGTAGGCTTATGCTTGGTTTCAGATGGAAGAACTGAAAATAATAAGTAAAAGTTACAAAGAGCTACATTTGACTTGATGGGAGGGAAAACTTGCTAGCAAACAGAGCTAGGCCATAATGAAAGGGCTGTCTCAAAAGTGGGTGGCCTCTCCATCCTTGGAGATCTTCAAATAGAGGTTGTATGACCCCTCATCAGGATGCCGTAGCTTTGGTCCTGGTGCACGTGTTGGATCAGCTGGTCATTGAGGCTCCTTCTCCCTCTAAAGTCCCCTTAGCTTCTAAGGTGTATTCGTGGCAAGTGGATTCTGATAGCATTTTTCTAGCTGGTTTCATTCCTAAAAGCGATTCAAAACTAGGACAAGTTAACTGACTTGCTGACTTTGTGGGCATAGGGACAAATGCGTTTGCATCGTTGGCTGTTAAGTGTCTCTTTGTCTGGACTGAAGGAGGTGCTCACAAATGCTGGTAGCCTTTGTCTGAACAGGAACTCCCAGGAAAATGGACAAAGGGCTTCAGAACATGGATATTTTTTTCCCCTTTAAGTTTGCCTAGTTTTGTTTGGGAACCTTGGGAGAAGCAAGAGATAGGCTGGCCAGATTCCCTAGAGAAAAGCTGGGCTTTGGCTAATTAGGGGTCAAAGCATTGTCAAGGGCATGATTTATTGTCCAGGCACAGTCTGAGCATTAACAAAGAAATACCATGGGCACATACAATACCTGAATCCAAGCAGGCACAGAAAACCTTCCCTAGGTTATTTTTCTTTCTTTCTTTTTTTTTTTTTTGCCTGGCTACAAATACAGAAAACAAGTGAACTCAGGGGCTGTCTCCCAGGAGAGCTAACTTGGAAAGAGTAGGGCTCTCAGGGATTGATTATTTTGCGAGAAGTGTGTAGAAAGGACATGTGGGGGATGAGGAATTTCTATCACAAGTGAGCTCAAACTCTCGTAGCTCAAAATTGCTGGGGTTATGACAGTTATAAAGCTTTCCCCTGAAAAACTGGATGAGCGTACAGTATATCAGCAGTATATATAGATTGCAGGCACCTTATTACCCAAGAAAGTTAGGCAAGATAATGCTTTACATCGCATTAAATTGTCAAAGTGGAAAAAAAGGTTTACCTTGAGTGGAGCTTCTTGTGCATTTCAGCAGAGCTGGGGATCCTTCTCTAACAGAAGTCAATCTTCATTCTTTAGGGTACATTGGGGGTAGATTTTGGGTTCCTATGCTGATTCTTCAAGGTGTTTGTAAATGATCATGGATCCTGATCCTTCTGGAAACCAAAGGAGAGTCAGAGGGAGGAAGTCCCTGTTTGTTTCTATTATGACCCAGAGGTCAGAGGCTGTTCTATATTTATCTCCACTACAGTCATAATAGCATTCATATAGTACCTACTATGTGCCAGGTATTTTGCTAAGCACTTCAAATGTCTCTTTTGAGCTTCACGACAAACAAGTTCTATCTTTATTCCATTTTACAGTTAAAGGAATCAAGGAAAAGAGGGATTAATGACTTGCCCATTTGTCTAAGGCTGGATTTGAACTCAGGTCTTCTGAATCTAGACTCAGTGCTTAATCCACTCCACCACATGCCTGCTTCTAGCCCCTCATACTATCCCATGCTACTTCCAGTCTTACAGTTTTTATTGTTCAGTCTTTTTCAGTCCTCTCTCTTCATGACCCCATTTGAAGTTTTTTTGGCAGAGATATTGGAGTGGTTTGCCATTTCCTTCTCCAGCTTCTTTTACATATGAACCATCCTAGTCCCGTGGCAGGACAGAGTTAAGAAGGCTAGTGATGGCTCAGGCTGCAGTGGATGACCTTGGAGTCTTCAGTGTCTCACTAAGCTCTAATCACTCCACATTGCCTGCATCAGCTGCCTTCATGGCCGTTGGAACAAATTGTTCTTATCAGCCCATTCCACCAGAGGAAGTCTTCACATGCTTGGGCTAGACACCCCCCTAATTTACCAATGGGTCTGAGATCTCTTGATTACCCTCAACCTGATTTGGCCCATCTGCCAAAACAATTTACCAGGGTGTGGCCGCGGCACATGCTGAAGCTTCTTGGAGTCACAGGTTAGAGTTGGTTGGAATAGGTGAACACCATGGAACAAGTGAATATTCAGGAAAGAGCCCTAAAAAGCGCTTGACTACAAGCCAAGACCAAAGTGGAGGGAGTGTTGGTGCATGACTTTCTGTTTGCAGACGATTGTGCACTCAATGTAGCCTCTGAAGTTGAGATACAGCAAAATATGGATCAATTCTCTGCTGCCTGTGCTAATTTTGGCCTAATAATTAACACCAAGAAAACACAGGTGCTCCTTCACCCACCACCACCCACACATATGTGGAATCATCAATTACAACAAATGGAGAAGTTTTGAATGCTGTAGATAAGTTCACTTACCTTGGTAGTGTACTTTCCAGGGATGTGCACATTGTCAATGAGGTTGATGCATGCATTGCCAGAGCTAGCTCAGTGTTTCGTGGGCTCCAAAGAAAAGTTTGGGAGAGAAGGGGTATTAGACTGACTACCAGACTGAAGGTCTACATTGTGCTCACCTCGTTATTGTATGCTTGTGAAACATGGAAAGCTGAGTAGTTTCCATTTGAACTGTCTTAGGAAGATTCTGAGGATCACCTGG
The DNA here is from genome assembly GCA_023548195.1 of Bettongia penicillata ogilbyi. Classification (NCBI taxonomy): domain Eukaryota; kingdom Metazoa; phylum Chordata; class Mammalia; order Diprotodontia; family Potoroidae; genus Bettongia; species Bettongia penicillata. The sequence goes on along the minus strand of JAJHZJ010000062.1, from coordinate 2,358,854 downwards.
CAGGATAAGGTACCAGGCACTGAAGTCCTCGCTTGAGCTGAAATGCCAAGCATTCAAACTATGCTACAGAGAGCTCAACTCTGATGGGCTGGTCAAGTTGTTCAAATGCAAAATATACCCTTGCCAAAAAAACTACTTTATGGAGAACTCACGAGGGGCAGGCAACCACATGGTGGTCCGAAGAAACGATACAAGGACACTCTCAAGATCTCTCTCAAGAACTTTGAATTTGACTGTACAACATGGGAAACACTGGCACAGGACCTCTCAGCATGGCATGCCCACATCAGAAAGGATGCTGTGCTCTATAAGCAAAGCAGATTTGAGAGAGCACACAGTAAACGCAGGATGTGCAAATTTGGGATATCTACCCCAAATATCCCTATGGACTATCTGTACCCAACCTGTGGTAGAGCATTCCTACCTCGTATTGGTCTGATCAGCCACAGTCGGACTCACTGAAACTTCACTTTATCATGGTGATGTCATTTTGGTCCTCTTGAAAAACAAAAGTCAACAACCACCACATATGAGGAAGCTTAGGCAAAGGGTTAAGTGACTTGCCCAGGGTCACACAGCTGGCAAGTGTCTGAGGCCAGATTTGAACTCTTGAAGATGAGTTTTCCTGACTTGAGGCCTGGCACTCTCTCCACTGCACTACCTAATTGCCCTGTATTAGGCAATATTTTTCATATACGTATATAGTAGGTAATTAATAAATACTGTTTGCTTGATTGATTCAAAGTACAGAGAATAATAGCAGATCATTAGAATTAATAAAGTCCATGGTAGTTGTAAGTTTATGATCCAGTGAGATTAAATGGATTAAACCCATCTACATCAGAAGTTCTTAACCTTTCTGTGTGTCATGGACAAGCCCTTGGGCAGTCAGTCAGGTGAAGCCTACGCACCCCTTCTCAGAATAAGGTTTTTAAATGCAGAAAATAAAATAAAAAGACTGGGGGGAGGGGAGAGATGGCCTGTGAAGTTTTAAGATATTTTGATGACTTTATTTCAATATGGCTCATTCCCGTTAACCCACATACTGAATATTGTGCATTTTAAAACATCATCCCAGTGGGTCATCTATAGGCTGCATCCAACACAGCCAAGGGTAAGACCTCTGAACTAGATGGCTTCACTAGCTCTCTCTACAGGATTACAGGTAGAACTAGTAGGTGACCCTGGTCATTCAGCTAGTCCAAAACCCTCTTTTCACAGAGGGAGCACCTGAGGCCCAGAGAGATTAAGTGAGTGGCCCAAAGTCATGCAAACAATCACTGACAGAGGTGAGATTTGAATCCATGGCATCCAAGAATCTTTTCAGTGCGCTCCCATCTAAGACCAGAACTGAATTAAAGAACCACAGAGTCGAAAGGGGCCTCACTAATAAAGTCCTTGTGAAGATGCAAAGTCTGCGAAGACTTTCATCCTATTTGAGGAGCTGGGTGACTTTAAGATCCTGACATTTTATATCATTTTCTAATTGTTCCTGGTAAAAGTTCAGTACAAAATACATCATCTAAAGAAGGTGGAGCCTTAGTAGCCAAATCTGTGTGTAAGGAATGTTCCTTTTCTAAGAAAAAGTGAAAACAAGCAAGACAGACTCCCAAAATAATGTATAGAAAGTATTTTCCAAACTTCAAAATATTATGTCAATTTTAGCTGTTAATAACAATAATAATTTACTAAACAGTTTAAATATAATGACCCCCTATGTGACTGGCCACATCTACCTGCCCATTTTAGCTAACTAGGATTTTAGTGGTGGAAGATTTTAGAACTATAGCTTTGTCAAGTCATGAGCCACATAGGGGAAAATGTAGCTTGTATGAATGAATTAGAGCCTTGCTTACACTTCAGTTCCATTGATAAGATTAATCATGTGTTTGCTTTAAGTAGCATATTTTCTCTATCAGTGTATCAGTGAGCACCCCAGCATACACAGGGGGGGCCTGCTATCACAGGTTCTTAGATCTGCATTCATAAAAGGAAAGGCAACTTTTGAGGGGTTAGCAATCACTTTAATTAAGCACATGTATTAGCCCTTTGACGAAGCACATATATCATTCACCTATTTCAGGGGAGTCAGTACCCTGAACTTTAAAGAAAATGCAGAGAAATTAAAGATCAACAGACGTGACTTCCTCTGCCTCACCATAATTTAACAGACAACTGTCTGACCATAATTACCCGAGAGCTAATCACGATATCTGGGTTCTCAAAGCCGGGCAGGTGCTCGTTAAGGGTTTCCAGAGTCTTAGTCTGGCCAAACAAACACTTCCAGTCAGTAATCCCCAAAATAAAACCTGCACTCAGAATCTTTATATACTTTTTAGGACCAGAGGGCATCATATTTCTTGAGAACCAGTGCCTCATTAACCAAAGGTGTGGACTTTCTTACCGATCTTCCCAGGCCTGACAATGGGTGGGAAAGATCCTTCCCAGTCACATTCAAACAGAGGTATTACACTAAAACAAAAACAGCAAAAGATTCTATTTTACCTGCCATTACAGTCAGCCAATCTGTAAATATGTAGTAAGTGCCTACTATGCCCTAGGCATTATACCAGGCTGTGGGAATGCAAGTACCAAGAGTGAAGCAATCCCTATTCTTAGTAGTGTCCATGAGGAAATGTAAATGTGGTTGAACCCTCCTGCCATGTCTGTTTTATATCAATGACACAGGCCTGGCCAACCTTTTCTTGTACTGACACTTATAATCAATAGAAAAGTCTTAATTTAACAGATTCCTCTTTTCAGTAGTGGATGTGTTAAGCTTCCTGAATTTGCTGGACATTCTTTTCTGTATGATAAGAATAACCAGCATTTATATAGTACCCACTATATACCAGGCACTGTTCTAAGCACTTTACGGTATTCTCTCAAGTGATCCTCACAACAACCCCAGGAGGAAGGTGCTAGTATTACTCCCATTTTACAGATGAGAAAACTGTACATTAAATGGTATTCTGTACCATTTTTGTTCTCCTCTTCTAAGACTTCATTCTCTCTAAATGGAGAGGCAACATGGAACCATGGAAGAGGCATTGATTCAGGGGTCAAAGGATGTGGGTTCAAATCCCAACTAATATTACATTTGTAGCATTGCACAAATTCCTTAACTTTTCCAGGCTTCAATTTTCCTAACTTTATAATGGACTTGGAATAGATAGCCTCTGATAACCCTAAATCTATAATCCTGAGAGGAAAACATTGTCTTTTGGTTTCTTCTGGCCTAGTAGAGCACTATGGGGTAGCAGATAGAGACTTGAACTTGGAATCAAGACCCAAGTTCAGATTTAATAGCTATGTGGATCTAAGTCCCTCTAAGCTCCAAACCTATGGTCTTATGATTCTCATAGCTAGGTGCTGATTAGTGCAAATAATGAATCTTCCGAAGTGACTGCATGTATTCAGATTTACAGTATTCACAGTTACAACAGTGTGAAAAGTCGTCATTGGTTCAAGCCCAATGGAAATGTGCAGTGTGAGTTCTAATTATATAGCTACCCCAGGGGATTCAGTATTTCCACTAATTGGGACTTGGTCTTAAGTAATCTCTATATCTAGGTCTTCTTTGGATGAATAAAACTTTGCCTTGCCCTCAAGGAACTTATGGGGCAGCTGGATGGCACAGTAGATAGAGCACCCTGGGCTTGGAATCAAGAAGACTCATCTTTCTGAGTTCAAATCCAGCCTCAGACACTTGCTAGCTGTGTGACCCTTGGCAAGTCACTTCACCCTGTTTGCCTCAGTTTCCTCATCTATAAAATGAGCTGGAGAAGGAAATGGCAAACTGTTCCAGTATTTTTGCCAAGAAAATCCCAACAGGAGTCACAAAGAGTGGGACAATACTAAACAATAACAACAGAAGAGACTGAAACATTCACAAATAAATACAGTGCAGAGGAGAATATGAAAACACTCTGAGGGTTTATAGGAAGGAAGGTCTCCTTGGGGTTGAAGGATGAAGGACTCCACAGGGAAGAGATGGCAGTTGTGCTGGTCTCGTGGGTAAAATTTCAGCTCACAGAGCAGTGCAAGCAGGGCAGTCCAAGGATCATAAGCAAATAATGCCCCTCTCACCACATTCTTATTGCTTTTTAGAAGGAAACAAGATCATAGATTTAAGACTAAAAGGGCCCTAGAAGTCATTGTGTCAATATTCCATTTTGCAAATGAGGGAAATTGAGGCCTGCAGAGGTTAAGTGACTTACCCAAAGTCACACAGCCATTAAGTAACAAAGCACGAGGATTTTGAACCCAAGTAAACAAAATAAAATGCTTTTGTTGGTGCTCTTGTTGTTTTCTTAAGGCAAACACCAATGATAGAACAATGGGAAATGTCAGGGGCAAAAATGCCTATTATCGTACAACAGTGTTTCTTTTGGCCACATAATGAACATTACCCATAACGTTATTTTTCAGTTAGAGTAAATAGAAAGAGTGTTTGGATGAAGGGACTGCTGAAAAACATAGTTAATTCACAAGGCAGCTCTTTCTCAGTAAATAACTTTGACAGAGTTGATGATTTAATGGAAAGAGGTTCCCGTTATTCTGCAGCCCATCCAGGGCCCACGAGGAAGAATAGGCCTGTGATTAAGTGCTAAACACCATCCATTGTGAAGACTCTCTGAATGATGAATGGCAAAAAAAAAAATAATAACATTTCTTCGAAGAACTTGGGGACATGTGGCTTATTAATTTAACCAAACCTGTTCAAGCCACAGTGGAACCCAAGCCATTTGATCTGATAACTCAATTTAAGGACCTAATTAAAGGAGCCCAGAAAGAAAAGTGAAGAGAGCTCAGAATGGCCTAAATCATCTCCAGGATCCTGAGCCATTAACCCTTTGCTGAGGGGAAGACCTCTTGTCTCTCTCATTAGAAAGAGGTCCTCCCATTTCATCATGTGGATTTCATCTCTTTGGCAACACAGCTGAAGCACATACATTAGAATGTTCATAACCTCACTTATTATAAATCAAGAGAGCTGTAGAGGGGAAGTGTGTGTGTGTGTGTGTGTGTATGTGTGTGTGTGTGTGTGTTTGCATTAAGAAATCATGAGTTCTCTTTTTTGTTTGCTAACTTAGCCTGAAAATGCTACTTGACATCGAAATCATCATTTTCAGTTATTGGGGGGGGGAGGATTAAGGATGCTCTATTTTCAGTTTAATCACTTGCACTCACCAAATTAATGAGCTTGAATTGCATTATCTTGTTAAAAGAAACTCTGGTGTGAACACTTAATTCCCTTTTAGGCAACCACCCTCCCAGACACCCATAAAAAGAAAAAAAAAATACAATTTCTTCTCACTGGCACAAAATTTCAGCAAAGGGAATTTGGGCTTAGGAGCATCACTGTAGAATTTCCTTTTTCACCTCTTATTAATGTCGTGCATTCTAGTTCAACAATCTTGGGATTTGGAATTGCCTTTAAAGACAAGAAAAACCTCCCAGACTTTAGATTTCCAGCTTCTCATTGTCTCAGTGCAATTGTCACTTTCACCATCTGTAAAGACTGTGGACCCCTTCTCAGAATAATGTTTTTAAATACATAAAACCAATTACATAGAAGTGTAAAGGAAATACATAGGAAACTGACTTTATTGAAATAAACATGTAATTTCTACCTATCCAAATTCATGGATGCCCTAAAAGCCATCCATGGATCTATTTAAGAACCTCTAGTTCTTATCTAGTCTATATTCAGTGGCTCCCTATTACTTCAGGGATTAAATATAGATCCTCCTCAGGATAACTCCTATGTACCTATCTTTCCAGCCTTATTTCATGCCATTTCCCTTTACTCTATCTTTCAATCAAACTGGCTTAATAGTTTTATTGTGTACAGTACTTAAAATGTCATCTCTTTCTGCTGGGTCTTTCCATGGCCCTCTCTCTTTACCTCCATCTCACAGAAACCTTAGCTGCCTTTAACCACAACCCAAATTCCACCTCCTGCACAAAGCCTTTCTCCAGTGTAGGAATCTTTAGTGCCTTCTCCCTCTTGAAATTCCATTGTTTCACTTTGTAGATGCTTTGTAATTGACTTACCTATAGGTATATTGGGTTCTCCATCCTTCTTGTAAGATAGAAGTTCCTTGTGAAATAATATAAGCAAAGGGCTTTGAAAACATTAAATTGCTAAATGCATGTGTTATAATTATCGTGTTGGGAACAGCTTCACTTTTGTCTGCATAACCCCAGGATCCAACACAGCACATGGCACTTATTATTGGCTTTACTGATTGAATGGCACTGAGTAGCCAAGTCAGTTGCTAGCTTGCTCAGTTGCTTAAAGTGCAAAGATAATGAGGCTGAGATCACAGATTCATTTCATGTGCGGGCAGATTAATATCAATTCCACAATTACCAATTTCTCCCCTTTCCATGGTGTTTCTGAACAAAAGGAAATGAACCAATATCGATGAAGGGGACTGGAAGTACTCCTGGAAAAATCAGCTGAAAGCCCATGCATGGCCTCTGTCAAGTCAAGGAACATTATTAACAACCATCTCTTTTTTCTTGCATGTGCAAAGGACAGGTCATTATCATTAACTTAGGCTTTGGGGACAAATCCTAAAACATCTCCTGCTTGATTTTCTTCCTGCTGGAGTTGGAGTCTTGTCTTTCGAATGTCCCACAGGACCTTAGGAAAGTTCTACTCCTTGTTGTACACAGATGAGAACTGCTCCTGCTGGCAGCCATCTGTCTGTAGCCTTGTTCAAGCCTCACACTGGGTATGGGCATCATTCTGGATCCAGTGCATTCCAACAAGCATTTATTAAGCTCCTACTATATGCAAGACACTATGCTGAGTGCTGGCGATACAAAAATAAGAAACATTACTTGTTCTTGGTGAGCTTAAAATTAACAGGATGGATAAATTACATAAACAGAGGCACCTAGGGAGCATAGTGGATTAAGTGCTGGGCCTGAAGTTAGGAAAACCTGAGTTCAAATTTGAATTTAAATCTGAATTACTAGCTAAGTGACCCTGGGCAAGTCACTTAACTCCAATTTGCCCCAGTTTCCTCAATTGTAAAATAGATAAAATAATAGCATTTCGCTATTGGTTATTGTGAGGATCAGATGAGATATTTGTAAAGCATTAGCATATAGTAAGCACTTACTAAATGCTTGCTCCCTTTCTTCCTAGATACATAGGTAAATGTATTATAATTTGAGAAGTAAGAGAGTATTAACAGTGAGGGGAAATAATAACATAGATTTGTAGGTAGAGGAGATATTAGATGCCATCTAACTCCATCCCTTCATTTTATAGATAAGGAAACTGAGGCACATATGCTATGGGTTAAATGATTTACTCAAGGCCACACAGTGAGTAGAAGAGGTAGGATTTGAATTTAGGGCCTCTGGCTAAAATACATTGTTCCCTCCACTATACTGCCTTGCCTTTCAATAGTTAAACATTTTTCCTGTATTAATTTCATCATGCTGTTTTTATCCAGTTTTTTTTTTTGTAAAGGATCAATTTTAGCAGGAGGTTTTGTTTTGTTTTTTTTTCCATTGTTTATCTTCCCAGGGCTACACTCAAAGATAAATTAGCTTATGATCTGTAAGACTCGTTGGGTAGCCAGAGAGTCATCCACACTAATTTCACTCCAGGTTTTCTCTCCAGTGTACGTTATTTTATGTAGCATGAGTTTTTCTTTTCTTTCTGGCAAGATCACACACTCATTGCAAGCAAACTATTTCTCTGAAGTGTGAAGTCTCTGATCCCTCCTAAGGTTGAAAATGTTGCTGAAGGCTTTCCCACACTGATATCTTTCTAATGGTTTCTCCCCTGAACGAAGTCTCTTATGTGCAGCAAATTTTCTCTTATCTATGAAGGCTTCCCCTCATTCATTGTGCACAAAGTGTTGATCTCTAATATGAATTCTCTTAGACCTCTTAAGCGGCAAGATATGCTGAAGGCTTTCCCCCAACTCATTACATTTCAGGATGAGGAAAGTCTTTCCATAAGAGGTAGCATCTGAGCTGAACCAGGAAGGAAGATAGAGATTCTAAGAAACAGAAATGAGAAACGAAGTGCTTCCCAGGCGTTGGTCATGGCCTTGTAAAGGCACAAACCTGAGACATGGAGAGTTGGGTTCATGGAACAGATGTATCAGATACTATGACTACAATGTAGGGTAGCATGAAAGGGAATAAAATGTCATATGCCTGAAGAAGTGAAATTGATAGCAGGTTCTTGAAATAATCTAGCCTAGAGATGATGAAGGCTGGAACTTGAGTGATGGGCATATCACAGAGACAAATGACTGGATGAAAGAAGAGGGGAAGCAAGTATTTACTATGTGCCGGACTGTAACAGCAAGCAACCTGGCACACCCAGGATGGCGATGGCCTGCTGCACAGCTTCTTGGATCTGCTTTAAAGGAAAGCAACTTTTGAGAAGTCAACAATCTTCTTTAGTCACATACACCAACAGAGAAAATACACACAGAGAAATAAAGACCAACAGACAAGGCTTCTAATTGTCTGACCATAAGCAATGCATACATCACAGATCAACAGACAGACCCAATTGTCTGACTTTATATACATAGTTACCAAAAAGAGAAATATCAACATCTGAGTTTTCAAATCTGGGGGGGGCTCCTTAATGACTACCAAGAGTCTCTTCTGGCACACAAACATTCTGCCGAAGAGTAAGCCCCAAAGTAAAACTTCAGATCAGAGTATACACACACACACACACACACACACACTTTTCAGAGCTGGAGGGCATTACTACTGTCATGACCCAGTGTCTCATTAGAAATTAACAAAATGTGTGGGCCTTCCTACAAAACAAGCCTCCCCTAATCAAGATCCTCTTAATGGGCTCTACCTGAGGTCTATTAATGAGCAGAGGAAGATCTTTAACTCTTACACTGGCACTATGCTAAGTACTTTACAAATATCTCATTTGATTGGAGGTAGGTGCCATCATTCCTATTTTACAATTGAACTAAATGAGGCAGACAAAGGTGAAATGACTTCCCCAGGATAACACAGCTAGCAAGTAAATAGCTCGATTCAATTCAGGTCTTCCTGACTCCAGACCTATCCCAGTCCATGTTGATTTCTTCTTTGCCACACCTAGTGTGCAAGACATCATGGGTATTGTGTAGCAGCCAACTCAAATCCATAATAGGTATTTTCCTCACATTTTAGGTCAGATATAATCCACTGTGCCACTTAGTTGCTCCCAGTTAAGAGATATGAAAGTAGAATCAATAAGAGTTGTTGGTTACGGGGATGATGGAGAGGGAAGAGTCAATGATAACTCCTGGTTTGTGAACTTGAGTGACTGGAAGGATGATGGTGCCCTCATCAGAAAACATGGAATTTAGGAAGAAGTGTTATATTTAGGATGGGAGAAAATGAGTTCTATTTAAGACTTATGGAGTTTGAGATCACTAGGAGACATCCATTGAAAGATGTCTAACAGGTGGTGATGTGGAACTATAACTAAGGGGAAAGATTAGGTCTGAATATGTCAATCTGGGAATTGTCTTCACTGAGGTGAAAGAATTGTAATGCTAGAGAGAAAGAAAGAGAGTTTTCTCTCTTTGGGCCCCAAATTGATACAACCCTTTTATTACTAAAGAAGAAGAATGTGCCCCCATTGAGGAAATGGCATTATATGGTGGAGACATTTGTGGTTTGGGTGCTGGTAAGATGGTGCGAAGATTGAGCATGGTCACAGGAGAGCTTCCATCCTTATCTTTTGTAAACTTGACCTGATTTCTAAATCCCTTCTATTCCCTCGGTCAATGGGTACCATATAGCTGACTTCCAGGGCGATCCTCCCAATGCTGCTTCAGTTGATATTTTTATTTCTTGAATAGAGAGGGGCAGGATGGGGAGGGAAACCTTTCCTTGACCTCAGCCTTATTTATATAGGCACCATGGTGCTCATGAACAGCAATAGGAAAATTAATAAAAAGGCTAGCCACAAGCCTCCATAAAGAAATAGCCCCCTTTTTCCTCTCTCACTGGGGCTCTTTTATAGGACATGGAATGGAAGGATCCTAAATGTTTGTGTTCATCTACTTCAATCCCTCAGAGTAAAATTGCTGGGAAACAGACTTAATCTACCCTGCTTTTAGCCCTGATTTTTCTGCAGACAAATACAAACACAGTGCATTTTTTCTTCACCTCCAGCATAAAGAACATGAACAGAACCTTTGGACCTTTCACTTTTTTGGAAATGATTTTATGTGCCCTGTTGCTAAGTAGTGGTAAAGAAAGAATACTCATCCCTGAGCTTGTAGGGGGACTGAGGGACTATAAGTTAGGACCTATATATTCTATGATTTGCTTTTTTTTGGGGGGGTCCTTTCCTTCTAGGCTAAGCTGTATTTGTCAGTAATGGTCACTGAGGTCTGATTTACTCCTAGCACTTGTGTTTACAGAATCTGTGACCTCCGCTTCTTAAAAATCCTTAGGTCCTTTCTGGTGCTAACCCAAGACCTTTCATGTTCCCCCCACATGTTATAGTTCTTCCTTCCCCCCCCCCCCAATTACTTTGTATTTACTTCTCTGTATCTAAGATACCTCCTCTATCCCAGTGGATAGATCACTGGGCTTAGAGTCTGGAAGACCCATATTTAAATCCTGCCTCAGATACTTCCTAGCCGTGTGATTCTTGACAAATCATTTCATCTCTCCAAACCTCAGTTTCCTCATCTGTAAAATAAGAGGACTGAATCTCATGTTTTCTAATGTTCCTTTCAACAGTACATCTATGATCCTTGGTTTTCTCTAATAGGATGTAATTCTCCAGTGGACAGGGGTGATTTTGGTCTTTGTATCACCAGTGCTTAGCACATGGTAGAAGCTTAATAAACTCTGGCTGGGCTGAGTACAATTACACGATATTGGCTTAGTAGATGCAAGGATCTATCTTGCCACCATCCTTTTGGTCTCTACCTCCATCAAGACAGAATCCTCATCAGAAAACCACTAACAGGTGGACTCAAGAGCAGGCAGACATGGTGTCAGTGCTCTCGGTCTGGCACCAGGAAAGACACCCCACTGAAGAGAAATGTTTTCAGTGGGAAAGCACATTTCCCATTTAAAACCCATTGATGCCTGGCAGCCACAACTTGGGGCCGGTGCTTCGCCAGCTTGGGAACTGTGCTTTTCAGAGCATATGGGCACAAAGAGGCAGCCAAGAGACCCAGCAAGCCCAGGATCTGCATCTCTCACTTCTCCCAACTGAAATGTTCTCAGCTCATCTCCATCAGGTTTGGGATGTTATGTTTCTGCCCCATCCTTCCTTCTCAGAAATGAGCCACTTCACTCCCTCTACTCTGGAAAGAAAAAGTGCCTTTGTGGGACAGACAGGAAGCACATGCACATCCCAGTCTTTACAAAAGAAAAAAAGATTCCGAGAAGCTGTTGGTATGGTTTCTTGCAAGCTGAATATCCAACCACATTGAACAAAGGATAAGTCTGAGACTTTAATCCAGGATGTCTGGCCTCTAGACTAGCACTCAAACTTTAGGAGAAGTCTAGGAAGTACAGACATACGTACAGTGGGACATTGATTTTACAGATGAAAGGGGTCCTAGGCATCCGCTAATTCAACCTCCTATCCTATAAGGAAGAGCAGACTTTTAGATGGGGATGGAAAGATAAGTGGTGGTGAGCTTTCCCACCTCCCTCTGGGAAGAGAACAGTACTAGTTTCCTGCACAGGACACGGCCCCACCCATCACCTTCATTGGGCTTCCAGAGGAAAAACTAAAGGAAGCATTGAAGTAGGTACAAAGGAATCAAAATAACATAATATGGGAAGTGGTGAACCTTTGTCCTGGCAAAGGGGGGTGGGAGTCAGTGGGGAAATGGAATCTTCTTCTTCGAGATATTTTCTGGCTCTGGCTTCTCTGGTTCTATTGTTTGGTTTTTTATTGAGCTGGGTCTCTCCATTAGCAAAAGGAAGTCACTTCAAAGGAAGAGTGAAACGAGATAGGAGATAGTGATTTCAATACCCTTTCTACTCTCCAATGGATGCACTGGAAAAACAGTCCTGTTTCTGCACATGTTCTGTAGGAGTTAGAGTCCATACTCTGTGACATTTGGTTGAAAGAACTGGGATGTTTGGTGAGAGGCAGAGACGTGGAATGTGATAGCAGCTGTTGTGTATTAGGACAATTGCCTGTGATAGAGATTTGTTCTGAAGCAAAGACATGGGGCATGATAGCTGTTGTCATGTATTAGGACAATTGCCTATGAAAGAGAGGTGTTCTCTTTGGCCCCAGAGGCCAGAACGGACAGCAGTGGATAGAAATTGCCAACAGGGAGAGTTCAGTTTAATTTGAGGAATAATTTCCTTACCTTTTGAGCTATCCCAAAGGCAAAATGAACTAACTCAGGAGGTGATGACTCCCCTTCGCTGAGGGTCTTCAAGGAAAAACCAAGTGGCCAGTTGTCAAATATGTTGTGGAAGGGTGTGCTGTACAGGTATGGGTTAGACTGGACTTGACTTCTTCTAAGGTCTTTTTATACTATAGATTGTGATTCTAAGCATATATATACCAGAAGAAAAAAGGTAAATTTCAATGTTTTGATTTGTTCCCAGGAAGAGTTATGATACAGAATCATAGAGAGTTACAACTAGAAGAGACCATAACCATCGTCTAGTCTCAGTTTCTCCATTTACAGATGAGGAAACTGAGGCCCAGGGAGAGAAACTATCACATCCATTAGCACATTTTTCTGCAATAACTATCACTGCCCCTTCCCCTCATGTACTTTGCCATTGTATAACCATGGGCAAGAAAGGCAATGTGGATATGGTAGATAGCAGATCTTTGAGTGAGAAAGACTGTGGATTCAGGTTCTGCCCCTGACATATACTGGGTATGTGACACTGGACAAGTCACTGAAGCTCTCAATAACCCTCCAAAATCTCTTTAAGCCTCTATGTTGCTCAGTAGGGGTTGAACTGCATTGGCAAAGAATTTTCTTCAACAAAAGTTATCTATACCATTGAAATTAGATGTCTTTCCAAAAATGTTTAGACAAAAGTTGCATTCAGCATGAGGGAAACCTCCCTCTGACCATAAATTGGCCCTTGAAGATGGAAACTATTGTCTAATGTAAGTTAGGAATGACGGCTGAATGTGTTTATGCAAGAGACATGGCCATACAACCATGATAAGTTGTTGGTCTCAATGGAACGACTTGTAACAGTTTCTGTATTGTTGGAAGGAGAATGGAGCAATGGCAGATGTCCCCAAGAACACATGAAAGAAAACCCCTTGGAGCATATATTCAGGAGTACCTAGGAAATATTGGTCTGTGAGCTTCTTTTCTTTATGAAAGGGTGATTAATTAAACGTATTCATAAGGTCGTAGGTTTCAAACTAAAAGGGACTTTGGAGACCATCTGAACCAACCCTCTCAGTTTATAGCTAACCAGAGGGCATTCGAGAAATACGATGACCTGCCCAAAGTCCTAGAGAAAGGACCTGGCAGAGCCAATCCTTGAAGCCAGGTCCTCTAACTAAAAAGCTAGTTAGAACTCTCTTCTTCTAAGACAGACTTTGGAGGTCCTAAAAGAACTTGGAGAGGCTGTGTAAATCCCCTTTGTCAGAGAGAGCCACCTAAAGCTAAGAACGCGAGAAAAGAGGGAGTTTGACGGGAAACTTTATTACACAAAGGATAATTAACACAATGAAGGGAATCCATAAGAGGTAGTGACTGGAGCTACATCTGTGAACACAAAGCAGTAATAATAAAGTTCAGCACTTACCCTGAGCTCTTGTCATCTCCCCAGCTCTTTGCAAGCATTCAATAATAATCCTGGTGACATCTCTACGAGGCTGGCATTATTATCCCCATTTTACAGACAAGGAAAAATGAAATGGAGTGGGGGGATGATGTGTGAACTGGAAATGATTATTCCTAAATTGCTTCATCCCCAAATAAGGACATCACCAGGAGAAAATCATATAACAGCTGCAAACAGTCTGGTATCATTTTATCTTCCCAGCAAAAATGCTTCTATCCATGAGATTCGGAGTTTGTATCTTTCCATAGTCATGATGGGAGAGGGGGATGCCAGGACACCTCTTGGACTTGAAAGTTGTATTTGTATATGGCTTGCTTTGGGGTGTTTTGTGATTCCCAGAACCCCTTTGATAATGCCTTTCCAAATATGAAAGCCTTTCCCCAGGCTGTTTCTTTGGATTCTGCCAAGAGGATTCCCCCTCCTGACTTAAGGGCTGTTGAGTAGTTTTGTGAAAATCAAGCAGACTGGTGCCATCCTTCCAGTCTACACAGGCTACTGAAACACCTGGTATTCCTTTATGAACCTCTTCCTAGTGGGAAGGCAGGTAGACCAAGAACTGTTTGTTAGTGATCTTTGATTTGGCTCAACTTTGGTTCAATCAGTTTTGATTAAGTACTTGCTAAATGCCAGCTATCTTGTTAACAAAAGGCAAAAGCAATTCCTGCCCTGAGGGAGCTTGCAGTCTCATGGAAACCCTCCCATTCTCCCACCCCTGCCAGAAAAAGTAAATTACATATGAATGTAAAGGAATATTCTCATGCAGTTAAAAAAATCTGAATATGAGGGAATCAGAGCAATATAGGAAAACTTATTTGAATTGAGGCTGAGAAATAAGCAGAACCAAGCAATGAATACCGTAAGAGCCCTTAGAATGTGAGGGCCAGGTTTGTCATAGTGAAGAAGTAGCTGACCGCAAAGTCCTAAAGACCTAGGGGTCCACCATGGTCAGCTCCTCCTCCCTGCTCCCCTAGCTTCCAGTTCTCTAAGACCAAGTGACAGAGCAGGTACCAAAGTGTGCTTGGTATATGCTGAGTTGAAATGACAAGTCTCAATCACAGAAAGTATAATTAATAATGACAACCAAATGAAATTGCTCAGCACGCCCAGCCTACATTCTAGACCTACCTATTTTGAGGGCAGAGAGTAAATGAAAAGAACCTGATCTCGGAACATTTTTTTTTTTTTTAAAAAGCCGGAATGGTCCCAGAGAACAGACAATGAAAAATACATTTCTTTCTTCTGGCAGAAAGGCAAGAAACTACTAGGACTGATGTGGAAAACATTTTCAGATGCAGTCACAGTGTTAAGTGCTAGTTGCTTAGCTATTTTTCTTTGTTTCAGGGAAAGGTTCAATGGACTGAGGGGGTGGGGTTGGAGTATTTCCAGAAATGACTGTAATGTTAAAATAAAAGGCATCAGTACAACTTATTTATAGGAGGATTTGAAAAAAAGCCTTTTATTTGGGAAGCCGTTCACCTCTCTGTCCTCCCCTTAATTCATGCCATGGAATTCCCTAGACAGTGGCACCAGCTGATGGGTCCTTTGACATAATCTCAGACTGGGATATGGTAGCAGGGAGCTTTTAAGTCCAGCAAGAGGCATTGATTTCACTTATGATGTCAGGAATGGTGAAATAGGGAATCTCGACTAAATTGCTTCACTTGGGGAGTGCTGTCCCTTTGATTCTGAATCAATATCTGGAACAATACCTCAAGTCTGAAACATACCAGGGGAAGGAAGGAAAAGGGGGGAAGAAATCCACTTCAGAGCGCTGAAAAGGCTCCCCAGTTTACAATGACTTTCAAAGAGAGTGTACATCATGTTAGCTTAACCTTCAGCACGAAACAGCACCAACATTTACGTGAAGAAAATATCCTAGGAACCGATTTAGAAGCAGGGAACCTGAGTTGCTTTGCTGTAGCTTGCTTGTTATTTAACAGTTTTGAATCATAAGTAAAGTCGGTTCACTAAAGGCAAATTCCCCAAGTGGACAAGCCACATCATATCAGAAGCTTGTGAAAAGTAAGCAAACACCTATGAGAAAGTAATTAGGCTCCTGTGAAAGGGACCCCAATGTCAAGAGCACCTCACCAGGGACGTTTGTTTAAAAGGATGGCTAATAATATGGGTGAGAAGAGGCAGCTTAGTGTCACTAAGGTGGCCTGAGTCAGGAATCAGAATGACAACTTTCATTGTGAAAGTCCTTTTCCACTCTCTGGACATTCGATTTGAACTTCAGGATGGTCCTATGAAGTCAATAGATATACTATAAGAATATACTCTATAATCTTATTTTACAGATGAAGAAATTGAAGTTAAGTGAATTGACTGTATTCGCATAGCTAGTGAGTGTTAGAGGTGAGATTTGAACCCATGTTTGGTTGAGTCCCAGTGTAATGTCATCAAACAAGATAATATTTGTAAAGCACCAGCACACAATAGGCTCATAATAAACCCTGGCTCCCTTTCCTCTCAATGCTCTACCATTCTGTGCCATAGTTCCCCAAGGAAGTGATTCCCAAGATTTCCGTCTAGCTCAAAAAATGTTCATGTGGGCCCTGGTTCTTTGCTGCATTGCTTGGAAGAATTTCTAGCTGATGCTAGAGCCAAAGGCTTTGTTTTTTGTGTCATGGGTCCTGATGGATCTTTCTTCCTTTCAGTGTCAAATATCACACAAAGGTAAAGTCCACATGCTGCACTGTGGATTGCAGACTGTATATGGGCTAGTGATTCCTCTTAGGGGTGAATTCGCTGTTTGTGCTTTTATCAGGGAATTCTGGTTATTCCTGTCTGCACAATCCCCAGAGGAAATGAATTTTATGCTCACTTGATGAGAGAGGAATGTCAGGGGCATTTTAATAAACTAAAATCAACCAGCAGGCTTTTATTAAATGCTTACTTTTTGCTGAGCATTGGCCTAAGCTTTGGGGAGGCAAAGAAAGGCAAAACTAAAAGAGCTCTCCTCAAGAAGTTTACCTTCACACATATGTGAATATATTCATACAAAATTCAGCCCAGTGGATATCACCTCCACCACAGCATCCTCTTAGTTCAGCTCAAGGGCCATTCTAAAAGAGGTCTCGCTTGAGTCCCCCAGTTTCTAGTGCCCCATAAAAATGACTTTGTATTTATATTTTGTGAGTAGGAATTTATGTATAGGTTATCTCCCCTGATAAAATGTAAACTTCCAGAGGGCAGGGTGTATTTATTTGTTTTGAATCTGCAATGCTTGGCACATAGGTACCTAATAAATACTTATTGAAGGGGTGTGTGTGTGTGTGTGTGTGTGTGTGTGTGTGTGTACGTACATAAATTTCTTTGGGGCAGGGACTGATTCATTCTATACTTTGTTCCTACAGCTCCTAGCACAATGCCAGGCACATAGTAGGTGTTTAATAAAATGCTTGATAATTGATTAGATGATGACTGTAATGCAAAGCAGTATTAAGTGCCATAATTTTGGGTCCATTTTGCCCTGTGGATAGCCCACTTTGGAAGATTGGGATAGAACTCAAAGTCTCTAGGCTCTCCTTAGCTATTAAGAGTCCAAGGTTAGGAGTTTCAAGATGTTTGGGTGGTTATTTTTTACTTGTCAAATGTGATGCTCAAACCTGTTTTCTTAGAGGCCTAGAGTGTAAACTTATAGACTGATTCCATCTTAGGACTGGGAGGGATCTGACAGTCCCCGTTATTCTTGAAGCCAGGAAGATCTGGGTTCAAGTCTGTTTTATGCTAACTACCTGACATTGGGCAAGTCACTGACTTAAACTTTCAGTGGTCTAGCACTGCGTATCCAGCAGTCCCAGAGTTTTTGGTCTCAGGAGCTTTTTACTCTCCTAAAAATTATTTAGGATGCCCCTCAAAGACCTTTTGTTTATGTGGGTTCTATTTGTCATATTTGGAAACAAAACATCTTATTATAATGAAAATAGTACTGATCTCACAGACTTCTTGGAAACGTCTCTGGAACCTCTTCTCTAGGCAGCTTTCAGAAACTGCCTAAGCTGTAAAGAAGGTGCTATCACCCATTGGCAAAAGGAATGTCCTCCTCTGGGAGTTCCCTATACAAATGAAACTTCAGGTCCAGGCACAGTCCTCATTCATATTTGTATATAAATGAATTTTGAGCTACAGATATTCAAGTGAATTCAATTTAACATTTTAAATACCTGCTATTAATCATATTAAATGGCATACATTTAGTGCTTTCAAGTTGGCAAATTGTTCTAAAGCTTAAAAATGAACCAAAATTTGGGGGACATCCTATAGTACATGTGTGTGTGGGAGGGTATGCATTTGCCTACACACATATATAAACACAATATCTACATAGACATGTATATACACTCATATATATATATAGGTGTGCATATTGTGTTTAATAAATATTTATACATGTATATGCATATGCATATATAAATGCGTCTAGATGTATATCACATGTACATATGAATATGTGTATCACATATTTCTATATATTTATTGTGTGTCTATATAAACATATATACATGCATATTATTGATTCACTAGAATCCTCTGAAACAGTTGTTTTTCAGTCATATCTGACTCTTTGTGACCCCTTTGGGAGTTTTCTTGGCAAAGATATTGGAGTAGTTTGCCATTTCCTTTTTTTTAATCTTTATTTTTATGTATTTTTTTACAGATTGGAAACTGAGGTAAAGAGGGTTAAGTCACTTTCCCAGGGTCACACAGCTAGTAAATATATGAGACTGGATTTGAACTCAGGTCTTCCTGACTCCAGGGCTGGTGGAGTATCCACTGTACTACCTGGCTGCCTCCGAGGCTGGATTGGAACTCAGGTCTTCCTGATTCCATGCCTACTGTGCCATCTAGCTGTCCCCTGTGAAGTAGTTACTATAGATATTTTTATTTCCTTTTATCATATGAGAAAAGTGAGTCTCCAAGTGGATAAGCAACTTAGCCAAGGTTACACAGCTACTCAGTGACAGTGTCAGGCTTTGAACCCAGGTCTCCTTGTCTCCAAATCCATCCCTCTCCCTTTCACCATGTAGCCACTTTAATATTCAAGATACTTGGACATCATTTTATGATATTTAACTTAGGGCACCCTTCCAGCTGAGAAGAAAAGGCATGCACTCTCCAGTTTCTCCAGTCGAATGGGGACAGGTGTGATCAATTTAGTAAAAAGGGGGGTTAATCAGAAGGAGTTGGAGGTGACAGGGTGACAAGCAATGGCGTCCACCCCAGGTATGACAAGTCAAGTGTGTCATCTAGAAGGTATACGCTATGGACAGCTCTCCTCAGATCAGGGAGGGCATTTGGAGAGAGGGTGCAGAGACCTTTGCTCGCTTTTTTCATCATGACTTCAGAACTTAGAAAATGTAAACCCCCTTTCGGGAGACGGCTTGTTTATAAGTGTGTTATTGCCATCTAGTGTGCTCTGCTTGTAACTTCCACCTCGCCTCCCTGCCTCCTCTATCTGCCGTTACTCTCTGGGACTGTCTTTGCCCGCCAGACAGCTCGCTCCTCTCCAGTGATGTGTGGCACTCCGGGAATGCTTCATTAATTTATTTGATCCCTTCTCCCCTCTGTCACATCAGCCATTCTCTCTCGGGCCAAACCTCGATTTGTCTACGGATATGCTGAAGAAACTGACCTCTGCTTCCACAGAGCAGTCAAGGGCTTAGAGACAGAGATCGGGCCAGGCAAGGAGAACGCCCAGCCTGCTCTTTGAGGTTGGAGGTAACTTAGCTGGAGAGAGGGGAGAAAGGAGATTCCCTTACATTTGGAAGTTTCACATGGATGACGTCGAGAAGGGAGCATGATTGAATTGTAGGAAATTGTGGTTAGAAGTGGATTGGGTAGTCTCGTCTTGTTTAACATGGTCTGTTAATTATTTAAAAAGACTTGGGTATACCATGAATTAAGTCAAGTCTCCTAGTGGTTGGTACATGCAGAATTTTTTTTTTATTTATCAGTTCTGTGATTTTATTGATATAGGAATTCATGGATGAAGAAACTCCCTCTACCCATGCAGGTGGGATAAAATAGAGTCCTCTGTCAGGCACTTCCAGTCCTCTATAACCTTGTTGGGAACTCATCTTCCTAGCCTTGTTATGCTTCCCTCCTCTTCAGTCAAACAGACCTTCTTGCTGCTTCTCCTGGGCACCATTCCATTTCTTGCCTTTGCAGTGGCCATACGCGATGCCAGGGAGGCATTCCCTTGTCCCCTGAACTTAGTATTCCTAGCTTCCTTCAAAACATAGCTCATGTGCCATCTCCTAAAGGAAGCCTTACCTGTTTTCTCACCCTCAGCTGACAATGTTTTCTTCTTCCCCCAATGGTTTTGTACAACAAACAAGAAAATTATATTGCTTTTATATGTATCTCTATCAGTGTGTGTGTGTGTGTGTGTATGTGTGTGTATTTGTCTGCACATAAGCTTCTAGAGGGCAGAAACTCTTGCATTTTGTACTTTGTTTTTACATCACTCAGCAAAATGCCAGGCACATAGTAGGTACTTAACACAATGCTTGATAATTGATTTGTTGATGATTATGATGCAAAACAGTGCCA
This sequence comes from Bettongia penicillata ogilbyi, assembly GCA_023548195.1. Classification (NCBI taxonomy): domain Eukaryota; kingdom Metazoa; phylum Chordata; class Mammalia; order Diprotodontia; family Potoroidae; genus Bettongia; species Bettongia penicillata. The sequence goes on along the minus strand of JAJHZJ010000062.1, from coordinate 2,338,478 downwards.
TGAAAGAATCCCAGGAGAGAGAGTTTATCTGTCTGGGAGTGTGAAGGTATCAGGGAAGGCTTCTGGAAGATAAAAATATTTAAGATTAGGCTGGAAGAACAAGTCGAGTTTGGCCAGGTGGAACTGGAGGGACAAGGGCACAGCCTTCCATCATTATGGTAAGGACAGTAGAGTGACAGCATCGAGTGTATTTGAGGAATGCTGAGTAGCCCATTTGGGCATGTCGGAGAGCTGCAGGAAATAAGAGTGAAAATTAAGATGGGTCCTTGAACAGAATGCTAAGAATTTGGGGTTTATTCTACAGGGCACAGGGAGCTCTGATAGTACTGGATTGCAGCTTTGCTTCAGGAAGAGCAACCTGGTAGCCAAGTGGAAGATGGATTAGAGGGAAGAGGAGATTACAGATGGGAAAACCAATTGGATGCTATTGTAGTAGTCTAGTAAAAAGCAATGAGGCCTTAACTAGGATAGAGAGCAGAGTGGTCACAGAAAGCAGGGACTGGAGGGGAGAGCAGTAATGAAGGTAGGATTTAGTTAGCAAATATGGGGCAGGTCATAATGAGGGAAAAGCCCAAGATAACACTGTGGTTTGATCCTGGGGTTATATTATGATCTAAGTTTCACAAGGTTCTATACATTTTTGTGTTTGATCTTTGTGACAGCTTTGTAAGGTTGGTCCTATTGGACTCATTTTCAGATAAGATTCAGAATAGTTAAGACTTGACCATGGGTATTAAGCTAGATTTGAACCAAGTTTTCCTGATTTCAAGTTCAGTATTCTTTGCACCATGTCATGCAAATACTTCTGTTGAAGTATTGCAGAATTATTGAAGAATAATTGCATTGGCCTTAACAATATAGGAAAAGTACTGGCATTGGGCCAGATGTCAGGGGTGGGCCAAACATGGTGCCCACGAGGCGATTTGCTCTCTTTTCATCATTCTTTTCTCTACTCAGTTTGTAGCACTCCACCTGTCAACATGAAAGTTCATCCAGTAAATCGGACAGCCTTGCTGGTGACTTGGAGCCAACCAGAGACCATCTACCACCCTCCACTCATGAACTACATGATCTCCTACAGCTGGACAAAAAATGAGGATGAAAAGGAAAAGACATTTACCAAGGATAGCGACAAAGACCTGGTAAAGACATGGCATAGCAGCCACCAGCCTTATTTCTCCATCTACTCATGGGACGCTCTGTCCTCATTGGATGAGAAATGCATTGAGCCAAGGGCATTGCCCGTGGAGCCCTAGGCTCCCATCACCTCACTTCTAATTGCCCTGTTCAGAAATAGAGAGTCAATGCCTGGTGGTGTAGTCTGCCACATAAAACCAGTTCATGGGCCACCAAAGCCACAGATTCTTTACCAGAGACTCAGATCAGAGCTTTATTTTTAAAAGCATTTTATTCCCAGATTAACATTGAACATCCAGCTCCCAACTTAACTTGCTTAGTACTTACATTTAAATTAAAAAAATTATAAATCAACCATTTTTGCAAGCACTCCCTCTAAGTATTTATTTTATTAGTACATTCACTGTCACCCATATTTCCTCTTTTATGATTGTAATCATTATTCATATAGTAATTATATATTCACAGTTGCCTGATTTCTTTGTATACTTTGTGCTTGTACGGTGCAGCTGGGAAAAGAATGATGGTTTTGGAGTGAGAGCCCCTGTGTTCAAGTCTTGGCTTTGCTACTTAAGACTTTGAGTAAGTCTTAACTCTGTAGGCTTCAATTTTCTCATTTTGTAAATTTTATGGCCTCTGAGGTCCCATCTAGCTTGAAATGTATGAGCCCATGACCTGTTAGTATGAATTAAATGCTAGTATTACATCGTGTTAATGTATGATGATTGACTTAACCCTATTCCTCCATCATTATGAAGGACCACATAAAATGGAATTGCATTGAGCCTCGAAGTGCTAGTTTGTCTAGGTAGGCACATGGCCTGGACGTAGGCATACAAAACATCAACCACAGAGTCGGGTGATACACATATGTACTGCACAAGTCCTTCTGACCCCTTTCTTGGCATGCGTGTTGCTGATGCTGCAGTGAAAAGAACAGCCTCTTTGGATTTGACAGCTCCACCATCCCCTGGAACTCATTAGTAGCCAGTAGAAAGGATGCTGCATTTTCCTACTGAGTTTAAAATCATGAAATCAGAGTTCAAATCTTAGTTCTGCCATCTAACTACCTATTCATTGAAGAGTTTGGCTTCGTTGGCCTCTCTCAAGATTCTAAGGCATTCAGGCCTTTGGGGTCTCTTTTTACAACTGGTAAAATAAGGAGGGATTGGACTTGATAGCCTCCAAGGATCCCAAGTCACTCTCTTTGCCTCAGTTTCTTCACCTGCAAAATGAAGAGTTTTGACTGATGATTTCTCAGGCCCTTTCCAACTCCATATGTAAGATTCTTTGATCCCACAAGAGATTGATGAACAAGAAAAATGTGGTCTGACCTTGTGCCCTGAGATAATAATGAACATTCAGGAAACAGCAGCCTAGAGACCTTCCAGATGACTTTGTCCTGCATATGCCTAGCTCCTTTTTAAAGCCCAGAAAACAGCCGAATAGCCACCATCTTCTGGCAAGCCATGTCCCTCCAGTCCTGGAGAAAACTAGGCCTGCAGAGCAATATTTTAAAATGAACCCCCCCCCTCCTTCCCAGCTAAGCCCTCCATTTGTGTCCATCTTCCAAAGTCTTTGGCCCAAGAATCAACGTGACACATTCTGGTTTCAAAGGCTTCACTTATTGTTAATCAAAGGCAGCCTTTGGAATAATGAAATCGTAATTGTGTATGCCCATGAAAAATGCAATAGCTCAGAGTGAAATTCTTAATGACTGTTATCATTTTCCCCCTTTTTTCAAATACAGAGTCCTCTGGGCTCATTCAATCAGTTATAGAATAATACTTTTCTTTTTCCTTTAGATGAAGATTCTCTTACTTCATTTCCATTTATATCTCCAATTTCCCCCACTAGACGTTGTTATCTGGGTCACATTAGGGAATGATGAGCTTCATCAAATCAGAGAGGAATCTCTTGAAAGGCACCCAAGGTTATGATGTATTTTAACCTTTCCCTTGTCATCACTGTGGGTCCTTAAGGGATTTTCCTCTGTCTGAAGCAAAGATGGCTCATATTAATCAGCAGAAACTATCAAGACACTTGGGTAGCTTCTCATTCTGGGCAGAAAAATAATTAAACAGGCAGTGATGAATAGATATATGCTGGAAATGCACCCTGGTAAATCCCTGCATGGGGTCATGGGGCTTTATTCTGAAAGGGAGGATAGATGAGAGGTAGAGGGGATCAGGCATGGATTCATCCCAAAGGAGAAAAAAAATGCAAGAAAGAATGAACATGCTTTGATAGCATTTTTTTTCACTCACATTTTCATGATTAATTTCTTTGGGAACAGTAGAATTCATTTTTGTATTCCTCAGAAAATCAAATTGTGATCTTAGTGATAGCTGGGTCACTAGATCACCACAAAAACTTGCCTTAAAATGGTTTCTTGTAGGGAAATGACTAATTATTGCCCTGAGTGGGATCTGGGGTAGAGAACAGTTTGGTCTCCCTATGTAAGTTTTCCACAAAGCCACAGAAAGAGTGCATTGATCTAAAGCAAGAAGGGACTCAGAGGCCATGGAGTCCAACCCTATTGTTTTATATATGAGAAAAGTAAAGCCTGGGGAAACAAATGTCTTGCAGAAAGTCACCCAGGTGGCATTATATCAGAGACATGATTTGAACCCAAGCCCCTCTGACTCAAGAGACAATGAGCATTCAAACCATTATGCCACGTGTTCCCTTGAAAAACCCAGAGGTTGAGTTGATTCTTAGATCAAGTAATTTATCTTTACATGTAAGTCAGAAAGGGAGGAAATTAAATCCATTAGCAGAAGGTTTTTAATGTTATTTGTTGGTGCTGTAACCTACCTCATCTCCACAAAAAAATTGAGTTATTTTTCCTTTTTCCTTTTCAATTTTCCAATTGACTCCATCATCTGAGAGCAGGTCAAGTGACGGCCAATGCTTGTTGGAAATAAAGGTCTCTTTAAACCAGACAGTGAGAGTCAATCAAGATCCATACTCAAAGCCTGAGAAACCTAGGCTCAAATCCCACCTTTGATAGATACCAGCTGGGTTACCAGCTGGGCAATGACATTAGCATGTCAATTCTCAGACCACTTTCTAAGACTTTCAGATACAGAGGAGTTGCCAAGATGACTTGGTGAGGGCAGTCCCCTCTCTGGGAGTTCTGTCCAGCATGGACTCCCAGATCTGGACCATCCATTTTGGTCAAGAAGAAAAAAAGCGGGTTGAATTCCTCCTGGACAGTATTCAAGGCATTGTGCTCGTCTTTTGGGGTAGCATGGGATTTTATTTTTTGTTGGGGAAGAAGGGGTATAAAATAATGTGGGTTTTCCTTTAAAACTAACTTCTGTCTTTTTCTTAAAAATACAGAAAGCCATCATTAGCCATGTTTCACCCGATAGCCTTTATCTCTTCAGAGTTCAGGCTATATGCAGAAATGACATGCGCAGCGATTTTAGCCAAACAATGTTGTTTCAAGGTAAAGTATGTACCTCTTTACAATGTGGTTCCTCCCCTCTTTCCTGTCTTCTTTATTTATCTTCCTCCCAGCCTGTAGAAGTCTGTAGGAAAAGGAATATTATTATCTGTTGCATGAGTTTACCTGGTCTGGTTGAGGAGTGGACAGTTACAATCAGTCTTACACAAAACAAACAGACAAAACTCTAGCATATTCTGGCTGTCTTTTATTGGCAATCCTGTGAGAACAAAGATATTGGAGGAGGAGGTTTTTCCAACTGTGGAGAGCTAAGGATTTGGGAGAAACCAGTCAAGTTGGTTTGTTTTTATATCTCTATTTGAATTTTTGTATTTTCTGTTTGCATCTCCAGCACCTAGCATCCTCTCTTGGCACATAGTAAGCACTTAATAAATGAGTTTTCATTCAAAGTTCACATTTCTGACATCTTTAGCTTTCAAGCTAAGATTCAACATTTACCTCTAGTTATTTAGACCCTTGACAACTTCTGAAATTAATTCCCATTGACTCATATCCATTCATTAGATCTTACAGTTGCCCTGTGTTCCAATTATTCCTCTTAATAGGAACTCTGAAGGTATATCATCCCTTCCATTCCTCTGCCCTCCCCCCCAAAAAACCCCATCATGTCCCAAGTACCTGTTTCTCTTTTTTACAATGGTTTTAGTGAATGCTGGCTTTATCACAGTTCTCAGTGTGGTCCCCAAATCTCACAAAAGAATCAGAAAACATCATAGCCACATGAAACCACAATCTTGACAAAAGCTAAAGGACTTTACATGAAGAAGCAGGTACTAAAGGAATGTTTACCTTTTGTGAAACTCCATGGGAGAGTGATAACAAGTAGTTTACAGCTTCAGAAATGTAAGATTCCAGTTTTTTTGGCATAGTGCTGTATAACTGTAAGTAAAGACAGCAGTAATTCTTGAATCAAGTTATAGCAGGCCCAGTCAACTTCCAATAATTCCCCAAGGACCAGTGATCTATAAAGAAGCATTTAATATTTAAATATCCTATGTTAATGTTAACATTTATCTTACCCTTCCATTCAAACTAATTGGAATGAGCTGGGCCGCCTTGTTTCATAAATAAATCAGCCTTGCTGGAATCTACCAGTGCCATAAATGAGTTGGCTCCCTTCCACCCAGAGCAATTGGATTGCAGGCTAGGTCCTCATCTGTGCCCAGCGAACAGGAGAGAAGGAGGCCAAAGTCAGAGGCGTCTGGGACCAGGGCTCAGGAACTTTAGAGACATAAATCATTATTAGGTCTCCCAGGTGCCCAGACCAAGAATTTGGAATCTGCAGAACTGCCTTTTCAGATTAATAGGCCACCGTGATCCTTGGCTTCTGTGTAAGGTTTGAAAAATTAAATGTTTGCAATATAACGTAATCCAAAAGACCTTGTCAGCAATAAATTTGAAGTCAGGAATATTTTAAGTCACCGAACCAATGATTTGTGGAAAATCCCCTCTTTTTTTTCCCTTTTGAGCCGTACCTTTCTTTGTTTGGTGCTCTGAGTAGACTTATCTCCAACCATGATTATTTTGCTTTGTCTATTTTCTGTTAATTCCTAATATCATTTATTGCAATGGATTAGCCAACACTTACGGAAACTTTACCTGCAAGAAAAGTTTCTCATTCATCCTACTATCTCCAACAAAGGAAGTCGCTGCTCTTTAATTCTTGACCCATGTAAAGATTCACAGTCTCTTTTTGGCCTGGCACTGGGCTTGAAAATATTTTACTCAGCTCTGTGTTTTTCCATGTTTTCTCTGTTTTTAAGGTTTTAAATTATTTGAATCATAAATTTAAGTTCAAAATGATTTTGAATTTAAATTTCTAGACTGGCAACATTGACTCCCTACCCCACTGTGTTCTATTATAATCCCTTATTGCAACATAAAGTTGGCCCTAGGTTTTCAAAGACAATGCCAACAGAGTATAAGTTTTGGCAGTCCTGCTAAGCCAAGAAGGCTCTAAATACAGTTGGTGATAGAGGGCTTGTTTTCCAAAGACCAACCTAGCTAAGTGGGAAAAGCCTCACCACCAGCATGGTCACAGGGAGGGTGACCTTTCAGCCCCAGCAACTCTCTAGGGCCACCCACGGTGTCAGAGAGGAGTTAAAGTCTGTGTTGTAGAAGAAAGACTTACCATAAAAAAGTCACAGCTTCTGAAGGTATTAAAGCAGAGTATCTTTGAGGACAAAAAGGGCCAGGCAGGATAGGGCGAGAATGGGACCAATAATTAACTATTGAGGCCAGGTAATGTTTCTGCATCGTTTTACCTTGTGTGATATACACTATTAGTGATTAACACCAACGCCTGAAGGAAAAAGAGGAAATAACTCTAAGAATCTGTGGTCAGAGCAGGTTTGAGTTTTGGTGCTTTGCTTTGTTTTTCCAAAAAACTTAACTCCATTTTGATTCATAATGTTAAGAATTTCAAAATGGTAGAACTTAATGCCCATTTGACATGTGAATTAGAGGCATTAACTGAGACCTTTCTAATGTCCCTTAAGATGTCTGTCTTCCCTTGGTTGATCATCTCCAATTTATCCTGTCTTTAGCTTGTTTGTATGTAATTGTTCACAACTGATTGGAATCTTCTTGAGGACAAAGACTGTCTTTTACCTTTCTTTGTAGCCCCAGCACTCAGCACAATGCCTGTTACATTGGTAGGTGCTTCATAAATGTTTACTGACTGATTATTTAAACATACCTATGTCTCCCCCATACTCACTCCTATAGTTTTGAGTTTGTTCTTATAGGAAACCCATCTTTCTCCTGTTTAAATATAAATCTAATTCCTCCTACATCATTTTGTCTGGACATTGGGAATATCCAGTTAGCATCCTCCTTAAGAAAATTCTAGTAAAATTCTATCTTCCTCCTCCTCCTCCTCTGTCTTTTCTTTAGGACAAATGATCACCCCCCTCAACCCAGACTTTGATGTCCCTTCTCAGAATTCTGTTTTGTACTTTAGAAATTTGGTTGGCTTTCATTGGACTCTCTCCAGAAGTTCCTTTTCATTTACTTCAAGGAGTTGTTCACTTTTCCTTATATTCCTAGTGACTGGCATATAGTAAGCATTCATTGATTTACTGGATATAGGATAAATATTCTTTCAAAGTGTACATTAACTCAAGCAAAAGGGAATCCATGAGGTCATGTTTGCAAGTCTCTTGTTACTCTCAGTGTTCGGTCAGAGAAACTATTCATTTTAAAGAGAACATATTCATGGACCCAGAGTAAGCACGGAGAAGAGAGCGTTGAAGGGGGAATGATTGACGGTCTCTTACATGGCAGTCAGTTCAACTCAATGACCATTTATCAAGTCCTTGTCAGGCACAGTGCTAGGCACTGGTGACACAAAGTCTAAAATCAAATAGCCTCTACTGTTATATTTCACTGGGAAGATCAAACATCTACTCAAGTATAGAGTGAGGAAAATGAAGAAGGGTAAGTGAACTGAGATGTGGAGGTCAGAGAAGGTTGGAAAGAGCCAGGTGGCACATGCATTGTTCCCTGAAGGAGACCGTGGACCCTGAGAGGTGCAGATGAGGAGGCAAAAGATAGAGCACTGAAGTTTGAATACAGCTTTTAGGATGATTTCGATAGACCATGGGATGTGCAAAGAAGAATATCATAAAATAAGGAAGTCCAGTTGCAGATGACCAAGAGAATATAAGCCCTGGAAAGAGCTGTAAGGGTAATTTAAATGGGAAGATCTTTCCACTATGAACGTAGCATTGGCACAACAAAGAGTAAGAATTGATTCATCGCTTTTTGTTTTGGGGTATTTTTTTTGTATCTGTGTCTCACTGCCTAGCACACAGTAGGTGTTGCATAAATGCTAGACAATTGACTGTGTCCCTTAAATCCAGCTAAGAAGTTTGTGAGACTCATTCTTGACCCTCAGAGGTCAGAACCAGGAGTATCAAGTAGTAGTTGCAGAGGACCAAACGTCATCATGTAGTTACAGAACTCATATTCACATAGAAAGTACCTGGTATTGTCCTGGGCACCAGATGTACAGAACCAAAAATGAAGATAGCCTCTGACCTCAAGTAGCTTATAGGTTAATCCAGATAAGGAAATTTCCTACCACTTAAAGTTGAGAAAAACTTCCCAAAAGTTAAGACCAGGGATATGCTCCTGCCAGCTCAAAGGTGATCTTGAGTACTGATTGTTAAATTTTAAATGTGAGCATTTACACCTTGGAACATCAAATGTTGCAAATCAGAGCTTAATTTATCATTTTGCTGATTGTCTAGATTTAAGAAAGCCATAGAGAAAATATGGATAATGCAGATTAAGCTTAAACACGTGCCCTAAGTACATTTTCCCCCAGAAAGTCTGGTCTTAAACATGCTAAACATGTACCAGTGCCCTGCTGGTTAAGGCTGTGTGTGAGTGGAGCTAGCTGCCTCTGGGACATATTAAGTTCTGGGCTTTGGACAGGAGCTGATAGGATTGCCACTTGTAGGATTCCTGTTCAGGTACTGGTTGCCTTAGGGAGTGTCTGAGCTTTTTACTAACCTTGAGATTCTGCAGTGGTGTGAAACCAGACCCTTGGGGAACCTTTCTTAAACTCAGTAAAAATGCAGGAAGTTACATATACCTGACCACCTCAGAGATCAGAACGAGGGCTAGTTCAGAACTATCTTTGAGCATCTGGTGGTTGGAGGAATTCTATTCCCTACTTGAAGGAAGGAAGGAAGGAAGGAAGGAAGGAAGGAAGGAAGGAAGGAAGGAAGGAAGGAAGGAAGGAAGGAAGGAAGGAAGGAAGGAAGGAAGGAAGGAGGGAAGGAGGGAAGGAAGGAGGGATGGAAGGAAGGAGGGAAGGAAGATCATTGTTAATGGCAACAATGAAGTATTCTTGTAAATGAGCAGCATTTAGTTAAACTGGTGAGTATAGAAATGTTTAAAGAAAACTGTCTTAAAATGAACTTTCTTTTTCCTCGTAGCCAATACCACTCGAATATTCCAAGGGACCCGAATTGTGAAAACAGGAGTGGTAAGTAATGATGTTTTAAAAAAAAAAAAAAAAAAATTATCATTTGCATGCAGTTTGAGCTATCTCCACCAGGTGGCAGCAGTTGGTCACTGAATTGTTGCATTAAGGTGACTTAGACCTAAGCCTCACGTCAAAGAAAATTATAACCAGCTTATTTAACTGGAGGGTGGGAGAGAAGGGGAAGGGAACCTACATTTTATTCTTTAGAGTTCTTCCATTTTTATGAGTCATCAAATAAACAGAGGCAGCCTGGGGTAATGGAGAGAGTGCTCAGGTTGGAGTCCAAGGACCTGTGGAGCTGTGTGATCTTGGCTGGGCTCGGTGTGTCACTCACTACCTGTGTCACCCAGGACGGTCATGTCATCTCTCTGGCTTGGCCAGTTGACCTCTGAGGTTCCTGCCAGCTCCATATTTCTACTCATATGAATACACCCTGGAGTTGAAGTAATAACCTTGTATTATGCACCTTTATTAGCTTTTAAATTCTATGGCTCCATTAAGCATTTAAATTGTTCAGGAAATCATAGAATTTTAGAGCCAGAAGGGACCTTAGTTTTAATCTATAAAATGAGAGGGTGGAACCACATGATGCCAGCCATCCTGGCAGAATAGCTGAGTTGGGTGTGCGAAGCCGGGTCAGAGGATCACAGCTTTTGAACTGGAAAGAGTCTCTGGGGTCACAGTCTGACCCTCCCATTGTACAGAGAGGAAATGAGGAAGGGAACAGCCTTTCCTGAGATCATATAGGTAGTGAGTATTTGAACCTCGTTCCTCTGACTCAACATCCAAGTCCTTTTGCATTGCGGTTCAAATTTATATTAATAACTGTTATATGAATTATATTCTTCACTCATTTTCAGTCATATCAGACTCTTCATGATCTCATTTGGGGTTTTCATGGCAAAAATACTGGAGTGGTTTGCCATTTCCTTCTCTAGCTTATTTTATGAATGGGAAACTGAGGCAAACAGTGACTTGCCCAGGGTCACACAGCTAGTGTCTGAGACTGGATTTGACCTCAGGAAGATGAGTCTTCCTTACTCTAGATCTAGACCCTGCGTTCTATATTCACTGAGCCACCTAGTAGCCCCTATGCTAATTATACTGTTAGGCTAATAACAACCCATTTATGCAGGACTTTAAGCTTTAGAAAATCATTCCCATGTATTATTAGCTCACTTGATCTACAGGTCTGTGAGGTAGGAGTTATAATTGATTTAGAGAGGAAGTAACTGAGACTGAGAGAATTTAAATGATTCGTCCAAGACCACACAGCCAAGTGTTTGAGAAAGGATTTGAACTCATATTTTCCTGATTCCAAATCTAATACTCTTGATATTTTAGCTCCTGTTCCAGTTGGGGACCACTTAGAGCAATGCAGCTGAGTATATAATGCTGTATTATAATAGCGTCTTAGTCATCAATCCTTGGGTTCAAATCCTGCTTCTGATAATTGCACTGAGCAAAAATCAGTCAGTCCACTTCTGGCTTTCAGCTTCTTCATTTGTGTTGATTCGATGGCTTCAGAGATACCTTCATGCTTAAGAACTAGGATCCTATAATCAATTCCACAAAAATAAATGTAATGTTTTGGTAGCAGCTTGATTGAAAGAATCTCAAAATATTTTTAAAAATTATCTGATCCAACCTACCCATTTTACAGAAGAAACTGAAACCCAGAGATATAGTCAGGTCATGGGACTTGTGTAGCACATTGACCATTGGACCAGAAGTCAGAAGAGTCAGACTTGAAGCCTTGCTCTTTCACTTGGTGACCTAGAATGCTGACTAGTAGTTCCTATTAATCCAACAGTTAAATGTTGACAAAGCCCTCTTTGCCATACACCAGTGCCAAGGCTAGTCTAATGATTGCTCTTATTTTGTGATGAAGCTAAGTTTCAGAAGAGATGTGACTTCTCCACAGGCACCCAGGTAATAGGAATAACTGATGTCTTCAGATTCCTAGTCTAGTACAAAAATTATTCTACACCAAACCCTCCCCTCGCAAGCTATGTCACCTCTGTGGGCCCAAGTCTCTTCATTTATAAAATGAAGAGCTTAAATTAGAGCAATAGTTCTCAGATTTTGATATGCAAATTCCAGGGAGTCTCCATAACTTTTAGGGGGTCTATGAGGTCAAAGCTATTTTTATAATAATACTAAGATGTTTTCATTTCGAATGTGATAAATATTGATAGAGATAACTCATATAAACAAAAGCTCATTGGGGTCCTCAGTTTTTAAGCGTATAAAAGGGGTCCTGAAAACAAATTGTTTGAGAACCACTGGGGTAGATGTTCTCTGAGACGCCTTCTGATTTTTATGTTCTGCGATACTAAGGTAAAATTTTAAAGTAACAGCAAATGTTCTTAGTCAATATTTTGACTTGTAAAAAAGGTAGATCAGGTTCTTGGAAGGGAAAAAATTCACCCTGGGCAGAATTCCTCATCTGGCACATAGGGACTACTAACCATTTTTTCAAGCACTGGACTTCTGGTCCAGAAGACGCGTTTGAATCATACCTCAGATCCTTACTGGTTGAAGACCCTGTGTAAGTCCCCAGCCTGTTTGAGTCTAAGGTCCTTCCTCTATAAAGAGGATAATAATAGCACCTGCCTCACAGTTTGGTTACAAGGACTATAGGGCCATAGATTTAGAGCAGGAAGGGAACTCATCTTGCCTCCCACTCCCCTCTTCATTTTGCGCATGAAGAAATTGAGGTAAAGAAGGACTTTTCCAAGGTAACTCAGAGCTAGGACTTTAACCTAAGACCTCTAACTCCACATCAAGGGGCAGACCATTGTGTTAGGGGTACCATGCTGCCTCCTATGTATAAAGTGTTTTGCAAAATTAGGCTACAGTAGAAAGAAGCTGGTACTTCTGTGAATCTGTGTTCAAATCCAGGCACCGTGGCTTGCTACCTGTGTGGTCCTGGGCAGGTTACGTAAACAAGATGATCCCGAAGGTCCTTTCCAACTTCTAATTTCTGAATCTAACATGCTATAGAAACGTCACCTATTTTTAGACAGAGGAAGGAAGGAAATAAACATTTATCAAAGGTCAGGCACTTTACAAATGGTATCACATTTGATCCTCACAACAAACTTGCAAGTTGAGTGTTATTATCCCCATTTTACAGTTGAGGAAACTGAGGCAAACAGAAATTACGGAATAGAAATTAAGAAGTAGAAATGAAGGTAAAAGTTTCCTCACTCTAGAATTTCTACAATACTGAAATTGTACCCGGGTTACTAGTTCATAAGAAGACTTTTTGAGTTGGGAATTGGTCGAAATGAAAAGTGCCTCGTGTGTCATTCCCAGCCTTCCTCACTGACTTTGTTTTCCTCTTTGTCCCTTCCCAAACCTCCCCATGATCCCTTCAAGCCTACAGCTTCTCCTGCTTCTTCCGCCGACATGGCTCCCATCAGTTCTGGCTCTTCCACTTGGACTTCATCGGGCATCCCCTTCTCGTTTGTTTCAATGGCTACTGGAATGGGTCCATCCTCGAGCGGGAGTCAAGCGACCGTGGCCTCGGTGGTGACCAGCACCTTGCTCGCTGGTCTCGGCTTTAGTGGAGGTGGGATCTCCTCCTTCCCCAGCACCGTGTGGCCCACTCGCCTCCCAACAGCCGCTTCTGCCAGCAAACAGTCGGCTAGACCCGTTGTAGCCACGACAGAGGCTTTGTCTTCTCCGGCACCGGAAGGCGATTCTACCCTGACCAAGGACAGTGAAGGAACTGAGGAAGGGGAGAAGAATGAGAAGAGTGAGAGCGAGGATGGTGAAAGGGAACATGAGGAGGAGGGGGAGAAGGATTCAGAAAAGAAGGAGAAGAGTGGAGTGACCCACAGCACAGAGGTCCAGAATCGAACCAAGCCCACCCTGGTGCCAGATTCTCCTAATCAAACTACGGAGGACAGAAATGAAACTATAGCTGGCCAAGAGCCAAACTCAAATGTCCTCCCTACAGATCAGACTGACGCGAGAAGGGAAACAGTAACCGAGTTCAGCATGGACCCTGTCACCTCCACCCAAGTGCCCTCCATGGTCACAGGCGAGCATCATGAAGGAAAGGGTCCCAAGAGACCAGAGACCCCATCCAAAAAGCCGAGCTCCAGAGGTGACCGATTTCCAGATGATAAGTTCATCACTGTAAATCCAGGTAAGGATGAAAATGGGTAGACCAAAATCTCCACCCTGGTGCCAAGGCTGGTGTTTAAATGAGTTAGGGGGGAATCTTGGAGGCAGGCAATGTGGTTCAGCAGAGAAAGCATTGGATTTGGATTCACTGAACCTGAATTTCAATCTTGGCTCTGATGCTTACAGTCTATGAGACCTTGTACAAATCATGTAATCATAGCTAACATTTATACTGTAGCTACTGTGTGCCAAGCACTGTGCTAAGGGCTTTACAATTATTATGTCATTAATCTTCACCACAGAGTTTTGAGGTAGGTCCTATCATTACCATCCCCTTTTTACCAATAAGGAAACTGAGGCAACCAGAGGCTAAGTGACTTGCCCAGGGTCACACAACTCGTAAGTATCTGAGACCAGCTTTGAACTCAGGTCTTCCTGACTCCAGGCCTAGCATTCTATCCTGAGAGCCACTTAGCTGCCTCATGTATTATCTTTCTGGCCTTGGGTTCATTGTCTGTAAACTGAAGGGAATGAAGTAAATGCCCTCAGAGGTCCCTTCCAGGTAAAAATCTGTCATTCTAAGGGCTTGAACCTGACTCAGATTGTATTATATTATCCTCTATCTTAAAAGGTTACCTGAGAGGTGACCTATGGTCTAGTGAATAGACTGACTTGGGCTCAAGAAGACCTTCCTGTCCTCCTTTGACACATACTGGTTGGGTGGCCATGGGCCAGTAATTGAATCCCTCGGTACTGCTAGACAACTCTCTAAGACAGTGAGCATGAGCTCTGGCAGCCAGTAGGCCAACAAGCGTTTGGGAAGACCTACTAAATGCCAGGCACTAGGATAAGCCCTGGGAATACAAAGAAAAAAATGATATAAACTGTTCTTGCCCTCAGGGAGCTCACCTTCAAATGGGGAAAACAATAGGCAAATAGCTATGTATACACAAGATAGATGCAGCAGAAATGGAAAGTAATTACCAGAAAGTAATTATACCTAGAATAGGGAGGCCTCTTGGAGAAGCTGAAATTGCAGCAGCAGCAGCAGGAGGTTCTACATTGGGAGTGTCCCCAGAGAGATCAAAAAACAAGTCCTTACCTTTTTATTTTTAGTGATACCTTTTGTCTTTTAGGCCACCATCTTGTCCTGGTATCTCTACTTTTCTATCAGAGAACCTGCCTTAATAACCAAGAAAAACCAGGAAGCAAAACTGATGAAGTAACTGCATGTCTACATCAGCAACATTCTATCTACCCCTACTCCCCTGCTTGTAGTCTTTTCTGGGGGAAGAGCGAACTATGTTTCCTCTTCTTTCTCCAGATTCAAGATGTAGCTGCTTCTAGGTACATTCCATTGGCAAACTTTAGGTGGCATCTTCCTCTTTTGTCATGAGAGTCATTGCGTTTATGGCTCTACTGATTCTGTTTGAACGATGTCTTCACATGCTTCTCTAAATTCCTACCTGTCATTTCCTATGTCTTATTATAAGCAGCTGGGTGGCTCCGTGGGGACTCTTCCTAAGTTCAGATCTGGCCTCAGACATTTACTGGCTGTGTGATCCTGGGCAAGGCACTTAACCTTGTTTGCCTCAGTTTCCTCATCTGTAAAATGAGCTGGAGAAGGAAATGGCAAACTCTTATCTCTGTGGAGAAAAACCCAAATGGGGTCACAAAGAGTCAGACACAACTGAAAAACAAATGCCTTATTCTGCTACATCATAGATTACAATTTATTTACTCATTCCCCAGTAGAGGGGTCCTCACTCAGTGGGATCCTTGGAATGGAATGAGATAAGCTATGTAAAATGTTTGGCAAACATAAAAGGGTCACATAAGTATGGTCTGTCACTGTAATTATTTGTCTCCCTTTTATGTGATCCTTTAAATATTGCCCCTTTCAACCCTTTTGTTAATGGTAACCGAGTTTAAGTATAATTTTTAGTCATTTGGCAATAACTTGGTCCATGGTGATCTCTTGATGAAATCTTCTTGATATCACACTACTTAAGACCTCAAAAGAATGCTCTACAAAGACACAACCATGAGAAGGGTTTGTTAGTGATGGGCCATGTTATTTGCCCAAGATGAAATGACAGCTCTTCAGCACCATCCGTGCCCCAGTGGTTGGGGGCCCCTAGGCAGAAGCCAGGACTGGACACTCTCACGGCTAGGTCTCCACTGCTCAATTAACCAGATAAGTATTCTTCTCCTCCCCTGTCTCTGCCATTTATCTGTCTCATTTAATGGAACCCTCTTTTCCCTCCACGTGAGCACGAGGGTTGTTATTGTTGTGGTATGTTGTCTTTTAATAAAAAATCTTTGATTTTGCCAGACTCCGAGATGTTTGGTAACAAATTTTTGCATCAAAGCTGTCATGGAGTTATAAGAGTGCAAAAAAAAAGAGAGAGAGAGAGAAAGAGAGGGGGAGAGAGAGAGAAGCAACTGGTAAATATTTATTTGCTTTTACACTTGTAAACATTAAAATTCATCAAAAGCTGAGACCTCGTATGTGAAGTTATAACTTAGAATAAATTTTCATGCTTTGCGTTACTCTCCTCCTTAAAGCTAGTAATGGTCTAATTTTTTTTCAATTGGGTGCCCTTCAGTTTTGTACTAGTAGTAAGGAAATGGACAAAACATTCTGTCCAAGATCAACTAAAGGAAGGGACTCCATATAAAGACCAGGTGACTATTCAGAGGCAGAATTGGAAAAATAATGAGTCATTGAAAGTGTCCCTGAATAAACTGGTTCGTTTATGCAAACTCTGGGTAAAAAGAAAGTGTCTCTTAAGCGTTCAACCTTTGACCTTAGTCACTGACCTAACTGCCTCTAAATATATTGAAATTGAGCAGTTGGTACAGTCAAGGAAAAATGTTACCTTTAAAGCAAGGGAAAAGACATAACAAGAGATCTTTTTAAATAACTGAAGAACTTTCTAGATAATCCAAGTCCTGAAGGGGATGGGGACATTCATACCGGACTTTGGGGAGCTGTGATACCCTAATATAAGGTCTACTCATTCTTTTTAGCAAAAAATAATCACTCACTTTATATCACACCTACAGTTAACAAAATACTTGACACATATCTCACTTGTCCTTCACAGCCATCCTATGAGGAGGAGGTACTGTTTTTATCCACAGATGAGGAAAAACTGAGTCTCAGAAGTTTAGCAATCTGCTCCAGGTCACACAACTAGTCATTGTCAGAAGCAGAATTTCAACTTGGGTCTTTCTGATGACAAATCCAGTGTTCTGTCCATTACTGCAAGATGCCTTTATGGAAATGAAGTATCACTGAATCTCAGAACCGGAATGGACCTTAACAGCCATGTGGTCCATACTAGAAGTGAATGCCTTCTCTAGTGTGCCTGACAAGTAACCCTCCAGGTGCTGCTGAAAGATATCTGACACTTTCCCTAGGCAGCCCATTCCACTTCAGAGGAATCTTATTGTTAGGAAATGTATTCTCCACTGACATTAAGCTTAAATTTATTTCTTTGCAACCCAGTGCTTTCTAGCCCATAAGTCCTTGTTCTAGTGTTTGGGACCAAGCTGAGGAAATTTGCTTCCACTTTCTCATGATAGGGTTTCAGATGCTAAAGATAAGATCATTATCATGTCCCCTGAAGTCTCCTTTTCTCCAGGTAAATGGTTTCTTATTTCTGCAGTGTTTCTTTAGATGGCATGGGCTCCAGTGCCCTCTTCCCTGATAAACATGGTGAATGGCCCTTAGATCAGGAGACACAGGGAATGATCAGGGCACTTGGGATAACATCTTAGACCAATAGAACAGATTCCAGTTAAGGAAATGTGCTGTCTGTGTGGTCCCTTGTATGGTGGTGCCTAACTGGGCAGCCTTTTTGAGGGTCCAAAAGAGCTAGAAGCAGTTCCTGATGGCAACAGGAATGGGAAAAGCTTCTCTTTAGTTCTCTTGTTTGTGAACTTCTCCTGAGACTGTGATCTTGTGCCCCTTTCAGTAAAAAGAATCTAAGCTCATTAAATGGAAGGGATTGTCTTGATTTTATGTTTGTACCCACAATGTCTTGCACATAGCAGGTTCTTAATTAGGGTTTGTTGATTGCATGTGGCTTGGATAGCCACTCTCACCTGTATAGTCATTCTAAAAACAGAATAGTCAAACTGAAGAGAGAAGCAGAGTCCCTTGTTTGAGAGCTTTTAGCCCCTCCCTCCAATTCCTTTCTTTAACCCAACCCAGTAGAGTTGCTCACGGAATTTGCAGGTGCAGAGATTACCAACTCACCTTACATGTCTCAACAATGGCCTATCCCACTTACCTGGAAGGCACAACTGTGAGGTGATAGAAGAAGAAATCAAATCTGTGCTCCTGTTTTGGCTACAGAAGTCAAAGTGCTGTTGTTCATGTCTGACTCTTCGTGACCCTGTTTGGGTTTTCTTTTGGCAGAGATACTGTAGTGGTTGGCCATTTCCTTCTGCAGCTCATTTTACAGATGAGGAAACTGAGGCAAACAAGGTTGTGTGACTTGCTCAGGGTCGCGCAGCCAGTAAGTGTCTGGGGCCAGATTTGAACTAAGGTCTTCCTAATTCCAGGCCTCTTACTCTATCCACCGAGCTACCCTAAGCTACAAGAAAAAGGGGTCATTTTCCCTTTTTCTTTGTTTCTTGGGAGGCCATAGCTAAAATGTTGATCATCCTGTTCATCGTCCCTGTGTTTAATTACACTGGTATATACATGGGAAGCACACACAGTCTGTTGCTGCACTGCACGCCAAGCCTCATCCTGGTGTGAAATCATCAGGTCATTATTAGAAGAGATGTTCGTGGCCGCCTAGTCCAACCTCCTCATATTTCTCCAACCTCTCATTTTCTAGAGAGGAAAACTCAAGTGGGAGTGAGGTGACTTTCCTAAGGTCACACAGGTAAGCATCAGAGGCAGCATTTGAATTCAGATCCTATATTCCCAGGTGTTCGTTCCCCCATACTGCACTGGTGCTCTGTCTTCCCCAAAGTGGGGATTTCAGATTCTACTGTCCTGGACAGGTCAACAATATGAACGCTATGTCTCCTGACTTCCTTCTGGTTCCAGCTAACATCCTACCTTTCCTTTTTATAGGAAGCTTTTCTCAGTCCCCCTTGATGCTAATGTCTCTCCTCAGTGATTATCAATAAATTACCATGTTTATTTGTTTATAACAAGCCACTTGCATGTTTTCCCACCCATTAGACTGTGAGTTCTGTGAGAGCATGCCTATGTTTTCCCTCTCTTTGTATTCTCAGAGTGCCTGACACACAGTAGGTATTTAATAATTTTTTCTTTACTTGACTTTTTTAAACACCTTGTCCTGAGAATTTTTTTTTCCATTTAGTCATTTCCAAAAAGTAGAAAAATGACCTTCCTTTTATAAGTCCCTGAAAGATACAGCCAATAAAAAAGTGTTGTGAAATTGCTAAAATGAGGATGATTGTAAATGAGGATGGTTGTGAATGTGGACGGTAAAAAGAGTAAAGAATGATGAAAAAGCAAGGGAATGATTAAGATGCTGACAATTCTTGTTCTCTGAAGGGTTTGGGTTTTTTGCCTCTCAGCCCTTCTTCCTGTGATTCTTTTCAAATGGCCCTTATGCTGGAGGTGAATCACTTTAAACAAATATGGCGCCATGATTCTTAATCTCTATAATCTCTATCATATTATGTCATTTACTTATTTGTACTAAAAGCAAATACATATTTAGGACTTCCCACTTAATATTCAGTTGTTTACGCATTATTCCACTCTGAGGAGAAAAAAAGGCATTCAGTCTAATCTTATAAACTCTTCTGTGCCATTTTAAAGATGTAGTCAATAGAAAAAACTCATTTCCACTCCCTCTGAGATTTCATAATAAGATTTTCAGGTGAGGCTTAAAACCCCGTCTTCATTGACTCAGTTCAGTTCAGTTAGCTCAGGAGGCTTTTTACGTTCCAGGCACCATGCTAAGTCATGGGGAGGTAGAGAGAGACAAAATGAAACAATCCCTGGGCTTTTTCCTGGGGGAGACGTAAACCAAGAGTTTACTGCCCCATCTCTCATTCTGGAGGTTTGAGGAAAAAAGGTGTATGAATGTGAGTAAGGTATTCCCTTATTCTGGTTACAGAAGAGAAGGTCTAATCACATCTGCCCCAGGAGAGTGGTCTGGGAACTCATCTTCCTGGCTCCGTGTGTATCCGGTGACCCTGCGAATTTACTACGTATAAGATGGGATTAAGGGGTGTTTGTTGAGTTGCATTGTATAGGTAACCTTATCGGTACTGCCTTTCTTCGGAATCCTCCCTGGATTCATTTCTCCTGAGTTTTGCCTTCTTTCAGGGACTCACGTGTTAATTAGGGAGTCCTTGGTTCTGGAAAGTTAATAGCCCCAGAGTTAATACAACTGTCGAGGGTACTGTTCCAGGAAGTAGCCCAGCCCGTACTCTGGGCGGTGCTGGATCACAATTAGGTGGTCAGAGTGATCCTTTTGGGTAAGCTGTACACTTAAAGAAAAAAATAGACTCCACAAGGGGCCGATAGAGTTTCTTGCAGGGGGCTGGGGAAGGGAGAGAAGGTGAGAGAGAAAGGTGGAATGCTTTAAATCCATGCTGAGAGTGGAAAGTACACCTGGCAGGAAGTCACAGAACAGAAGGGAAGGAGGACCAGTTCTCAGGTTTCGCCACCTGAAATCTCCAGATGCTACTGTAATAAAGTACACTGAGTGTTGATTTACTGAATGGGGAAAGGTACTATTTATGGGGCTTGGAATGAAGATGGGACTTTGTAAAAAGCTGTCCCATTTCCCACACCTATAACCAAAATCGAGATCAGAGACCCTTCTTTGAGTAATGGGAAGCGAGATGGGTTTGAATGGTAAGTTAGTTCTTATTTAAAAGGCATGGATCTAAATGGAAACAAATGGGATGCTGTGAGCCAACCCAAGATCCATAATGGCAGGACAGAGCCACTGTCCTGAGTGGGAGCATCTATCTGCATTTACAAATGACAAACCATCGCTTCTCTGCACTGGTGGTTTATGAAATGTCACAGCTGGGGTGGGGGGAATAAAGGAAAGTTTTATGCCCTGATAAAAGCTGCTGCCTTTATTATATAGACGTCTACAGTTTATGGTGATGAGTGGCATTACTTAGGGAGAATAAACACATTTATGTTGCCCACGATTGAGCTGGTGGACGGCCTGCCAAGGCAGCAGATTTATGGACGTAGGAAATGCCTCCCTTCCCCTCGTCCTTCTCCCACATTCTGAGAGACCCAACTCTTGTTCTCTTCCATTCTCCAACTCCTGACGTTTCGGATACAGGCTTACTTTTGTAATTGAAAATAGTTCTCTTTTTGTCGAAAGGATGAGGCTGCCTTACCCTGGGGTGAGCAGCTCTGTAGAGAGGGTTGGGGTCCATCTGATGAGGATGCCTGCCGAAGCATCCACACCACATTGTAATCGTTTTTTATTTGCTTCCTACTGGGATGAAATCCAAGCCAGTAAAAGGCAAACAGAATTAATTCAGTGATGACATATGCCACTGAAAACTGTTTTTCTTTTCTCTTCTCTCTCTCTCTCTTTCTGTCCTCTCTCTCATTCTTTTCTCTCTGTCATTCTCTCCTCTCCCTTTCTCTCTCACCTTTTCTTCTCAGATCTCCACAATGAGATGTTGGGCAGTACAATCTTGGTCCCCAGCTTTGTTTTTATCTTTGTGGCCCTCTCCCCACCCCAGGATTTAGGACAGTTTCTGGGAACACAAATGATTGCTTATCAAACTGAACTGAAAATTCTCTTTAAGAGAAATCTGAGTGGAAAAAATAAACAGGAAATAGGCCATTTGGTAAATTTAAACATGGTGCCATGAGGAGAGCTGTGCTCAAGGCCCCCAGAGGAGCTGGCTTTGAATTCCAGCACTGCTGCTTACCTGCCTGACTGACTTTGGACAAGTCATTAACTCCTCTGTGCCTCAGTTTCTTAATCTGTAAAATGAAGGGTTTGGACTAAGTAACCTAGAAGGTTCTGTCTAGTTCTTAAAATAATGGCTAACATTATTATGACACCTTAAGGTTTGCAAGGTGTTTTCCATCTATTATCTTACTTGATACCCACAGCATCTCTGGGAGGTAGAGCCCATCATTGTTATCCCTATTTTACAGATGAGGAAGCTTGTCAGTCAGTAAGCATTTAGTAAATGCTCATGCTCTGCCAGACTCTGCACTAAGTATGGGGGACATAGAGAGACAGAAAAGTGGTCCCTGCCCTCAAGAAGCTCGCGATCAACTAGGGGAGACAGCATGCAAACCAGGTGCATGCATGATGTAGACAGAGAATGTAGCAGTTAATCTCTGGGAAATGAAACAAGCAGGAGGGCCTGCCATGGAAAACCTCCTCCAGAAGGTGGGACTTGAGCTGAGTCCTGAAAGAATCTAGGGAAGCCAGGAGGCAATGGTGAGGAGGGAGAAGGCATCCGAAGGATGGGGGACAGCCAGAGAAAGGCCCAAAGACTGGAGATAGAATATCATGTGCAAGGAAACGCAGATAACTGGCAACCCAGTTTTCCAAGTCCAACACACCATCCAGTATAGCTCTGCTTCCATGATCCTATGCCCCTCACCCTGAAAGGAGAGAAGTTCACAAGTGTGGCATGTGTTTTCCATCATCCAATGGGTTGCCCATGACCTGAATCCAATGGAATCCAGAGAGAGTTCTGATCAGGCACTTACAGTGTTCTTAGTCAACAAATCCTATCTGCAGGATAAGCGTTTGAGGAAATCCCTGTCTTGAGTGTTGTTTAAACTATCAGAACTAAGATGGCAGAAGTCACCATAGACTCCATAGGCCCCCTCACATCTGTGATACAAAGAAATTACTTGATTTTCAGTTAATTGTTTAAATTTCTCAAATGACTTTGGAGTCCTAATGAGCACCTGCTTTAAAATAGCTGTTAGACACAAAACCCTTCCCTCTAGAGCCAGGCAGTTGTATACCTGGGCATGTCATCTGGCATTCCCCAAGTCATGTTTTCCACTTCAATTCTGAGTTCTCCATAGATGTCCTGTGAGCTTGTTATCCATTGGATCAGGATACTATCCTGATCTCACAAATAAGGACTAGTCCATCTCATGCCAGAACAGCCCGGAGAGAATGGAGAGCCCAGTGAGCATAAGCCAGATCAGCAGATTTGGCCTATGTTGGGCTTAATACAAAGACCTTCATGAAGTTTAGGTCACTGTAGATGGCTGCTCAAGTCCTTTCTGAGCCTACAGTTTTGGTATTCTGAGATTCTGATTTGGAAAAGACCGGAAGAGCCAACTGGTCACACAGCCTTTGATGGGGGCAACCTGATTCTCTGGAAGGCTACTGAACTGCCACAGAGCCTTTGAATCCAATAATTTGAACTGTACTTGAATGTCAGATTGGCCTCAGCACACATGAGGTCCCTTCTGCATTTCATTGCACTGAAAACCTCAAAGAATTTGAGGAAGTTTGAATATACACACACGTATACATACATATGTACATGCTTTCACATGTGTATGTATATATATAGTGTGTGTATACACACATCCATTTGTGCAAAGTTGAAGAGGTTGAGGGGAGCAGTTTACACACAAAAAATCCAACTTGTAGTAATTTGGTGTTTTGCCGACTATTTAGAATTTAGCTTTTTGGTTTTTTTTTAGCATCTATGATCACATAGATTTATTTACTCCACAGTACAGCTTATTGCTTCTTTGTACACACTGTTGCAAAATGTGTCTCACCAAGAGAGATTTGTGTTCAGTGGCTCATAGGATCCAGGGCTAGAAGGAACCATAGAGATCACCCAGTAGACGTGATCAAGGTCTTCAGACAGGCTGAATGGCCTCTCATAGGGGATGATGTAGAGGGAAGTCTTGTTCAGGTGAGGAAGACTTGTCTACACCAGGACTCTCCTGGACCCCTTGGGCAATCTGAGGAAGCCCATAGACCCTTCTCAAGAATGTTTTTAAATGCATAAAACAAAATATGTGGGATCAAAAAAGTAGCCAGTGATAGTGAAATACAGTTATCAAATCATCTAAATGATAAGCTCACCTGCCTCTGGCTACCCGGTCTGGGGGGTTGCTAAGTGTCTCCTAGCTTTGAGATTCTGATATAGACCACCCAGACTCTCCATGTTGTCCCTCTGGGCAAACTCGTAGCAGCCTTAAGTTCATCAACCAATAGCAGCTCTGTAAGATTTCTGACGTATTATCTTTGGGGTGATTTATTTAATCAGGAAATGGGATTCAAGTCCAAGTGTTGCTAAACAAAATGGTTAAGATTTTGAAATTGACAGTGGGGAGGGGCAATGTGAGCATAATGGAAAACTATGCTTGGACTTCATTTCAGGAGAGACATGCCCTGATTGACAGTTAGGAGCTTTGGGATCTTGAACATGCCAGCTGTAAAATGGGAATTGTAATGCCTCTGGCACCTGACTGGCTGAGCTGCTGTAAGGATTAAATAAGATATCACAAACCTAAAAGCTTGGTATAAATATCAGGAATTTTAAAAGTATCCTGTTAGAAGAATAAGACATGATGTTGACATCATACCCCCTGTTAAGAGGCAATGTGTTGCTTATTAGGAACAGCCTTCACGTTAGGAAATTCAAGGTTCAAGTCAAACCTAGGTTTGACATTTGATGCATATTAGCTATGTGACCTTAACCTCCCAGGGTCCCCAGGCAGCTTGTTAAGACTCTTAAGTTACAGACAAGTTGCTGATCTTTGACTGTAGAAGTATTTCCACATTGGGAGTTGCCTCCATATGAAAATCATGAGTCCATCTTCCCTCCCCTCCCCCCTCTCCCAGTGCTGCTGCATATCAGAGACCAATAGCCCTCAGTCATTCGAATAATTTAATTCAATAAACTTGAATTAAGCATCCAGTATGTTCAAGGCTTTGGAAACACAAAAGCAAAACACGGAAAGGTTCTTGCCCATGAGGAGCATACAGTTAACTAGTCTGATATGGAAGATGATGGGGAATAAAGATGGTATTGGGATCAGAGCACCCATGCTCAGGGCTCTGTGTACTCCCTGATGACTTGACTTCCCCTATAAGTAATCATTCCCATGAAACCAAGGTTTGGGAGTCAGAAAACCTGTCTTTGGAAGCTCGTTTTGCTCTCCACTGCCCATGACCTCAGGCAAGTCACTCCAATTCTCTGGACTCTGCTACCCTCATGTGTGAAATAAAGGGTGTGGATTCAGGGCCCTTGAAGTGTGGGGTGTATGGAGCATTCAGGGAGGGAGACTAGCACGTGTGGTGTGAGGGCTGTCCAACCGTCACCCAACTCTCATCTGTGGCATGTATAGTGGCCACACTTTGCTAAAGCCATCTGAGCAGGTGGGCTAAACAGAGGGTCCCTGATGGGTCTCAAGTCCATCATGAGTTGTCAGGAGTGGGATGAGGGGTGTCTGCCCCAAGCATGTGAAGACTTCCCCTGGCAGAATGGGCAAATGAGAACAATTTGTTGCAAGCAGGCGTTTTGGAGCGCTTAGAGCTTGGTCAGATATTGAAGAAGCTGTGCTCATCCACTGCATCCCAGGCCATCGCTAGTCATTCTGACTTCTGTCCTGCCACCGGACTTTGAAGACTCTGGAAGAGAGAGGGAGGCTGATGACTTTGTGCAGCGCTGCCTCACTTCAGTCCAGTTCGTGGGCAATTCAAGACATCATCCGCGATGTCATGAGTCCTCTTTGAAAACAAAGGACAAACAAGAAGTCTGTGATCCTAGAAACGGCACACAGATGAGAGAGGCCACTGTCTGACAATTTTTTGGCCTCTTCAAATATGCTTTTGACCATATGCCTGGAAATGAATGTGAGCAGGGTGTGCTCCCATTAAGTGAACCCAGATGAATTATTGTCCTGAACCATGTTCTCATTGTGCTGGAACTTGCCAGGTCTCCAGTGTTGAGGTCAAATGCTGCCTCCTCCAGGGAGCCCATCTGGTGATCTTTCTCCCTAGCCCGGCCAGAAGTGAACTTACCTGCCTCAGCTGTCCTTTGTAGCCTCTTATACATGGATTACTTTCCAGCTTGCATGAACACTTGTTTGTGGAAGTGACTTGAACACAAGAACTAATTTCCTTTTTTATATTTCCTGCAGCCCCTGCTAGAGTGCCTTACATATAGGAAGTGAGGGCTTTCCGTGACTATCAGGCAGCTGAGCCACACAGGGTAGAGTAAGAGACTTGGAAATAGAAAGACATGAGTTCAAGTTGTGTGATCCTAGGCAAGTCACTTAACTTTTCTAGACCTCAGTTTTCTCATCTGTAAAATGAGGGGATTGGACTCAGTGGCCCCTGAAGTAGATCCCTTTCAGTTCTAAATCTGAGATCCTTTGGCATTCCAGTCACTGGAGTCACTGCGAATTCCTGTGTTTATATGCCTTTTCATAACTCTTTGGATAGACATATTTCTAAAATACCCCTGGCCCTTCCTTATTAAAATAAAGGACGTGATTGAACTGTGGTTAGGCTATGTCCACACTGCTGAGTATCCTGTTGTAAGTGTTCAGATGACCTCAAAGGCAGGATGTATAGAGGGCTGTTTGTCCAGGTCCTGTCTACCCTGTCTCCAGACCATCTCTTTTGCTTTCATTTCTTATTCTTGCCACTATGCCTGCCCTGCTTTCTCCTTTTGTTATTTTCTGTTGCCTATCTGCTGTGATTGAGCGGGGGAGCACCAGATCATTAAGCCTGTTAAAGTTGTGTGTAAAATGTGAGTAAATAGGCTCTAAGTGAGGGAGAAAGGACTTTAGGAGTGAAATTCTAGTGTATGGACTTGGCAAAAATGCTTTTGGCTGCTCAGAGGGTTCACTTTTTTTAATTTGTTTCCCAGTTTTTTGCTGTCCTGTCATTTTATTCTCCTAGATCCCATCTTAGTTCTGATTAGGTGACATGTGCTATTGTTGGGACTTGGCACATTCTCTTGGCAAATAGACTGTTAATGTTTGCTGTATAATGTAGATAATATTGCAAGTGTCACTTTGAAAACAGCATTGGTCCCCTGAAATAGTACCACTTCCTCTAGCTGCCTGGCCTTCCTTTCTCTCCTCAGTAGAGTCTCTGTGTCATCTTGCCCTGGAAGGTGATCTGGATAATAATGTCAAGTCCAGGTAAGATCCCTGGCCCCTTGTGGCCCTCCAGTAGAAGGCGTTGCCTGGTCCCAAGGAAGGCAGGAGATGAGAGGCCTGCTTAAGGAAGTAGCTGGGAGATGCTAGAATAGCCAGGTCTCTGTCAGAGCTCAGAGTGGGACTGAGACCTAGGCTTCCTTACGTTTTCCCTTGTCACAAGCCATAAAGTATGTGACTCAAATCTGACATTGCCAAAGAGGCCACCCTTACCAAGAAGACGCTGAGTTCATATAAATAGGACACGAATCATAGTTGGGTTTTTGATTGGGCCTCTATTCTCTTTCACAACATAAGCCATAAAGGATTTCCTGGTTTGCCCCTCCCCTCAACACATCCCAGGTCCAGTCATTGCTTGTTGGGCTACAAGAAGGGCAGCCTGGCCAGGAAACCCAAAGGGAGAGAAGACGGGCCTGTCCTCTGTCCCTGCTCTCCTATGGTTCTGTCTCTACAGCTTTGCAGGAGATAAAGTGGGCTTGGACCAGAGAAATTTAGAGAGCCTTAGTTAAAATGTGGACCTTCTAATCCTCCATATCTGCTACTAATTGGTCATGTGACCTTATACAAAACCTTTATCTGAATTTTCTCATCCAGAAAATAGGGGCAATTTCAAACCCACCTTTCTCAGCCTACAGGAGGGAAGAAATGAGATATTTTGAAAGTATTTTGTAACTTAAGCTCTATTTCAAGAAGGAAAGTCAAATAAGTATTATTTATTATCTATGATGAATGAAATTGGGAGATAGCTAGGTGTTACAGTGGATAGAGTATTGGGCTTGGAATCAGGAAGACTCATCCTCATGGGTTCAAATCTGGCCTCAGACACTTACTGACTGTGTGACCCTGGGCAAGTCACTATACCCTGTTTGCCTCAGTTTCCTCATCTAAATGAGCTGCAGAAGGAAATGACCAACCACATCAGTATCTTTGCCAAGAAAATAGAAAATGGGGTTGCAAAGAGGCAGATACATGAATGAAATAATTGCTACTTACAAGAAACCTTCATTCTGGTGACAGACAACACTCATACTCACAGAAGTACAAATTATCACAGTGTCATTTTACAGAGAAAAGATCATGGACTTTGGAGTCAGAGGACCTGACCAATTAAGGCAAATCACTTAAACTCCCTGGCCCTGTTTCCTCATATTAAATGAGCCGGTGTAAATAGGTAGTATCTGAAGTCACTGGTCTTTGAACCTATGGACAAGTCACGCAGCCTGCCCTGTAAAATGGGAGTAGATCTCGATCTCAATCCAAGATGGGGTCAGCTGTCAGCCCTGGACTGATGATCATCCGTTCCCGGCTCAGCTCACAGTGACTTGCCTGGTCATCTCCCTACCTCCCTTAGCTAAATGCTGGCCTAGTTTTGGGAAAGCAGACAGAATCCTCCCGGAGTGTGAATGAGCCTGCAGCCCTGCTCTCAACAAAAACAAAAAGATACCAGCTTCCCCCTCCCCTGGGCAGAGTTCCCCTTTGATTCTGCGCCCCCCTCACCCCCCTCCACACACCCCATTACATTCTGCCCCGCTGAGAATGCCTTGCCGACATGATGTAACCTAGCAAGGAGCTGGGACAGTGACAACTGTGGACTCGCAGCTGCCTCTGTTCTGTAGACATGGGCTAAGCAGATCATGTGGCAAAGATATGTAGGACGGGAGCCACATCAACTCAGAATGAGTCCTTGCTTTGTGTCTATTGGAAACATAGATGATGGAATGAAGCCTTCCCTAGCAGCTCTTTGCAGGGAAGGAGATTGTGTCTTGTTCTCCTGATTCGTGCTTCAGGCATCCAAGACCTCCTATCACTTTCTCAATCAATAAATACTATTAATCACCTACTCTGTGCCAGGCACCATACCAAGCACTGGGAACACAGAGAAAGGCAAAAGACAGTCCCTGCCCAGGAGGGGCTCTCGTATATATGTATATATGTATGTAGTATGTATGTATGTATGTATGTGCATAAAGGGAAAAACATGCAAACATTATGTACAAACAAGCCAGAGACAGGTGCCCAGAAGGATTTTACTTATATACACATACGTATAGTTAAATAAAATGTGTCTAATGATTACAGTGTTATCAAAGCTTGGGTCAGGGTCGATGTCTGCTAACCTCTTTTGCAAAAAAAAAAAAAAAAAAAAAAAAAAAAGGGCGTTTGGTGTGTCTGGCTTTCGATCTGTGGGACTGATGCTTACAGAGCACAGCTTATGTAAGAAACAGTGTTTTGGTTGTGACTAAGGAGGAAATGGTGACAGCTGCACTTTGTGTGATCCCTGGGCTCACCAGGACAGGCAGCACGGCGTACACTGGGCGTGTGGATTGGGACAGTTCGGTCCCTCCCCTCAAAAAGTGGAGCAGAACTCAGTGTCTGATGCTGCACTGACCCCTTCCCTGTTCTCTCTGCGTCTCTCCCTCTTTCTTGTTCCCTCTGGTTTGGTTTTCTTTCTCTCTGTCCCTTTTTTTCTTCTTTCTCCCAACTTTCCCTTTCTTTTCTCTCCCTTTCCCCTTCATTCTCCCTCTTTTTTCTCTTTTCTCTCATTTTCTATCCTCCCTCTCTTTTTTCCCTATTTCCCTCCCTCATTCCTTCATTCTCCTTCTCTCCTTGTTTTTTCTTTCCTATCTACTTTATCCTTCCTCTTCTCTCTCCATCTCTCCTTCATTCTCCCTCTCTTTCTCTCTTTTTCCTTCCTCTATTCTCCTTTCTTCCACCTTCCTTTCTCTCCCTCACTTTTCTTTCTCACCTCTCATTTTCCCTCTCTCTTTTTTGTTTCTCTCTCTCTCCCTCTCTCTCTCTCTCTCTCTCTCTCTCTCTCTCTCTCTCTCTCTCTCTCTCTCTCTCTGTCTCCCTCCTCTTCTCCCATTCTCTCACCCCCATCTCTTCCCTAGTTTTTAACTGGACTGCTTTCTGTTTGCTGCAGACAAGAACACATCTAGCATGGTGACCCGAGCTTCTCCTGGGAGGATGGATTGGATTATCCCCTTGATCGTAGTGTCTGCTCTGACCTTCGTGTGCCTCATTCTTCTTATTGCTGTGCTAGTTTATTGGAGGTGAGTCCATTTCTTCTATATTCAGAATCAATGAGAGACGTTGGGGAAAGTTTGCCTTCAAGTACCTGCTGGCCAGTGGAGGCCTGGGGTAGGGGTCGGGGGAAGCTGAGATGGGGTGAGCATGACCTCCCTGGTTTTCTTTTTCATTTCCTTCAGACAATTCCACTCATGATAGCTGAAGAGTTTCTGGCATTAACTCTATTAGGATCAAGTCCTCCAAGGACAGGGGCTCTTGGTGCTGTCAGCCTTTAAGAAACAGCTTTCCCAGAGGCTGAACTGGGTCCCAGCTTCACAGTCAGCCAGTCAACAGGCAGTGGGAATACAAGTACCAGGAAGAAAAGAGTTTCTGCTTCAGGGGGCTCCCATTTTAACAAGGCAGACAGCAAGGTCCCATGTAAATAAATCTAGGATAAACAGAGATGAGAAAGACAAATAAAGCCACAGTATTAAATACAAGTATTTGGGGATATTTGCAGGATATATCCGTAGTCTGGTGCTCTTAAAAGTAATGATGAAAAGATCTTTCACCTAGACCAGGGGTTCTTAACCTGGAGTCCTTGGGTAGATTTCAAGGGATCTGTGAACTTGGATGGGGAAAAACTGCATCTTTATTTTCTTTAAGCTCTACCCGAAATTTAGCATTTCTTTCCATTATTGAAAAACATGAGTGTCAGAGAGGACCCATAGGTGTTATCAGACTGACTGCCAAGGGAGTCTATGACAGCCAGAAAGAGTTAAGAGTCCCTGACCTAGATGCTGAGCTATGACAGATTTAAGATGCAAATCTTAATAAATATCCAAAGGTTTCACTGAGCCTTTGATGCTATTAAAAAGTGTGATTGTACCTTGAGGATGCCAGAGAATATGTGGTACAAATACTTAATGATAGGAGAAGAAGAAATAGCTATGGCATCCTCGATAGATAGCTTGTTCTGGATCAGAAAGAACTGGCTTCCAGACCCACTTCTGCCTCATTGTCTGTGTGACCTGGGTAGGTCACTGGATCTCTAAGTTCTTCACTTAAGATTACTTTGCAGGGTAGAGTCCATCTGCAGTGGTAGAGGGAATTTCCTTACCAGGAGGTCCCAAACCAATGAAATCCTAGATCTAGTCCACAAAAACAAAGGGAGAAATAGCAGCTGGGTGTGCATTTACATGGATGGGACAAGGGAGATGCAGGGCCAGGGAGGTGGGCAGGAGAAGGCACAAAGGTAGCTATCACCATGCCAAGGGCTTATAATTTTTTTCCTGGGACTCTTTTTTGAAAGGGGACAGAGGTCAAAATAACTTTGCCTTTTCTCAAGTATGTCAGTCTTTAGTGGAAGAATTTAAAAACTGTCCAAGAGTTAAGAGAAGTCCCAAGAGCCATGAATATAGAAACACATTTTAAAAGGAGAGGGTTAAGGCAACCTGGTCCTTAAACTTTGTTTTTTTTGGCACAAACTTTTTTTATTTACAAAACTAGTAAAGCTCATAATGTAACCATGAATATGAAAGAAAAAAAGGGCAAGATAAGTAAATTTGAATTAGCAGAGTTGGAAAAAGTGGATTGAGAATGAGATCAGCAGGGGACAGGGCCTCCTTTCTGACCAACATAAATATTTTAAAATTAATGTTCAGGGGTGAAGGTGGACACTGGGAGACCAGGGAATTGGTAAGTGAATAAGCAACCCCTCTTAACCTTTGATAAAGCAGTTTTGACCAGAGAGTGGCAGAACTGGCCTTCTTATCTTTTAAGCACTTGAAAAGAATGGATGGTTTGTGAACAAACCTGCCCTAAATAGAACACACTCCAAGGCTGAGTCAGATGAGAGCCTGGCCAATTCTTGCCTGAAATTAAAACAGCGACACTCAGTAACTTTGGAGTGTCGGAGGGGATTTTTTCTTGAATTGAAGACAAAGAACTCATGTTTTCCAACTATTGGTTAACATCTCATAGAGATGGCGGCTTCAGAATCAGCATCATTATGGAATTGTTTGGAAAGTTAGACATTTGTATCATCTGTGTCTTGCTGCCACAACAAGGATTTAATCTTGTCTTTGTTGGTGTTGCTGCTGAGGCATTTTAGTCGTGTCTGACTCTCCCATTTAGGGTTTTCTTGACAGATACCACCATTTTTTTTTTGCCATTTCCCTCTCCAGCTCATCGTACAGATAAGACAGTCAGGGGTAAATGACTTGCCCAGAGTCACACAACTAGTAAGTGTCTGAGGCCAGAATCAAGTGAATCTTCTTCACCTAAGGTCAGGTGCTCTATCCACTGCACCACCTAGCTTCTCCTAATGTTGGAGTCTGGCTTTATATAACTCAGTTATTTGTAATCTAAGAGAGAGAATCATTTCGTGACCAGTCCTAAACCTGCCTCTTTCCATCTTTTGCTCATTCTCATAGTTCTGCCATCTGAAACCAAGCAGAGCTAGTTTGAGTCTTTCTCCAAGATAGTCCTCAGCATACTTGAAGATGGCCATCATCCCCTTAAGACTTCTCTAGAAAAAAAATCCATGGTCCCTTCAACCATCATCCTCCGAGAGGATACTGAAGCCCTTCCTCTTTGTCGCCTTCTTCTAGACATTCTCCAACTTATTAGTACTCTCCTAAAACATAGCGCCCAAAATGACATACAGCACTTTAGATATGGGGTCATCACAGAGAAGTATGGGAAGACTAACCACTCCCTAGTCCTGGACACCATGCTTCTCTTCATCAGGCTTTGGGGCTGCCATAATGTACTGGATTTATATTGAACTTGCAGCCCACTGAAACCTGCACATTGTCTAGTGAAGAGCCATAAGTTCAGAGATCTAGAGCTTGAAGAATACTAGAATCAGAGATCTAGACTAGGAAAGAACATCAGAGGTCAGTTAGTCCAGCCCCTTCATGAATAGCTGGTTAATTTGAGGACCAGGGAGAATACATCATTTTCCCAAGGTCTAACAAGTAGGGGCAGGATTTGTACCCAGATATTTTGACTCCAGAGTCAGCATAGTGCAGAACTTTCCCCTGAACTTGCACTTGTTGTATTTGTGAAGCTGTCTTAATTCAAATGGAAGACATATTTATTCAAATTAAATTTCATCTTCAAGTCAACTTCTACTTTGTCAGCCAAAGATTAACCATTCTGCCCAGCTTTATAATTTGTTACCTTTAAATTTTGCATGCTGATGATCTATGCATTTGTCCAAGTTATTGACAAAAATGTTAGAAAGCACAGATCCTTGGAGCACTCCACTGGGGACTTCCTTCTAAGCTGACATCTAACCAGTAATGACTACTCTTTCAGGCTGGTCATTGAACCATTTCCGTCTGCTGGGAGTTACCACTTGCCGCTCACTGCTCAGCGCTTCTTTGTCTGACCTTTTCCAGTTGATATCTCTCCTGACCAAATCTCTGGACCCACATTATCTTTCTTTTGAGTGAAAGTAGCTCCCCTTTCCCTGGAGCAGCAGTAGGAGAAAAAGGGTGTAGATAGATAGGAGCGGAGAGAGAGAGAGAGAGAGAGATGGTTAGATGATAGATAGATAGATGTATAGATAGATAAAGAAAGGATGGATGGAAAGATAGACAGAAAGACAAAGAAAAGTTAGATCTAATGCATTTTATTTTATACATTTGTAAATATTATTCTCAGAAGAAGTCCCTAGATATCACCAGATGGCCAAGACACACAAAAAAGAAGCCCTGATTTACAGGGTCTAGCTTGCCCCTCTATATGAGCAACTTCATATCCAATACTTCATTCCAGATTCTTTGGTGTTTATTGGGTCCCATGCTTCCCTCAGTGCCTCTGGCTCCTGCCTCTTCAGATCTTTTTTTCTTTTAACCTTGAAGCCTTTCTTCTGATTTCCATAGGGAACACTTTACCCTTCCTCATAACCTGGGGAGTGGACAAGTCCCCTTTACTCCTCTCCTAGAGGAGAGACCAACCTATATCCCAAGTCCAGATAGGCAGTAGTTTTACCTACCAGGAAAGAACTTGATAGAGGCATTGGTCATGCACATCCCTGGGGAAGCCCTATTCCCAAAAGTCAACAGAGATAAAAAGGCATTATTCCCATTTGAGCTAGTTCCATCTTCTGTCACCTGTCAGTCACCATCACCTGTCCTGGAAGTCAGGACATGTAAGAAGTCTGCCCTTTGTGCACAGAAAAGCTGTTAAAGTTTAAGAGATCCTGAGGAAGAATAAGAGTGTTTGAGATGCTGGGCATTAACCATCTTCCCTGGCTAAGATGGTGACAACATCACAGTCTTCCTTCACCAACTGGGAGGCTCAGTTCATGAGGCTTTAGCTGCTGGAGCCAGGAAGAAGGTGGGATTCTGGAAGACAGTTGCTGGGGGTAGGGAGTGCAGAAAGGCATGGATTCAGAACAAGGAAAGAGAGAAAGCCTTTACTTTCATGACAAAAGTAAATGTCCTTAAAAGTACCCACAGATTTTTTTCCCATTGCCAGTACTATCATGAATATTTCAAGATCACAATAAAGATATAGTTATGTCACAGTAACCTAGAGTCAAATGCAGTTGTATTTGGTCAAAGAGTTCTCTTGGGATTCAGATTGGAAGCAGAGCCAACCTTCTTTGCCAGTATTTTGGACTGGAATTCCCTTCCTACAGCAAACTATGATTAATACCACATTGGAAAGGCTACTTTAAGTGTTCCACAAAACAGAAAGAAAAATAGACCTTTGAGGCTGAGGTTACTGTTACAAAGGGTTCATAGGCCTCTTATGGACTGTAGGTGATGGAGAGAAAAGGGTGTCCCTTTCAGAACCTGCACTGACCTTGCTGTGAGAAGGGCCTAGAATAAACATATTTGACATAATTCTAGGCCCTCCCTAGAATAAGACAGACTTTTTTCTTTTACTGATAAGTTAAAGCCCCAATTACTTTGAACTTAAGCCTGATTCCAAATGACTTGTAGATAGGAACTTTTTTAGCTTTGGTTTAAAAAAGTAGCATAGATGTGTTTAAGGAAATGAGACTGCAAGATTCTTGGCAAATTTCAACACTTCTCTGTGACTCAGATTCCTCATCTGTAAAATGGGGCTGCCCCACAGTGCTTTTGTGAGGATCAAGTGAGATAGAGAAAATATATGCTAAATTGTTCAATAAAAGGTAGATTGGCAGAGTACTAACAGATGGGGGATCAGGAAAGGTCTTATATAGAAGGCAGTGATTGATCTACATTCTGAAGGCAAAGATACACTGTATCAAGTGGAGGTGTAGCAGGGGTGCATTGTGGGCATGAGGACAGTCAGTTCATGGAGATTGGAAACAGGGTTCTGTGCATGAGGTACAGAGAAAAGGCAAGTGTGTCAGGATTGATCAGAGGGGCACAGGTAGTAATGCTCAGCGAGGCTGAAAGACAGGAGAGCGTGATTTCGCTTAAGTGATGAGATAAAAAGCCAGATGACAAAGTAAATAAGATAAGAAGGGAGGGGAGACAGTGAACACAGACATTTTCTTTTTCTTTTTAAAAGTGTATATATTTATTATCCTTCTAAGTTTTGAGTTCTAAATTCTCTCCCTCCCACCTCTTTCCCACCTACTGAGAAGGCAAGCAAAATATCAGTTATACACATGACATCATACAAAACATATTTCCATGCTAACCAAATCACTAAAAAAGCAAGAAAAATAAAGCAAGAAAATTAAAATTCAATTTCACTCAGAGTTCATGAGTTCTATCTCTGGAGACAGCATTTTTTCATCATGAGTCCTTTGGAATTGTTTTGGATAACTGTCTTGATCAGATTAGCCAAGTCTTTCACAGTTGATCATCATTACAACAGTGTTATTACTGTATGCAATGATCTCCCATTTCTTCTCACTTTACTTTGCACCAGTTCATATAGATGTTGCTATGTTGTTTTTTTTTCTGAAACCATCCCCTTGTCATTTCTTATAGCACAATAATATTCCATCACAATCACATACCACGACTTGTTCAGCCATTCCCCAGTGGATGAGCATCTCCTCAACTTCCATTTCTTTGCCAGCACAAGAAGAACTGGTGTAAATATTTTTATACATACACATCTCTTTCGTTTTTCTTTGATCTGTTTGGAGTTTATTAGTATATCTATTTTCCTTTTTTCCCCTCCAGCATTTATCATTTCTAATGTGTGTGGAGGAGTACCTCAGAGTTGTTTTTAATTTTCTTTTCTCTGATCAAGAGTGATTTAGAACATTTTTTCATGTGACTGTAGATAATTTCTTCTTCAAAAAAAGCACTTTTATATTTATATATATATATACATATATATGTATATATATATATATATATATATATATATATATATATATATATATCCTTTGACCTTTTATCAGTTGGGGAATGGATGTTATTATTTTAAATTAGACTCATTTCCCTACAAATTTGAGGCCTTTGTCAGAGAAATTTGTCTGTAACATTTTTTGATATTACTTAATTGTCTATGGTACATTTTAGCAAAATGTAGTTTCCTTGGCTATCTCATTTAAGTAGGGCTATTTTTTCTTTTGATTTGTCTAAGATCAGATTGCCACCCCCTGCCTTTTTACTTTAGGTGAAGCATATTAAATTCTGCTCCATCCCTTTATTTTAACTTTGTGTTTGTCTTTCTGTTTCAAGTGAGTCTCTTGTAAGCCACATGCTCTTAGATTCTAGTTTCTAATATGCTTCTGTTTACTTCCATTTTATGGGTGAAGTCATCCCATTCACATTTACAGCTATCATTACTAACTGCAATTCTTTTCGTCCTTTTCCCTCCCCGTCCATCCTTCCTCAGAAGTTTGTTTTGTTTCTAACCACTGCTTTTCTTCATCTGCCCTCCCTTTTATCATCACCTCCCCCACATCTCTTATCCTCTCCCTTTCTATTCCCATATTGGGTTAGAGAGATTTCAATACCCAACTGAGTGTGAGTGTATGTGTTCTTTCCTCTTTGAACCCATTCGGATGAGAGTGAGGTTCAAGCATTACCTTCTATCCCCCCTCCCCAATGTCTCCCATCAGAGTTCTCCCTTGCATGCCTCTTTTATGTGAAAGAAGTTTTCCCATTCCAACTCTCCCTTTCCTCTTCTCTCAGTTCATCCCTCTTTCTCACCACTCATTTTTAAAAAAAGAGATCATCTTAACATAATCAACTCACACCTATGCCCTCTGTCTTTGTAGACTTCAAACTTACCTATTAATATTAAAATTCTTCAGAGTTGCATTATCATCTTCCCACATAGGAATGTAAGCCGTTTAACTTTTTGAGCCCTTTATAATTATTCTCTCAGGTTTACCTTTTAATGCTTCTCTTGAGTTCTGTTTGAATATCAGATTTTCTATTAAGCCTATGGTCTTTTCATCAGGAATGCAAGGAAGTTGTATATTTCATTAAATGTCTGTTTTTCCCCTAAAGAATTCTGTTCAGTTTGATGGGTAGGTGAGTCTTGTTTGTAATCCTAGTTCCTTTGCCTTCCAGAGTATCCTATCCCAAGCCCTCTGCTCCTTTAGCATGGAAGCTGCTAAACCTTGTGTGATCCTAACTGTGGCTCCACAGTATTTGAATTGTTTCTTTGTGGCTCCTTGATTATTAATCCCTCAGTTGGTGCTCCTAGGACATGTTCTACTCTTAGACTTTTTAAGTTGTAAAGCATGTGCCCATTCTAATTGGGAGAGAGTTTCCTCACTAGTACTCTCATAAATGAATGAAGTCACATGCACAGACTAAAGTAAAAAATGTAATTAATTGCCCACTACTAATTTTATCCATAAGGTTGACACAAGAGGCAGTATGGCCTAGTGGATAGAGAAGTGGCCCCAGAATAAGGAAGACATGTTCAAATTCTGACTCTGAGACATATTAGCCATGTAATTCTGGGAACGCCCCTTAACCTGTGAGTGCTCCAGATAAGCTGCCAATGTGCATGTATAGAGGAAGCATCTCACTGGTACAATCCTAGAATCTGGATGAATGAGAAATTCTAACTAGATTCATTTTTTTAATTTTTAATTTTAATTTAATTTAATTTTAAATTTTAATCATTTAATTTTTAATTCTACAGTTAGGTAGAATGTACTCCCAAAGAACTAGGAGAGATGTTAGATTTAAGCTCTCATTAAATTCCT
This sequence comes from Bettongia penicillata ogilbyi, assembly GCA_023548195.1. Classification (NCBI taxonomy): domain Eukaryota; kingdom Metazoa; phylum Chordata; class Mammalia; order Diprotodontia; family Potoroidae; genus Bettongia; species Bettongia penicillata. The sequence goes on along the minus strand of JAJHZJ010000062.1, from coordinate 2,300,428 downwards.
AGAACACTAATATGTTCCTAGAACACTAATAGAACACAATTCAAAAAACCTGAAGCAATTCAGCTCATTCCATTCAAATAGTAAGATATCAGCAAAAGCTTTTTGGTGTTCGTATCATTGAAGGTAAATGACAGAATACAGATTTCAAGGAGGTCTAATCCAGTGTGCCAGAAGGCTTTCTGCATGCCATGTTCATAGGGATGAAGTCTGCAGGGCTGGTTTCAGAGTCAGGAAGCCTTGGGTTCGTGCATCACCTCTGACATCTACAGACTGTGTGAACCTCTCAGTGCCCCAGATACCAATCTGGAACTTGGAGTTACAGAACCATGCCTGTTGGCATTGGCAAAGAGTATTTCCTCTCCAGGAGTTCCTACATTGCTGTAATCACAAGTCCAGATCAAAAAATTCTAATCATCTACTCCAAGAATATTAGCATGAGAAGGGACTTCAGGGGACCATCTTACCATGGAATCATAGATTAAGATTTAGAAGGCTACTCAGAGGCCATCAAATCCAAACCCATTCCTTTTAGAGTCAAGTAAATTGACGGTTAAATAATCCAGATGAGAACTAGCCTCAGCATCCTTTCTACTACAGATGGAAAATGGCACCAGGCTTTCTCTGAAGTCTTTCAGTTCTCACATGAGGAAACATAGGAGTAGGGGAGGGGAAGAGAATGAGCATTTCTATAGCACATACTACATTCCAGGCCTTGTGCTAGGTGCATTACAAATATGGTTCAGTCATTTCACTTGTGTCTGATCCTTCATCACCCTAATGGGGGTTTTCTTGGCAAAGATACAGGAGTGGTTTACCATTTCCTTCTCTAGTTCATTTTACAGATGAGAAAACTAAGGTAAACAGGGTTAAGTAACTTGCCCAGAGTCACACAGCTAGTGAGTGGCTGAGACTCAAGTCTTCCTGACTCTTTGCCCAGCTCTCTAGCCACTTAGCTGCCTTAAAAATTTTATCTCATTTGATTTGGGGGTAAAGTAATTTACCCCAGGTCACCTGAATATTGGACCTAAGAGATTAGCATGAGTGCTTGACATTGCAGGTAATGCAAAACTGGGGAAAGATGTGTGGTGATTTTTCTTCTAAGTATTTCCATTCTACAGTAAGGAGAAAGTTCACTGGAAGGCTAACTCATCTATATCTGAGCTGGTGGTCTCACTGTCCTTTTCACAGCCTCAGAGATTGGGACCATGTGTCTCTTTATCCTTAACACTTCGGCATGGTGTCATGCGGATTTATGGCAAGCAGCATCTCCTTTGGCTCCAAACATGTGTCTAGTGAAGGCACAGCAAGGCCTGGGAAAGATAACTCAGCTGTTTCCTCTGTCACTTTCACAAAGGTTCAAAAGGGATCATGAGCTGACTTGGGGATCAGATAAGAGCCACTGTTTCCCCAGCCCTGCCAAATTATTCTGTCAAAGACCTCAGGATGCTGTCAGTTGGAGCCGGCTAAGTTCTTCTGCACACTGGGCAGTGAATCGAAATGTGTTGACTTAGCTCTCCATTACTAGAGCAGGAGCTTCAATGCGGGAGACCCTGAGCAAACAAGTCCCATCCTTCCCACTCCAGGATAGCAACGGAGTTACCTCTTTGCATCCTCAGTGGCTTCAGTCCCAGTTTGCCAAAGGATTCTTTCCAGGAAAATTTTTTACCCTTTCTCTTCTCAGAATTGGAGTGGAGTGGGTCCTCATTTGAACTCATTTTCCTGAGTTCAAATCTGGCCTCATATATTTACTCGTTGGTTGACCCTTGGGCAAGTCACTTGACTCTGTTTGCCTCAGTTTCCTCATCTGTAAAATGAGCTAGAGAAGGAAATGGTAAACCACTCCACTATCTTTATCAAGAAAACCCTAAAGGGGGTCACAAAGAGTCAGATACAACTGAAATGACTGAGCAACAAAAATGGCAGATCCCCTTTGAATTCTGGGACAAGAGATTTGAACTGCCTTCCCTGCCCCTGCTGAAAGTGAAGGTCACAAATATTTAGGGGGTGAGGGGGAGATTAGGAAAGTGTTCTTGTAAAAGATGGCGCTTGAGCTGCATCGTATAAGAAGAGAAAGATAGGATGAAGACTGACTCAGGATGCCAAAGCTCAGTGTGGGAATTATTTGAAAAAAACAGTATAGAGTAATTAATAGAGTGTTAGAATCAAGAAGACCTTCAAATCCCACTTCAGATTGTTTCTGTCTGTGTGTTGCTGGGCAAGTTAGTTAACCACTCTGGGCTTCCATTTCTTCATCTATAAAGTAAGCTCTAGGGGGATGGTCCTATGATCTATAAAATGAAGGGAATAGACTTGGGCTCTAATCTTTCCTCAGACACTTGCCAGCCATGTGACCATGAGCATGTAATTTAACATCTCAGTGCCTTGGTTTCCCCATCTGTAAATTCCTGTTCTCAGTCTATGGTTCATTTCCCAGTGTTCTGTCTTGGTGAGGTCAGGTGACATTTAGGACATGAAAAAGATGCATAGAGTTTACATGGACTGGCATTTTTTAGAAGGTCTCCCTTCCATGAGCTCCAAACACTAACTGCGGGAATCTACATTTTTAGAAATTTCGCCATGTGTTAGGGCTTCCTCATTAAAAGCCCTGTTCATGAAAACAAGTGATTTCTGTTGACATCACAATCTTTCTCCTCTCTGCATCTTCAGTAGAATACAGTGTGTCATAAATACACAGAGATACAAAGCCTGAATGTGGTGGGCTCACATCAGCGTGATGGCAGCTCAGACAACTACATGTGAAAGTCAAGGACGGGTCTGTGCTAACACACACACACACTCCCCACCTTGGTTTTTGGATTGTTGTTCATGGAAGGACTGACCGCATGTGTGCTCTCTGGGAAACTGCACCCACTCCCTTCCTGTATTCATTCCCACAGTGGCGACAATGAGAGTGTGGTGGTGCCGATCTCATGGACACATCTCCCTCCTTCCATCTGCTCTGGCAGCAGCCGTTTCCAAGCAGCTCATGGCTACGTTTGTTTTAAACACTCATCCCAGGGGAAGAAAAAAACAGGAGGGAGAAATACCCTGCAGAAACCTTTCATCAGATGCAGACCTTTGAGTAGCCATGGAGTGATCAAAGAGAGTCACCAATGGGATGGGCTTTGGGGGGCTTTGAATATGGGAAGTTTTGCCAACCTAGCCACAGTCTTTGGATTTCTCTCAAACCCTGACTCTGAAGCAAGCCTACCTGGGGGTTCAAATCACAGCTCTGCTCCTTAGTATCGAGGTGACCTTGAAGCAAAACATTTAATCTCTCTTAGTCTCACTTTTTTCATCTATAAAATGAGAGGAGTGGATTTGATGTCCCATCAGGTCATTGGTCAATAAGTATTTATTAATAAGGATGGCTAAGCTCTTTCAGGTTTGCAAAGCACTTTACATATATGCCATCTCATTTGATCCTTCCAGCAACCCTGAGAGGGAGTGCTTCTTGTTTCTATTTTACAGATGAGGAAATTGAGGCTTAGAGTGGTTCAGTGTCTTGCCCAAGGCCACACAGCTAGTTGATGACTAAGGAAGGACTCAGTACTTGGTAATATTCTACCCACCATGCCACCTAGCTGCCTAATAAGTGCCTACTATGTGTTAGCCACAAGTACAAAGAATAAATCATCTACCCACAAAGAGCTTGAATTTCTAATGTTAGAAACTTGCAAGTATATATAAACCATGTGCAGCACAAATTTAAAGTGAACAAATGCAAAGATGTATCAAGAAGTTAATGCTTCATTTTTTGATAAGGAGCATACAAGCATTTGGGAGCAGAGGATATTAGGAAAGTGTCCATGTAAAAATGGTGCTTCAGAGAAGAATAGGATTCTGATTTTTTCATGGGATGATGGGAAGGAGGAAGGAGGCAAGAGAGAGCCCAAGCAGAAGGAAAAACTGATTCTCACTCCTTCTCACACAAATGCAGCACGCCCAATCAGTCAACATTTTTGAAGCGCCTACTATGTGCTGGGCACTGCTAGTTGCTGAAAGTACAAAGGCAGTCAGGATATGAAATAGTCTCTGCTGTCTTACTTCCTCTCAGAGGGGAGAATGTTCATGTAAAAGCACATCCAAAAATAAAGACGAGGTCATTTTAAATGCATGAGAGGATTTGGGGGCTGGTCACAGTGAAAAGATTAGAAAAATATAGTCTTTCTTCATGGTGCCTACACACGGCTCGCCCCTGAGGTTTGAGGTTCATTATGACACCGTGATGTTCTATTGTCTGTTCAGAGCCACTGACTGGGGGGGCCGTCTGTGGAGGGGCCCCAGCTGTTCTCCGGGGTGGCTGACATGTTTTTCTCTGCCCTTTAAGGCCCAGCACAGGGGATTGCAGCTGTGGGTAGTGAGGTCCGGGTCATCTGGTAGCCAGGGCAGCCATTCCTTTGCAACTCTCCCCTCAATAACGATTTCCCAAATGGCTACTCGGGCCCTTTCAGAATTCACAGGCCTGTCCGTTGTCATGGCAACGGCCCCCTGCTGTCAGATTGGCCCTGTGATGCCGGTCGGGAGCTTCTGAACAGGCAAAGTCCTGCTCATTAGGCAAAAAGAGAAGCGAGACCCGCTGCCTACAGGCTGATGCTTCCACATGCTAAATGAGACTTTAAAGACTGGATTATGTGGGATGGGCAGAAGTCTAAGGAAACAGGATGGGATGAAGGACTTCAGAAACTTCCTATTTCCTAAGAGATGCTCCTATTGAGATTCTTTCTTCGTAACCTACTTTGCCTCCCAACACATACTCCTCTTATTTATTATAAGAAACTTTTTTTTTTTTGGACTAGACCTGATTTCACTGGTATAAGAAACTTCCAGTGCAGAAATTTCCATTCCTAAGGCGGGTCAGCCTCTCCCCACAACTTCTACTCTTCGGAAATTGCCTTGGATGTCTGAAGGATTGAGTCTATCATCGCACAGTTACTATATGTTAAGGACCAGGTCTCTGTTCACTCTACCCTGATACCTCTAAAGAAGTTTCTTTCTTTTTCCTTCTTTTTTGACTGGACTTGTGATTTCATTGGTATAAGGCCTTTCCAAATAGGATACTTCCTCTACCAAGGAAGCCCTAAATGGGCCCTCCAATTGATTGACTTCCTCTGTTCCCCCTGCCCTAGAATCATGTGATCACAGATTTATAGCTGAGGGGACCATATAGGTCATAAACATACACCCTCATTTTACACATAAGGAAACTGAGATCCACAGAAATGATGACTTGCCCAAGGTGACACAGGCACTGGCAATGGTTGGAATATGAACCCAAGTTCTTTAACTACAAACTCATTGCTCTTTTGCATTGAGTAGAGGAGGGGGCAGTGAGAACTTAAGTGACTCAACCCAGGGTCACACAGTATATGTCTGAAAGATGACTGGAATCCAGATTTTACTGACTCTGAGGCTTCCTTCCCAAGCTACCTCTCATAAGAGCTTTGACAGACTGGAACACAGACCCCTATTTAAAAAAAAAAAAACCTACATCCAAGACCACCTTACCCAAGAGATCAAGCTACTGACTTTGTGACATTTGCTTTGGGGGGAAGTGTTTTCAGTTTTGGGTTGGAGTTTGAAGTGCCTGTGTTTGGACATGAAGGAAAACAGGAGCTCACTGGCTCCTCTCCAAAATTCTTAAAACAGTGAAGCTGGCAGGGTTCACAGTGGGGGAAGGGCTGGAAAGAAATCCAAATATTTTAGGCAGCACCGTGTCTCAGGCTTTTGTGTCGATTTGTCATCATACACCAATACGTGCAAGTTTCCTTCCTCCCAGTGAACTGAGCTGTCTGGCTTAGCACATTCAGAGAATTCTGGTGAAGGATGTTTTCCCATGCAGTTCCCAGAGACATTCTGCAGAGGGAGGCAGAGGAATTGCTGACTACCCACTCTGTGTTTGTGGTTCAGGAGTTTGTTTTCCTTAGTTTCTTGCATTCTTGCCAAGCACCTTTTTCCTAATGCAGAGTCTAAAAATTATAGGAATAAATGGATTGAAATTATTTGAGGGTCATGGGAAAATGAAGGGAGGGGAACGAGATGGTCCAGGCAGTAAAAAGCCAATGAGTGAATTGCAGAATTGCCAAATTTCACAGTTAGAAGGAAGTTTAGCAGCCATCCGGTCAAACTCATATCCAAAATGAATCTCCAAAGCAACATAGCCAACTAAACACTTATTAAATGCCCTAGCACCTAGTTTTCTATCTATCTATCTATCTATCTATCTATCTATCTATCTATCTATCTATCTATCTATCTATCTCTATCTCTATCTTTCTTTCTGTCCATCTATCTATGTATCCATCTATCCAGTTATCTATATATCCTCATCTGTGTCATCTCTATCATCAGTCTTTCAAACTATCTATCAAACTATTCATCTCCTTCTATGTGGCAACTATTTATTAACTATCCATTTATTTATTCATCTTTCAGTTTATCCATGATCACATATCTATCTGTACATATATATTTATCATCTGTCTTACCATCTATCCATCCTTCTATCTATTTATTTATCTGTCTATCTATCCATCTATCTAGCCTATGCTTAAAGACTTCCATCCTTAAAGTTTTTGTGGCTAGTGCATTCTTCTACCTTTACTTATTATGGAATTCATCTGAGCTTTTCTCTTGGGGTTCTTTTAATTTAGTATTAGTATTTTTTCATTATATTAAGAACTGTCTTCTGTTTACTCAGGTCTCTGGTCTTTTCTGCACTGGCACTCTGCCAGGGCCAGGCTTTGTCCCCTTCTATACTCTTGGCTGGGCTAGGAAAACCCTGAGCTTTTCCCTGATATTCTTAGGGTGGTTCTGCCATGCTGTAGATCTAGATAGGGTAGCTAGGTTCTAGTACCCCTCTGCATATCCATGATTTTGCTGTCATTTGCCTCAACCATTGCACAATTTTTGAGATTCTCTCTCTCTCTTTCTTTCTTTTTCTGTCTCTCTCTTTCTCTCTCTCTGTCTCTCTGTCTCTCTCTGTCTCTCTCTCTCTCTGAATTGAATCTTTGTTTCATCTGATGTATCTTTTCATATTTGCTTGGGTATTTCTCATGGAAGTGTTGCTTATCTGGAAACTTTTAAATTCATTGACATCTTTGGCCAAAGTCACTCTTGAAGAGCTCCAGGGAGTCTCTCCACAACCTCCCCAAGTAATTTGGGATAGCTCTCATTATTGGAAGGTTTTTCCTCACATTGTGCCTAAGTATCTTTGTCGTTTTCATCCATTATTTCTAGTTGTATCCTCTGGGGCCCAGAAGAATAAATCTAATCCAATTTGTACATGGCAGCCTTTGAAATACTTGAAAATCACACATATCCATGTGTGCATGCATGTATACACACACATACACACACACACACACACACACACACACGCACCAGACATCTCTTCTTTAAGCTAAATATCCCTGACTCTTTCATCCAGTTCTCTTATTACACTACACCATCCTGGCCTCTCTCCTCTGGATGTTCTCCAATTTATTGATGCCTTTCTTAAAATGCATATTTTAATAATAAATACTTAACAGACTACTCTGATAAGAAAGACTTTTTAGTGTAACTCATCTGGCATTCCGAAGTTTTAAGAACACTGCTGCAGTGACAGAGGTAATTGGTGTAGTCTAGAGCCAGCCTTTTGGTTAAGAACATTTGGGCTTCAGGCTGCCTCTGACACAGGCCCACTGTGTGACTGTGACTTTCCAGGTCCCCAGACAGAGCCATAAGATGTCAAATGACCCACTAAGTGCCACTTGGTTTCCATGGAGGGAGGAGAATCCAGAAGCCCTAGGTTCCCATCACACCTCTGACCCTTGACAGCTTTGTGACCATGGGCGACTTATGCAGTCTGGGACTCAGTTTCCTTACATGTCAAATAATGGGATTGAACTTAGTAACCTCAGGAGTCCTTTCCAGCTGTAAATCTTTGATCTTATGACTCCCTCAGTATTCCCTGTATAGGTGAAAGATAACACAGCTGGAGACCAAAACAATAGAAAGAGAATCCATGGAGCTTTGCAAAGAAAAGGTTGACTTCCATAAACTAGGAAAAGTTTGAGTGAGGTTGTTTGAACACTTGTTAAGTTCTTATCTGAGGGGAAAAGCTTGCTTTGCTTTGTCTTTGGTAGGGAGAGAAGCTGGGATACAGCTTGGGCCCAGATGACTTGGCAATTTGAATCTGAAAGGCAGAAAAAGACTCAGAATTGGTGCCATGGTCAACTTTGCCTTCATTAGGTGGTCTTTATACAGGTCACCTGCCTGTCAGTGTCAGAGGCCAGAAGCATGGCTTCTGCAGTGTAAAGTGGTAGATGCCAAAAGTCTGTAAGAATACTGATGCCAGTAATAATACTTAACATTTCCATAGCATGTACGATTTGCCAGGCCCTGTGCCAAGCACTTTACAATTATTATCTCATTTTATCCTCACAACCCTAGGAGGTAGGCTCTATTATTATCTCGATTTTACAAATGAAGGAACTGAGGCAGGTTAAGGGACTTAACCAGGGTCACACAACTAGACAGCATCTGAGATCTGGTTTGAAATGCCGTCTTCCCTTTTTTCAGGGGATGCCCTCTATCCACTGTGCCACCTAGCTGGATGTTCTACAATACCCATATCAGGGAAAATTAATGGAAGAGCTAAAGTCATCTTGTTGTTAAAAACCTGGGTTCAAGTCATGTCCTTTATAGCTACTTGCTATATGACTCTGAGCAAGTTGTTTAATATCTCAGCACCCTGAAGCAAGACTCTAAAACTAGATATTACAACAAGAAAATACACCACCACTGAAATTAGGCTCAGATTAAACAATTGTGGGATGAAAAGAGCATTGGATTTAAAATCAGAGAACTTGGATCTAGTCCTGGCTATGGTCTCACTATCTCTTGACCTTGACCACATTAGTTAAATCTCTCTGGGCTTTTTTTGCCTTATTTGTAAAATTAAGTCAATCAAGCACAATCTTATCTTCTCTCTCAGATTGGTTGTGAGAATGAGTCAGTCAGTACACATTTATTAAGCACCTACTATGTGCTAGCAGGGTAGCTAGGTGGTGCAATGGATACAGCACCAGCCCTAGAGTCAGGAGAACCTGAGTTGAAATCTAGCCTCAGATACTTACTAGCTGTGGGACCCTAGGCAAGTCATATTACTGCCTCACTTTCCTCATCTGTAAAATAGAACTGGAGCAGGAAATGGCAAACCACTCCACTATCTTTGCCAAGAAAACCCCCAATAGCATCGAAGAAAGTCAGATACACCTGAAACAACTCAATCATGCTAAGACCTGGGAACAGAAAAAGAGCCAAAAGATTATCTATTCCCCCAAAGGGTTCACAGTCTATTAGAGATCATCATAAATAATAGATTTAGAGTTTCAAGGGGCCTTAGAGGCCTCCATTTTATAGATGAGGAAAATGAAGTGCACAGAAATTGACCCAAAGTCACAAAGATGGTAAAGGACAGAGCAGGCACTAGAACCTGCATCCTCTTCCTCTGAATCCAGTTGTCTCTCAACATTGTCTTGCCACCATCCCATGTTAATGACAAGAGCTTTGTGTAACAGTGAGCCACCATCCTCATCATCCTATCATCATTACACATTCATTTTATAGAAGGTAGACACCAGCTGTGTGAGCCTGAGCAAGTCACTTAACCTGCCTGCTTTAGTCTCTTTTTAAAATGGGGATAATAACAGCATCAGTCTCATAAGGTTGGTGTGACAATCAAATGAGAAAATTATGTAAAGTGCTCAGCAAACTTTGAAATGATATATACAACTTACATGTATAATGGAATGTCTTGTTATCATTGAAAATCTAGTTTAACTCCATTTCTTTGGCATAGCCATCATGTTATATGTTTAAAAATAGGAACCAGTCAATTCAATCTACATTTATTAAATGCAAGGATAGGCATTTTCATTAGAAGAAAAGTTTTTCTTCCATATTAGGATGAATAGACCCATCACAGACTATAGTGAAAGAAAAGTGCCCTCGAAGCAGACATTCTCCTTTCATGTTTCCCTTGCTTAGCATAGAATAAACCCCGAAGATTCTATTTAATGCACTTTTATAGAAGGAGGCAGAACGATGGGACAGCGGGATGTCTGTGGCATAAAGGGAGGGGATCACTTGAAGTAGAACTCTCGGCAGCCAATTGAAAATCTTGTTTTCTGTACCTTTTCTCTTTTGTTTTTGTTTGTTTAGAGGGTGTAACAAAATAAAGTCCAAGGGCTCTCCCAGACGTTTCCGTGAAGTGCCTTCTTCTGGGGAGAGAGGAAAGAAGGGGAGCAGGTGAGGGCAGTGGAGCTCAGGTGGGGAGTTTCGATTGCTGGGATGGGCTTCTTGAACTCCTTTTGTTTGTTTGTTGCAATGTAATATGGCTGAACCTCTTGAACAGCTCCATGCTACCCATAATGTTGGTTTCCTGTTCTGAGCGAGAATTGTAACTCCCTACAGCTTTGGAACAACTCAGAATATTCTGATATTCTGCCCTATGCTGCTTACTCCAATGAATGCATTTCTTCTGACTCTTTTTTTTTTGGGGGGGGGGGGGGTCAAGGGGGAGGCATGAATTGGGGGGAGGGGGTGTTTGCATCCTGTTTTTTTCCCAAGTTTCAGGTATTTGCATGTTCTAGAAGTTTTCTTTAATCAAAATGATGCATGCATTAAGCTTTACCGCAGGAGAAAATCTCAAGTGAATCTCTCTGAATGAGGTTAGCTAATAACTGGAGGGGAGAGAGGAATGAAATAGGGTCAGGAGAATGGAGGTCAACCAAAGGATCGATCCTCTGTTTTCCAAAGAAGAGAATGAAATTCAAGGATAAGTAGATGAGGTAGATAAAGTGACTACTACAGTCAACAAGCATTTGTTAGGAGTCAGGCATTGTGCTAGACAGTGGGGGACACTGAAAGAAAAGGAAAAGTCTCTGCCCTCAAGGAGCTTACAGTCCCCTGAATGTTCAGTGGAAAAATTCTTGTCCTAGAAAGCAATGATGATCTAAACAACACAATTAAGACACTTAAGAAGAAAGGTTTATCACAGATGACCTTACACAAATTCCATTTCTTATTAACAAGTTAATTAGCCCCTTAGGTTATATTATGCTACGGCAAAGATCAGACTTGAAGAATTTGTTAGCATTTTACATAGGTTACAGCAGAATTTTATCTATAAATCAAAGCAAAAATATAACTATTTCTTTACCTTTTTAGTAAACAGATATGCCTCTTTGATTTGCCCAAGTAGTTAGAAGATATTCTGTGGAAATTAAGGATTAATGAGTAAGAAAAGGATCTGTTTTCTTTTAAATGCTACATGTAATTGGTTCCCTTATAAGAAAATGAAAAGCAAAAGCCATTACAGTGCAGAATGGAATTATCTCCCCTAAAAACTCTTTCTTTTATTTTGGGGGATTCATTCACTAAGCTCATTTCAAAATTCCAAAAGTAAACCCCTAATGCAATTACCTGGGTAATACAACCTCAGGGCTAGAAAGGGCCTCTCTGGCCCTGCCCTGCAACTCTTCTCCAAAAATCCTCTTTCCAGCATCCCCCATGAATGCTTTCATCCAACTTGTGCTTGAATACCTCTAGGAAGGGGGAAACTCACTACCTCCAAAGACAGTCCTGTTCCACTTTTGGTTCACTCTAAGTACTAGAAACTCTTCCCCATTCCCCCTTATAACTTCCACCCATTGCCTCACATTTGACCCAATAGGGTGAAAGAAAACAATTCCTCTTCCATGCAATAACTCATGTATGCAAGGAACTTCATGTGGAAACTGTCTTTGTGCAAAGCAAAAATGCCTAGTTCTTCAACAGACTCTTATAAAAGGAAGAGTGTATTTCAGACTTAGAGTTCTTAAAAAACCAAACAAAAATGCCCTTCGAGCAATATAGCTTTGGATTTCTTTGGTCATGGACTAGAATCTAGTCAGTAGATGACCTGGAAGGTCCCTTTCAGTTAAGACTAGGAGCCAAAAGGGGTATAACAAGTCATCTCATTCAACTCTGTCATCTTGCACATGAGTAAACTGATACCCAGAGAAGTCATTACTAAGTAGAGCAGTTAAGATGTGAGTCCAGACCTCCTGGCTTCAGATCTAAGTCTTTCCAATGTGTTTTCAGATATGCCTCTTCTTTTTATCCCACTGGCTCAGGTTCATATAGGTATCTGCTAGACGACTATTGGGTATTAGGACTACGGAGACAAGGTCACAAGCAAACCTTGCCCTAGCAGAGAATTACCATTGGAGAATACAGCATGTACACAGCTGTCAATACCACATCATTTCAGGAGTGACCAAGTACTAGCATTGAGGAGGATGGGGTCAGCTTTCCATAAAAGAGGACATTTTATGCATAGGACACAATTTGCACAAAGGCAGATGGTGGAATGCTAGGTTTAGGGCATGGCAGGGATTGATTCGTAGGTCTTCCTGACTCCTGATCCAGCACTATATCCCCTAGACAGAACTGCCTCCATCAAAGCAGCTTGGCATTGAGTCTGTTATTTAGAGATTTTCCAGGTGAGAGGTCATCAGTATCTCAGTAACTAGCATATATTACTGTTCAAGTGTCCTATGCTTTTTTTTAGATGAGACATTTTTGGTTTAGACAGGATTTCATTGGCTTAAGGGGAACTCCTGGTATGGAAAGTCCCTCCACCAGAACAGATAGGTACCTGCTCTGTAAGTTACAGCCACAGAATTGCCCAGGGCACTGAGATGCCAAAGGACTTAATTAGGGCTGCACAGTCAGTGTGTATCAGAGTCAGGACTTAAACGTAAGTCTTCCTGACTGTGAAGTTGCCTTTCTCTCCATTACACAATACTATTGCTCAGATGGTCCTTAAATAGAATTAAAGTGTGGTTTATTTTCAACCATCATGGGCACCACTTCTGGGTCTGACAGATGATAAGTAATTTATGAATGAAAGCTTCTGACTAAATGACGTCTATCTTTCTTGTCCTTCCACTCAATTTGTAGTAAATAAGTTGAAACATCCGTTATTTTGCTGTTATCATTCAATGGAGTTTTACATAGCTAATTTTCAAACAGCTGGTAAAAGCCAGTGGAGATTCCCCAAAGCAAAATCTTTTATCCTCTCAATGTATTCAGTCCAGATGCGCACCATATTTGCAGCTAAACACAAATGAAGAAACAGCTCCTCCATCTCAATGCCTCAGACGCTATAACCTCCTCCACCCCCTCACAGCTGGAAGCTTTGGGAAGTACAGGAACACCCATCCCTTGTGGCCAAGTATAATATAAAACTTACAGCAGTTGAACAACCGTAGCCTTGTCAAGAAAGTACTTTATGAAGTGGCCTTTGGACTGTTATCTTCTAGAAAGTGTAGCTGGGCCTTTGATCTTTCCAAGATGTCCCCTGGAATTTCCTAGCTGGCTTAATGTGGAGCAGGAGGAGGTTCTATTCTCTTGGGAGCTCTTAGGGGAAGAGGGAGGTGCATCATTTGTTGGCAAGTGGGAGAAGAACGGTAATGGCAGGTAATTTGTGTCTCCCAGGATAACTCTTGCCATTGGACTCTGACTTCCTCGCCCCACAGTAATAAGCAACAGATGAAACATGGAAATATCTGAATTGTTTTTCTCCCAGGTTCAAATGCACAGCTCTCTCCTTTCCCTCACCTCATTTGTCTTAAACTTGAGCTGCTTCTTTCCAAGCTAAAAAAGAATCATCAGAGGAAGAGTCATGCTCTTTACTCAAGTATGGGCCTATGTGTAGAAAAAGGGATATGCATATGGTAGTTCTGTAAAAAACAACTTATTTTCAATGACCTTTCTAATTAAGCAAACGTTTCAGTGAATTCTGACTTCATGAGTCATGATCCTCTTGATCTATTTTCTCTGAAAACCTTCATTTAGAGTTTAAGGTGTTTTAAGATTTTTAAAAGGTCTACCTCTTGGTGTGTTTTGTAAGCTAAAACATATGAGTAAAGAAAAATACAACACGTGCCTATTCTTGCTGGCTTCTTCATTCATGCTGAACAAAGGATTTGTTCATAGGATCATAGATTTAGCTCAAGAAGGGACTGTAGCCACAATCTAGTCGAACACCCTCACTTTACAAGTGAGAAGGCGAAGGACCTACGAGTTAAACAGCTTGACCAAAGCCAACCAGTAGTAAGTGACAGAGATGATATCTCAGCTCTGCTTCTCTGACTTCTCTCACATTGCTCATTTCACTGTACAACATTGTAGTCTAATTGCCTACTGTATGTAGTCTACGGAGTAATTGCAGATACAAGGGAGAAAGATGGCCATAAGCCTTGCCTTCAATGAACTTTCATCTGGTCCTGGAGTGTATACTGTGCGTGAATACAGATGTATACACATGGACGCACATATCGTTCCCATTTCTTCATCTATGTGATCTAGCTTGGGGGTACACCCTCCTACCACCCATCCATTTCTTCTCATCACATGTAATTCTTGTCCTTCCATAAATCCTACAGCCAGCATGGTGAGATACCACCTATGGATCTTCTCCATTAACATATGATGGTAGCCATGATACCTCACTGTCACTGTGTAGCCAAAGTGCTTTCTTTCTGAACCATCCATTTCCTCTCTAGTTAGTCCTTATTTCCTCTCCATGATGGTCTATGATCCACTGACATTAGCCTCCTTGCTGTTTCTTTTACTGCCCTCCTCCTGACTCTGGGTCTTCATGCCTGGAATAACCTCCTTCTCCATCTCCACCTCCTAGATTTCCTGGCTTTCTTCAAGTCTCAGCTAAAAATCCTATCTTCTACAAGAGGTCTTTCCCAATCCCCATAGTGCTAGTACTTTCTCTCTGTGATTATCTCTGTTTACCTACACACACACACACACACACACACCATCTTTGCACATAGTTGTTTCTAAGCTGTCTCCCCTGTTAGACTGTGAGAGAACAAGGTCTATTCTTTGCCTTTCTTTGTCTACCCAGCATTTAATACAATGCCTGGCACATAGTAAGTACTTAATAAGATTCTTAACTTGTTGTTATTGGATATAACACTCATTGTATACCATCTATCTTTGGTAATGTGCTTCAGTCCATTTGTACACACTCTTTGTCTCCCTGAGGTTCTTCAGTTTTCCCATAAGTTTTTTCTTTGAAGATAATATTCCCAGATTCATAGCCATGTGGCATCACCAGAAAAATATCAGTGTTAAAATTTTTAAAAACAGGTTTTTCTTTCAGAGCTCAGATGGAGGTGTTGGAAAGGAATGCTGTGACTTTTCCCAAATGCAGTCAGTTCTATTTGTTCCCTCCTAGTCATAGGATAATGGATTTAAAACTCAAACGGTCTTTAGAAGCATTGAGTCCAACGCTCATTTTACAGATATTAAAACTGAGGCTTGGAGAGATTAAATCCAGAGTCTCCCAGTTACAAAGTTTCAGAGGTAGGATGGCCCTAGATCTTCCTGACTCCACCTCCATTGCCTTCTCCATGTTGCCACCGTTCAATCTTGGACAAAACCTGATGTCTATCTGCATTATCTAAGTTCTAGGAAGTGGCAATCTTAACTCAGTGGACTATTGGAACACAACAGGCATTCATCACAGACTTGGTTTTTCTATTAGGATGGATCCTTGAGCTCTTCATGTATGTCATTAAGGTTTTATTTGGGGAGAGTAAGCACACTTCTATGATCCTAGGTTCTGCCAACAATGGCATCTGGAGCACCTCTCAGATGATACTGATATTGCAAAAATGATCATGACAAGGTGCAGGAGAATGAATGAATAGAATGAGTGGATAAATAAGTTATTTATTCAATGTTTCCCATGTATCAGATACTACTAAGCTCCAGGAATGCATATGTAAGGAATATTACTTATATGATAAAATATATAATTATGTATTATGTATGTATTATATGTAATTATATAATAAAATATAAGTAGGGCAATATTGCCCTCAAGAAAGTTAAATTCAGACTGGGAGATAGAAGTAGGAAATGAGTCACTGTAGGAAATGGCTGGGAAATGGTACGGAGGCTTAGTTCCAGGTAAAATATAGAGAAAACTCACCTCTCAGAGACCCAGATGTTGAGTCCATGATGGGGCGTGAGAGGATGACTTGAGTGTAGCTAGCATGGTCTGGAAATGACAACACGCAATGAGTATTACAAAGAGGGAAAGGTGATTTCCGACTGAGAATTGCTGCATTAGTGCAGGTTTCATGGGAGAGATGGCATTTGAGCTGTTATCCTTGTTGGTCAGTAAGCAAGCATTTATTAAACACTTACTGTGTGCTATACTCTGTGTAAATACTGAAGTTAGGAAGAAAACCAAAAAATATACACACCAAGAGCTTTGGGTTTTTGTTTGTTTTTTTTCAGTGCAATCTCTCGCTTTGTAACTCAGTCCCGATCCTGTGTGTCTAAATCATGCTGACATTTTCATTTTTCCATTTGTAAGTGGCTCATATTAATACACAGCTTACTACAGCAAATCCACTTAGGAGAATAAATATTAATGAAATCACTGTGTGCGAGGGCACGTGTCGAAATGGGTTTGTTAGAGAGAGCCCTGTTGTAGACTTAAATGAGGGTAGTATATAAATCAGTTAGGATGGTTTAATTAATATTCATTGGCACCCCTCTCCAACTGCCCATTCCTGGCCTGCAATTAGAATTTTGAGACACACTTTGTTAGCAAACTAGTTATTGGCCCAATGTGGCTGCAGAACAATGGGCCTTAATTTGAAGTCGAAGGCTCTGGCTTCTCATTTCCATACATCAACATGGAGTTCCTGAGTTAGGCCAAGAATAGACAGGGGCTGCCTCATCTGGAGAGCGAGCCGGGCATTGTCACGGTAACTGAGCACAGACCGTGTGTGTGTGTTTTGTAACAGACAAGAGAGTCAATTAAACACAGGAGATTGTCATATGTGTTGGTGGTGGTACGTGTTTTTGTGGTGAGGAAAGGGAGTGGAAGTGACAGTTTATTGATACAAGTTGACGTTGCCTACATCATGAACAAAAGCTGTTCCCAGTGCATGTACTTAGCTTTCATAAGTTACATTTTCCCAGCTAAAAAAAATAAAAAGACTTGAATTACAGCAATGCTAGGAAGTGTTACCATCCAGAGTCACCTAGACCTGTTTCCCCTCTTCTCACAAAGGAGGAAACGGAAGTCTTGGGAAGGCAAATTATTTGGCCAAGATCATGCAGCTGGGTAACCTTAGAGCTGAGAATAAAAATACTCATTGCATTTTATCAAGCTGCCTCTTATTACTGGAAAGGTCTTTCTAGTTTCAATTGATAAACAAGGATTTTTAAAGGACCTTCTCTCTGCTATGTACTTTGCTATGCTTTGGGGATACTAATCAATAAGCATTTAAGTGCCTACTGTGTGCATACTGTGTTAAGTGCAGAGCTACAGATCTGTCAACAAGAATTTATTAAGTGCCTACTATGTACCAGTTACTGAATCTAAGTGCCAGGCTGGAGTCAGGAAGATTCATCTGCCCGAGTTTAAATCAAGCCTCAAACACTTTAGCTGGGTGACTCTGGACAAGTCATTTAGCCTTGTGTGCCTCAGCTTCCTCATCTGTAAAATGGGCTGGAGAAGGAAATGGTAAACCTCTCCAGCGTCTTTGTCAAGAAAACCCCAAATGGAGCCACAAAGAGTTGGACACAACTGAAAAGCAATTAGGTGCCTGTCACTGTGCTGAGTATTGGGAATATAAAATCAATCTGCAAGCATTTATTCAGTTCTTAATATGTGCTGGTCACTAAGAATGAAAAAGAAAACAGCCTCCTTCTTTAAAGAGATCACACTTTATCAGGGGCAGGGGTAGGGAGAAAATGTCTACACGTTTAAGTATATACCAAAAAATATGCAAAGCAGGTATCAGGTAATTGGGAGATCACCAGCAGCTGGAGGCATAAGGAAACATCTCATGGAAGAGAAGGCATTTAAGACAGTAGAACAGAATAGTAGCTAATATTTAACACTCAGCCCTGTGCTTTTGTTTTGCCTATTTTACAGAGGAGAAAACTGGGGCTAGGAAGCATTAGGTCACAAAGAGAGTGACAGAAGAGTGATTTGAAGTCAGGTTTGTTGACTGCAGAGTCCGATGCCTCACAATGGTCTGGCCTAGGTGGCGACTCAAAGAATAGACAAAGCGTTTAAACATCTATGGCATAA
This sequence comes from Bettongia penicillata ogilbyi, assembly GCA_023548195.1. NCBI lineage: Eukaryota > Metazoa > Chordata > Mammalia > Diprotodontia > Potoroidae > Bettongia > Bettongia penicillata. Next base: position 2,282,256 of record JAJHZJ010000062.1, on the reverse strand, counting down.
ATTCTAAAAGACCTGGACCTTGAACACCAGTATTCAGCTTATGGTCATGGAAACATTTAGTGGGGCTTTAGGAAGTTCTAGTTAACCTAGAAGTCTAGAAAGGGCTGCCCCGTCACTGATAGCCAGCCTCATCACTTGGATTCCTCTGGCTCAGTTATTGGCTCCCAGTCTCCAAGGATGACTGAGTTGGCTTCTGCAAATTCTCTGACGTGTTTTTCCTGTGGCCAGCTAGACTTTCTGCCTTCTGGTATTTCCTCCTTTGCTGGGCTGGGGGGAAAGGGTCTTGCTTGGGCTAACTTCCCATAGGTTACTGCCTACATAATTCATCTTTCTCCAGTGACTTCCTGGGGCTAATTAAGGGTTGGAAGGCAAGCCATCTTTTTGCCTGTCCTAAGGGGCCATTGGAGAATTTTGTTTTGTATTGTTCTGGGCTCTGAAACAAATGTATATCATGAAATCAGAGAGGGGGTACAGCACATGCTGTTATTTGGGGTGAGGATGAAGGGAAATCAAAGCAGGTACGTTACTAATGGCCCAATCTAGGGTCACAGAAAGAAGATTTAGTTGGCAGATGTAATCAAGATATTTACATGCATACATAGATACCTATATACACACATGCACTTTATTGATATTTACATACATACACATATGTAAATATGCACACATTTATATATAGGTGTGTGATATCTTTTTTGTAAATAAGATTTTGTTGGCAATCTTTTGATTTTATATTATCTACATTTCCCACTGAATCTTTGACCTACCCCAGAGAGCCATCACTTAGAATAGGAATTTTTAACCTAGGGTCCATGAATTTTAAAAAATATGTTTTGATAACTATATTTCAATATCATTTATTTACTTGGTAATACTCTGCATTTTACTTGATTCACTTAACAACCATATTCTGAAAAGGAATCCATTGACTTTACCAGACAGCCCAAGGGATCCATGGACACAAAAAAGGGCTAACAACTCCTGTCTCAGAACAAAGAATGATGGAGGTTGGGGGGAGAAGTAGCATCAAAGCTATCCAACATATTGAAAAGTCAGACATGATATGCAGTGTCTCACACCTATGGTCCTCCACCTTTGTGGGGGCTCTATTTTTTTTTTAAAAAGAAAATACATAGGGAAGAAGGTGAGGCATGGCCAAATGGATTCTAAAAATTGCTCTAAGGTTTTCCTCTGGGGAAATAGGTAAGGAGGGAATAAGCAGAAAGTCCAGTATGGCCCCGAGGTCCTTCTCAGTTCTGGGTCTATGATCCCATGAAATATGAAATATATGTAAGTGACTGAACTCTGATTTATCCAGTTAAAAATGCCTTTTCAGTATTGGGGACTCATGCCAGCCTCTTTTCCTTATACAAGCAAACTGTCATTCAAAAGAAAATCCTTTGAGAACTGATGGTTTTCTGTATGTAGGTTCCCCTTTTGCTGCCAAAGGTCACAGTTCTACCCACTGCACATGGGTAGAGCATCTTCATAAGCTGATTGCCCAGTGACCAGTCTTCTGGTGGTAAGCTTCTCTGAATTTGCTTTAAGCTGTTCCTCTTGCAGTTGTAATAATGCATCACCAGGACCATCTTGAATGTCTTCTAGCTCGATGAGACTGGCCATATCCTGGATTCCATCACCAGAGCCTTTGAGAGCCCAGGTCACATCTCCCCCATGGTGGGGCTTCTAAATAGGATTCCATTTGAATTCAAGAAAATACCATTTTAGAAAAATGACCACATTTACCAGTTATATCCCATTTATTATTCACAGAATCATGAATTTAGATCTGCAAAGACTCCACATGCCATCAGGTCTAAACCCATCATTTTGAGATGAAGCGCTCAGACTCAGGGAGGCTGAGTCTCACAGTTCATATCTGCAATAGAATTTGGGCCAAGGTATTCCTGATTTTACTTCTACTGTATTACACAGTTTGAGAGTTTGCTGACAGCAGCAGAATTCTGTTCCTAGTCACTTATTACAAACTTGGATAATTCCAAGATTTCTCTGTATATCTGTATTTCTCCTATATCAGAAATGATCATTCAGCTAATCAGCAAATGTTTATTAAGCACCTGCTCTGTGCTAGGTACAGGGGATTCATTGACAAAAGTGCCAGTAGTCCCTTTCCTGAAGGAGCGTACAATCTACCTGGAAAAGACAACATGAAAACTTACTGACACATACAAAAATAGGCACCAAATGATATGGAGAAAGCCAGTTGCAGCTCTGGGGAGGAAAGAAAGAAGGGGGAGATTATGAAAGTCCTAATGTAGGCTGTACTTGAGCTGTACCTTCAAATAAACCAAGACTTCTAAGAAATGCCAGTAAACAGGGAGTGCATTGCAGGCATAGGAGACATCTAGTACAAAGGTACAGAGGTAGGATGATGAGTAGCAGTGGGGAGATAAGTTTGACTGGACCATAGTTTTTCTCTTCCTGACTGCCACAGTTACACAATTTGATGAGGTTGAAGTTTATACTCCAAACTGTAACTGGGTTGAAATGATAATAGCATCTTCCGTTTGCATGGTTACCCTACAAAGCATTTTCTTCGCAACAACCCTATGAGGTCAATAGGGCAAAGACTGGGATCCCCATTTCTCAGATGAGGAAACAGCTCCTTTAACTATAGTTACATAGCTAGTATCTGAGGCAGGATTTCATCCCAGGGCCCCAGACTCCCAAATGCAATGGATTGTTGGCAAAATCAGCCCACAAGCATTTTGGAAGTACTTAAAATATGCTGGGCATTCTGCTTAGTGCTAGAAACATACATAAAAGCAAAATGTACCTCCCCTCAAGAAGCTTATATTCTAATGGGAGAGATAGCATGTCAGTATCCAGGTACATAAAAGACATACCAACTGGATGGATGCTAGTCTCAGAAGGGAAGAAATTCTAGGTGTAGACAAGAGCTTGAGCAGCAGACCAGGCATGTTGGGTGAGGAACAGTGAGTTTTCCATTGGCTGGACCATAGAATGGCTGAACAGAAATAAAATAAGATTAGAAGTGATATTATTGAGGACCTTGAATGCCCGACCAAGAAGTTGGGAAGCAATAAGGAGATTTTTTTTTATAGTAAGAATGACATGATCTGAAGTGTCTTGGGTGGAACAAGTCAGATAACACTGTTTTAGAATACTAAGAACTGGAAAAGACTTCCAAGGACATTTAGTCCAACACCTATATTTTACAGAGGAGTAAAATGAGATGTGAGGAGTTTAAATGACCTGCCACTTTCATACAGGTACTAAACTTCAAATGTAGAATTTAGGTAGCACAGTAAATAGAGCACTGGCATCTTCCTGAGTTCAAATCCAGCCTCAGACTCTTCCTAGCCATGTGACCCTTGATAAATCACTTAACCCTGTTTGCCCCAGTTTCCTCATCTGTAAAATGAGCTGGAGAAGAAAATGGCAAACCACTCCAATCTTTGCCAAGAAAATGGGATCATGAAGAGTCAACCATGACCAAAAAATGACTCAACAACACAGGTACTAAGCCTCAAAAGTGAGATCTGAACCCACATCTACTAACTCTAGAGCTCACTCCTTCCTTTGAATGTTTCTGTCTCCTGGTGTGTTCCATTTACTTTTCTTTAGAGGATGTGAAAATCACAGTGGAAAATTTATAGAAGTTGTGTATGTATCTCTGTGCTCAAGGAAGAAACTTTGAGGATTTGGGACATGTAAAAGATATTTTAGTGAATGGTTATACTTTCTAGAATGAAAATCTTGTAAAAATTCACCTCCTTCCACTGTAGTTTTCATCTCAAATCATTGTTTCAGAGGAAGGATACTAAGGTTCTATCCCATGCTAATCTGCCTAGTGAACCGTCCTCTGAGTTCCTGTCCATATGTGTCAGTTGTGTCTGCTGTCTGGCAATCACATGGTTACTTTGCCCCTGGGAAAAGTCATTTATGAAAGCCTAACATATGAGGTAGAGAAGTATGATTTCCTCCCCCTGTACATGATTTTCTTTCCAAGATGACAGAGCCATTGGTTCACAGAGTTGTGAACTGTCATCTTCCTGACACAGATATTTGGAATATATAGTTTGACCTTTCCCAGATGTGGCTGTAACTGAACTAGCCTCTAAGTGAAAAGTGGGTACAAGACGTCTATCCTTAGTAGGGGGTGTGTATTTTAGGAGTCTTGGAGGTTGGAATTTGAAAGTGGTGGTTCCATTTGGAAAAGACTGACTTCCTCTAGCAGCAGGAATTGATTTGGGGGCCCCAGCAAGGACAATTTTGGATAGCTGGGAGCCAGAACATCCTGCAAGTCCCCTGAAGCTAGGTTTCTTTAGCACAGATGCCCCATCCAATGGTCTATGAAAAGTTTTCATTTCAGAGCTTCTTTAACAGATAAATTCTGTCTTGAATCTTATTTTAAACTTTCAGAAAGTTCTGGCAGTGGGGGAAGGTGGGACAAATTATCTTCCATGTTGATGAGAACTCAAAAGGATGTACTGGATAATCTAATATCAATCAGCAAACATTTATTAAATGCCTACTATGTACCAAGCACTGGAAATAGAAAGATAATAAATGAATCAATCCCTACTTGCAGGGAGTGTACAGTTTCCTGGCAGGAAAGCAACATATAAGTTATTGTTCATATTTTCATGGAATTTCTAAGGAATTTATTGTGCAAGGAGGTTATAAGCCCTTCAGGGCTTATTTCATATCCATTGTAAGCAGTTACATTAGAATAAGGAAAACAGCAAGGACATGTATAAGTATCCAAAGAATAAATACAAATTGCAAAAGTAGTTAAACACGAGATGGTTTGAATTTCCTAGGTGCATTTTGGCCAGGCACTGTCCTGGGTGCTGAAGATATAGACAGAAATGAAATGACCATTTCTCTCAAGTTGCTCATCGTCTGCTGGCAGGCAAACAGTATTAGATATGGAGAAACAAAGGAAACTCTGAGCCCATTTATGTGGGATTTCATATGGATTTACTCAGTAGGAGGTTGTTTAAACATCAGAGCCCATCCATATGACGCATTTCATATTCATATGTATTTTTGCTTCTAGGCTTATTCAGTTTTGTCCAGGGTATGAAGTATCCAAAATAATCAACAATCTCTCTGAAGTGCCTACTGTGGGCACATATTAAGGACTGTGCTAACCTCTAATTGGATTTTTTGACCTTATGATGTCATTACTTTAGGGCACTCTCAATAAAGACACGTGCTCTACCAGTGCATTCAGCTCTCTAATTTAGAGTTTGAAAGGGTTTCATGTGGGCATCAAGAGGTTAAATGAGGTCCCAATTCACACAGCCAGTAGATGTCAGAAGACTTGAAGTCAAGTCTTCCTGACTCTAAGACTATCCATCATGACATGTGGAGGATCCAAAGCCAAAAATGAAACAGTCCCTGCCCTCAAGGAACTTAAATTCTATCTTTTACAAAGAGAAGAAAATATTTTTAAGAAAAAAAATGACAGATGGTTCCTGGATAAAATGATTTTTCTTCCCTTCTCAGTTCTGGAAGAATAGTTTTGTACTTCTTTGTCAGGCAGGTGTCAGGCATGTTTGGCATGCCAAATCACCCTAATGGGCTCCCTGGCAGACTAGGCTCTTTCCCCATAGTGCTTAACTGTGAGATTGGTTAAGGACACTGTCTGAAAATAGTCTGCTTTTAAAGAAAAAAATGGGAAAAAAAAGCCAACCTCCCACTGTGAAAGACGATCTTTTCTGATTGCATGCTGGTGTGCCAGTCCTGTAGAAAGCTCAGATCACATAACCTGCATGACTTCCAGGGCTCCCAGTCCCCACTGAGACCTGCTTGAAGTGAGAGCAGTTGTTTGAGTTTTTCATTTTCCAGCTTCTGACTTCAGAGCATCAGGATACGTGTGAAGTTCCAAACAGGGAAATTCGGGTTACTTTAGATTCTGATCCTCTCAAGAAATGCTCTCAAAAAAGAAAAAAAAAGAAGCTGGAAAGTTTGCTCGTTATGGCTCTTGGGGCGATGGCCCAGATAAAAGCCAAGTTTCTGAGACTAAATCCATCATGAATGAGCTGGGTTCTTGTGCCCCAAAGGGCTATCTGGACACTGCTGCCCTATGCATCATGGAGGGGGACCTCAGAAGGGCATTCTCTCTGGAAAGCTCTGGCAGTTGTGCTGAGGCCCCTGACAACCGCTCAGGGACCCTTCCCAATCCACAGTAGCCACTCACAGGGAGGGAGGGAGGCTCATTAAATATTCACTTGGTGCTCCCAGCAGCTCATTAAGGCAGCAATGGGCAGTGATGCGGATGCTGGAAAGCCCAGTCCCAGGAAGCATCGGTGAGCACAGGCTTCTTGGAGCTCTCAAAGCTTTTCATTCAGTGCCTGCCCTAGGATGACCAGTGCTTGCTCTCTGCTATGCCTTACATACAGGTAAAGACAAAAAAAAAAAGCCAAACCAGCAGACAGGCAGCTGGCTCTCAAGCAGATTTTAGCTCTTACCACAAATAGGGCTCGTCTGTCCAACCTGTGTTGTTATCTGTAGCTAGTTAATTTCTCCCTTGGTCGGGTTTTTTTGTACCCATTTGAATCTTTCTCTAGCTTGGGGGGCCCATACCCTTTAAGTAGGAGAGATGAGTGAGAAGTGTCCTATTGGAGGGTGGTGTATGGAGCTTCGGGGATATGACTTCTAACACAGTATCTCAAAGTTAAACTCACAGAAGTATCTTCTATTTCTTCATTTATGCAGTAAGACTTTTATCCATGGCAGGGTGTGTGTGTGTGTGTGTGTGTGAGAGAGAGAGAGAGAGAGAGAGAGAAAGCATTTACCTTTTCTAAAACTGGCTACTTAAATTCTTAAATTTTCCCTTTTAACAAGCAACTTGGACAATGTAACAGCTTAAAGTGCATGTGTTTCTCTAGATACATAAGATTTTTTTCCTGAAAGCCCAAAGGCTAGCCATTATTAAAAGCCATTGACTTTTTCCCCCAACTAGATTGGTTATCAAATGGTATATGACATGTAAAACTAGAGGGAAAGAAACATTTCCTAGAAGACGATGAAAACAGAGAAAGCAGTCTCAACTTCCTTTTTCCCCCACAGGATTTCATAGTTTGCATGTTTTTTCTCTTACCTTAACAGAAAGTGTTTCCAAACGGCTCATTTCTACGTGGAAGATAGCAGCTCCCCCAGAGTGGTTCCCAATGAAAGCATTCCTATCATCCCTATTCCAGGTAAGTCAGGACCCTTTCTTCTCTCCGGTGTTTTTTTTTTTTTTCAATTGTCAATACCGATCTTCTGCAGTGTGTTCTTGCCTTGACAAAATATTGTCTTTTGGGTAACCTTTATGAGCTTGTCTGCCCTGAACTGCTCCACTCAGGACAATTTAATGGAATCAGATCATAATGGCAATGATCTTAGCCTACTTTTCTCAACCAAATAAGCTCAGTTCCGTATCTGCCATGTAATTGGACCCCCTTAAACTGAACAAAAGGTAGAGCCAGTGATCAGCTCTGGATTCAGGAATGAAGGGAGGATATGATAGAAAGACAACAGGACTCAATGTATTCAGACTTTTACTCTTCTGATTATGACATGACTGAATTTATTTGGGATACTTTCTGGCATAGAATTTTCTCCTAGGGTTGTCTCTTCCTAAGGTGTACGGTGAAAAGAGTACTGAATTTAGAGTCCCAGGACTGGAGTTCAAATTTTAGCTATGTGTGAGCAAGTCACTTAACTTCTCTGGTCCTCAGTTTCCTCCAATGTAAAGTGAGAGTATTGGACAAGATAACCTTGAAAATCCCTTTCAGATCTAAAGCTATGATCCTATGATCCATTATTCTAAAAGTAATTAATTGATCTCAAGGGGGAAATATTGGCTCTTGGAACATCTGTGTTACTAATTCCTATATGGGATAAAAATGCATGTCTTTGCTAACTTGGGTGAAATCAAATGAAGTGGTATATGCAAAGATCTTTGCATATGCAGTATCATATAAATGCCAATTATTAATATAATATATAATTAAATAATGTACAATTATATATTATAATTAATATACTATGCAATGTTAATTAATAATGGGCAACTAGGTTGTGCAGTGAATAGAACACAGGGCCTGGAGTCAAGAAGACCTGAGTTCAAATCCCTCCTCAGACGCTTCCTAGCTGTATGATCCTGCACAAGTTACTTAACCCAGTTTCCTTCAGTTTTCTCAGCAGTAAAATGAGCTGGAGAAGGAAATGGAAAATCACTCCAGTATCTTTACCAAGAAAACCCAAAATGGAGTCACAAAGAGTAAGACACAAGTGAAATGACTAAGCAACTGATAATATTAACTGCTTGTCTTTTTGAGTGCTTACAATTAGAAAAATAGTTTCCTTGAGCCAGTCATTTAACCTCCTTCAGCCTCAGTTTCCTCATCAATAAAATGAAGAGATAAGACTAGATGGCTTCTGATTGTCTTCCAGCTCTTAACCTCTGATAATAGGGTTATCACAGTGACCCTGTGAAGGAAGGTAGGAAGTTATTATACTTATGTGAGAAAGAAAGAAGCTAAGCTTTATAGAAGTTGAATGGATTGCACACGGTCAGCCCACCTAGTACTAAAGTTGGTAGATTGAGCCAAGTCCCCTTTCCATCCCTGCCGTGCTACCCAAGGAAAGAAAAATGATGTATTCTACTGGGGTCTTGGAGGGAAAGTTAGCCATATTTAATCCTTTTATACTATTTTGATAGCTAAAGATGGCCCAAGAGGAAAGATCAAATATTTGGTTATTATTACCAACATTATACTGTGGAAACCAAGTTCTGCTGCCTCTTGCTGTGGGGCCATTGTGTTGGCCCAAGCTACAAAAGCCACAGAAATTGTAATAAACTGTCTTTTGATAGAATTGAAATGTGATTCTTTTGTAACTCCCTTAAATCTAGACATTTCTTTTCACCTGGATATCAGTTACTCTTCCCAAATATTTTTAAGTGCAATACCATTCAGTATTTCCAAGATTGTCAAAGGTCCCATTAGGCACCAACTCTACTAGAATTCCTTTACAACAGTGATTGGGGGAACACCCATCTTAAGACCACTAGTGTCAAACTCAGATCAAATAGGAGCCACTGATCCCTACATAAGCGTGCCTTTGGGTCACTCGTTAATTTAGCGAGATGGGGTTTGGTTTGGTTTTTTGCTGCCAAAGTAACTTTATCTGTTTGTTTGTGTATTCATTCATTTATTTATTTATTTTTAGTTTTCAGCATTCACTTCCGTAAGATTTTGAGTTCTAAATTTTCTCCTTCTTCCCCAAGATGGCATGCGATCTGATATAAACTATACATATATACTCATGAACATATTTTCATCTTAGTCATGTTGTAAAAGAAGAATTAAAACCAATGGGAGAAACCACAAGAAAGAAGAAACAAAAGAAAATTTTTAAAAAAGAGTGAGAGAGAGCAAATAACATGTATCCATCTGCATTCAGACTCCACAGTTCATTTTCTGGATGTGGATAGCATTTTCCATCATGAATCTTTTGGAGTTGTTACTTAGTTTTAAAATATAATGTTATTGATGTTTTGCTATATGTTTATTTTGTTCCGTATTTCACAGTCACATTTTAATCTGGACCAGCCTCCACTCAAGAGAGGGTCACATGTTTGAGACCTACAAATGTCGATATAGTCAATAGACTATTGTAACAGGCTTTTGTCTTATCCAGCTATCTCTGAAGAGGGCATGTTTTGATCCTGTGGTACATCCAAATATATTCATTTGTATTAGAATACCATTCTGTTGAGAAGTTATAAATCTGCCACCCTGATCCTTTTTTGTCACTAAAACTTGCTGGCTAGAAACAGGATGGATGACAGACATCTGTCACTGACCACGTTACCCTTTAGTCATTTTCTTAGCAGTTAAACAGTATCCACCTAGTAAGGTCTGAGTTTTGGTCCTAGGTTTTCCTTCCTACACCAACCCTACAATTAACCTGAAGACTCACTGGAAAAAATCCTTCTCTTTTATGATACCTGAGAGAAAACACAGAGAGAATCTTATCCAAGGAAATAAGGAACAAATCTTTATTCCCCTGGGATATCTCTGCATCAGCATAGTACCACAGAGCCCCCTCCATGAAATACTCCTTAGTATTTGTGACTTTTCTGCCATAACTGCAGGTCATTCCTCCATGCTTTTGAAATATTTTTTACACTTACATGATAGAATCTTTCTCTGATTTTTAAAAATTTTATATCTGCCATTAGAGTAAGAATCAGAAGATCTAGGTCCCCCACCTGTGACATACTAGGCATGTGACCTTGGGCAATCATCTGCAAAGTGCAGATAAGAACCATCTTACCTGCTTTCCAGGTTGTTGTGAGAAGTAAATAAGATCAGAAAAATCACAGAGTAGGAGCTGCAAGGGACCCTAGAAATCATTTCCCTCACTTTATAGATGGGAAAACTGAGGCTCAGTTGGCTTTCCTGAAGTCACAGAAGTAATAAACATCAGAGATATTTACTGCAGCTTGTCTGTCTTGAATCTGATTTTCCTATTTTGACCCCAACATTTATCAGGAATATCAAGATTTTGAAAACTTTAAAAGTATAATTATCCCCATTTTACAGATGAGAAAATGAAAACTTAGAGGTTAGGTGACTTGAGCATGGTCATTTGGCTGCCTCTTTTTTGTAAGTTATTAACAACATTCTCAGAAAATAGTTTTGACAGCTTTTTCATCAACAGTAGTTTTTCATCTTCAGTCATTTTCATCCTCAATAATCATGAATAATTCCTCCAACTTTTTCATCAATGAATCCTCCTAGTTCATGGAAGACCATATAAACAAATGTGGAATAAGGCTTAGCATCTGTGGGAAGTCTCCTTAAGTATATTTTTTTTTCCTATTGAGCCAAAATTCCTCTCAGTTAGTCATGGGTGTGTTTTATGCAGAAGTAACCCTGGATGTTGATCCTGGTTCTCACTCTTCCATCCCTAAACCCAGTGACTTTAGACCAATGTCTTCCCACTGAGGGCCTCAGATTGCTCATCTATAAAATCCAGGATTGGGCTATAAATCTAGAATGGATCCATAGATACACCTCATTTTGCATAGTAGCAGCTGTGTCCCTGACAGGGACTCTCAATCATTTTTGTGAATGGAATTTTAAATGTCGAGTAGGGAGTTTACCATTTAAAAGAACCCTGTGGTGAATCCCTTTGTAATGATTTGTGAGTATCTAATTCATCGAAATTCAGATTTTCTGCCTCTGAGTCAACTCAACCTAGGCACAGTTGTGTAAATGAACTTTCCGTTGACCCTTGACTAGGAAATAATTGCAGACAGAAAAGCATTAAATGACCTTCCCGGCTTCAGAAGAAACCAGGACTAGAGATTCAGAGCATCAGATGATGGGGTCTCATTTATGTGTCTTTTAAGCTTCTGATAATAACATTTATCCCAGTTACCCCCCTGTCTCTGCCCAGTTCACATCCCATTAAGGGTCTTACATTTAGTTCTGGATACTACATTTTAAAAAGCTCATTGCTAAAATGAAGAAAACCCAGAGAAGGACAAAGAGCTGGGAAAAGGCACCACCCCAAGCGATGCCCTCTGAGGATCAGGGGAGCTTGTGTTTTTGTGTTTCTGTCCTGAGCACCCAGGACAGTGCCTGGCACATCATAATGTAATTAATTACTTGACCAGTGCTTACTGATTGCTGTTCACTGACAAGACCCGTCCTTGGCTCCTCAACATTTTCCACAGACCACATCTCCTGTATGAAAAGCTATGTCACCCCCAAGTCATCTTCCTTGTTTTCCTTCTTTTGGGGAGAAGACCCTTCAACTTACCAGTTCCTCCTAGAGCAGAAGATGACAGGCCCCTGTAGGCAAGATGATTTTCCTTTTCAAATGCCTTTAAAACAAATTAATACACTTCAGCTGTGGTGCATCAGGCCCACTTGTAGTTGGTCTCTGTAAACAAGGAGTTCCATTCTGGAGAGATCAAAGGATGAATATACACCAATCAGTTCTACTGAATTTTATGGACTATTGTAGATTGCACCCAAACAATCATGTTGAGTTTTGTAGAGTCTAATGAAAGAGGCCTAAAATTTGGGGATAGCCTTTGCATATTAGAATCTCTCCTCCTAGATAAGAAATGTCTAATAACGGTCAGTAAGCATTTGTTAAAGTTTAATATGTGCCAGGCACTGTGTTATGTGCTGGGGATAAGATGAGAAACAATACAAGAGGGTAACCTCAGCTGTCCATCCTGAGTATGCTTCCTCTCCCTTTGAATTAGGAAGGATCTATCTTTAGATATCTACTCCTTTAGAATTATACATTTATCTAATGTCCGAATTGGATATCCCTTAGACCTGCATAGATTTTTAAGATGATCGCTCAAAAAAAATTCATTGAGTCTTTAATGAAGTATCACCTACATCATTTCTTTTTATTCTGCATCTATGATTTTGTGCAAGTAGATATGGAAAGTCCTTCGCCAGTGGAGATAAATCACTGTCTGGAATCTGGGACTACGGAATATTCTGGGGCATTGTGAAGTTCAAAGGCCTGTATGAGGTCAAAAACTAGTCTATATGAAGTACAGGTTTTAAAACTAGGTCTTCTTCACTCTAAGACCAGAACCATACTGCTCTTCTGTCCATCTGTCTTTCTCTCTCACTGTCTCTCTTTTTCTCTCTAACTATTGCTGTATGCATATATAATATATGCATAAATATACATACACACATATATTTGGGTATTATATATTTATGTACATATATTTATGTGTATAAACACATTATATATTATTATGTAGAGATCCACAAATAATGTTCATGTTATGAACATTCTTTGATATTTTCAGCGTATAAATTTTTTATGAAGACATCTGTCATATAACATTCTCTTTTTTAAAATCAGAAACGAGTCTCATTCAGAAATCTGTCATAAAATTGTTCTGGCCCTAAAAGTGTAGACCATGTAAAAAAGGCCCCCCTTCCCTTGTCACAATATCGTGTTCTTAGAAATGACTTCTTTCTAAAAAGATGAAAAATTAATTTCCCAATAAAAATGGTTCTAAGAAAAATCGAGCTGTTCATTGATGGGCCACAAATCAGCCAGAACTTTCTCCCCGTTTCTGGGCACTCAGCAGTTAAAATGCATCTTGACAGTTTGAAGGTCACTGCCTTTAGTAGGGTGCCAGCCTGGGGAGGGATCTGAAATGTGCAGTTTCAAACCCTTGGGATTTAACCAACCTGGCTGGCATATTTTATTCATACTGAGATGATCTCTAGAGGAGACTCATTGGTCTTTTGACTATTGTCAAGCCCATTCTTTACTGAGTTTATTGTGTCATAAAAGAAAAGAGATTTTTATGGCAAGAAATAAAATACCAGAGTCTTTGTGTTCTTCTCTGTATGGTCTGAGCTGGGCTAAAGAGAATCTGCTTTCTCTCTCTTAAAAGGGGTGCTAATGCTTTCCTTGATGCACTCATTCATTTCAGATTTGTAAGAAACTTGGATTAGATCTCTTTCTTGGACACAAAAATAATGTTCCATCTTGACAGAGTCTTGAAATTTCTTCATCAACCACTATAAGATTGGAAAGGACATCCAGAAAAAAAGTCTTGGCAATGTGTAGTTTGCCAGATATTTGGGGCCATTTATTATTGGGGAGTTATTAATGTGTTCTCCTCCTCCCTCCCCAGCAGTTTTTGTCTGTTTCACTAGCTTCTCTTTGTCTTCCTTCTCCTCATCTGTGAATTTTTCCTGAAGCATAACCTTTGGCCTTCTATATAGGTAATAATATCTATCATATATAAAGTGCATTGATTTTCAAAGCACTTTATAAATGTTGTTTCATTTGTTCCTCACAACAACTCTGTAAGACAGGTACTATTATCATGCCCATTTTTACAGTTGAGGAAACTGGGGTTGAGAGAAATTAGATGACATGTCCTATATCTAATAGTTAGCAAGTATCTAAGGTGGGATTCACACTCAGGTCCTCCTGACTCCCCATTCTAATCAGCAGTTAGATCTATTTGACTCCATTGGGTGCAAACTTTGTAAAGGCCATTTTGGAGGCAGGTCACCTAGAGCTGGGGCAGGTGAGCAGACCATTTCTAGAAGGAAGGCCATCCAGGCCTCTGGCATTCCCTTAGTTTGCAGGTGAGTTAGTCTGTATAAGGACAGTTGTAAATGAAATCTGTTTCTGGTAATACTATGCCACTCCTCCCTTAAAGCTCTAAACCAGAAGCTCCCAAAGTAAGTGATACCACCCCCTGGGGGACACTGGAACAATCTAGGGGCTACACTTAGAGGGTGTTGAATAAAAATAAGGGGGTAGTAGAAGCATGAGGAAAGAAGAGAAGAGACTTTTGAAAACAATTCATACATGTTTCATCTACTATGTTGTAGTGATTACATTATTTTCCAAACAAACACACAAAATGCAGGTTATAATTTATCAGTGGTCAAGTCTGCCAACAGGTTTTAACAAGCAGGTGTTGGCAGGTGAGTATGGCACACATTGTTGGCAGGTGAGTATGGCACACAGCAAGCATGGGCAGGAATATGTGTATGTAATGACTTTTTTATAATATGATACTATGTAGTTATATGATGCAATATTTTGTCATTAGAATTTCAATGCAAGAAAACCACAAATTTACAATAAATTATTAAATTTTTTAAAATATATGTATTTTCTATTTTTTGAAATGATACAAATTTCAAAAAAAAGTTAAAGGGTTAAAGAAAGTAGATTTCCAGGGGGATGCTGAGTAAATTTTTTTAAAGGGGGCAGTAGGCCAAATAAGTTTGGGAACCTCGGCTCTGCTCCAAACCATAATGAGAGGATTGGACTCAATGACGTTTCAAGTCCCTTCCAACTCTAATACTAGGATCCAGTCATATTATGAGTTTGTATTCCCCACACCTAACCATGTCATTGCTTGTCACATAGTAGGTTCTTAATAAATGCTCTTTGATTGATTGATAATGTATATAAAAAGCTTTGCAATCTTTTAAAGCATTCTAGAAATGACAGGATAATTACTGGATATAATTTAAACTTTTCTGTTGACTCATTTTGGGAGGTTTGCTGACCTGTGGTTTCATCAACGTGGGAAGCCCTCAGAGAGAAAATGTACACAACTGAGGCAGGTTTGCACCTGCTCTCGAACTACCAGGGACACTATGAGTGAGACTAGTACGCTGGAGTCACAGTCAGTATGTGTCAGGCGCAGGACTTGAACCCACCTCTCCCCAATTCTGCATCTGCTATATCCTGGAGCCTCTCATTGGTGACATCCTTTATTGGATTGTACTTTAACAACACCATGAAGCCCTCCAGACTTTTTTGAGATGTAAAGGGCTGGTTTAGATTTACATTTTATAATCATAAATATCACTAACATTTATGTATCACTTATATATGCCTGAGTGCTTTAGAGTCATCTCATTTGATACTCACAACACCCCTTCAATGCAGGTACTATTATTATCTCCATTTTACAGATGAGGAAACTGAGGCAAACAGGGACAAGAGATTTGCCTGTGCTCACACAAGTAGTAAGGGTCTGTGGTCAAATTTGAACTCAGGTCTCCCAGTATTTTATCCACTGCGCCACCTAGCTGCCTCCACAGGATGGTCTTTTTTGTGTTTTTGGAATGAGATGGACACCAGATCAAAGGATCCAGATTCACCAACTCTGAACTTAAAACCCCACTTTTCACTAGGAAAGGTACTGCAGTGGATGAAACACTAAGTCTGGAGTCTGGAAGGCTCATCATCATGAGTTCAAACCCAGCCTCAAACACTTACTAGTTGTGTGACTCTGGGCAAGTCACTTAACCCTGTTTGCCTCATTTTCTCATCTGTAAAATGAGCTGTCAAAAGCAATGGCAAACCATTACAGTATTTTTGCCAAGAAAACGTCAGATGAGGTCACAAAGAGTCAGACAACAGAAAAACCACAAAAAAGAAAGCATTGGGGACCTAAAGAAAGACAAGGGACCAGGAGCTAGCAGATGGATCCAGGGGCAGACGAAAACAATGTGCATCCATTGTTGTGGACCCACCTTCTGTGTATATCACATAGAACAATAAAGTCTGAGTTGTTCAATGAGGCAAAAGCCAAATGCCTTCAGAATGAGCAGGAGCTCAGCAGCCAACCCAGTTACTGTCACATTTGCTCTGATAAATCTATAGACAGAGACATCACAGGAACAGGGCCCTAGACTTGGAATCTGTCTCTTCTTTCCCCTGCATGAGTTTAAATGCCAGGTTTCTTACTCCAAAACCTCTTATTTTTTGCAGACGTATTCAGATTTATTTCCCCCCCTCTGGATCTCTCAGCTTTAATTCTTTAACCTCCAGATGTTTCTATAATAATTTCACTTTCTGTCTGATTCAGTAGTTATGGAGAGAGAGCTGATCTTGAAGCCAGGAGAACCTGTGTTCAATCCTGCCTCTGACAGGTACTGGCTGTGTGACCCTGAGTCAGTCTCTTAACCTTTTGGAGCTTCAAACAACTCTCAAAGACTATTAGTTGCAGAGAAGGGACCGACCTGCCTTAGCAGAAGGGTTCATCCCTTGGGAGTTTCTTATTCCAGTCTCTTTTCTCATCCTTGTAATTTTAGGCTCTGACCCTGAAAATCAGAAGTGAATTCAGGCCTCCGCAGAAGTAGAACCTCTGGGCTTCTTGAGGACATTGGCCAAACCAAAAAGGCAAAGAGGGTTTGGGTTTTAAAGTGCATTCCACAGAGTGCCTGAATCACGTGACCCAGAGTGATGGCAGTGATGGCCTTAATCTCTGCCTTCCTCCTTTGGTGCAGCTTCTTGACTCCATATAAATGAAGGCTTTTATAACCGGGCACCCTGTGATAGGAGTACTTCTGCTACTGTGCAAGGAAGCGTACTCTTGAGAAATGTTAGTAATGACAAATATCTGCACATTTAGAAAACAATATTTTACCTACTAACCAGGATGTAGGCACCACGTCTACTTGATTCCCACTAGACTATGTTATGAGAAGGGAGGGGCTGTTTCCTTATTTCTATTACATCCCCAGCATGGCACCTGTGACATGTTGTACAGTCAGTCAGCTCTGTTGACTCTTTGAGACCCCATTATGGGGTATTGTTGCAAAGTGGAATGGTTTGCCATTTTCTTCTTCAGAGGATTAAGGCAAATAGAGGTTAAATGACTTGCCCAGGGTGACACAGCCAGTAAGTGTCTGAGGTCAGATTTGAACTCAGGTCTTCCTGACTCCAGACCTGGCAGTCCATCCACTAAGTTACCTAGCTTCCTCATGTCTGTGACATAACAGGTGCTTAAAAAGTGCTTTTGGATTAAGATTTATTCTTCTTTCCTTCATTCACTTAACAAGTTATTTATAAAATGACCACTGGTGATACATGAAAATATAGTCCTGCCCCTTCAGTATCGTTCTTTTGGCAGCGTGGGAACCTTCCAGGTGATTTGTCCTTCTGTGATCTCACTGATGACAGTGCTTTATCCAAATCACAGACTATCCATGCCTGCCTTTCCTGAACACTATGTCTGTACCATTCTGCAAATCTGCCCATGAGGAGTCCACATGGTGTACTGGGCATCTTCTTCCCTTTCTCTTGACATTGCATGGTTAGCACGTGGGTTGTCTCTCTCTCCATCTCCCTCCCTCTCCCTCTCCTTCTCTATGTCTCCTACCTCTCTCTACCCTCTTCTCTTTCTCTCTTTCTCTCCTTCTCTCTTCCTCCCTCCCTCTTTCCCTCACTGTATGACCAACCCTATTTTTTTTCAGCTACTCATCTTTCCAATGACATCTTCACACCTCCTCTGAGTAAGTGAAGGCAGCTTGGTGGAATAATAGCCAGATTGAGGGGCTTGGGTTATGGGAGACTCCAGTTCTAATTCTCCCTCAGACACATCACTTACCCTCACCATTCCTCAGTCTAGTCATCTGCAAAATGAGGGCGTTGGACTCCATTGCCTCTTGAAGGCTAGGATACTTATCAATGATATCTTGGGGCCTCCTTTCTCTCATCATGTGTTTTTCCATTGTCCTTCCAGACATCCTTAACTTCCATTCTCTGAGGACTCTAGTATTCCACCACACTAAAATGGACATTAATTTTTCTTCTTCCAAACCTTAAACTTGTCATGTCTCTGAATTCATTGGGAAACCAAGATTCTGAACTATAATAATAAGAATCTCCTGAAACATTGGATATTGGTGTTTAAAATGGAGACCTTTGTTTTAAGGAGAAACTTGGGCTTATTAAGCATATTTGGGCTACATTGGGATTTGAGTGCAATATTCAGTTCAATAAGCATGTATTAAGCACTTTACTATATACCAAACACCATGCTAAACACTGGGGATACAAAGATGAAAAAAAAAATCCCTGGCTTTATAGTCTGTTTTATTCTCTCTAACCCAATGAAAACTGAAGTCATGGGTACCCTCCTTTTTATAGGAACCACATACCCTTTTCCATCTTCTTGTCCATTGGAAAATAGTTGACCACATCCTTAAAAGTCTCCTCTCTCTTGCCTTCCATGACACTGTACATGCTGGTTTCTCCTCCTGTCTACGGATTCATTTTCCCTCTCGCCCCCTGTAACTAAAGGATTTCCTTAAAGTCCAGGTCTTGGCCTTCTGCTTTTCTTTCTCTCCATCCTCTCTCCTCTTTCTTTTACTACCTGTAGGACACTTAGGCAATCAATGACTCCCTCCAACCCTACAAGCTGCTGCTGATTTTCCTTCTGAGATTACTATCCGTCTACTTTAGATACATCTTGAATGTTCCTAGTTATTTACTTCTTATCTTCCTCATTAAAATGTAAGTAGAGATTGCCTCTGCCTTTCTTTATATTCTTAGCGAGGTCACTCCATGTCCAGTGCATAGTTAGTGCTTAATAAATGGTCGTTGACTGACTTAAGGCTCAGTTTCTATTGTAAAGGAAGTAAATAACTTTTGAGATCCTTTTCCATTCTAGAACTGCGACCCTTGTGTGACCAGCTGACCTTATGGTTTTTAAATTTCTATCTCCAATCTCAAACTGATTTACTTTCTAGTGTCTAGTTTCCAACTGCATGCTGGGCTTTCCCAGGTGGTTATTTTGATGGTATCTCATACTCAACATGATCGTGGAAATCAAACTCAACATTGCCCCTGCTGAACTAGCTCTTCCCAGATTTCCATTACCAGTCAATGACAACCAGTATTGTCTAGGCTCCTGAGTTCATAAACTTGAGATCTCAGTTATTCCTCTCTTGGTTATCTAGTTAAGTCAGCAAATCCTTTAGTTTCTTCTCTATTCTCTCCATCAGCTGTCTCCTCATACTAGCCTCCCTCCAGTCTTTTCTCCACTCCAGCACACTGTATGTTTTACTGAATGCCTTAAGAATACTTATTTTCATTTGGGTCTTTCTGCCCAAAGTTACAGTGACTATATCACATCTCAACTGTCTGCTTGGCTCCCCAGTATTCTTTATACAATTATTCAGTTCTGGGCACTTCTCACTGCTTCCATCCTATTCAACCTTATGTCCTACCATTGATATAATAATCATTCAAATGTTAAGTATTTATTAATCACTTACAATATGCCAGGTAGAAATACAAATAAAAACAGAAAGATAATCCTGCCCTCAAGGAGCTCACTTTCTAATAAAGACAACATATAATGATGGTGGAGAGGCGGAGAAAAGATGAAGGTACTATGCTCCAGAGAAAATCTATATTGTCAGGAATGTAGTCTACAGAGTACTGAAAAATGGTAGACCTGGGCATCCATTCATTAAAATGGAGCTTTGGGGAAGAACCAATTATACAGAAAGAGAGGCCGCAGTGTTGGAAGATATTTCCAGTGTATGAAGTCCAGAGGTAGAATGAGTTTCCTGAGTGAAGAGGTTTCTGAAGCACTCTAGAGAATGTAGCCTTCTATAACAGTGCTGGATTGAATGGTTCTCTTACTAATGCATGTCCTGCTTCAGAATCTGGACTGTCTTGCCTATTGGGAATAGGCCAGAATCATTCTTGCCTCCACACATGGATCATGTCATACTCTTTTCCAGGAAACTTATCTTCTCCACAATTCCTATCTGAGACCTACCTACTCTTCAAGATCCAGATTCACCAAACCTTCTGTGACCACTCAAGTCTTCATTAGCCGTGGTTTAAACTTCCTTTACAGGCAATTTAGCACTTCATTTACTACTACTTGTTGTGTGTTAATCTCATCTCCCTTATTCAATTGTAAATTCCTTGAGGGCAGGGATTAAAGGATATCCCTTTTCCTCTATCACCTAGATCAGAGCTGAGTGTCCAGTAAGCAATGAAATGAGTATCATCTGGTGGGTTCTCCAGAGATGGTTAGATCCTTTGGAAATATCCCACAGTAACTGCCAGATAATATAAAACAATTTCTTCCCCCTCCCATGTCAAGGATAGATAGATAAAGCATTTATTATGTGCTAGGCTTTGGAGATACAGATATAAGCAAACAAGAAAGTCCCTGCCACCTTCTAAGTAGGGAAACCAGCACATATGGGGAGCTGGTAGTTGGGTAGACAAGAAGGAGAAGCCTCTGCTAGGCCTAGTTCTGGGCAAAATAAGGTGAAAATTCACCTTTCAAAGCTCTCTGTCTAAGAAGTAGAGTCTAAAGTTCTGGAATGGGAATGAGCCCAATTCATCTGCCATTTTCTTCCATCCAGCCCACTCAAATATAAGGTTAGTCCTTAAGCTTGTGGTCCTACATATGGTATAAAGACCAATCTTATGATACAGCCCAAAACTATGCTTTAAATTATAGACCTTGATGAATGTGTCTGAGATGCTTAAAAAAAGGAAAGGAAAATTACTTATCACCTCATGATTTACCAGATTAAAAACTAATATATAATGTAATGTATTAGCCATCTGCTCCTCTTTCTTATCTGTAATACCTACAAGTTTCAATAATTTTACCCTTTTATCTCTGGCTTATTTTAATAGGATACAACAGAAAGAATATCTGTTGAGTTTCTGATTAGTCATCAGATTTCAGTCATCTTTCCAGAGGCTAAAATCTGAGCTAGCTTCTGAATTTCAGGGCCTTGTATTGAAAGCAGGAATATAGAATTGTCTGTGATGTTAGTCAATAAAGGATTTTTTAGGCAGTTCATTACAACTTATAAAATGCTATCACATTGTTTGCTTCTAGGAGTTCTAAAAGGGGTACAGTTTGGTCTTTCTTCAATAAAAATATCATTTTCTGAAACTAGGTCATTCTGCTTAACAAATTTCTCTAACAAGACAGGAGTTTCTGTTCATATTTCATAGCACTAAGTTGACCAGACTGGTCAACTGAGCAACACATTTTAAGGATATTAACAGGTTATAGAACATTCAGACAAAGGTAAGCAGGAAGACAAGAATATAATTCAATTCAGTAGGTATGAATATGAAGTTCCTATTACATAGAAAGGGTAGCTAGGTCATGCTGTGGAGAGAGTGCCAGGCCTGGGGTCAGAAGACTTCTCTTCCTGGGTTCAAATCCTGCCTCGGACATTTACTAGCTATGTGACCCTGGGCAAGTCACTTAACCCACTTTTCCCTCAGTTTCTTCATCTGTAAGAAGGAAATGACAAACTACTCCAATATTTTGCCAAGAAAATTCCAAATGAGGTCATTCATGGAAGAGTTGGACACAACTGAAACAACTGAAACTCAGTCTTCTGGGTTCGAGAGAGAAATTAAATACCCTCCACGTGCTCACATTATAAAGAGAAAATATAACACTGAATGCAGAGAAGGAAGCACCAAGTTATTTGAGAAGATAGAGAGAGAATATTGACTAGAAGGAGCAGGAGATGCTTGCTTCTCCTAAGAATCAGTACCTCAACTAAGCTCTTAATGAAGTTCAAGATTCTAAGAGGCAGAGGTGAAAGAGCCCTGTGCAAAAATACTCCCAGGAAATCCAATTGCGAATTCAGGGAAATAACCATGAACCAGATGGCTAGAATGTAAAGCATATAGACAGAAAGAAATGCCAAGTACATTGGGAAAGGTGAGCTGGAGTCAGCCTTTGAAGGGTTCTAAATGCCAAGCTGAGGAGACTGTATCTTAACCTAGGGGGAACAGAGAGCTGGTGAAATTTCATAGGGATTGACGTGGTCAGAACTGGGTTTTACGAAGATTGTTTTGGAAGCTGTGTGTAGGCTGGATTAAAGACTGGAAGCATATCTAACCATAGATAGAGATGGTGGGCAGATGGATGTCTGGGAATATTTGCCTTTGGGCTGGTGAGTGGACCCTCTCTGATACTTTTCCTTGAATTATGCATTGTATGTATGGATTATATGAACATTCTCAGCTTTTGTCTACATTTTCCACTACAATTTCTTCAAAAATATTTTAAACTTGGGCTCAAAAAATCGCATCAGAAAATAAGAGGTTGTTTGGAGTCACTCAACACATAATGGACATTAAGCTTTACGAGACATGAGTCAGTAGTATGAATAGACAGTTGCAAAAAACTGCTGTGATTTCAGATTGCATTCCTGTGTAGCATCCAAGATGAGGGTATGAGCTTTGCTCTATGTGCCCGGGTCAAGCACTGTATGGGTGTTGGCTTCAGGTTTACACACCACATTTTCAGAAGGATATTGATAAGCTGTAGAACATCCAAGTGGAGGTAGTCAAGGATGATGAGGGAACCAGAATCCATGCAGGAATTAGTAGAAGGAAATGGAGAAATGTTACCTCATGAGAAGTATTGAGGGGAGCACAATGACTTTCTCTAGTAGCCAAAAGGCTGGGATATGGGAGAAGGGGGTAGACTTGATTTTTTTTTTTATCCTGGAAGTCAAAATGAAGATGAATAGATGAAATTTCAAGTTTCAGTTCAATGTAAAATATAATTTCTTAACAGAGTTGCCTCAAAGGAGAATGAATGCTTGGATGACCATTCTTTAGGAAGCCGTAGAGGGAGGTGCCTATACAGGTATAGGGTCAGCCTAGATTGTCTCTGAGATCCTTTGTATCTCTGAGGGTCTGTGATTCTGTAGAATGAACTGTGACCCAGGAAATGATCTTGCTAAAATAAATAACTCTTGCTTGATAAATAACTTGTAAAATGAAAATGGCTTTTTTCTTTTCCAAACTCTAAACCCTAAACCTGCATTTTGCCTCTGAATTCACTGGAAATCCTGCATTATGGGCTGTCATAATAGGAACATCTAGTGCTAGTAATGAACTTCCCCAGAAAACCTATTAAGTTATTAGATTGCTCGGTTCCCCTCATGGCAGCAATAATGTTTCCTCCACTTCTAAGCAAACAGGGAAGAAATGCCTAATAGATACCAAAAGACCGCAGATTGCAGTCCAGCGTTTACCAAGGTAATACCTTTTGACATGTTGGATTTCCTTCAAGGTAGGTTTTGTTTGTATATTTGGCTGCCTGCTTTTTTTAAGATTCTTTAGTGAAGAACTAAATACGCAGAATGAGACTCACACTTCTGGACAGAGCCACTAAGGGAATTTAATTTGCTTAACTATTGATCTTGGTTAGAAGGATTTGGTTTGTTTGGTTTTTTTAATTTTCTTCCCCCAGTTGGGGAGATGGGAAGAAGAAAAAAAAATAAATGCTTGACAACTTCAAAAATAAAACTTAATTTTAGAAAAGACTCTTTGGATATGGTTTATCCTTTGATTATCATTTTTTGGTTTGTTTACTGATTCAACGAGCATTTGTAAACACCTACTATGTGCCAGGTACTGCACTAAGCACTGGGGACAGCAAGAAAACAAAGTCAGATCCTGCCTTCAAGAAGCTCACTCTATTGTGAGGAAACCAAAATGTAAACATAAAATTAAATACAAAATGTACACAGAGTGATTCAAGTAATTTCTAGAAAGAAGAGATGAGCAACTGGGAGGGTCAAGATTGATTGGCTTCCTGTAGGAGGTGTTAACTGAGATGAGCTTTGGGGGAAGTTGAAGAGGAAAGGGATTCCTATTAATAGCGCTTTGATTATCTTTAAATATTCAATATGTTTTCTCTTAGTTGACCCTCTCTTGACCTTAGCTTGAGTCCTTTTCTTTACCACTTGCAATCTCTTCATGCCTCTTGTCTACTTTGAATATCTCTTATAAGAAGTGACAGGGTTATTTTGGAAATTTCCCTCAATCCTACACTGCTACATTTTTTGAGGGGAACACTTTGGCTCAGCGTATTTTGTTACCGCATGTCATGTCATGTCCATTTTGGAATTCTGGGATTTCTTGGGCATATCTGATTTTTGGTGTATCTAAGCGCCTGCCTCAAATTTGGAAAATACTTCTAAGTGATTTTAGGAAGTTCATCTTCAGGCAGATTTCCTAAATGATTAAGTTTTAATTTCTTATGCAAACATTTTGCACTCCACATTTGATCAAATCCCATTTCCGATAACCACTTGGATGAAGCCCATACTGTTGCCTTCCTTGAACGAAGTAGAAAGAGACAAGTGCTTTTCCCCTTAAGAATGATTCCAGTTTGAAATGTCAATAGATGCAAAAAGCCGCCCCAGAGCTTTGCTCTCTCAAATGGAAGTGGAGTAGGAATGACATAGTCAGTGGTAACTGTCACCGAATAAAGAGAAATCAGATTGTCAGGCCTGGATCTATAAAATTCTTGCCAAAGTAGGACCTCATTTACACATACATCTCTTCATACCCTTTGCTAAGAAAAGCATCTGTGACAGTTTAGATGTTTGTTCGTTTGCCAAAGATCTTTCACTCTGCATAAAGTAAATATCATGTCTGCTGTTTATCTTCAAAATCCGATAGAATATTTGTTAAAAAGAAATATTGGGGGAGGAAGGAGGAAATTGGGGGTTTCCAGGGGGCAAGTGGTGGGCTTTCCAGCAGTGCAACAGGGTCAAATGAGATTAGATAAATCTGTGTTTAACATAAAACAGGTATAGCAGTTGAATGAAAACCATATGGCTTAGGACTGTCCCTTCAGAATGAAGCAAGTGACCATGGCTTGGGTTGCATGGTCTTCTAGAACCCGGTCCCAGGTCCTGACAACTCCAAAAGATCCAGCTACTTCAGTCAGACTGGTTGTTTGGCATCGTATGGGCACAGCTGCCTCAATCAAAAATTTTGAGCAATTTTTTTGGCCTCAGAAGCCAGCTGGTATAATGCCATGTGTCTGCAAGTGGGTGCAAAACAGCTCCAACTTCAAAGATTGGAAGCAGGATGTAATTGCTCTATACTCAAAGGTGACCCCACTGAACAAGGGAGTTTACATTAGAGAACCTAATAAAATGTCATGTCTGGGCTACAGAAAATTAGTCAGCAAAGGAGCATCCCCAGGAAGGTCACTTTTCATTTAAGAGTGTGGTATGGTAGTTTAACAGAGAAAAATGCCTTGAATGGCTGAAAAAGAAGGGAATTTACTTAGTTTCCCCTTTCATTTCAAATCTGATTCAATGCAACAAGCTTATATTAAGTGTCCATTACACACCAGGTACCATGCTCAGAATATAAAAAGAGAAGGAAAAAACTCAGTCCTCAAAGAGCTTCGGGGTAGAACATGTGCACAGCTCAGTCAAGATGGGGCAATTTGAAAAGAATTAGGAGACAGGCTTCCCAAAGGGGTCCCAGCACTATTCCCCCATTTTACAGATGAGGAAACTGTTTTCAAGAAGTGCCTGTTCTATTGGGGAAGGAAACTAAAACATACACACCAAATTAAATACAAAACTTACACAAAGTGATACCAAGTAAATTCTAGAAAGAAGGGAAGTGGTTTGCTCAGGGTTGTACAGGAAGTAAGCAGAAGAAGTGAGATATGAACCCAGGTCCTCCCACTCCCAGGCTAATAGGTTTAAGAGGCCTCACACGACCAGAGCCCAATTTCAAATATATTCGAAGACTTAGAAGAGGCACATCTGCCCTAGCTGACACAACCAGACCCTACTTGAATTTGGCAGGGAAATTACAAAGTGCCTTGAATAGTGTAAGTGTACAATCAGTTTTGGTTGAATTGAATTGAGTGAAATTACTTTTTATTTTTTTAAAATTTACTTATTTATTTGTTTTTAGTTTTCAGCATTCACTTTTAGAAGACTTTGAGCTCTAAAATTTCTCCCTACCCCCTTCCCCAGGAAAGAGAAAGAAATGTGGCTCTGATTCATGGGACTGAACTGCATGGAAATATTAGGGTGTGACTTTGAATGTCTTCTCCTTTCTACAGATGACATGGAAGCCTTTCCTGTTAAGCAGTTTGTTAAACATATCAGTGAGCTCTACTCTAATAACCAGCACGGATTCTCTGAAGACTTCGAGGTAGGTCTCAGGACCAGAGTTGGGCTTCCAGGAAATGCAATCATGTTTGAGGTTTGAGAGGTGGAGTTTTGTTTTGTTTCGGGATGCTTTTGAGAGAACTCTTCAGCCTCATGTTTACCATTTATTTTTAAAAATTTATCTTAAATAAATTCAATTTCAAATTCAATGTTTAGGATACTTATTTATTGTAATTGAATATTAAGAGCTGGTTTTAAATGATGTTTTAAGGTTTGCAATGCAATAGACAAACATTATCTCTTAATCCTCAAAACGCTGGGAAGTAGGGGTGCATTTTGCAGATGGAGAAATTGAGGCAGATGGAAAGTAAGTGAGTTACTCAGAGTCACACAGCTGGTGTCTGAGGCCAGATTTTAATTCAAGATTTCCTGAGAATATATGGTTAAATTATTGAACCACTGTGAACTTCAGCTTTCTCAATTGTATGACAGGGATAATATCTGCCTCTACTTCCCAGGAGTATTTGTGAGAATCAGATGAGACAATATATATAAAGGACTTTGCAAACCTGAAAACACTATATTATGTGAGCTAGTTATTTTTCTTTTAAGAATTCAAAATAACATCCTTTTCACAAATTGTATAATTTTTAAAATGTTTATATTATTTCATTGATATCTTTTGTTTTCATATTACCTTAATTTCCAAATATCCCCCCTTCTACTGCATATTATTATAAGAATTTGAAATAATATCCTTTTCACAATATAAACTTTCTTCATTTAAAAAAAATTATCTTATTTTTATTGATACCTTTTGTTTTTACATTGCCCTAATTCCCAAATAGATCCCAGTTCCCTCTCTTTTCCATCAAGTCATCCCTTGTCACCATGAATAGTGACAGGGCATAGGAACCTGGACCTATGATTTATTGCTTTAAGGAATCCCAGGTGATGAAATTTCATCCACCCATGCAGGTCAGCATCTTCGCTGCAAGTTGTAGTCTTAGAGAGCTGTCTAAAGTACCAAGAGGTTAGGTTACTCACTCAGGGTCACACTTGAATATCAGCTGCAGCGTTTGAATACCTCTTTTCCCTGTTGGACAGATTGAGGCTTTTTGCAGGCTAAATGATCTTCCTGGAGCCATGTGCCTAGGAAGTATCTGGTCCAGGACTGGCCGCCCACTTCCTAGCTCTTTAGCCCAGCAGCCCAAAGAATGAGTGGGCTTCTAGTTGAACAGAAAAGGGAATAGAATGGAAATGAACTTTTCTGCCTCCATCCAAACCTCAACCTTGAGTAGCCATTCCCAGATTGACTCTTGCCTTCTGGAGTAAAGCAGGTTCTGGCTTGTACCCCTTCTTGCGGGGCCATCAACGAACACCAATAGGAAGCAACACATCTCTTCCAAGTGAAGGCACAGGCTTATGGCTATGTTAGATACTGAGAGGTTGAAAACAAGGTGGAGGGGAGCATCAAGTCCCCTGTCAGCTTTTGAGTTGATGCCAGGGCACCAGTGACAGGGTGTAAATGAGCTGTTAAACAGATTGTCCTCTTCCGAAAAGAAGAAGCTTGACTTTGGAAGCGCACTGACTGGAATTCAAGGTCCCCATCCTCCCCTCCTTGCTGATAACTGGTTATGTGATCTTAGCCAAGTCACTTGAGCAAACAGGTCTGCTTCTGTTTCCTCATCTGTAAAATGGGGACACTGATAGCCGCCTTGCCTGCTCCCCAAGATGAGTTTAATGATGCAGCTGAGCTTTACAAAACCATAAACACTCTGCAAGTGTCTTGTCTAGAGAATAAGATGAAAAACAAGGATCTTTAGTTTTATACATGAGCATCCTTCAAGGAAAATCTAGTATACCCAATGGTAATCACAAAGGCACCATTGTTTCCAGGGGTGATGTAAAGTGAATCACAACCATTTTTAATCCATCATCATAAAATCATAACTTTAGAACTAAAGATTCCTCCCAAAGCTCTTGTGGTTAGCCAGGATAAGTAGATGGTAGCAGGGCAGATTTTTGAGCTGAAAGGCCCCCAAGGGCGATCTAGCCCAACTCCCTCGTTTCTCAGATGAGGAATATTAGGCTGGAGAGGTTAGAGAGGGGCCCAGGTCATACAGGCAGGAAGTGACAAAAATGGCTTTCGAACTCAGTTCTTACCAACTCCATTCCGTGCATGAGCAGAATGAAACAAAAAGGTAGTAGAAAGTTGGACCACTGTCAACCATCGAGGTCCACACACTTCCTGGGAGAAGCGGGAGGGTCTAAATTATTTATTGCCAGCCACCAGACGCTAACCAAAGAAGGCACCTATTCAGGCACAAAGAAAATGGTGTAAGTCAAACATTTTGTATTCATGAGGACGGTAAATGTGTGTGGTGTTAAAAGTGATTTAGTTCAATTGACTGTGGGCTGGATGACTGAGCAGGAATATTGAGGCATTTAACAATGTTGATGGTATTCAGGACAAACATTTATCCTCCAGAGAGCGGGATTGGATCAGGTTGATCAAATGCAACTCTGGCTTCTCAATAATTTATGAATTGAGACCCCAGTGCTATTCATCACAGCTGGTTTTGACACCATTTAATTATTCAAAATAATCAGCTACACCTCTGTATACTTGATCTGACTTAAAATGGGCTTTTCTCCATCAGAATTATTGCTGCTAACAAACCTGGGGTCCCTTTTTCCTAGTTTCATCTTCCCTCCTTTCCTTCCTTCCTTCCTTCCTTCCTTCCTTCCTTCCTTCCTTCCTTCCTTCCTTCCTTCCTTCCTTCCTTCCTTCCTTCCTTCCTTCCCTCCCTCCCTCCTTCTTTCCTTCCTTTCTTTCTTTCTTCTTTTCTTTTTTTTTAGCACCAAAACTCTATAGCCCAACATTTCTCTCCCAGCTTGAATTCTCTACTAGGGTCATAGTGCTAGTGGGTTATTAAGGAGGCTTTTATTTTTGGCCTTTTATTCCTGTCTTCTCTTGATTGAAAAGGTATAACTTATTCAGAGCAGGTAAAAAAATATTCGCTGTCCTCAAAAGGACAACAAGGCCGGAATAACTGAAAGCCAGTGCACTCCACAGTAGAAAAGACCTAAATCCCCCTCTCCGAGTCATCTAACTTAACGAAACTTCTCAGTTAACCATTTTTTAAAAGACTGTTCGTAATGTTGCAGAATGTAATTGAAATTGATCATGGGCATTAAGAGTGGATCCTAAATCTTAATTTAAAAAATGCTTTGCAGTGACCAAATTGGTTGTTTGAGTGTAAAGGCCTAATAAACCCGTACTTAAAATGGAGCTTAGCTTTTCCTATAAGGCAGAACCTCTAACTTGGGGTCCACAAATTGATTTTGAGGGAGTCCATGGAGTGGACAAGGAAAAAAATGACTTCTTTATTTTCAATATACTCTAACTAAAATTTAACTCTTCCTTCAGTAATAATTTAAGAATATATCATTTTAAAACATAGTTTTTAAAATGTAGCATTCCAATTGGGGATCCATAGGCTTAACTCACAGTAAAAAATGGCAAGGGCTATTCTAAACTAGGATGACTCTTGGTTTGCACAGTTTTTCTCATTGAATTTGGTTTTTACAATTTTCCAGAGGCAGCCTTCAACTCAACACCCCCAGATTATCTGACCTCCAGAATAATGATGTTGTAACTGAGGTATTTCAGTAGTAGGAATTTGTAAATTTTATAGGGTAAATTTATAGAGTAAATTGTAAATTCTATTGGGCAGTCTGGTGAAGCCTTAGGAACCCCTTCTCAGCATTATGTTTTAAATGCATAAAATATAAAATAGGATTGCAAAGGAACACAATTATATTGAGATAAAATATAATTTTCCCATCCAAATTCAGAGCCTCAGTTTCTTCATCTGCAAAATGGAAAGAGCAGTGATTATATTCCCTATCTCAATGGATTTTAATAAAGAAAGGAGTTTTAAAAACTCTTCTAAATAAACATTAAATTTTTATAAGGAAAGAACTCTTAATTACTTTATATAAAAATGTATGCTATATAAACTTAAAGGCAAATCCACAAATGTGGATTATTATTACTTCATAAATAAGGGGAGCAGCATTTTAAACTATTGACTTTATAACCACTCGTAGATTCTGAATCATTGGGAACAGTACCAGTCCCTCTTCCAACAGACAGAACTGTTGCTATGATATGAGAAAAACATCAGACTAATTTTCACCTTCAACCTCTTTGAAATAAATTATTTTTTCCCCTTCTCTCTCTTTGGCAAAGAGTCTTTTGGAGGGAAGGGAAGCATCTGAATTTGTACTTTCTGAATCACTGGTCATTTAGAAGAATTCATTGTAGCATTAGAGAATGACGTTCTCTCTTTTCTGGCCATGACCCTTGAAGCTTCCAGAGGTGCATTTGTTAGCACTCTCACTCCAAAGTATGGGGCTTAATGGCAACATGGATGGGTGGCGTATTGATCACATTAGAAGGAGCAGAGGTTTAAGAAATAAGCTAGGAGATGAGGCTGCAGGTCAGCCTTCCTCGAACAAAAATCTTTAGGGAAGGCCCTTGGTTACAGTTAACACTGATTGAGTAAGGCCTCCACACTCAGGAGACTGGAGTCTCATCCAGCTGAGCCCCAGCCACTGGTGATTTGTTAAGGGCCAATGGTCTCAATTACTCCAGGCAGAATTCAGAGATGTCCTTGACATTTCCTTCCATAGTCCCTTGGCTGGTGATGTAATTAATGCCTCATGTAGATTACTACACGTTCACAGAAACAAAGGAATGCTGGGGGAACACGAATAGTATTTTCAATACCGTTTTCTGGGCCCCAGCTAAACATTGCCAGGAGTGGTTATAGAGCTCAGAAGACCCAGATTTTAAATGGAGGCCTAGGTAGATAAGCCTTCAAAAGAAATCAGGCCCAGCAGGCACTGTAGGCAGAGGCCTGAATCTTCCTCCTCTTACTGACCATGTTGTCATTTCCAGTCATGTCCAGCTCTTTTTGATGCCATTTGGGACTTTCTTCAGCAAAGATACTGGAGTGGTTTGCCATTTCTCATTTTACAGATGAGAAAACGGAGGTAAATGGGGTTAGTGACTTGCCCAGGGTCATACATCTAGTAAGTGTCTGAAGGCAGATTTGAACTCAGGTCTTCCTGGCTCCAGATCCAGTACTCTATCCACTGTGCCACTTAGCTGCTCTTACCAACTGTCTGACCCGGGAAGTCACTTTACTTCTCTGCCTCAGTTTTCTCATCTATAAAATGGGTGGCAGCTACCAGGGGTCATTTGGGGGGCTCAAATGAGCTGAGTATATAAAGCACTTCTTGAGCCTGAAAGCACCTTGTAAATGTCAGCTGTTATTTCTAGCCAGATTGTTTGCATGGGACTTAACTCGGCTTCCCAAGCCACATGGGGAAAGCAGAAACCAGCCTCGATGGTGGAAGGCTACGTCTGGTATCTTCTCTCAGGCTGGGAGAAGAAAGTCACTAGAGAGCCAATAGCTTGCTCTATGGAGTATCCTGCTTTTTTTCTGTCATCTAATCAGCCAACAAGGATTCTTTACTATATGCCAAGCACCATGTTAGGTACTGAGAATGCAAAGACAAAACAGACAAAAGCCTGTCCTCAAGGGGCTTTTAGTCTAATGGGAGATAAAACGTGCAGACGCATATACATAGATGTGTCCTATATACATGGCACTAATATCGATAGAGAGATAGATATATACAAAAGTAGACACAAGGTAACTTTGCCAGGGATGGCATCAGCAGCTAAAAGACCAGGAAAGGGGTTTCTATGCAGAAGGCAGCACTTGAAGTGGGTGTTGAAGGAAGCTAGGGATTCTGAGAGACTTTCCCGGCATAATCAATTAATCGATCCATCAACACGCATTTATTAAACATCTGCTGGGTGCCAAGCACTCTGTAGGGGCCCGGAGGGTGTGTGTGTGTGTGGGTGTGTGTGCGCGTGTGTGCATGCGAATGTGCATGCATGCATGCATACGTGTGTGTATGAGAGAGAAAGAGAGAGACAGAGACAGAGAGAGAGAATATATATATATATATTTGTTTCTTTAACACATCAGAAATATTTCAAGGAATGAAATCAAGGATTTGTGTGTGGGTGCACTTAATTATTGGAATCTCCCTTTTGTTGGGGTCACTCAGCTATCATTCAATTCCACCAGTATTTACTAAGAGCCTGTGATGTGCACGTCACTGTTCTGGGCACTGAGAATAGACAGAAACCAAACAGTTCCTAGCATCAAAGAGCCCCCATTCTTCTGAGAAGATACAGCATGAGAGCAGCAGTCAGTGTGAAGTAGTCTGTGGAAGGATTGAGCACACGCACACACACACGCGCACACACCATCCCTGGACACAGTGGTTGGCCAGTGTACCAAAACTCCCCCCTTGAGCTCTCCTGCCTCTTCCATTACAGTTTTACTGTGACTCAAACCCATCCCCAGAACCAGTAAGATAGTCTAGTAGATAAAACACAGGACTTGGCATCAGGAAGACCTGAGTCTGAATTCTACCTCCGATACTTTCTAGCTCCTTAATTAACCTGTTTCCTCTCTTGTAAAATGGGGTAATAATAGCCCCTATCTCACCAGGCTTTTGAGAGAATCAAACAATGTAAAGCACTTTGTAAACCTTTAAGTACTATATAAATGCTAGCTGTTTCTTATTGGAACCATTAGTAATAGGAGCAAAGAATTAGAGCTAAAAGGGACCTTAAGGGTCAAGTTCAACTCCCCCATTTTGCAGATGAGGAAACTGAGGTGAGAGAAGTTAATTTTTCCTAAGGTCACATAGAACCAAGGTAATAGTGTCCCAAGAACACAGGTTGGGTGATGACAATATATTCTCCAAAGAATCTTCTCCATAGGCAACCAGCTTAACCCTTTAGCTACCATAACATAGTATGGGAAAAAGACTTTGATTTCATTGAAATAGAGAATTCTCTGGTGAGAATCTCCCTCGGACAATGCAAGTGGGCAATTTCTCTGTAACATCTAGCCTTTGAGAGTTGTCTCATACAGGCAGTACATATCAGAAGCAGATA
Organism: Bettongia penicillata ogilbyi; assembly: GCA_023548195.1. Lineage (NCBI taxonomy): Eukaryota > Metazoa > Chordata > Mammalia > Diprotodontia > Potoroidae > Bettongia > Bettongia penicillata. Next base: position 2,248,938 of record JAJHZJ010000062.1, on the reverse strand, counting down.
TGAACCCAGGTCCTCCTGGCTCCACAATGTCACTCTTCTTACATACTATAACAGTATGTTCCCCACTTGGTCTGTTCTCTACTTCCCAGGCAGTCTTTGACTCCATCTTTCTCACACAGATTGTTATATAGCCAATTTCTAACCTCTGAGACCATCATTCTGTTCCAAGCATAAACAACTTCTAGTGTTTTCTTTTATAATTCTGAAATTCCTGTGTTCATTTGGCACCCCATCTGTAGTTGCCTGCAAGTTATAAAATTAAACATAACCATTCTACTAGGACATTAAAGTTTGCATAAGACCATATCTGAAGCTATTTCCAAGGTGCTACACAGGTGAATTTATAACACACTCCCCATCTGTCAGTGTCACCTTAATGGATTTTTTTTTAACACCTATTAAAATCACATTAAATTTGAAATGCCAATTTTTGTGAAGAAAAGTCAGTGGTATACAAAATGATCTCATGAGCATCCAAAATGAGTTTCACTTTCCTTTAAGGAATTATCAATGGCATTATCCTAAAGGCAAAATAGGGCACCTTGGGCAAAAGGAACCCCCAGGCTTTAATGAAATTATATTTAACATTATTAATGAATGTTCTTTGTTTTCTGTCTTTTTCCTAATTGGAAAAGTAAAACAGAGGTGACAACACTATCCGAGGGTTTCCAATAACAAAGGATAGGATTAACCATTTTGAATGACTTATTTCAAACGAGGACTCTTGGCTGCTCTAAGTCTGTCTCTTTTCCGTTGCTTCACGTACTTGCATACAGAACCAGCCCCAGCCTGATCAAGACCACAGAAAAAGTATCATGGTGATACTCCTTTGGGATGAAATATTGAAAACTAGCTAGAGGTATACCTGGGTGCCTTAGCCTTGAGACGGCAAAGTCAACTGGAGAAAAGTCCATATATGTTTTTGAGATTCCTCAATCAAAGATGTCATTAAAGCTCACCTTGTTGAGCTAAGTCAAAAAAATTAACCAGGCAAATTTTTAGATGACCATGCTGCCATATGATATATCACCATAGCCCTTTTATAGTATATCAGACTTTCACTGGGGTAAAACAAGGCAATTTTTAAGCAGGAAAGGGAAGCAAAGGAATAAGCATTTATTAAGTACTTACTGTGTGCCAAGCACATTATGATTATAACCTCCTAATCAATGACTGATCCTTACAACAACCCTGGGAGGTAGATATAATTATTATCCCCATTTCATGGCTGAGGAAACTGAGGTAAACAAGTTAAATGAATTGCTCAGTTTACACAGTTAAAATCTGAGGTCAAATTTGAACTCAAGTCTTTCTCACCCCAGACCTAGCACTCTAGATACTTCACCACAAATACAGTGAAAATCATGCAGAATTTGGAGTAAGAAGACCTGAGTTTAAATCCTAGAGCTGCCATTTTACTACCTGTATGATCATGGTTATGTTGCCCCAAATCATCTGTCAAATGATGAGTGGACTTGACTTCTCAGGCCCTTTTCAGTTCAGTTAATTCATGATCTTCCATCATTAGGTCAGCACCAAGATGGCTAACTTTTCATCCGCATCACTGAGGGTTAGGTACTGTAGAAACTGCTGTAGTTGAAGTCAGGATTTGGGTTCAAATCCTGCCTCTAAAACTTACTACCTCTGTAACCAAGTCACTTAACTTTTCTGAGTCCTCATTCTCCTATAAAATGAAGGGATTAGATCTAATGACCTCTGAGGTCCCATTCAACCTTAATTCTGTGATACCATAGAGAGATTTTACTCTGTTGATAGGAGTATCTACATGGGTGAAGTCCCAGGTCCATGATTTATGAGGTAAGCATATCATGATTAGCCAATGTAGCTATTCTCAGCCAGCCCCTTAACACCCATGCTTCAAACAATTCCAATCACTCAAACCCCGCATTCTGTTATTTTTTCCTCTATGTACATGTCTTAGCCTACTCAGTAAGGACATAGGATTCTAGTGACCAAAATTATGGATGGAGACAGTCTTCTTTCCTGGCATCTGAGATTGGCAACTGCCTTTTAGTCTATACATGAGGTTAAGTATCATGGAAAATCTCAAGTTCATTAGTCATATGTCATTTTGCTCCAGTAGAGCTTTTGAAATATAATAAAACTGTTCATCACCACCATAAGAGTGGTGAAAATGGCTTGATAAATATAAAGCTCAAATGTGCTTCAGAACAGTTAAAAATTAAACTATCCTGGTGTGTACAAGATTGGTTGTGAGGGGTACCAAAAGATTGGTCAAAAGAGACTCCAGTCTGAGTGGCTGTCAGTGATTAAAATAACCAAAGGATTCCATGAAATGCAGAGTAATGTTTCCTCACCCACATGGGAATGGTGGTAGGTGAAAATTTACATTGACGACCTTTCCACAGCCATCTGTTAGTCTCCTTTAGATAAAAGGAAGAGGAATCTCATTAGAGCCCATCATATCTACAAATCTGAAAAAGTAAAACTCAGGATAGTAACTTTATGATTCATACATATAACATTATCACAATCAGAGCCTCTCTGTGTCAGAGGAGATCACAAAGGCCATCTGGTCCAACCAATTCTTGAGCAAGAATCCTTTCTCCAGCACTGTTTCCTCCCTTCCTTCCCTTCCTCTTTCCCTCTTTCTTTCCCTTCATTCCTTCCCTTCCTTCCATTTCTTTCTTCCCTCCTTTTTTTCTTTCTTCCTTTCCTCCCTCCTTCTCTTCATTTTTTCCCTTTCTTCCTTTTGTTCCTCCATCCCTCCCTTTCTTCCTTTTTTCTTTCGTTCATTCCCTCTTTCTCTCTCTCCATCCTTCCTTTGGATAATTCATCCAAGGAAACTGGTGTGGCCTCATTAATAATTGCTAGGTGTTCTTCTACTATCTTTTTTTAGTTATTTTTGTTCTCTCCTTTCCAAGTGGAAGGAGTTTACACACTGAAAGTCCCCCACACTGATGAAATCAGAAGTCTGAACCAAAAAGAGAAGGGGTGGGGGGATGTTAGCAGAAACCTTAGAAATCATGTAATCCCCTCCAAGTTTAGATTGGAGAAAATAAAGCTGAAAGTGCTTTCTAAGCCATGAGATGCTATTACAGAAGCTTCTTTAGGACTGTTACTTTTTGCCCTATTTCCACAGTACCTGGCACCTAGCAGATATCTAATAAAGGCTTGATTGATTGATTCATAAAAATGGTCATGCTAATAGCTAAGGATCAATCAAAGCAGAATTTGGCCTGCCAGGGTCATGTGAACCTAGAAGAATTGGGAGACTAATGAATGAGGCAGTACCCTGAGGCAGATGGGAAATAGCTTCATTAGCAATCTCAGGTGTGTGTTTTAGAGGAGCTGAGGATGCTTTCCTTCCATATTCATTGAGATACATCTGGTCTGTCTTATCCTTGGCAGGCAGAGTTTTGTGGGGTGTTCCCAAGTTCTGGGAGATGATAGCCTGTGTTGAGTAGACATCTCACAAACTGACTCCACATATTCCTGCCCTACTGGGGTTTTTTACTGCCTTAGAGCATTAGTGACACATATTAGTACTGTCCTCAGCATCAGCACTGATAATGGCATCTTTACAATTTGTAGAGCATTTTACTCAACATGATCTCTTGATCATCAGTAGGAAGTAAGATGCTTGAAGGCAGGAATTATATGTTTTTGTCTTTGTAGCCCCATTATCTGTCACCTAGGACAGTGTGTCACACATAACAACATGCTTGTTGGATTGACATGACCCTAAGCAATCCTGTGAAGTATTGTCATCTCCATTGCACAAGTGAAGTGGGAGATTGACTGCAGTGACAGGATTTACCCATAGATGCAGACTAACCTGTGATTGGGCAGGATCCAAACTCTCCCTGGCTTCAATAAAACTCTCTTTCCCTTCTTGTATACTGATACCCTCTCACGTGCTAACATTGTACATGGGGGTCACAGAAGGAAGAGAGGAAACAGGGCTTTCAAGAATTCCTCCTTGAGTTCTCTTGCCTTGGTTCATTCACTATAGGATTCATATTAAACTGTACATTTTCTATTACTCAAAACAGAGCAGAGCATAAAAAAAATCCCCATAAAGTGAGGGGAGTGTGTGTGTGTGTGTGTATGTGTGTGTGTGTGTGTGTGTGTGTGTGTGTGTGTGTGTGTGGCAGCTAGGTGACCCAGTGGATAGAACTTCTGTCCTGGAGTTAGAACTTCTTTATTCCAAATCCAGCCTCAGATACTTACTAGCCATGTGACACTGGGCAAATCACTTCACCCTGTTTGCCTCAGGTTCCTCACTTCTAAAATGAGAAATGGTAAACCATTCCAGTATCTTTGCCAAGAAAATCCCAAATGGGGTCATGAGGAGTCAGATAAAACTTAAGATGACTGAACATACATATATTGAATATATGTGTGTGTGAAAGGACCTTTTGCATTTCTTTGTATCTTCAGTGTTAACAGCTTAGCACTGTGCCTACCACATAGTGTTTAATAAATAACTGGGTTTTTTGTGTCTCCCCAATGCCTAGCGCAGTATTTTCCATAAAGTAAGTACTTAATAAATGCTTCTTAAAATAATAAAGGCTGACAATGTGAATATTTGTGAAGATATGTAAGCACACACGTATACATGTGTGTGCATGTTTATATATGTACATACACACATATAAATGTACACAAATATGTACACATTTATATACACACATATGTATATATACATAAACACATATGAAGATGTGTGTGTGTGTACACATATCCACAAAAGTCTTTCCAGGTGATGACTGGGAAACCTCAAGATTATGAAACTGCATCCTACACCTTCCAAGAAAGGCAAATGAGGGAAGGAACCATGAGTCTTTTGAACAAAGGTTTCTCCTTTATTCTTTCTTGTCTTCCTTTGATGAGAACAAGGCCCCTCCCAGAACAGAAAAGGGAGATCATCCAGGGAGACGCTTGGTGAACATCAAGAATGCCTCCCTCCTTGTTCTCCCTGGGCTCTGCACTTTTTGTGGAAAACCACTGTGGTTGCCCTGTCACGCCTTTGTGCCAGTTTGGCATGTGCCCGAAATCCGTTACATCTGCTGTGGGTAAAATGTTCCTCCTGATAATGCTGTGTCTCTTTACTCTTGCTCTTTGGAGCAGCTGTGCACAGCTAATGACTTCCCTTATTAGGCAGGGCTCAGCCTTTAAGGTTTTGAAACACACGGTGCAGAATAATTTGGCTTGTCAACAATCCAGGGAGAAAGAATTCCGCACGGGGACAAGGCATACATCTCCAAGAAGGGTCACTGGAGAGGGCAACTCCCATGCAAAATGATGGTGCAAGAGAGAGGGAAAGTAGATGAGCTACTATGTTTGGGACTCGCTTGCCCATGTAAGGGTGACTTCATTAGCCTTGCCCAACATCTTCTCCATAGAGTTACAACGATCTGTTCTTCCCTTAACCTTCTTAGTCGCTTCTGTTCTTCTTATGTCCCGAGACATCCTTAGAGCAGGGGTTCTTAATGCGGGATCCGTGAACTTGGTTTTTTAAAAAAATATTTTAGCTATTTTAAATATTAAAAATTAAATATTTAAAAAACTGCTTTTCAAGTTAATTGACTTCCTTTGTAATTCTCTGTATTTTATTTCATGCATTTAAAAATCTTATTTACAAAGAAGCATACATGACTAAAAAATTAAATTTAAAAAAACAGGTTAAGAACCCCTGTCCTGCTTTCCAGTTACCATATATTAATGCATACGGTATATATCCTCCTGATCCAACCACCTTCCAATAGAATGCAAGCTTCCTGAAGTCAGGAATATTTTGTTCATGTCTTTTATTTCCACAGCACTTAACATAGCACCAGACACTTACTATCACTGAATGAATGGGTGCTAGGTGGAAATAAATAGAACAGAGCACTTATGGTACATTTATAAATAAACCATATTACCACCATCATATTGTAAGTACAGGATGACCCCTTCATTGACTATGCCTTGCACTCTGGTTTTCCTCCATTTTCTCTGAATATATTTTGTAGACACCTATTTATTTTAAAGTTGACTTTTTGCCTTTTCTGGTATCTTCAGCCTTAGGAGCTTAGCACAGCGTGTATCACAGAGTAAGCATTTAATAAATAATTGATTTATTTGTATCTCCCCCAGTGCCCAGCACAATGTCTTCCACATAGCATTTCATTAATAAATGCTTCTGAATGAAGTGGAATAGACAGACAGGAAACGCCAAGGGACATAGACTGTATATGGGCATGATTGGAAAAGACTCTTTACATAAATAAAGGCAGATCTCAGTAATTGAAGAGATAGTCATTGCTCATGGGTAAGCAAGGCCAGTATAATAGTAATGACAGTCCTATGTATGTTGGCTTACTTATTCAGTTTCATATTGGTCATCAAACTACCACCTTATAGCACTAAAAACAATAACAGAATCCATCTAGAGAAACTAAAGGATATAAATTAAAAAAAAAGTGGGAAAGAAGGGATTTAGCTACCCCAGATCTTAAGTTATATTACAAACCTATATTCATAAAAAAAAAAACCAACTCATTTAGTACTAGGTAAGAAATAGAGAAGTTGATTAGTGGAAAAAATTCAAATCAGAAACACAGCACACCAAAGCAAATGAACACTGTAGCCTAGTGTTTGAAAAATCCAAAGAGCTCCACTATCAGAGTTATTATTATTGTACAGTTGTTTTAATTTGGTCCTACGCTTTGTAACCACATTGAGGTTTTCTTGGCAGAAATGCTGGAGTAGTTTGCCATTTCCTTCTCCAGCTCATTTTACAGACGAGGAACTGAGGAAAATGAGGTTAAATGATTTGCCCAGGGTCACACAGCTAGGCACTGCCTGAGGCCAGATTTGAACTCCTGTCTAGATGCCCTACCTATTGGAATAAGAACTCATTGTAATAGACAGAATTTGTTCAGAAACCTAGAAAGTGTGGCAGAAAGTAGGTTCAGGCCAACATCTCACACTGTATACCAGGAAAACTCTAAATAGTAACTTGACTTAGACATTGAGGATAATATCATAAATATACTGGAAAAGCTGGGAAGAAGTTACCTGTAAGACCTGTGGAAAAGGGAAGCGTTCATAACCAGAGATCAAGAGTTTCACAGGAAGGAAAATGATCAGTTTTGATTACATAAAATTAAAATTTTTGCACAAACATAATAAGTACAACTAAAACCAGATGAGAAGTAAATAGGAAATAACTTTGCAGCTAGTTTCTCTAAGTATAACTTTCCTAAGATATATAGAGATAGATGTAGATCAGTTTCAATTAGTAAGAATAAGAGCCATTCCTCAAATGATATCAGAGGATACAAATAGGTAGTTTTCGAGGGAAGAAATCCAAGCTATCAATAGCATATGAAAATAATAATTAGAATCACTAATAAATAGAGAAATGCAAATTAAAATATCTCATCTTCCAGCTCAGCATCCATCAGATTGGTAAAGTAGATAAAAAATGAAAATGAGAAATGGTGGAGGAGCTGTTGGCAAACAGGTGCATTCATGCCTTGTTAGCAGAGTTATAAACTGATCCAGCCACTCTACTAAAGTAATTCAGAACTGTGTTCAAAATGCTATTAAGCTGTGCGTATACTCCAAAGATATCAAAGAAAGAGGAAAAAGACTGATATGTACAAAAATTTAGCAGTTCTTTTCCTGGGGGCAAAGAATTGGAAACTGAGGAGGTGCCTATAAGTTGGGAAGTGGATAAACAAGTTGCGATATATGCTTATGATGGAATACTGTTTTTACTATGAGAAATGATGAAGAGGATGGTTTCAGAAAGACCTGGGAAGATTTGTATGAATTGAGGCAAAATGAAGAGAGCAAAATGGGGAGAACAGTTTATACCATAGCAGCAACTTTTTAAAAACAATTGTCTTTGAAAGTCTTAAGAATTCTGATCAGCACCATGACTACCTACAATTCCAGAGGATGTATGATGAAACATGCAGCCCAATTCCTGATAGAGAGGTGATGAACTCGAAGTGCAGATTGAGATGGTTTTTTTTTTAACATGACTTAAGAAAGGATTTGTTTTTTTAATTGTTTTCGAAGAGGGGTTTTGTTTTTCTTGCTTTCTCAGTGGAGTGGGACAGCGAGGGGAGAAAGAGAAGGCAGATCTTAGTTTAAAAAAATAATAATAACTGTGAATACACTATCATTTTAGCAATATGGCCTTTGAAAAGTCATTGTAGATAGAAAAGTGACCTTATCAAGTCTTGCCATTGACACTGGTTATGTGACTGTGGTCAAGTCACAAACCTCTCATTGCATCAATCACTTTTCAGAGGCTCTAAATTAGATTTGAGTTGCAGGTAGAGGGAGTTTCTGCATCCAGAGTTCTCCCACACTGATGAGATCATATAGGTCTAGACCAGAGATAAAATCCAAATAACATCATAGAAGGAAAAGAACTGCCCACACATCCAGAGGCTTTAATTGTGTTCCCAGCAATGTAAACCATATTCTCTAATCGCCTGTTTCCCAATTGTTTTCTTCGCCAGGAAGTACAACGTTGTACCGCTGATATGAACATCACGGCCGAACATTCCAATCACCCAGATAACAAGCACAAAAACAGATACATCAACATTTTAGCATGTGAGTAATAAGCTCTAAAATCTAATCAACTGGGAGTAAGTGATGAAGTGTTCTTGCTGGGTGCTGACTGAGAGCCAAGCAGTGAAAATACAGGGTGCCAAAAAAAAAAAAAAACTACCCGCAAGCTAATCTCTCATTAGCCCAGCCGAAACAATAATGGACGTGACTGACTGGGAACATTTTCTCCTCCATTAGCCCTTCATCAAGGTACTAGAGTTCAGGTAGCTTAATCAGGAGACAAGGAGACAATGTTCCAGCTACTCAGAACACAGCCCAGCATCAGCACTAAAACACATTTCCCTAGGGTAATTGGGAAATGACTGAGTTTCGGAACCCAAATAAGCTTGTTTTGAGGGTGAGAAGGTCACTTGGCTCTTCCAGTGATGAGTTCTCTTGAGGTCCTTATTGAACCAAGGAGTTATCAGTACCTTTTGTACTCAGATAAAATGGTGGACTTTGAATAGCAGGTTTTGAGTTTGAGAAATGCCTTTCTAAACCTTGAGAAATGAAATAAGTAATACAATCCCTTTGGTTTCAAAAATATATAGATTTCCTTCTGTCAGAGAGAAGCTGGAGGTAGTTTACTCACATGTCCTTAGTCTTAGACCCCCAAGTTTTTCAAATATTGGAAGCATCTCTGAGGACAGTGGCATCAACAAAGAAGTATTTGTTCCTATAGACCTTGAGAGAACAGTATAAGGCACAGGTAATTTCTGTGGTTAGAGAATCATGCTCTTTAGGCACAGGAGATGGAGAGAGGGCAGGTGATATCTATTGCTTAAATTTTTTTAAATAAGTTTTTTTATCTGTCATACTTTACACCAGCCAGTTCACAGAAATGGTGTGAGAACTTGGGGAACAAGGGCAGGTTGTTAACATTGAGTGGTCTGCTGGATGTGTGTAAAGCCAACACAAATATAGTGCATAGACATATGACCTGGAGATAAATATCCTTTGCAGATTGAATGGCATTGTTCAGACTCTGGTAAAAGAGGGATATGTTTTGTTAATAAATAGGAAAACAATGCATACATAATCGAGTGCAAGGATCAGTGGCTAGCTTCTGGTTGACAAGCTCCATTAAGGCAAACTTCATGTGGTATAGAGGGTGTTCGGGGGGACTAGCACCTCTGGTGTGAGGGCTTCCAAAGTCTTTTCAGGGCTGCTCATGCACCCTTAGTATCCACCTGATTCATCCAACCTTTACCTGGGACTCCAAGAAGCTGCACATTGGCCACACCCTGGGGAGATGAGCTAAACCATGTTGAGGGTAACTGACAGAAGTCACACTCCTCAGTGAGCTGCAGGATGTCTACCCTGGACATGTAATTACTCCCCTGGGTGGAACAGGTGGATGAGAACAGTTTGTTCCAACAGTCATGAAGGTGACTGAATCTTGGTCAGACATTGAAGACACCAAGGTCATCCACATCATCCTGGGCTTTTGTCTTGCCACCGGACTTTGATGACTCTAGAAAGAGAGAGTGAGGCCGATGACTTTGTGCAACTCTGCCTCACTTAAATCCAATTCACATACAAGTCAAGACATCATTAGTTGCCTTTAGAAACAAAGGCTGAGTAACAATTTCATTTCATAAACCTATAGGAACACAGTTCTAGAGGCTTAAGGGACCACTCTGTTCAGTTGTTTTTAGTCATGACCAGCTCTCTGTGACCCCATTTAGGGTTTCCTTGGCAAAAATACCAGAATGATTTGCCATTTTCCTTCTCCAGCTCATTTAACAGATGAGGAAACTGAGGCAAAAAGGATTAGGTGACTTGCTCAGGGTCACACAGCTAGTAATATCTAAGGTTGGATTTTAACTTGTGTCTTCCTGACTAGGTGGCCTATTACACCACCTAGTTTTGTGCAGGAAGTCACTGGTCACCTGTGGTTGAGGGGGTCAGAAGATGGCATTTGAGCTGGACCTTGAAGGATCTGTAGGATTTTGGCTGGTAGAGCTATTGGAATGAAGGTCTCTAGACATAGAAAACAGTACAAGCCAAGGCCTTGGGTGTTAATGTCCAAGCTACATCCAGTGAATAGCAAGTCATTCAGTTTGCCAGACCTACTTTTGTGGCAAACGGCAAAATCAACAGACATTTGTTAAGCACCTACTATGTGCTAGGCCCTGTACTGAGAACTGGGAACATAGAGAAAGGTGATACTTTGTAATGATCTTCTGAAGAAGCCTCATTAACTGGGGTAACCACATTTCAAAGTTTAGCCCCTGGGGAAACGGTCAGACTTGACCTAAGTGCCAGCCCAGGAATCCATGAGCACTAATTGATGCAATGGCCTTAAGTAACTATCACCAAAGCTAACACTCTGGACTGGGCTGATCAAGGAGATGGGTGCCTCTCTCAAGCAGAAGTGTCAATTTGCTTTGGCTAATTTTATTTCCAGCCCGAAGGCCCCCATTATGACTTCTAACTTTGTCTCTCCATTTACTGGCCTGATGTAGAGTCTCCTGTCAGATGGAACCCTTTTATGTTCACAAAACAAGGTTCAGGAGAACCTTGGATCAGGTCCTGGCAATAAACTCCTAGGATCAGACTTCTGCATCTACTTAAAACGAACTCTGTAAGCCCTCTCTGGCTTCTCTCTAGGGTAGTTCTATCTAGAATTCTGGATGAATACAGTGATCTGCCTGGTGGGAACATGTGGGAGGGTGGGGTTGAGTGGGGGAGACATCTCTTGATGTCTCAAATACAAATGGAAACTAGACATTGTACTTTGACCTAACATAGTGGTGCCTCTTTGATAACAAAGGACAATAACCAACCATATGTCATGTGGCATAATTGCCTCCCCACCTTCCATTTTTTGCCCTTATAGAGAGGGTTTGTGGTGCAAATAACTCTAGATCTTCAGTCAAGTAGAATTTATTAAGTTATTAAGCACTAAGTACTCGGCTAAGCCTTGGGGATACAATAAAGACATAAACAGTCTATGTCCTCAAGGAACTCAAACTCTCATGGCAGACACGACATGTACATATGTCAGTATCTGCAACATACAACAAAGAAAATAAAAGATAACTTCAGAAGAGAAGGTATAACAGGAAGGGACCAGGGAAAGACCTTCTCCAGAAGAAGGGATTTGAGCTGAAGGCAGCCAGGGATTCTAAGAGATACAGGAGAAGAGAGAGAGCATTCCAAAGATGGGTGATGCCCAGCACCAAGGCACCAAGAAAGAATATGGAATATTCTGTGTGAGGAACTGCAGGAGGACCAGGCGAGCTGAATGATGGGGTGAATGAAGTGGTGCAGAGGAGTAAAGCAGACAGGACTTTAAACGCCAAGGAGAAGACTTTACATTGATGCTGGTTTGCAGTGTTAGACGTCAGATCCTTCCTTTCCCATTTACTTTCTCGGTTCCAATTTACATTGGCTGATGAAAAAATTAGTTTGGTTCTCCTGAGGCTCACACATGAGAGAGATGCTGAGACAGAAACAGAAATGGCCCTGAGTTTTTTAAATGAACCCAGATGGTTGAATACTGATGTTGTATTGGAGGATAATGTCATAGAGTGGGAAAAAAATGCTAGATTTTGGAGTTAGAAGACATGAGTTTCTTGCTCTATCATAGCTAAATGCCTCAGTTTCCTCAGCTGCAAAACTTAATAGATTGGAGTACATGGCATCCATCTCTAAATCTCTGGTCCTGTTTTCTGGTTGAGAGATAACTTAGCATAACCAATAGAGGGTGTGAAGCGGAGCAGGACTCCTACACTGAGACTCCTAGACATGTGACTGACTATAATTCAATTATTCAGCCTCTTAGTGCCCCCAGGCAACTCTATAAGACTGCATGTTTGAGAATGCAGGAATGTAGGAGCAGAGGCAGTCTCCACACCGGAGTGCTACATACTGATGAAATCATGGTTCTAGCTCCACAAAAAAAAAAAAAAAAGCAAAACCTCCTATTTGTTTTTAAAAAATACTTAACATGGTGGACTAGGGGTATGTAATAATGCATACACTATGAGACTTAATTAATATGCTGTCAGTTTTACTGAATTGCCTTTTTTTTTATTCTGTGTTACAATGGATGACTCACTCGTGCAGGAGGGTGGGGAGGGATATATTTAGAAATGAAGAATATATAAAAACAAAAGAGATAAAATTCTCCCCTCCCTAAGAATTCTGTCCCTCTCTTGAATTATGGACTTTTACAAACTCTTACCCTCACAGATGACCACAGTCGAGTGAAGTTAAGGCCTTTACCAGGAAAGGATTCGAAGCACAGTGACTACATAAATGCAAACTACGTCGATGTAAGTGAAAACCATTTTGTATGAGAATGGAGAACAAATAATTCCGCTGAGATGTTCCTGTGTCCTCTCCATAGCACTGGGTGGGCTGGTCCCCAAATCCTGAAAATACCTGATCTAGGGAAGGGGTTTCCATTATTCATTGACCTGCTGTTGGGGGGTAGGGACTGCTTGCTTTTATCTGACTCAGTTCCGTACTTGTTTTTAAGGGCTACAACAAAGCAAAAGCCTATGTGGCCACACAGGGACCTCTCAAGTCAACATTTGAAGATTTTTGGAGGATGATTTGGGAGCAAAACACTGGCATCATTATCATGATCACCAACCTTGTAGAAAAAGGAAGGGTAAGAACTTCTTGACCTGAACCCTCATTCCACGGTCCCACACTCCTTGTCCAGAATTGACTTATTGGAAAATGAGGATTCATGTAATAGAGTCCATTGGATTTAGGGTCTAAAGACCTTGGTTCAAATCTCACCTTTACCATCTTTCTGACCATGATTGAGTCACATCTCCTTACCCATAAAATGAAAAGATGGGACCAGATTGTCTCTCCCTGTGCCCAAGAGGATGCCATTTTATAGTTTGTACCAGTTCTGGAAATCATTCAGATCTAATATCCAGCCTGATGTATTTCCTCCTTTTGACCTTTCCCAAGTGACTGACTGCTCCTTGCCTCAGTTTTGCCAGGTTACATGGGAGTCAGCTTACAAAGGGCTAGACTTGAAATCAAGAAGACTAAAATTTAAAGTCTGCCTTTCACTCTTGATAGCTGTGTGACTCTGGGTTAGTTACCTAATCTCTCTGAGGCTCAGTTCATCATCTGTAAAATGGGTATAACACCTGTAGTACCTGCCTTTTGGTGTTTTTCCAAGATTCAAATCGTAAACAGAAAGTATTTTGTAAACGTTAAAGAACTAATGTCAGCTATTTTTGCTGCATTTTATCAATGACCTAAGTATGTCCATTAAGGACCTACTCCAGAATACTACTCCCATTTCCACAAGTGAACACAGAAGTAATGCTTCCCCCAGCCTCTCCCAAAGTCAAATCCACCGGGCTCACTCTCTCATTGTTCATGGGAAGCCAAGATCTGAGGTGCACAATAAAGACACAGAGAAGTGTGGAACTGGGATTTCACTGACTGGAACTTTTCAAAAGCGAGAAATTCCCACCCTATTCCCACCCCCAACACACGCTCCCAGGAACTTAGAGCAATAGGGAGTTCACAGAGCCTAGACATGGCATATCTGGCACTTAAACCTAGGGCTTCCTGGTTCTGAGGTCAGCTCTCTGTCACCTCTCAATTTCATACTGCCTCTCCCTTGCCCACTAACCTTGACTTAAGATGACTTCCTTACAAGAAGCAACAGAATGGGCTTATGCTTTGGCCTCAGGGAAACTTGGGTTCAAATCTTGCCACTGATGCACATTTCCTGTGATGCCAGATAAGTCCTTAATCTCTGAACCTCAGACAAGCTTCTAGGATGGATTCACTACATGGTAGATGAGTTGTGTGGTGGGTTGTTGAAGAGAATTTCCCATACCTGAAGTTCCTCATGCTTATTTCATCAGTGATCATTTATGTATTGGAAAACATGCCATGAACTTTTCTCTATCCTAACTAATATGACTACTTACTTTTTTCCTTCCTGTTTTCTTTTCTTCCTTCCTTCCTTTTTAACCTTCCATCTATCCTCTTTTTCCCTCTTTTCTCCTTTTCTTTTTTCCTTCTTTCCTTCCTTTCTCCTTTCTGCCTGCCTTTCTTCCTTTCTTTCTTCCCTCCCTCTTTCCTTTCCTATTTTTTCTCCTTCCCTCCCTCCCTTTCCTCCTTTCTCCTTTTCTTCCTTCCTTTCTTCCCTCCTTCCTTTCTTTTTTGTTTCCTTTCTCCCTTTCTCCTTTCCTTTCTGCCTGCCTTTCTTCCTTTTTTCTTCCCTCACTCTTTCCCATTTTTCCTTTTCTCTTTTCTTCCTTGCTCCCTTCCATCCTTTTTTACTCTTCCTTTCCTCCTCCTTTTCTTCCTTCCTTTTCTATCTTCCTTTATTTTTTTCTTTTTTCCTTTTCTTTCTCTCAGAGAAAATGTGACCAGTACTGGCCAACAGAGAATAGTGAGGAATATGGAAACATTATCGTCACACTAAAGAGCACAAAAGTTCATGCCTGCTACACTGTCCGTCGTTTTTCAATCAGAAATACGAAAGTGAAAAAGGTACGTGAGTGGGTTACCACATTGTTTGGAAATTATGAGAAAGGCTTTGGACTTGTTTTGTAGATAATGTTTTTTTTTAAACTGCCTCTTCTTAAAACATCAATATTTTAAAGCCCTGTCATATTTGTGGCATTAAAAAAATTCCCTAAGCCTCCATTTCCCCATCTGAAAAACAGGGATAATAACAGCTCCTTCTCGTGGTTGTTGTGACCATTACAAATCTTAAAGAGCCACAGAGACGTTAAGCTATTATGGTTGGTCATTATTATCATTGGATAATGTCATCGTGCTTTGCTACATTACATTTTCTTCTGGTACATGGAACTGAGGGGAAATGGATGACCTTTTCTTTCAAGGAAATTCTTTCTGTCTTTCCGTGCAGGGTCAGAAGGGAAACCCTAAAGGTCGCCAGAATGAAAGAATTGTGATCCAGTATCACTACACCCAGTGGCCTGACATGGGAGTGCCGGAGTACGCCCTCCCTGTGCTGACGTTCGTGAGGAGGTCATCGGCAGCCAGGACGCCAGACATGGGGCCCGTACTCGTCCATTGCAGGTGAGACCAGCTTCCCTGGCCTCCACAAAGGACATAACAGGGTTATAAGGAGAAGCTAGGACAGAGGTCCTGGGGCTCTGGTTTCCAGACCCTACCCTTCCACTGATTGGCTCTACAACCTAGAACAATTGAAGCTCAGTTTGCTTATCTACAAAATGGAGAAAAGCCCTGCCAGAATCCTATCAGTACTTGAAATACATTTGTGAAAACTCTCTAGAGAAATTAAAAGCCCTGTTAATAGTTAAAAGGGAAAACATTGTCACTGCCAGACTTGTTGAGGCATTTGATTTACATGGCACCGTTGGGTGGAAAGCATGACCCCATCTCCCCTTCATGATGAATGTGTCACTTTCGTCACTACAAAAATTAACTTCTATACTGCTGGATGATAGGGATACTGAGACGGATCCTGGAAGGGGTCTTGAAGACCTAGGTCCAAATACCAATTTTGACCCTATCTGATCTCAGCTTGAGGTTATTGAGAGGAGAACATTTCTTTCTTTATATTTGCATCCTCAGTGCTGGAACATAGTAAACATTTAGTAAACGCTTGTTTGATTGACCGGTTTCTAAATCCTCTCGATGACCCCAGGCAGCCCTCTTAAGATGAGAAATTATAGAAGAATAGTTATCTGCCTCTGGGAAGGAGTTCACACCAGCAGGGCCTAGATCAATACAACCATACTCCAGAACCCTCCCTCTCCCATTCCCCTGCTCCGTTCCCCACAATGTCCTCCGACAAATAAGGGTGTTGTGGTGCTCAGGATGCATTTCCTCATAGGGGCTCCATTTGGGAGAGCTGTCCAAAGAACTGCTTTAATAGTCAGCTAGGTGGTGCAGGGGATAGAGCATAGGATTTGAATCCAGGAAGACCTGAGTTTGAAACCTACCTCTGACACTTAGTAGCTGTGTGGCCTTAGGTAAGTCACCTAATCTCTCAGTGACTCAGCTTCCTCAGCTGTACAACGTGGAGTTACAATTAACAATAAACAGGAATAATACCCCTACCTCACAGGGTTGTTGTGAAATCAAAATGAATTAGCATAGGTAAATGAGATCTATTAAGTGGGAATAAATGTGCAACAGCCAGATGGCAGAAGGCCTTGACAATGCTGTTCTCTGAGTTGGGAAGCTGCCTAGTTTCATATTTATATTAATTCCCAGAATCATATTTTTAAAGCTAGAAGGGACCTCCATGGTCGTCTGGTCTAAGGGCATTTTACAGATGAGGGAACTGAAGCTGGGGAGGCTTAGCGTCTTACCAGGGTCATAGAGTTGGTAAGTATCAGGCACAGGATTATCTTTTATTATTCAGTCCCATAGCAAGGGCCATGTGGTACAGTGAAAAGAGAGCTAGGTTTGGAGTCAGAGGATGTGGGCTTGAGTCCCAAATCTGCCACTTGTGTGACTTGCCTCAGTTTCCCCATCTGTAAAATAGGAGGTTATATTTGATGGCCAAGGAAGTTTCTTCTAGCTCTAAATTTATGACCTCTAAAATTTCTTCCCACTTTTGTCACCTTTCCATTTCCATAAACATCACTATAGGAGCTTTAAAATGTCCTAAAAGAAGCAACATTTTTGAAGACCTACTATGCACATCACCCACCCAGTCACACATAATCCTACTGAAATGCCCCCTTTCAGCAGGAACATTGTACTAAGAGGTCAGTTTCTTCTATGAAGGCCTGGAGTCGCCTCATCTGCATGTGCTTGATGTCTTAACAGCGCCGGAGTGGGCAGGACGGGCACCTACATTGTCATAGACAGCATGCTGCAACAGATAAAAGACAAAAGCACAGTTAACGTCCTGGGATTCTTGAAACACATCAGGACGCAGCGTAACTACCTCGTCCAGACGGAGGTGAGCTGTGAGGGTGGCATTCTACTGGGCGTGAGCCACAGGCCTCTGGTTAATCTCTTGCCAGAGACATGTCTCATTGGGGATGCTGTGCTCTTGTGGGAATTTCAGAAAGCAGACTTGACTAGCCATCAGGGGTTGGACCGGGTCTAGAGGTAAAAAACCAGGATTAGAATCTCAGTTCTGCTATGTGACCTTGGGCAAACAATTTCCCCTCTCACAGTCTCAGTTTCCTCATCTGTAAAATGAAATAACTTGCTATTTGGGACAGACAGATTATTTCTGACTCTGGGTTAAAATCCTACCTCTGGCATATACTGGCTGTATGTCCACAGACTGGTCATTTAAATTCAGTAACCCCGGAATTCTCTGAGACTGCAAAATTTACAGCATTTGTCTATCTGCTTGGGTAAAGGAAATATCCTCAGCAGAAATGATCCCATATTAATGAACCATAGGTACAGAAATGGAGTCAGTGACCTCCTGGGTCCTTTCCAGATCCAAATCAAGTATTTTACAAGCAATAATGTGTTTATGTTTAAATTAGGAGAGCATCAACCACCCACATTTCATTGTCCTTTTATTTAAATTCATATATTTCTGCACTGGTGATTTTAACATCTGGATTTCATACTCATTACTGGTCCAGAATGTATTGGGAAAGATGGAATGTGGTGGTAAATTAGGATCATTTTTAAAAGATGTAAAAAAGATTTTAAAAGTAAAATGTTACATTTAAGAAGCACACAGGTGAGAACATCAAAGATGCTGGTCAAGCATCATCTTCCACCTGATTCCCCTCACCTCTCAGGGCAAGCACCCCACCTCCCAGGCTACCTGATATTGGATTGCTTTGCCTCTATTGGTATTGATTCCATCCTTATTTATACATCTACTTGTTTTCCCCGTTAAAATATAAGTTCCTTGAAGGTAGGAAATAAATAATACATACACACATTATATCAATATATATACATACATGTATAAGTACATATGTGTGTATATTCATATATGCATGCACGTATTCATAAACACACAAAAAATTCAGCACAAGTGAATGATGACTGTGGATTAATCTGAGAAGACTTCCTAGAGAAGTTTTGTGTGGTTATACATCTGCTTCATTGATGACCTGATTCCCAAACCCAACTGACCTCTTGCCTTGTAGGAGCAGTACATTTTCATTCACGATGCCTTGTTGGAAGCCATTCTGGGCAAGGAGACAGAAGTCGCCTCAAGTCAGCTGCATAGCTATGTCAACAGTATACTCATTCCTGGCGTGGGAGGGAAGACACGTCTAGAAAAACAGTTCAAGGTAATGCCTTTCAGAGCAGAATGCCTACGAAAGAGTCATCAAGTGAAGCCGTGGACAGAAAGCTGGGGTGGAATCAGATGACCAGGCTGCAGTTCCTCTCACTTTACTGACAAATCTGTCCACCTCTGGGCCTCAGTTGTAAAATGATAAAATGGTCTCGGAGATCTCTGGCCTCTCCCAGCCTGAAGTCTGTGGTCTTCTCTGGATTATTTTAGATAGACTGACGTGTTCACAGGCGATTATATTGAAGTGCATTTAATATGGAGGCCAAGGAAAGGAATGACTTCACCAAATCACAAAATGGGAGTTAAGAGACTTGAGTGGCCAACTAGTGGAAGCCATGTAGGAAAGAAAGGCTGTCATTATGTCAGTAACAGCTGGTACCTGCCTGGCCCAAACAGAGAACCACAGAACAATTTAGAGATCTAACCAAAGCACTGGACTCCTCCTTAACCACGTTCTTGGTCAATTTGCCAAATAACCACCAGGTCTAATTGGCTAATATAAGAAATTTCCAGCTCCTTCTCTACCAAAAATAGCCTTTTGAAAAACTACTGCAGTAGTCAATTCCTTCTGTCTTCAATAAACAGGAAACACTTAATGAGTCTATTAAATATATAATAAATAATTACATTTATGTTTAGATATAAAGATAGATATAGATGATATATGGCTATAGATTACTAGATATAGAGGGATTTCTAAAAGTCTTAGCATAGTTTAAATCTTTAATAGCTTGTAGAGAAAGGTAAGAAGAGTAGAATGTATTTCAAAGTTAACCCCTGAAAAGCACCATAGGTATTTTTCATGAAGATTTGATATGTCCCCACTGTAAATTAAGTTCACTTTAAATGTACTGCAAAGTGTCTGCTTTACTTGTATATAGAAGAGATGAAAATATCGCATTTGGGGAAGGGGCTTTAATAGCTTCAAACTATGCTAAGACTTTTGGAACACCATGAACATTCATGTATGCATACTCATGTCTGTGTGTGTGTGTGTATACATGTCATCTCCCCCAGCAGAATGGAACTACCTTAAGAGGAGCAATTATTTCATTTTTGCATTTCAACCCCCAGGGCCAACCACAGTGCATGGCATACAGTGATCACTTAATAAGTACCTGTTGATTGGTTAGCATATACTATGTGCAGTATACTCTCCTAGGCACATAGGGTAATGCAAAAATAAATAACAGAATCTCTACCTTTAAAGCACTTCCAGTAAATGAGGGATAGGGGGCAATAAACAGGCGCACCGTTAAATATTATTAAAATTAAAATATCAATCAGCAACTATTAACCAAATGCCCACTATGTGTCAGGCACTTTGCTAGGTTCTAGGGGTACAGGTGCAAAGAATGCAACAATTTCTACTCAAAGTTTTGTATTCTAATGGGGTAGACAGTCAGTCCAAGCATGAACGTATACAGTAAATGTGTAAAGCATGTATGAGGCAGCTTGGGCATGGTGAATAAAAGGCTGAAATACTGGCAAGATGGCGGGAGCACGTGGTCAGTCAAGACCATTTTCCTTCCTGTGGTTACGTTCTCTCCAGAAACCAGCACCTGCCATTTGAATTTCTGCTCCAGGAATGAAATCGCCTGGCCAATTAGAGCAGGTGTCGAAGGAAGGGAAAATGATAAATGGGCCAGCACTGCCTCCTGGCCCTGCCTCTTGCTCTGTTCATGTGGTATTTCTGTTTCTTCTCTGAGTAAAGCAGATACTTGGCAATCCATTGAAGGAGGGACACAGAACAAGTAAGCAAAAATACATTAATAATACAGAACTTTATGGAAAATTCTTCATGTGCCTTCTTTTGTAACTTTTTCTTACCTCTTTCTATACTACCCCTACCATTCATACTTGCCTCTCAAGAACATTCATCCAACAAAGAGGCCAGCTCATTCAGGTAGAAAGACTTATAATTGATTCTTTCAGGGGCCCTAGTCACCTCAGAAACTCAAATAGAAAGGGACAACTGACAAGAGTCAGGAAAAACCCAGGCAGAATGAAAATCCAAGAATCCTTCCCAGATCGAGTGAACTATTGGCTGTGGTCAAAGCCAAGAAGGCCTGGGTTCAAGTCCTGATGCTGCCACATGCTGGCTGTGTGACCCTGGGCAAGTCACATAACATCTCATTACTCTAGGCAGCCCTCTAAGATACTAAATTGCAGATAACAGTGCTGCGGACCTGTACTGGTGAAAGGAGGTTGGTCACCAGGGAGTTCCCTTTGCCAGTGGAATCACTGGTCTAACTTTATCTCCTCCCTACACTCCCCTCTGCCCCCATCACAGGATTACCTTTACTTTTGGAAAAGGAAGCCTTTCCCTGTAGGGTGCTAACTGTTAAATAGAGAGGGGAATAGCAGAAAGCTAATGAAATCAGCCTTGGAGTTAAATCCAGTTGCTCTAACATAGGGGATGGGAAGCCGTCTCTTTTGGCTTCTGGTCCCATGGGGCTCAGACCTTGTATGGCTTCTCTGTGGTTGTGTCATAGCCCTAAATAGGTTCTTCTTTATGGTAAATCATTCTGCAAGTCAACCAGTTAGCTCTCATTTATTAAGCACCTACTCTGTGCTGTACTCACAGAAAGGCAAAACAGTCCCAGCCCTTCAGGAGCTCACAGCCTAGTGGGGAGAGAAAACACGCAAAGCCCTTACTCCCTGGGATCAGTTTCAAATGAGAGCACTACGCCCCACCTTTAACTGGGAACTCACACCTGCCCACGTCTCGGGTCTCCAGGAAATACAGGAATGTCTACCCTTCCCAGACGAGCACCTCCCCTGTTGTAGTAGGAATAGAATTGATTGGGACCAAGTCACTGGTCTGTTTTGCCAAGTGGTTGATGAGTGCTGTGATTATGGAAACATGTCTTGTTTTCTTTCAGCTGGTCACACAATGTAACGCAAAATACGTTGAGTGTTTTAGTGCACAAAAAGAATGTAACAAGGAGAAGAACAGAAACTCATCCGTTGTGCCAGGTGAGACTGTCTGTTATCCAGATAATTCCTGGGGGTGGGGTTTTGGTCATGGATTGTCCTTTGTTCTGCGTGGAGAGGCAGCTGTCAGCATGGAGAAAACAGTAAGCTTTATCTAGCTAGAGTTGTCCCAGACCTTCCCAACAAAATGAATGGGGTTAAAGCAGGTGGCGGCATCCATGAAGGCAGCCAGGTGGTACAATACTTAGAGTGCTGCACTCAGGTCAGGAAAACAACACCCACCTTCAAATCCAGCCTTAGACATTTTCTCACTGTGTGACCCTAGGTAAGTCACTTAACTTCTCGTGTAAAATGAGGGAGTTGAATTCAGCAGCCTCCCATGTCCCCTCTACCTCTAAACTGATCATCTATCATACTATTGAGAGGAAGGTGTGGAACAGAAGAAAGCATACTAGATTTGAAGTCTGAGGACCTGGGTTCCAGCTGTTACGACTGTGTGACATCGGACAAGTCATTTCACTTCCTTACCTGTAAAATGAGAGGGTTGGATGAAATGACCTTTAAAGTTCCCTCTGCTCTAAATCTATGACCTAAATGGATTAGTCTAGTTTTTGCTCATTTCAAGTTTCTAAATATTAAAATTCTGCAGTTTTTCTTATCCAAGTGGGTATCACTCAAGTCTTAACTTACTTAGATAGGAAGGGTCATAGATTCTAAGCCAAAAAGGATCTCAGAGGTTGTTGAGACTAACATCCTCATTTTACAGATGGGGAAATTGAGTGTCAAAGAGGTTCAGTGACTTCCCCAAGGTCATAGAACTAATAAGCATCCCAGGTGGGATTTGAGCCTAAGTCTTCCAGACTCCTATTCCACCATTCTCTATCCATTTATAAGTTAAGGACTCATGATTTTCTCAGTATGAGTATTTTCTGAAAATAACTAGAAAAGAGCCTTCAAGAGTCACTGTGGCCAAAAAACTGTTAGCATCCCTCTTTATAGATGCAAGGTGCCATCTGCAATGCACCTGGTTAAATCTTTTGGGTGGGTTGTCCAGCTCGTTTTTCTAGGGTCGCACACCCCTTCTCCCCTGTCCCAACCTTGTAAGTCAGGGCATGGAGGTGGATGCCCTTGAGTTCAGGGTTCTGGAAGACATTTCTAGCAGGAAAGTTAACTAGTCTACAGGAATCTCATCACCTCTAAGGGGCACTAGTTTCTCATCTAGGGGCTACAGCTTGTGTGAGAAGATGAGAAAGGAGCAAAACACTGGATTTGGTTTGGTTTGATTTTGGGAGACAGTCAAGGTTAAGTGATTTGCCCAGGGTCACATAGCTAATAAGGGTTCCAGGGCCAGTCCTCTACCCCAAAGTGCTATTTTTACATCCAAATGTGGTTCAGTGGAAAGAGCCTTGACTGAGATGGCCCTAGATGTGACTGGCTCAAATCCTACCGCTGGAAGACACACACATACACGTGTGTGTGTATGTGTACATATATATATGTACACATACATACACATATATTACCTTAAGCAAATCACTAACTTTGCTCTGGGCCTCTGTTTTCTCATTTGCCAACAATGGGCTTGAACTAAGACTTCTAAGAGAGCTCTAAATCAATAATCCTGATGTCAAGAATACCTCGAAGCCTCCTGCTGTCATTGCATACCTTGCTCTTGGCCATATGACCCACAAGGAATACCTTTCCAGAGTCAAATGTGATTTCTGAAATGACTGTTCTAGGAATGTGCCAAAGCATTTCATTTTGCCAATGACACTGAAACCTGTTGAAAATATAGACAGCTTTGGGATCAGGGTGGGGAGAAGGACTTAACTCATTAAAAAGATCTTGGGCAACTCTGTTGCTTCGATCTGTATAATAATGATGTAATGCTTTTGCTTTTCCCACCATAGCCGAGCGTGCCAGAGTGGGGCTCGCACCCTTGCCCGGAATGAAAGGCACAGATTACATAAATGCATCCTACATCATGGTGAGATGTCAACTCTTAATTATAAATAAAGTCAGTTAAACGAGAAAGGGTTAAGAAGGTCCCAATTATTTCTTAATAATCCCAGAGGGAAGCAGGGGCATTTCTGGAGTGTGGACCCTTGAAGAGAGGGCAACTGGGAGAAGGGCACAGAACTGCTTCCACAAGGCAGGGTGGCCCCTTCGGGGAGGTTTGTTTGTTGCTTTTTAAGATAATTCATTTTGATTGTTAATATCACCCTTCCACATGTTTGAATAAATGTTGAAATTAGTGCGAAGCAAAAGCAACAGGGGGAATTGCCAACGGAAGCCAAGTTGGAGGGGAAAGTGGCTGCATGTTAGCAAAAGTCTATTTCCAAAGGAGTCAGATGCACCGGCTGCCTTTTGCAAACCCGTTCGCGCTCTCTCAGAAGAAGTGTCTATGTCAGGGAGAGCACAGGTGTCACCGTGGGTTTTTTTCCTTCCCCATTAAAGGGCTATCATAGGAGCAACGAGTACATCATAACCCAGCACCCTCTGCCACACACCACGAAAGACTTCTGGCGGATGATATGGGATCATAACGCGCAAATCATCATCATGTTGCCAGACAACCAGAGCTTGGTAAGGAAAGCGTGATGGCTGCTGCCCACCAGCGATGGGGCCGTGGAATTTCTTAGCTATCTTTGCAAGCTGGCTCCAACACCACTTTCTACAATGATTTCACATGATTTCTACTCATGCACGCCATAGGACTGCCTGATTGGTGCCTTGCCGTTTCTCATACACAAGGCTTCATCTCCCACCTCCATACCTTTGCATAGGCAGTCTCCCACACCTAGTGTGCTGGCCTCTCTCACTTCTGCCTCTTGGAATCCCTAGCTCCCTTTGAGGCTCAGCCATGTGATCTTGGGTAAGGCATGTCTTATCTCTGAGTCTCCATTTCCTCATTTGTAAAATGAGCCTGTTGGATTTGATGACCAAGGTCCTTTTTCCTAATCTCCCGGGCTACTCTCCTATACACACTCCCCCTCCTCAACATACACACACCCCATACACATCTGCACACACATACACAAGCATTTATATTTATTCATCTCTATACATGTTTTCTGTCATACAAGGGTCCCTAGCCCCCTTCTTTTGTCATGGGTCCCTTTGGCAATCAGAAGCCATGGACCTCTTCTCAGAATGATGTTTTTAAGTAACTGAAGGAAATACCAAGATGCAGTTAGTAGTTAGTGAGAGTAAAGATATAATCTCTTTTTCCCCATCCAAGTTTACAGAACCTCTGATCTCTCTCCACTGTCCCCAGGTTAAGAACCTCTGCCCTAATAGAATATAAGTTCTTTGAGAATGGGAATGATTTTCATTTCTGCTTTTGTATTCTCACTGACTAGAAAGTTATCTGGCACATAGTAAACTCTTAATAAATGTTTATTGAATTATATTTAATTTTAAAACCTAAACAAATAGTCTGCCTCTGACACTACCATTGTGACATCAGACCTCAGTTTCCTCATCTGAAAAATAAGGGGACTATAGTAGATGGCCCCTGGAGTCTCTTCCAGCTCCAGATCTATGCTCCCATGATCCTTCTCATGGTTCAGCCCATGGACATTACAAGCCCAGTATTTGTCAGTACTCTGCCATGGAGGGTGGCAGAGATCTTTGAACCATGGAATAAAATCCTGGTTCTTTTCCTGACCCTGCTGCTGGGTTCTTTTGAGGGCATTATTTAATTGCTCTATGTCTTGCTTTTCCACAGCCGTCTCACACTCAACCCTACATGTTCCAAGCATAAATGATTTCCATGAAAAATTCAAGTATAAATGCATAATGACATGGTCTCACAGCACAGCTTCGACTTTCCAGTGGGAGGTGACAGGAAGGATGGTTTGGGGAGAAGGAGGTGTCTCTGTAGAAGGAGGTGAGGGAGGGCCCTGGGAGCATGACCTTCTCTGCTTCCCCAAGGCATTATTCCATCCTCCTCCCCCATGGGCCAAAGTAAGAGTAAGGAGACAGCTGGGTTTGAATGCCCCTTACTGTATGACCCTCCACAAATCACTGACCTCTCTGGGCCCTGACTTCCTGATCTTGTAAAGTAGAAATCATAGCCAGTCATAGACTTGGAGCTAGAAGGGACTTGAGAGACCATGAAAGCCAACTTCCTCATTTTACAGATGAAGAAACTGAGGCAGAGAGAGTTTAGCCAACTTACCTGGGTCTGGTATGACCCAGGTAAAAAGGGGGAGAGCTAGGTTTGGAACCTTGATCTTCTGACTCAAATGCAAGCCTTCCTATCACAGCCAAAGGGCTAATGATTTCTGTGGTATCTGCCTCATAGGCTTGCTTTGAGAATCGTAAGGGAATCATAGCTTTGGACCTGAAAGAATCCATCAAATCAAGTACCCTCATTTTACAGATAAGGAAACTGAGGCCCAGGGAGAATTAGGGACTTGACCAAAGTTACTCAGATAGTAAGTAGCAGAGGCAGAATTTGAACTCAGGTCCTCTAGCTCCAAATTCAGTGCTAGCCCATACATCCTTCTTCTTATAAGACAGAAAAAAAAGAGCTTCAAAAGTCCTAACGTCATATACAAAGGCTAGATATTAATGTGGAGTGACACAGTTAATACTGTAATTCTCATGGGTAAGACTAGCACCAAGGCGAACCAGAACTGAGTCTGTCCTCAGCTGGCAGGTATACCCTGCTTCTAGAATTGCCCCTGCCTTGAGAAGTAGCCACGGGTCATTAAAATGTTCTTGGGAACCGTGAGCTTCAGTAAAAGTCTTGAGTCCCAGGAAGGGAGCATGTAGCTGAGCACATAGGTCCTGATGACATGCATTTGACTGTCTTCCAGTGAGTAGGAAGGGGTGTCTTCCCTCCCTCCATTGCGTGCTGGAACTCTGATGCCTGCCCGGGCCCGACAGAATGAAAACAGAGCTGGGAATCGGAGGCCTAAAGCTGGAGTGTCAGTTTCCAAATGAGCTGGCAGCCGGGACCCACTCCACTTGCCTTGGCACTGGGAGCTGGGGGCTGGGCCTGTTGGGAAAGCATCACTGGTTAGCTAAGGCAGAATTCTGTCGTTGCCCCTTAGCAAAGAAGATGGTCCTCCAGACCCACTTTGGAGCCTCTCGGCATGTGGCCAAGTACAAAGCCCTTGTCCTCTAGGGTTGGTGATCACAGGGAATTAGAGTGGAGTAACCCCTTGGACCAGGGTGTTGAATGCTTCTCTGTGGGAGCCACAAGAAGCAGGACCTTGCCTCAGGATTCTCCCAGGGCTGCCTGCCGAAAAGAAAATCAATTTCCCCCACCCCTGATTTTACCTGGAAGGCACTGACCTGACTTAATTACTAGGAGTGTTCCACTGTCTTTAGTGCCAGTGGCCCCAGTTAGGGCCCCATCGAAAGAAAGGCTGTAGGGAAGGCCTTGATGCAGAGCAAACACTTCATTAAAGTTTGCTGACTGGCTGATGAACCATTGAAATTACAGGTAGTCAGCCACAAGTCAAAGAAATTGTCCATAATCTGCCTTTACTTAATTTGGGGCAAAAAATGCCAAAGCTGCCAGGCTCTTGAGCATCTGGATTAAAAATGAAATATTTAGATTATCATCATTTTGTGTTTCAACTTAGTTGGCTTTTTGCTGGGTACTTGGGAAGGCTCCAGATGTCAGAGGTAGACAGCCTCTGTTCATGGTCTCTCCCTACCCCCAATACACCTTCTCCCGAATCCCAGTTAATATGACCATGATAATGGTATCTACTTAGTAATTGCCTAGAAAATCTTTTTTTTACAAAATCTGAGATTTTACTGATGAAGGGAATTCCTGGTGAGGAAATTTCCTTTACTAATGCTCTGCCAATTAAGGTCTTAAAGAGTCACCTGGGGCACTAAGGACTTAACATTGCTGATGAGCTTGAAATCAAGGCCCTCCTGACCCCAAGCCTGGGTCTCATACCTCGATCCCACTCTGCTGTCTCAGCCCCTTCCACTCCCAGTTGTGTGAATCGGGAAGCATTTTGTGTCTCCCTTAAGTTATTAGACTAAAATCGTTCCCAGACTTAGGGATAAACTGGGACAAAAGAAAACATTTATAATAGAATTATTCTGCTCAGAGCTTCCTGCTGCTCCCTTATTGGGTTTCCCCGCTGGAGATGGCAACTAGGTAGCAAGGCGGATAGATTGTTGGACCAGAGTCTGGAGGATCTGAGTTCAAATCTGGCCTCAGACATTTATTAGCTGTGTGTCCCTGGCAAAGTCACTTAACCTTCTCTGCCTAAGTTTCCTCATCTGTAAAATGATCTGGAGAAAGACATGACAAATAACTCCAGTTTCTTTGCCAAGAAAACCCCAAATGGGGTCAAGGAGAGTTGGACATGACTGAATGACAGCACAGGATTCTTCCTAGTGCTTCGTGCCCCATCTCAGAAATCATCTAGAGAGAAGCTGCCATGAGCAGCTTTTTAGAAGCATTTTTAAGCAAGTTACTATTCTGAGTTATATCTGGATGTTAGGTGTAACAGTAGACAGAGTGTTCCACTTGGAGACCTGAGTTCTAATGTTACCTCAGATTCTTACTAGCTGTGTGATCCTGGGTAAGTCACCTTACTGCTATGAAGCCTCATTTCATTGTAAAATGAGGGGATTCAATGTGAGGGCCTCTAAACATCCTATCAGCTCTAAAGCTGGACTTGCCTAATCAATAGTTGGTCTAAAAGGCAGGATTGTGTACTAATATGTACACTAATATGACTTGGAGCCTGGAAAACTGGGTTTAGATCCCATTTCCTATGCTGTGTAGACATAGGCCAGTTAATGGACTTGATTGAGGTATTTAGGTAGCACAGTGGATGGAACACTGGCCCTGGAGTCAGGAAGATCTGAGTTCAAATCCAGGCTCAAACACTTACTAGCCATGTGACCCTGTTTGCCTCAGTTTCCTCATATATAAAATGAACTGCAGAAGAAAATGGCAAATTCTTCCAGTATCTCTGCCAAGAAAACCCCAAGTGAGGTCACCAAGAGTCAGACACGACTGAAACAACTCAACGATAAGGGAGAGGTTTTTCTTCTTTTCCCCACTAAGCAATCAAAGCCTTCTCCCACAGGCAGGTATGGGTCTGAATTACAGAATATCCATGTTGGTTGCTCAGGATATTTTTTGCAAAGTAGGTATGTACTGGGACACCAGCTTCACCTCCAGGTTACTATAAAGGATACCTCCCTTTCTTGTGATTTCAGATTCTGCTTACACCACAACTGCCTCCAGCCTGTCTTATTATTCATAGAACAAGCATTTATTAAGTGCCAGATACCAGGCTAGATGCTGGATGTACAAAAACAAAACTGTTCCTGCCCTCAGGGAGCTTATATTCTCTTAAGGGGAAATTCCTCCTCTCCCATGGGTTCAGGTATCATCTCCACATAGAAGACTCCCAGGTCTATATATCCAGTTAAAGGTACTCCCTTGTGCTCCAAACCCACATCACCAAATGTGGATGTCTTAGTGGATGTCTTAAACTCAACGTTCTGTGGGGACAGGTCCAGAAAAGCGCTTGTCCACTTTGCCTGAAAACCCATTCCTCTTCTGTTCCTCGCTGTGACGCTCCAAGGGACCCCCATCCTACCAGTCATCCCCCCCCACCGTGGCGGCATCATCCTCACTTCTGCATTCTCTCTCAGTCCCCACAGATCTGATCATTTCTGAGGTCTTGCCATTTCCATATTCACATCCTCTCTAACATGGGTGCTCCCTCCTCCTTCACCTTGGCCATTGCATTCACCTCTGAAATGGTGTCTCCCAGCCCCAGCTCATCCCAAAGATTGCCAAAGACAGTTTTCATATTATGCCGCGCCCCACTCGCTGAACACCTGTGGCTTATTACCTCTGATGTTGACAATAACCAGACTAACAATCGCTGACATTTACGTAGCATTTGCTGTGGTGCTAAGCACTTTACAAGTAGAATCTCGTTTGATGCTCACGACAACCTTGGTTCGGAGGTGCTGTTTTAACTATTCCCATTTTGCCGAAGAGGAAATTGAGACAGACAGGTTAAATGACTTGCCTAGGATCACACAGCTAATAAGTGTCTGAGACAGGTCTTCCTGACTCCAGCATGGGTCTCTATCCAGTGTACCTTCTAGCTGCCCTCAGATAGGAGTTCCTGTGTTTGACATTCATGGCTTAGACTCCCTGCACCTTTCTAGCATTCTCACACCTTACTCCCCGCCACAAACTCTACATCTGGTCTTTCTGTTCTGCTCACACAATACTTTATTTCCAGACTCCATGGCAATGCTCTGGCGGTTCCCCATCCCTAGAAAGCTCTCCTTCCTCAGTTCTACTTCTTGGAATCCCTGAATTCCTTCCAAGATTCAGTCTGTGTGACCTTGTGCATGAGGTCTTTCCAACCACCAGGACTTTGCCCTACTGGGCTACCTTTTATCTACTTAGGGGTCTTGTATATTCCTGGGTGCACTTTGGGGCCAGTGGCTAACATGTGTCTTGAAGGCAGAAGTGGTTTCACTCCTGTCTCTGTATCCCCAGGACCCAGCATGATAGCTCACATATAGTAAGAGCTTCACCAGTGTTTGTTGATTGAGAGAAAATGCATAGAAATACAGAATTAGGTGTGGAGGGGGCGGATCTGAATGTTTCCTGCGAGAGGTGGCACATGAGTTGAACTTAAGAGGAGTCTGCATTTTCTCTGAAGTATGGAAGTGAGGAGGCATTGTAGGCAGCCTGGGAGTGGGGAGAACAGAGCACTCTATAGTACTCTATAGTAAATTACCCCCAAGAGAGCAAACCCCTTTGGCTGCCTTTATCCCGATTAGCTCACTTGTTCCTCCTGAATGAGGTAGGAAATACTGACATTACTTGTATTCTGGTTCATTTGGGATGTCTTGGCAGAGACTACTTTAATAATTCGCTGTCCTTCCAAAGATCCCCCATTGCATTTGCTGGGCCAATCAGTATTGATTGTATGACAGTTCCTGCCTTTGTACAGACCCAGTTCAATCTCTGATCTGTCTCAGCCCGTATGCTGAGTTTTAAAAATAAAGTGGATTTGGCAATAAGCTATTGAAACATGAAAGGGTGATGAGTGTTATTGGACCACTGGCTCATTTTTAATTCCCAAGTGCAGGATGAAGCAAAGTTCTCTTGATTGGATACATTATTGCTTTTTTTTCCTTCCTGAATTCTTATGGACATGATGAGTGCCAGCCACAAAGGGTTCTGGGAGAAGCCAAGCAGTTTCAGGAAAATTTCCAAATAAATCTACAAGATTTGGAGCGATTCAGTGTGTATTATATATTTGCCATTTCCATTTATTACATTGGGGGCTAGAGTCAGCTCAAAGCCAGGGTACCTTGGGTTCCATATGTGCCTCTGATCCACATAGGCTGTATGACCCTAGACAAGTCACTTACCATCTCATTGCTCATTTAGACTAAGTTAAAGAGAAGGTACCTGCCCACCCTGGTAGCCCTAGTTTACTTATCTGTGAGTTCCCTTCAACAATGCTATCACTACCCTATTCCCTACCTACATTGGTACATCCCGACATTAAAACAAAAAACACCCACTGCTGCCATTATTCTGTTTGCCAGTTAGCCGCCAGCTCTCTCAAAGGTCACACAGCATAACTTTTAACTTTAGCCTTTCACAGTTCATTACGTAAGCCCCAAGACTTGTAGATTTAGATAGGGAAGTGAACTTGGTGCTCTTCTAATCTGACTCCCTGATTTTCTAGATGTTGAGATAAAAACCCAGGATTTAAACCCAGGTCATCTGACTCTGAACCTGGCACCCTCCCCAATGTTCCATATTATCTCTCCTGGTGTATGTGGTATGTGTGAATGTGATAAGTATATTTAAAATATAGAAATTCTACATATATGTAAAATGTATGTAGTATAAAGTAGTCAGTGATGTAGTATAAAGTAGTCAGAGGATCTGAGTTCAAATCCAATCTCTGCCACTTATTACCTATATATACTTAGGCAAGTCCCTTTGGGGCCTCAGTTTCCTCCTGGGTAAAATGAGGGGTTGGACCGTATCACCTGTGTGGTTGGAGGCAGTACAGCACAATAGAAATTCAGTCACTGACTTTGGCGTCAAAGGACCTTGGTTCAGATTGCCCTCTGACATACCATAGTGAATGACCTTAGGTAATTCACTCCACTTCTTTGGGCTGTTGCTCTCTCCTCTCTAAAATAAAGAGGTCAGATCTGGTGGCCTCTTACACCCCTTTCACCTCCAGATCTGTGACTGTTGTTCTATGACCTTTAATATCTAAATCTCTGATCCTGTAGGAAGAATTATGGATTTTGCACAAGTAGTAATCCACTATCTTCCCCTCACTCCCTCCTCACCTCAAGCTCTTAGAATCCTGCTTCTTGTTCAATTGCATCCAACCCTACATGACCTCGTTTGGGATTTTCATCATGCCTGATGTGGCCTCATTTAGGGTTTTCTTGGCAGAGATATTGGAGTGGTTGGCCATTTCCATCTCCAGCTCATTTAACAGATAAGGAAACTGAGGTAAACAGGGTTAAGTGATTTGCCCAAGGTCACACAGCTAGTAGGTGTAGATTTGAATTCAGATCTTCCTGACTCCAGACACTCTATACCCTATCCACTGCACCACCCAGCTGTCCTTAGAATCTTTAGCTTTCTTCCAAACACAGCACAAGTACCATCTTCTGCAGGAAGCCTTTCCTGATCTCCTCAATTATAGCACTCTCTCCCTCTTGCAATTACTTCATTGATACTTTGCATATACTTTTTAAACTTAAGTGTGTATGTGTTGTATTCCATCCTCCTCCTCTTCCCTCCCACCCCCTAAGCAAAATAAACAAGGATATAAATTTCTTGAGGACAAGGACTGTTTTGTTCTCTGATTTCCAGTGCCTATCACAGTGTCTGGTACCATGGTAGATGTTTGTCGAATTCAAATTTTGAACTAATTACTGATTATTTAAATTGAAAGAGAGAGAAGGAAGGAAGGAAGGAAGGAAGGAAGGAAGGAAGGAAGGAAGGAAGGAAGGAAGGAAGGAAGGAAGGAAGGAAGGAAGGAAGGAAGGAAGGACAAGAAAGTGAGGAAAAAGAAGGAAAGAGTAGACATTGTTGTACTTTGTGTATGATCAAGAAAAAGAAAATGTTTCATGACTCAGCGATAAAAAGTGTTTTCTTCCCTCAGGCAGAAGACGAGTTTGTATATTGGCCAAGTCGGGAAGAATCTATGAACTGTGAGGCCTTCACCGTGACCCTCATTAGCAAAGACAGATTGTGCCTGTCTAATGAAGAACAGATCATCATCCATGACTTCATCCTCGAAGCGACACAGGTAAGGATCCCGAGACCAGTGGGTAACAGACCTTGGTAGGCCTACAGATTGGCCTTTCAAGTCCCATTGACGTTAGCCATCAAAATCAAGAGGCATTCCACCCTCACTTTTCCATGCAAGCTTTTCAGAAGAATTAAAGCAAACTTATTTTGAATTTCCCCCCTGTTTAAAGATTATCTTTTTGATATTTTTTCCAAGTGGTGCAGCAACACAGCCTTCTCCTGATGCACTGGGCACCAAAGAAGACTGTTGATCTAATTACAATTTTCTGGAGCTTCATGCTTTCTCTGATGTTGGAAACATAAGCCTTATGCAGGGTTTTCATCAGAAAAGCAAAAGTTAAGGTTTTCCTTGCATCCATGTAATTTGGATCACATAGTACCACCTTAGAGGCCACAGTGAAGAAATGGAAAGAAAGGTGGCATTGGAGTCATGCCTCTGACACAGACTGGCTGTGTGACTGGTCACTTGGCTTTCTAGGGGCCCGGGTAACTCTCAGAGACTTGAAGTGGCAGAGCAGGTGCCCATCTGCATTGGGGGATAAAGGTCCTTTACAGGAAGCTAAATTTACAAATCTGTTTTCTTTCCCTTCTACCCCTGTTCCTTCAAAAAAAAGTCCATGCAATAAATAAGAATGTTGAAGCAAAACAAACCCTAAGTCCATCACCTCTGTCAGAATATTGTATACCCCTCTTTTTGTATCCCATTGATAGGAGGGTAAACAAGGAGGTCCTTGTATTTTGTTATAAGGTCTGGAAGACTTTACCCCAACTAGAAGCTCCTTCCTCTCACATCCTATTGGTTTCTTATTAGAGTTAGGGCACGGTAGGGGTCTAAAACCCTAGACAGTCACTAGTGCCCAATTACAGGCTTAGTTTGCCTCATTTTACCCTTGCCAGAGTTCTTGTCCTCTCTCAGAAGCAAGCTGTCAAGATGGTAGAGCATTGAATTAAATGGATAAGCTTTGACTTGTTTGTCATGTTGGTTTTTAGGATGACTATGTCCTAGAAGTCCGACACTTCCAGTGTCCCAAGTGGCCCAATCCAGATGCCCCAATAAGCAGTACTTTTGAACTTATAAATGTCATCAAAGAAGAGGCCTTAACAAGGGATGGGCCTACCATTGTTCATGATGAGTGAGTATGCTTCTTCATTTGAAACATGAATGCTTTTTGCAAATTGGTCACTTCTATGGTAGAAGAAATAGGAAAAATCCACTTCTCTACTTTTGTATGGATTTTACTGATTTAATTTTATTCATAAACCCATATGCACGTACAAAGGTATAGGTTTCTTGTTAAATAACATTTCATTAATATTGCCATCATAACTTACTGATTATTTGCATCAACCAGTGTGTCTCTAAGATTTTAATTCCCTCAGAGATGAAGGCTGTGTCTAAGACTATAAAGGACTCTTATTTAAGGACTTGTACCTTCCATGTATTACAGAATCTGAGTTAGAAGGCATTTGGAGGACTTTTAGTCCAACCTATACTAAGGTCATCCAATCTCTGAAGGCTCCAAGGGAGAGAAATGGAGAGAGCCCACCACCTCCAGAGACAATCCATCTCCACTTTTGGCTAACTCTAATTGTTATAGGCAGCTTTAAGCCTAAAGTGGACTCTCAACAACTTAGACATATTTCTCCTCATTCCATCCTCTGAGAGAGGTCATTCTTAGAGCCAGGAAGACTTAGGTTCAGGTCTCACTTTGACACATTTGGGCTGTGGGACCCTGGGCAAATCACTGAGAGTGGGTGCCAGCCTGCATTGGTAAAGGCTTCATCGAGGAGTTTCCTATGCCAATGAAATCACTGGCCCAGTCTCTTGCCCTCAGAGGCCAAAGAAAAAAGTCTGATGCTTTTCCCACATGACAGAAAGCCTTTCACATCCTTGAAGGCAACACATTATGTCCTGTCTTCCCCTGCCAAGACTATTCTTTTCCAGGCGAAATATCTTCAGTTCTACATGGCACAAGCTCACTGCCCCCTCTTGACCTTCTCTGACTGATTAATGTTGGTGTAGCTTAAATGGCCCTTACTAGACCATCACAGTATGTCAGGTGTCTTTTACATTTTGCCTATTTCATTTTGAACATCATAGGACCCTAGATGTCAAACTGGAAAGGACCCTGGAGATCATCTAACCCAACCCCTACATTTTACATTTAGGGAAACTGAAGCCCAAGGCACTGAGGTGACTTGTCCAAGGTCACATGGGTGATAAACATCAGAATTGGAATTTGAACCCAGATCCCCTGCCTCCTGAGTCAGCGCTCTTTCTACTGTACAAATAACTGGGAAAGAAACTAAAAAAACTTTGCAACAGATTGCCTGAGACCTTTCCAACAGTTGCTTGGTGACTTGGTTTCCAAGAACAAGCCAAGTTGCCAATCTCAGATTCAGAGCATAATGAGAAAAAGAGGGGTAGAGTCACAGAAACCTTATGGCACATGAATATCACTAGTTGTCCTTCGTGGCTGGTACAGGCCCATGGAGCCATTTTTTGACCCTGGATCCAGTGGTCCATGTGTCTGACTGATATTTAGATAATGAGGCCTAATTATGAGTTGCCTATGGGTACTTGGAAACCATAGCTCAATCTCAGTGCTACCATTGACTTCGATTACTCACCATGTTAGTTAATTCAGTATCTGTGGCCAGACTTGTTACAATCATAAGTTATCAAGAGAGGCAGCATGGAGGAGAAAACATCAGTGCCTACCTCATTTTGAGTTTCCACTTTAGTTATATGACCATGAAAAAGTCACTTGACCATACTGAGCCTCAGTTTCTCATCTGTAACATATTTATACCATCCAACTCATAGGGTCATGGGAAAATCAAGTCAGAAAATGAAAGTAAATGATTTTGTAACCTCAAATATGAGCTCTTCCACATTTTGTTTGTGGGTTGTTCACTAAGGCAGAGATCAATGGAATCTCAGAGCCTAGCAGGTTATGAAGGGATGAGTTCTCATCCAGACTGGGGCAGGTGGGATCCTATTGCATCCTGGAGAAGTACAGGAATTGCTGAGTGTTTTTAGGTATGTGCCATAGAATCCTTGGAAGCTGCTGTTTCTCTGGATCCTTTGGTACACATGTTCCCAAAGGTTCTACTCCAAGATCCCTTTTTGAGTAATGCTTAGGTTTTCTCTTATCAGTGTTTTATTAGCGGGGCAAAATCAACCTTCTGTCTTGTTCTGGCTCAATGCCATTTCTTTTGGAGTGAGGTCTCTCTCACTGTTGTCTTAGATGTTCATCTGGTGCTGATCTCCATCTAGATCAGGGTTGTGTCCTTCTGGAGTGCCTCTTCTGTGATTGTGACCCTTTCCTTATAGTCTTAGATGTTGGGGATGGGTAGTAGTGGGGCTACTTGTCTATGCCCTGGCAAATTGTGACCTGATAATTTTCACAGATAACTTGTGACACATTCACACTACCCAATATCACACATTTTAGCTTCCTTCAAAAGAATTAAACCTAACTGTTGATTAGCTCTTGGAGTTATATGTATATTTCATTAATATAACAAGCTATTTGAGCTACATACGATAGCAACAATTCCTTACTTATTAATACGGTATTGATTTTACTTGGATTTTCCAGTTACTAAGTGTCAGTTACTAAGAACCTTCCAGTTCCCATGCTCCATGTTGGAGTAGCTGTCATCATTCATAATCCTTCTATTACAGGAAACCAGACCTTATTTCTATCGATATCTCTGAATATACTTCCCTTCCCCTATCCATGAGAGGTTAAAAAACAGTTAAAAGTACAAGCAAAAAAAAACAGTTCAGTACACCTAACCATTTTCAATATTCCACACTTCTCATACGCCATATTTTTTTACATCTTCTCTAGATTCAAGCTTGATCAACCACTTCAGTCAACCAAATAGTAAGCATTTATCAAATTCTGCCATGTTCTAGGACTTGTGTTCAATGATAGGCTACAGATACAAAGAATGAAAGTCTCCTACTCTTAGCAAATTCATTGTGACTCTGTCTACACAACAAAAAGAGCAGTGACAATATGAAAAACCACACAGTTATTTAGATCCCTGTAGATGGCCTCTTTATGTAAGTCAGGACAAAAAATTCATCATGGGGCCTGAAGCATCTTTGATCAGAAAAACAGAGGTGCTGCTCAATTTCTACAGAGTTTTCCAGTGTCCAACTGATTTCCCCCGTTGGATCTTTTACTTAAGTTTTCCCTCTGGCCTGACTCTCCTGAGTTTTCATGAGCTATGTTGATTCTAGGAAAGTTCTACCATTTCTACCCTTGGAACCCCACACTCATAGCTAAGCTACAGTGAAGGAACCTAGAGGCATTTTAAGTTGATGGTACACAGTTCCTCTTATGTTTCATGGAGCAGAGCACTGCTAGACTTCCAAAAAGGCTTGACTAGAGCTGCTCACATGCATATGGCTTTCAGGCATGTTTGTTGATGTCACGGGAGTCTGTGCCCAACGCTTAAAGGTGACACCTCTGGATGTCAAGCAAATGTAGCTGAAGCTGAACACGACACCATTGTGAAAGTCCTAGCTCTTCCTCCCTGAAGGAGTAAAACATCAAATGTGCCCTAACCCATTGGATTTTTAAATGCCAGTCCTAGGTGGACAATGCTTCCCTTCATCCTGAAATATTTAGGAACAGATCTCTAAGAAAGAAAAAAAGATTTCCCTGTGAGACACCAGTGAAATACGATGTCACCTCAAGGCCAAAGAGCTGACTTGTCCAGATAATTTGACTCGAAAGCACCAACTTTTATGTGAATGATTTCTAATGGAAATATTTCTAGGATTGACCCTTCCCAGCTTCCTTCATTAAAAGGAAATTCAGTCAATTCCTGATAACTTGGAGTTATCATGCACCTTGTTTGTTTCGACAGTGGCAGCAGTAATGGGGGGAGCTTCAGGGTGGAGGAGAGCTCAGACCGAATGGTTTTTTTTGCCCCTAATAGCAAAACTCCTTACATTATAAGATCATCACTGAAATTCTAACAGCTCCTATGCCCTTCTCTGAATAAAGCCCCTCCCTCTTCATCATGCTTTTCACAAACCTTGTAATAATTTATCATTATTGGCTCCAGAACTTTCATACTCTGATGTCCTCTTAGTTGACTTTTTGCTAAACTGTTTTTTTGGTTTTCTTCTCCTTTACTTCCCCCTGTTTTTGGTTCAAAGGGCTGGCTTTGTTATAAGGGTTGGGAAGGTAGCAGGGACACATTCAGAAATGAAGGAGATATAAAAACAAAAGATCAATAAATTTAAGTGGTGCAATGGACAGAATGTCAAGCCTGAAGTCAGGAAGACTCATCTTCCTGAGTTCAAATCAGATCTACTAACTGTGTGACCCTGGGCAAGTCACTTAACCCTATTTACCTCAGTTTCCTCATCTGTAAAGTGAGCTAGAGAAGGAAATGGCAAACCACTCTAGTATCTTTGCAAAGAAAACACTCAATGGGGTGACAGAGAGTATGACATGACTGAAAAACATGAGCAGCGATAACAGTCAGTGGGGATTTTGGTATGATAGGGCATTAGAAAGGTGGGAAGGAGGAATCAAAACTTATATGTAGATTAAAACTCATAGCCTTCATCTGAGGTAGGAGTATCCATACCAAAGAAATCAATGAAATAATAATATTGAAGTCTTTATTAATTATAAAAATATAATATATGTATGATAAATATTAAGTATATATAAATAAATAAAATTTTATTCTACATATACAAATATGGTATATTAAAATTTTCAAAGCACTTTATGGTCTTGGATATTCTATGACTAAATCCATGAAAATTCATTTGAAATATTGAGAAAAATCAGTAGAGATTGCTACTTTCTTTTTAGAAATTATTTTTCAAAAAAATATTAAAACATAGCATTCAAGTGGAAAGAGATATTTCCTGATGGGAAGATCACCTAGGTGCTCTTAATTACTGATGACATTGTGCTATCCCAAGCCCAAGAACACTGCATTCTTTTCAGTGAAGCCTGCCATTATGCAGAAGAAACCAAGTGGATGAAAAATGCCTATTCTCCAATTGCTAATTGAATGGTCAGTCCATTGAGTGTTTGTTGATATTTAGTCAGTTTTCAGGATGTTCAATTCTTTGTGACCCCATTTGGGGTTTTTTTTGGCAGAAATATTAGAGTGGTTTGCCATTTCCTTCTCTAGCTTTATTTTACAGATGAGGAAACTGAGGCAAACAGGGTTAGGTGACTTGCCTAGGGCCATACAGCTAGTAAATGGCTAAGGCCAGATTTGAATTTGGGAATTGGACTCTTCCTGACTCCAAGCCCAGCACTCAATCCACTGCTTCACTTAGTAGCCCCTAAGTTTTTATACATCAGTATATATACATGGAACAAACATTGCAAATAGAAGTTGGACATATTTGAACAGGAGGAAAATAGGAATTGCATTTGATAAAATATAATGTTTTAAACAGTCCATAACATAAAACCATCCTTTTAGTCCATATTATCCCAATAGTGATCTATGGTTAGAATGCTATGACTAGAAGCAGAGAGCCAGCCTTAGCATCACAAAGTACTAGGGTCAAGGCCTACCTCTGACATCAACAGATTGTGTGACTTTGGGCAAGTCACTTAGATTCTCAATGCCCCCAGTCACATCCATAAGTTGGAGAACAAGTGATGCTCTGCATTGCTAGAGGACGTTTTATAACAATAAAATTCTATGACCCACCCCTTCCCCATCTACCTCATGGGTAACCTATGTCTCAGGTTCATGGTAACCAAGAAAGGAGTGGGCCAAAACAAGAGATGTTTTGAAGCTAGTGAGGGAAATATCACTTCCTTGCACCGATGAAATCACAGGTCCAATCTAAAAATTATTTTTGAAGTAGTTAATGAGTTTTTATTTATCCATTTATCTATTTAAAGCCTATTTGTCTCTCCCACTCTACCCCTCCCCTTGATTAGAAGAGGAGAGGGACCAGTTATGCAGCAAAAGCAAGGGATAAGAGATGGAGAGCCCAAGTGCTCTACTGGTTCCCACTGAATCTTCAAAGATTCCAGCAGGTTAAGTGCTCTGGAAGAGGAAAAAAAGCAAAAACAAGGATCACATTGCATGAGATGGTTAATGAGGAGGCTTCCTCCATCCTCAGTCACACACACACACACCCCTTCATACACTCATTTACACACCTACACATTTGTAAATGGGTCTTCATCACCAATTCAGCTCTGACACAACAAGTAATGATTAAACACTTACTATGTGCTCAATGGGCAGTTTAGTGGCACCATAGTACGTAGATCACTGGGTTTAGAGTCAGGAAGACTTACCTTTGTGAGCTCAAATCTGACATCAGACACTTACTATCTGTGTGACCCTGAGCAAGTCACTTAACCCTGTTTGCCTTAGTTTTCTCATCTGTAAAATGAACTGAAGAAGGAAAAGGAATGGCAAACCACTCCAATATCTTTGCCAAAAAACCCCAAACGGGGTCCCAGAGTCAGACATAACTGAAAATTATTGACCAATAGCAACAAAATGTGCTCAGCACTGCAATGGGCACCTGGGTACAAAAAGAAAAGTGAAATGTTCCCTGACCCCCCAGAACCTTTTTTATTTTAGACCAATATTATGAAATGGTTTTAGGTGAAGCAAAAGGCTTCCGTTGACTTCAGTTCATTTCTCCTCTTCCCTACCGACCATGCAATGTTGGAGCTGTTAAGACAGTGAACTCCTGTTCTACCTCTGTGAAATGATTACTTTGGAATGCCAGTCAAAACCCTTTAAGGTTCTTCCTAAAATACTAGGATTTTATTAAATTATTAACATTTTTGCACCATTTTTAGAACCAGAGTTTCTGTTATGTTCCATTTAATGAGCTCTGGCTTCCATGCATGGGATACTGTGTCCCAGATACTAGAGCTCACTCTCATTCATTCTTAGTGCCACAATTTAATCTGATAGCTCACAAATACTTTTTTTTCAGGTGCCTTACTCTGAAATAAACATCATTTTCAGAACATCACAGACTCACTTTCTCAGTCACT
Organism: Bettongia penicillata ogilbyi; assembly: GCA_023548195.1. Classification (NCBI taxonomy): domain Eukaryota; kingdom Metazoa; phylum Chordata; class Mammalia; order Diprotodontia; family Potoroidae; genus Bettongia; species Bettongia penicillata. The sequence continues at coordinate 2,207,816 of JAJHZJ010000062.1, read as the reverse complement.
GAATCCACCTCATTATGACCAATTAAAAAAACCACAACTCATGTTCCTAGTGGTATTCTGAGAGTCTCCCATTGTGTGACTAGCATTCATTGAGGATAGTAATCAGTCATTTTGGGTTTTTTCCCCCAAAACAATTCTCCCCATCACACATTAAGCTAAGTGACTAAGGATAGCTCCATATGAAAATAACATTACTCATTGACCCTGGAGAAATTCCAACCACCATCCAAGTCCTCCATGGAAAACCATACCAGGCTCATTTCACTCATTCAACAAAGATATTCTGAGTACCTATTATGCACCATGGGCTCCGCTAGGTGCTGTGAAAGTATAGTATAAAGCTAGGGATAATAAATGCATTTCATTTGTCCCAATTGTTGATCTGTCCTTGCTGCAGACCTTTCTCTGTCAAGAAAGATATCCCAAATATGTTTTTTTTCCTCAGTTCATATTAAGCATCTTTCACTCACCTCTAATACTTTATTCACAAGATCACAGGATTGAGAGCTGGGAAGGCACCTTAGAGATTTTCTAAACCAGTCTCCTCATTTTACAGACAAGGAAATAGACTCAGAAAGGCTGGGTCATTGTGACAAAGTCAGGATTTGGAATAAGGTCTTTTACCTCTGAGTTCAGTCTCATGCCACTGTACTATATGTCATTCTCCATCTTTGCTGGAGAGAGAACTTCCTTCATTTTCTTCCAGAGTCTTCAAATTTATTTTTTTTCTTGTCATCTCTAAGCCTCTTATCCCTAGGCACAGTTATTTTTTCCTCAAGGCTCCCCCTTATCCCCCTCTGAATATGCAAAAAATCTATGATTTACCTTTCTAGTATAGGAAGTCTCTCCAACAACAGGAAACTGAAGACTTTATATATAGATAAGGCCATTCATAATAGGATGGAGATTGTTGTGGATAGAGTATATGCAACCACTTGGCTCCCCATCTACTAAATGTTACCTCCACAAGGAAAAGTATCATAGATTTAGAGAGCTAGAAGGAACCTTAGAGGTCATCTAGTCTAAACCTCTTAATTTAAAGATGTAAATCTATGATTTAGTAGATAATCCTAGGGACTAAATCATATCAGCTGTTTCTCTCCTAACTTAGAACACACATACTCCATTCAATACTCTAAGCCATCATTTCCCAAACTAAGAACATTAGGGGGCTCAAAATCTACTAATAGAAACCATAAAATCCCGATCCTTGGAATAGAGGAGGTGAGGGAAATCAAGGAGCAAACAGGAAATTAAGCCTATCATTCCTCAAAATTGTCCCCTCATAATTATTGTTACATAATTTAATATTTTTAAGGAAAAATAGCTGCCAATGAAGTTTTCTTGGGAATTCCCTATTCACATCTCAAAGCTCAGCCCTGGAAAGGCATCTTTCTAACCCTTTTCTGTTTACATTCTATCTACAAGAATTCAGGCAACCTCCTCTTCCCCTCACAATGCAGCAGCATCTTAAGCCCATCTTAGATTCTGTCCATCCCCAGCTGTGCATGACATCTGGACATCCATTGCTACATAATAACATCTGACTTCCCTAATTGCTACCCTAGCAATGTCAGTACCCAGTGCTGGAGTTTAACAGAAAAAATGTTAAAATAGTACACTGGAAGGAACATTAGCGAATAAATGCAGGTGATATAAATGTTATTTTAAGGGCCTGGGTTCCAAACACAGTTCTGCCTAGAGAAGCCATTTCCCCTATTAGTAAAGGAGAAGTCATCATAGATAACTGCCAAGGACCCTTCCAGCTTTATTGGTGATATATGATCTTTTATCTGTTGATGAAAGCCTCTGCCAGTTCAGAAGTCCAGTGGTTAGATATACTCTGTGTAACATAAACTCTCTCAGGTGACCAACTCACTTCTATCTCCTTAATGCTCCTGGCTCCCCTTCCCCTCTGTTCTCTGTGCTCCCACTCTAGGACAAGCTCTCATTACCACCTGCCCAAGCTCTTGGCAATAGCCTCCTCACAGGTATAACCATCTCTGTTCTCTCTCCCATCCGATCCATCCTGCACAGAGCTGCCATAAAATATCTTAACTCAGTTTGACATCTGAAGCAGAATGCCATCACTCCTTTCGTGACCCTGCAGTTATTGAGTGTCTATTAAATCCGAACGAACACCTGTTGGCTGATATTAAAAAACCAGAGAGAGATGGGGACAAGGGAAGGAGAAGGGAAAGCAGAAGGAGAGGTGGGGGAGAAGCAGAGAGGAGAGAGAAAGAGACAGAAAGAGGGAGGAAGCAAGAGGGAGAATCAGGAAAAGAGGGAGAAGGGAGAAACGGAACAAGAGACCAGTTATTATTAACAATACCTATCACCATGGTAACACTATTAACAATAGACATTATTATTACCGTTTTGCAGACAAGAAGCCTGAGGCTCAGAGTGAAAGAGTGGTTTGCCCAGGGTCACCCTGGCACCAAGGAGCCAGGTCTTCCTGACTCCAAGTGAGCTCTAGGTTGTTGCTGTGGTGTCTCCAGCACCACTGTCCTCTTGGCTGGGTTAACATCATCGCCGATGCCTAGCTCACTTCCCAGATCTCAGAATGACCCGGCTCCCTGTGCAGTGATCCAGGGCAGGCTACTCAGCTCATGAGATAAGTCCAGATGATCGATTCTTCTGGTTGCTCCGTGTGTCTAAAGGAGCTGTGTCATCTTCTTTCCCAGGTATGGAGCAGTTTCAGCGGGAATGCTATGTGCTCTTACCACACTGTCCCAGCAGCTGGAGAATGAAAATGCCGTGGATGTTTTCCAGGTAGCAAAGATGATCAATCTTATGAGACCTGGAGTCTTCACAGACATTGTAAGTAATGTCTTTATTGATGACTCACTTTCCAGCCACTAACATGAATGTAAAAAGTCAAGACCCTCTTTCATTTCACATGACTGGCTGGGTTATTTCTGTGTCCATTCGTTCTTTGAGCTTTAATCAGACAGCTTGAACCTGCAAGTTCGTATCTGTTTACAGCTGGCTGTCATTCTATTGGACAGCATTCAGTTTGTTGCGTTGGAAAGAATCTTGATTTCTACCAAAATCAAAGTGTTTTGAGCAGATGGATCCATCATCCAGCAAACCTACCGACTCCAGAAACATCATTCCAAGGGCAGCTGCCACAGGGACTTTCCTTAAACATAGATCTGACCATGTCACTCTCCTAGTCAGGAAATTCCAGTGGCTCCCTATTTTTTCTAGGATAAAACTCTAGAGATTATTTTTAGCACCCAGAAAAGAGTTACAATATAATACAGTGAATACTGTGTCCCTCCAATAGAATGTAAACTCCTTGAGTGATTAGGTATATTAATTTTTGCCTTTTTTATGCCCAGTACCTGGTAGGTATTTAATAAATGCTTTGTGATTGAATGACTAATTGATTAAGGTAAGCCATCCCTAAGTCCTGCCTCCTACTGCATAGCACTAGGTGACACATCCCTTCACCCACAATACTACATGATTTTACCAAATTACCAATTGGCAATAATAGGTCATCTCATCAGTTCTAGTCCCCCCACACACACACGCACACACATACATATATATGTGAGGCTGCTGAATCCTAGCACATAGTAGGCACTTGATAAGGATTTATTGACTGGCTAGCATATGTGCGTTCCATGGTGATGGCTTCAGTCACTTTTCTGGTTCAGCATCAACCAAAACTGTATTGTTTTCTTTCCTTTTCTAGGAACAGTACCAGTTTGTCTACAAAGCAATGCTCAGCCTGGTTAGCACTAAAGAAAATGGAAATGGCCCCATGACCGTGGACAAAAATGGCACTGTGCTGATCGCGGACGAATCAGACCCTGCCGAGAGCATGGAGTCTCTCGTGTAATTGGAAAACCCTGAAGAGGCACTTGATTTGTAGAAGGAAGGAAGACCGAAAGAACTTTTTGAGGCCTTTTTTGCCAGACTCTAGGTTATACGATAACCCAGTTACTTTTTTACACTGATAAAAAGTTTTGATATTTATTTTTTGCCATTTTATGTCTTAATGGTATCCTACTGAGCATTTGCACCTCTGTTTATTTCACACAGTGAAACACAATTTTATCTCGTTTGCACTATCTCATCAGTGTTACTGCCTATAATATCTTACTGCAAAAGCAACCCCTGGTCTGACATTCCATGGCGACATACTGCTACTTTTAGTTCCATGCAGTGATGGTTTTTGTTAATGACGGTGAGCCTTGAGTCGTTGATTTGTGAATGCTGAAACAGTCCCATTCTTTTTAGCTAACAGCACTGTACTTGTCCCCAGCCCCCTCCCTTACTCTTCCAATCACTTCAGTCAATATCGTATGCCTTTTGTAGTTCAGTAGAGTGGATGAACACTGTTGTTGCTGTGTTGTTTTGTTTTGTTTTGTTTTCAGACTTTAGCAGGGGATTGGTAGCCATGTATACGAACAAGGTGTAATTGCCTCCCAGGCATTAAATGATTCCATTTGTGGTGGCTCAGGTTTCCACTGGGATAGCTTGAAGGCACGATAGCTGCTTCATACGTCCTTCACTTAACATTGGCAGTGTGCAAAACCACGTGGGACATAGGCAGCAGGTTATGGACTCCACTTCAGAATTCAGAGTTATGTCCAAATAAAGGCTAACATTACTTTCTGGTCTTTATGACAGCCATGGAGATTGTAATGTTTGTAATATCCATCGCAATGATCTGAATAAGCAACACGGTAAAATCAGGGCTGTCTAAAAAAATAGAGGTAGCAATATTTTACATAACCACGCTATTGAATACCTTTAATTCCTTTACATTAATGCTTCTTGACCATGACATCACCCCCAATGGGATGTTGTTGAATGACATGAACATTTCCTTAATCTCACTTGTTACCATTTTTGCAGGTGTGTAATTTTGAAATGAGTGCTCAAAAGTAAAGTACTGATCCATATTCCTGGTGAAGCAATCTAATAAAAACTACCTACCAAGTTAGCATTCTCCTTCTTTTCTTGCCAAACTTTTCATGATAATCTCTTAGTTAACATACCCCCTTCCAAATAAGATCTGATCTTTTTTCCTATCATTTAAAGGTTCTTAGTCTCATTTTAAGATGAAAACACTGGGTTGGCAAAAGTTGGGAACTTGGAGTTGGTTGTTGGAACTCCCACATTTGAGGTTAGCAATGAATCTGTAATTACGGTCTGTCTTTTCTAGGAGCGAAAGCAGACGTTGTACAGACACACATGTGTGTGAATGTATACTTACATCTCCGTAACTGAGACTGATATTCTCAACCATGGCCAAGAGAAGCTTATTTTATTTGACGAATCTTGGACTGTGCTCATTCTTTGAAACACAATAGAATTTTTGCCTTAATAGGAAAATGAAGAGAGCTGAGATAGTTCTGTAAACTGTTAGGTGGGAAAACCCAATCATACTTAGGAGGATCCAATTGATTTTATTTGCATGCATGAATATAATAGGGATAGCTGCTCTGAAAATGGGGAGCTGGCCTCAGAAGCACTGGGTCTGGTAAAAATAAGTTGTATGTTTAATAAAATGCTGAACCCACAGATAAGAATATCTAAGTCTATATGGCCAGGCATTTGAGAACATTAAGTGATTATCAAACTCACTTCAGTTTGGCTTTACCAAAAGGTCAACCATACAGTGATGGTACTGAGAGTTGCTTAAGGAATAACATGGTGGTGGGCTAAACCCTGAAGTGTCAGCATTTGGATGGTGCTTTCCCAAGTGAAACAGCTTTTTAGTCATTCATTACAAGCACTGATGAGGCATGCCTCGTGATCTGACCATCATACAAGCCTCAACAAGAATGATCATTATAACAGTATGGAGGTCTGCCTCACAGAGACTTCCTTTAACAGTAGTGCTTATTTGTTTTGCATATGACAGGTGGATTCAGAGACATTTTACACTCCCCCTATTGCCAACTAGTGATGTGAGGAAGTTGAACCATTGGATGTTTTGTGTTCTGTGCTGGAAATCAAAGGTCCTTCAGAGACCTATGAAGAAGGAAGGGTCTCAAATCATGGTGAGATCCAGAGATTTGAGTCCATTGAGGTATTCCATTATTTGAGTTTAGTGCATGTTTGCTTTCCATGGGCTCCTACTCATTTTAGTGTTGGTTTAGCAGAGAAGGTCCCAGTGGGAAATGAATGGTGATGGGGGATTGATTGCCTCATTTTGGTTCTCCCTCTTAACCAGCCCCCAGCCCCCATCCCTTTACAAAATAATGTTAGAGCTAGGACTCATTTTCATTTTCAGTGATTGTATTGGTAAAAGTAAATGTTGGGTGTCAATAGAAAAAATACATAGAAAGTATTCATTTCTGTATTTACTGAGGGCTCAATTCATGGAAAATAACTTTCATCTAAATTTTGTTGACCTTGGTCGTCGTTTACCTTGTGTCAAAAGAAAGAGCTAGCTAATGCATAAGCTACAAACTACATTCTAAGGGAAATTCAGAAGTTCTTGGGAATGAATCAGGCAGTGTCTGTAGCAGAACTGAACCAAAGTCTGCAAGATCCCAGTCCACTCGGAGTTACTACCCTTTGTCTTGCCAAAATAATTCATATACTTTTTCACAGGAAGATAGGGGTGTCCATCCAACTCTCCCACTTCAGCTGCTAAATACACAAGTTTGTACTATCTTCCCAATAGCAGAGAGTCTCAAAGAATGCAACCATGTTCATTCTTTGAGATTTAAGCACATGGCTTAACTACAGAACAAGGTTATTATCTCTTGCACTCAGGGGGAAAAGAAATAGCGATTGCAAATTCATGCATGCTTAACTATTTGAGAAGCTCTTTGGTGAATTTAAGCCCTAAGGAAACAGAATAACATCACAAAAACCCATCACACAAAACTGAATTGCAAAGATCAGTCCAATTGGCTATGGATTCTGGACACCTGAGAAGTGGCATTCTCAGCATATAATTGAATATTTTTCATTTGAAAGTCACATTTCTCCATTTACATTTCAAAAGGCTTGCCTACCAGTAGGGTATTGGAAAGAATGATGTTAGTTAATTTCTCCTCATTTTTAAGTCCTTTGGAGTCCATTCCAAGCAACTGAATCAGAGGTTATTTTTCTTAATGGTTCTCACCACATGAGATATTAGCTCAGGCTAATGTTTTGGAACCTGAAAAAATAACCTAAACTATTTTTAAATGACACAGCACAACTGCCCAGCTCAGAATTTCTTTGCTTTTTTTTAAAAAAAACTGATATATTTAAAAGTTAATCTAGAGATACCAGTTTTACCAAAGATACATATTACTAATTCTCAGCAAAAAATAAAATAAAACAACAAAAACCCACCATAATTTAAGGAAGGAAAATTGAAACATAGTTTGTCTTAAAGATTTAGCAGTCATGCTTTAAGATGCATTTCCAACTCCTGTGTTCTGAAGTTTCTATTCCCTTGGTGCCAGTGAACTTGTATATGAAGGGAAAATGCCTGCTTTTTTTTTCTTTAACAGCTGTAACTAGATTTCTTGCTAAACTTTTGAATTTGCCCTGAGTTGTCATTCAACGTGAGACATTTGGCTTTGCTGATATCTAGGGAGAAGACACGCAAAAATTGAGAGATGGAATTGTAATAAAGACATTTGGCCCTCGACTTTGTCTTAGCTGTTAAAAAAAACTGTTTTTAGTATTTTTGTTAAATATTTGCAAAGGGAAACATTTTCTACAGAGGATTAATTAATTTCAAGAAAAATATCTTGAGTTTTAAGAATAAACATGTCTCCAGAAGAGGAGACCATCAATTTTATAAGCTGTCACGACTCTCCCAACATTTGGGGAAGTGACTCTTTTTGTTAAGACATTTGAAACTAGCGAGCAGCCATTGTTTCTAAAGAACTCGGCCTTCATGTTGACTCACGTTTCTTTGACTTCATTTTGAAATAGCAGAAATCATTAAAATTGTAAATATTTTGTTGCTTGGATAAGCATCTTCTGGGAACTTTGTATCTATGGTATATAATCATAGAATTTTATATTTTCATATAAAGCTGATTTTTTTCTAGTTTCAACTCCTTCATAGTTTTTTTGTGGTGGATATGTGAATACAGCCTTTCTGTGTACTGAAAGTAGCACGGGCCATCATCACATTCCAAAAGAATCCAACGCCATGTTCTTTCTTTGGGGCAGTGATTGTGAAAGTTGGATTTTCTTTTTCATTCCATTGTCAGAGGGCAATAGGAATTAGGCCTAATCAGTCATTAAACACATCTGTTGCATTGGACCCATTTTGGAAAAAGTGGTGTTTTGTTTTGGGGTTTTTCCATTTTGTTTTGGGGGTTTTTTGTAACTTGAAGAATTACCTTTTTTGGTTCTGTTTAAAACTATATCAAATCATTCTATGATAGTGTTATTTAATATGTAAATTGTATTGCTATACATAAAATAAAGTATGGTTTTTTGATGTATTGGTGGTGTTTGAGCATTCTGTGACAGTGTCATTTAGCAGTTTGCTGCTACCCAATGAAAGCAATTAACTTGTCTACACTGTGTTGTAATACAGTGTTCATATTCATTCCATTCTAAGCATCAAAGCTTACGATACCCCTTCTCTTTCTCACCTTCAAGCCTGACTCTTTAACAATTGTTGACATTTAAAATTGGGATCACAGAAAGTGGTAGGGAACTTTAGAGATAATCTAATGCAGCTGCCTCAGTTGACAGATGAGGATGCCAAGATTTGGAGCTGGAGTTCTGAGATAATTGAGGCCAAGGGCTCTCAACCTTTATTGTGTCCTGGACTTCTTAGGCAATCTGGCAAAACCCACAGGACCCTTCTCAGAATGATGTTTTTAAATGCCTAAAATAAATAGTATAACCAATTATGTTGAAACATGATTATCAAAATACTTAAAAAAACAAAAACAAATTAAGAACCTGAATCCAACTCCCTCATTTTGCAAATGAGATAACTGAGACTCAGAGAGAAGGAACTTGTCCAAGGTAACCAAGGTAGAAGGCAGAGCTAGGTTATGAACCAGCCTGAAAGCAACGTACCCAGGGGATGGGATTGTGGAAAAAAAGCAAAGGGAGATCATGAAGTGGACCAAGTTTAGCACCTTCCCACTCATGAAGTCCTCTGGCTGCAATCCCAATAAACCACATTTCTTTCTTCCTTATACTTAGAATCAGAGATTTCACTCTGGAAGGGACCCGAGCTTTATTATTATCCAAACCCTTGATTTTGTAGATGAGGAAATTAAAGTCCAAAGAGATGTAGTGATTTACCCAAAGTCACCCAAGTAGTAAGTAACAGAACAAGGTCTTGAATGGAGAGGTCCATCAAATCCAACTTCAACACTCTTCCCAAAAAGTTACTTCTTTTCCCTGTTTCATTCCCTGCATGTGTAGGAATTGGAATTTGTTTTCCTAAATTTGTTTTAAGAGCCTACTATGTGCAAGGCATTTAAGGATACAAAGATAAAGAAAAGTCCCTGACCTCAAGAGTCATCTTCTAGGGATTGATAGCATCTGCCTTCAAGTTAAAATCAAGTAATCTTGCAAAGACTTGCCAAAAGGTGGTGATATACCTGTTGTCCCCTTTTAATGATGGAGCCCTTGCAAGCTAACCACTTATATTAAGTGACTTCTGGGCTCAAATGCCACTTCCTTCAAGAGACCTTTCCTGATTTCTGCCTCAAGTGCCTCCCCTTCCCCATTACCTGGAATTTATTTTGTATATGCATACATGGGTACATGCTGTAGAATGTTAGCACCTTCTATTGAGCGGGAACTATTTTTTTTTGTCTCTGTATTCCCAACACCTGGAAGTTACTTCACACTTTATCCAGTGCTTATTGATTAAGAGATTAACAATAGATTATGGTAAACTATAAGTCTACTTTGATTCTTTCCCCCTTCCCTACCATCATAGGAACCTAGATTTAGGGTTGGAAGTGGCTTAGAGCCCCTTTCCTTGTGGATTTCTTGGAATCACTGGGTCTGAGTTGATAAAATGGAAAAATTAGAGTAATAGGAACTGAGTTCAAATCCTGGTTCTACCACTATGACCCTAACTAGCTGTGTGACCTTGAGCAAATCACTTGACTTTTCTCAGATTCTTCATCTACAAATTGAGAGATTGGACCATGTAGTTTCAACGGTCATTTTCAGCTCTAGACCTATAAAGCTATTAAAATAAAAGACATAATGAAAACCGAGTCCCAGAGAGGGCAAATGACTAGTCTCTGTGTCCTGTCACATAAGGTTTTTCCTTATACTACAATTTGTGGTATGGATCCATAACTTCAGTGGTTTGGGGATTCTCTTCATTAGCGCAAATCGCAACCAATTTATATCCTCTCATCCATTAATTTCTTATCTATGTTCACTCTGAGCTCCAGATCTCTTTATACTTTCAACATCCTTGTTCTCTGTTATTTGTTCTGGCTTCTCTATCAGTCTCCTTCATTTTTAGGAGCATACTCTACTGAATGATGATAGGTCACCATTGAGTCCAACTACTTAGAGACTTGTTGGGGAAGAATAAACTAGAAATGGGAAAAAATTTTATCTGGTTTGTATTAATATAAAAATACTTTCTTTTCTGTCTTTTCAAAAGAAAGAATTGCTAACATTTTCCCCTTGTTCACAAAGGCAAATTCTCTACTTTCCCTACTGTGGAAGCATATTTTAAAAAAAAAAAAGCTACTTTTACATGAAACAGGACTGAAAGATGAGAGAGGCCAAAGGATATGCAGTAGACTCCTATATCATTCATATTTTCTTCAAGAAAAGAATTGGAAGGCATTCGATTTGGTGAACATCAAAGGCTATGATAACAATGAAACTGATTCTATTTCAAACCATAGGAAATGACTTGTAACAGATGTGGAAATCATTCCTTCCTAAATAAGCCACATGTTTGACTTGGGAATCACGTATGACTTTGACTGCATGGTAACTGAAGTCCCTTCAATTCTCAGACTCTATGGTTCTGCAAGTGCTGACTCATTAGAACAAAGAATAAAATTAGTACAGAGCTAGAAGAATAAAAAGAAGAAAAGCACAGAACATGCAGCTGAAACAATTCAATCCTGGCCTATTCACATCAATGAGAGTGATGATGAAAAAAGGGACATAAACAGAAGACGGCACTGAAACACAATATAATCATTTTAAATTGAAGTTTATGGAAGTAAGGCATTTTCCATCACAAAGAGATCCAAAGAGCCTAAACAGATAACTTCAGATACTATTTAACTTACTTGCCAAGCAGAGCAATATGGCAAAGGCCACACCAGTTTAAAACATAAAATTCATTTGTAATGTCTTATGGAGAAGGAGGATTAAAAACTAGGAGTAGTGTTACTTCATAAAACAGAGAGGTAGGGGAGGGTGTAGCTGTTTTTTTTTAAGAAGTTGATGAGAGACCCAACTAACCATAGTCATCTCAAGGTCATTTAAGGTGAAAATGTAAAGGAAGCTAACCTACAAGAGAAAAATGGGAATGATCCACAAAAATTATTATAATAAAGTGTTTTTAATCATCAAAGACTGTAACTACACCACACTTAGATATCACAAACTCAACTGTGCTTATAGATAAAAATGACATCAAAAATAAGCAGAAGTGGAGGAAAGGAATAATCCAAAAAGAAGATAGGTGGATCACATGATGAGAACATGGGCTAACCAGTAAATAGCCCAGGTACTCCACTTGGCATGCTCAATATTCCATTCTCCATCCCCTCCAACAAGGTGAACAAGAAGCGAGAAAGGCCCCTCGCACACGATGTGGGCCCCCTGTACCAAATTTATAGGGCATGGCCCCACAACACATGCTATCCTTCAAACGACCATTGGGTTTACCCTCCTTTGATTAAAGTTTTATCAATATGCCTTTTTCCTCCCACCAAAGGCAAATGAGGATTATTGCATAATGCTATGAAAGAGTATCATTAGCCCTAAAATACTAGAAGCCCATTTGAAAGAGGATGTAACTCTCATATTCTCATACGGCTTCTGCCTTCTGTTTCTCTCACTAACTCTAATGTCACCACCATCCCCATTCTTATGAATTCACCTTTGATTTGCTTAGCCCCATGGATAGCTACCATCATATACTTATAAACTTCCCATAAATGACCTAAGAGATAGCTCCTATTCTTTTTTATACCTTCTTAAAGCCCAGAGAGAACATTATTTTAGAGCAACTCAGTGCATAAATAAGATCACTTGTCTCCAATGCCAACATTTTATTGATCACTGAAGATAGAAACAATTTGAATAAATAAGTTATGGTTATTTATCTTATAACTGGTAACATTTTGACACCCCACTAAAACATAAAATCCAATATTTAACATTCACATGACTCATGAATTCTACCTAACTTGACAGTGTTTCAAAATTGACCATTCTAAGAATAACTAATATGGATGGGATGTTGTGAGAGATCCAAAATATCATTTTTCAACGAAAGGTGCATGGGAATGTGCAGTCTATTATGCACAAAAGTATTGCTAACTTCAGATTGAACTCATTATTTATTATCTTATCACTGTATCTCTTACTATGAATCAGAGCAGAATTTTCAAGTTTCTCATAAATCTTCCAACTGGATATTTTTCAGAGCAGTGAAGGTGTGGATAGGAGCTAAGAAAAGTTACAAAAGTTATTCCTAGAGTTCATTTCTTCTTGACCTATCATCACAAGTTGTACTTTTGGTACTTCTACCTTCTTATTCTAGATAAGGGTGGTTATTCCACTTGTGATTTCCTTGGTATAGACAATGCCTGGGTGAAGAAACTCCCTTTACCAAAACACCTAAGCACTTTCTTGGCAATTTACAGTCTTAGAGAGCTGCCTGAAGCATTGAGAGTAAGTGACTTGCTCAGGGTTATACAACCCATGTATTTCAGAGGTAGGAAATAAACCCAGTTCTTCTTGGGCTCAAGGATGCTTCTAAACACTATATCTCACAGTTTTCCTTCTCATACTTCTTTTTTTAATATCTTTTTAAAAATATTGCCACCACAATACTTTGTCAGTCTCACACAACCAATGTTTCTGTTCTACACCTCTTTTCCCTTCTTTCTTTGCCTCCTCTCCCTTTGTGAATTCATCTATCCCCATAACTTAAATCATCTGCATGAAAGTGCTGTCTCCCCCATTTCATCTCAACTCCCGACCTTTTGACAAGACTCCAGAAAGCTCTGAATGGCTTCTCACTGCCTGCTGGAAATCCCTACCTGCAGGTGTCACAAGTACCTCAAACTCAATATGTCTAAAACTAGACTTATCATCTTCTCCCCCAAATCTTACCATCCCACTAACTTCCATATGTCTTTAAATGGGACCACCACCGTCTCATTGTCCCCAGTGTGTAAACTCCAAGTCGTCTTTTTCTCTTTCAATCCTTTGACAAATCCTGCCATTTATACTTCTTTAATGTTTCAACTTCCTTTCGCCTCTTGCTGTATCCCCTGGAGTTGAGACTTTTATTTAGTTCTCTTATTTCTCAAGAAGATGTATATATATATTCTCTCAAAATCCTGGCATCCCAATTCTTCAACCTCATCAACTGCCAGCACCTTCCCCTTTATTCCACTTGATCCTACTTTTGACCTCATCCTCCCCCATAACCATTTATCTCCATGATTCAGAATTCTGGACCTTCTCTATCTTCCTATTCTTCTCTCTCTCCCTAGGCCTTAATCCTCCTAAACCCAATTTTCAAGTTCACCACAAACTTCCAGCTGTTTCATCCCATTCAAGTTTTACAAATCATGTTAAGGCTTAAGCCGCAGGAATTGCCTGTTGGTCCATCTTAAGGTGCATAACCCCCAATATAGAAAGTCATGGAAGAAAAGCTCCAAGTGAATGTTAACTTGTTTAGGGCATCTTCTGAATGCTTTAGATTCTGGACCACAGGCTGATCAGATTGAATCTAAAGTGACTTGGTATTACTAGTAATTAAGATGGAAATGAGAATGGATTTTTAAATAACAGAGATAAACTTTGGCTCAGGAGAATTAAGACAAATCAGCAATTCAAACTATGAACAAGCTTAATGCTTCCTTGTTCTTTGCCATAAGAGTCCTTATGAAATGGCCACCTGTAGAAGAATGAGCACCATGTCATTTAGTGATAAGTATCACAGAGTACATTTGAAGCTATGAAATCAGATACGCATTGCTCTAAGCAAGGCCCATTTAATTTAAAAGTCAATCGTTGGGAAAATCGCTTTTTCCCCCCATCCTTTTCTATGCTCTTTCAACCAAATAAAATACTCAAAGATCTCAAAACATAGATCTGGAAATGGAAGTAATAGTAAAACTTTCCTTCCTCACTCATCATAGGCCTAAGATGCAAGAAAAAAGTGACAAGCATGAGAGATTTATTCTGTGTAGCCAGGTGATGGTGTTCTCCTGAATGAATTAAATATTTGAGTGAAGGACTACTCCTCTTGAATGGTTCCCACCCTTGGAACATGGATTTACTCCTCCAGTAAGCCATCCTCTGGGTCTTATTTTCCCTTAGTCTATATCACTGCACTACTTGCCAAGGAGTTGATTAAATTCTTTGAAGTTCCGGGAATAGGATAATGCAAAGACTCTCTACTTGTCTCTGAAAAAAAGTTTCCATAATCATGTGGTTAAATTAGTAACTGCAAAGCTTATAACAAGTTGTGAATGAATCAAAACTATAAGATTCTCTAATTTGGTTCAGGCCCCAAAATGTTAAAAAACAAAAAAACAAACAAACAATTTTAGGCTGAGATGAGACCACTGTCATTCTATTTGTACCATTAATTGGTTTATTCCTTTTTGTTGCACACACACCCTCGTTGCGCCCCCCCATTTACAAATAAGGTAACATTGAGCTTGTTAGCAATGAGATCAGTTGGGTTTTATCTAAATTAAATTGCCTTTATTAATAATTTCAGTAGAAATTGGAACAGATTTTAAATAATATAAGTTAACTTTGGCATAAGAAATTGTTATCTCTAGGAAAAAAAGAGAAACTGGTATGTGTGTGTGCATAAAAGCCTAACTACGTTCCGTAATAGCAACGCAAGCTGTCAGTCTGGTGGTATCTATGTAGTTGACTCCCCTGGGTCCTAGAAGAGCTGTGACTGCAGTGGTGGCAATGCCAGTAGCCCCATTCTCTAGTGCTCCACCATCTCAATACTTTCTCAAAAATCTACGTCCTATAATCCCCCTGTTGTTTGATAGCTGTAAAAGCTGCCAAAGGCTGAAGTGGAGCAGCAAGTAACAGTAACAGCCAAGTCCCCTTAGCTACTCAAACCATCTACCTGTTGTTCACATTCAGTCTTTCTCCATGTTCTCCAGTCTCCCTCACAAATCATATGTCCAGCTACCTCAACTCAGTACTCTCCCCCATTCATTCTTGCCAAAGGAATCTAAGAAGTTCTGTTCTGACAAGGGGAACATTAATTCCCACCATGTATTTCTTGTGTTCCCGAGCACCAGGGTTATACCTGTATAAAAAAGGGAAAGTTAGGAAGCCATATTTGTTTCTGCTTACTGCTCCAAGATTTGTAGTATCTCCCATCTCTAGCCCTCCTGAGATCTTGATCAGCTGTTAGAATACAATAAATTTTACTTAGACACATCAGTTTTGCATATGCAGTCTTGTTACTTTCCCAACATAGATGCTAATTTGTCACAGAATTATTCATTTTAAAAGTATTTTTCTGCTAATTTGGGGAACAGTATACAATAGCGAAAACACTGAAAATAACTTTGAAAGACTCAAGAACTATGATCAATGAAATAAACCATAAGGACCCATGATGAGACATGCTACAGACCTTCTGAAATAGAGGTGATGGATTCAGGGTAAAGAATGAGACATATTTTTTTGAATGTAGTCAACAGGAATTTTTTTTACTTGATTATGCTTATTTGTTATAAGAGTTTTGTTTTTCTTTTTTTCTCAGTGGTGAGTGGTAGGTATGAGGAAGAGAAAACTTATGTTTCTTTTTTTATATATAAATTTATTTATTGAACATTTTACATTCATTTTCACAAAATTTTGGGTTCCAAATTTTCTCCCCATTTGTCCCTTTCCTCCACCCCAATACACCAAGCATTCTAATTTCCCCTATCACCAATATGCCCTCTCTTCTATCATCCCTCCTTTCCCTTGACCCCATTTTCTCTTCTGTCCTGTGGGGCCAGATAACTTTCTATTCCCCATTTCCTGTATTTCTTATTTCCTAGTAGCAAGAACAATACTCAATAGTTGTTCCTAAAACTTTGAGTTCCAACTTCTCTGCATCCCTCCCTCCCCACCCATTCCCTTTGGGAAGGCAGGCAATTCAATATAGGCCATATCTGTGTAGTTTTGCAAATGACTTCCATAATAGTCATGTTGTGTAAGACTAACTATATTTCCCTGCATCCTATCCTGCTCCCCATTATTTCTATTCTCTCTTTTGATCCTGTCCCTCCCCAAGAGTTTTGACTTCAAATTGCTCCCTACTCCCACTGCTCTCCCTTCCATCATCCCCTCACCCTGCTTATCTCCTTCTCCCCCTCTTTCCTGTATTGTAAGATAGGTTTTCATACCAAAATGAGTGTGCATCTTATTCCTTCCTTTAGTCGAATATGATGAGAGTAAACTTCATGTTTTTTTCTCAGCTCCCCTCTTTTTCCCTCCACTAAAAAGTCTCCTGCTTGCCTCTTCTATGAGAGATAATTTGCCCCATTCCACTTCACCCTCTCTCCTCCCAATATATTTCTCTCTCACCATTTACCTTAATTTTTTTAGGATACGATCCCATCCTATTCAATTCACTCTGTGCTCTCTGTTTCTGTGTGTACGTGTATGTGTGTGTGTGTGTGCACATGCTTGTGCATGCGTGTGTGTATTATGTGTGTGTGTGTGTGTGTAATCCCACCAACTACCCAGATACTGAAAAGTTTCAAGAGTTACAAATATTGTCTTTCCATGTAGGAATGTAAACAGTTCACCTTTGATAAGTCCCTTATGACTTCTCTTTGCTGTTTACTTTTTCATGCTTCTTCTCATTCTTGTGTTTGAAAGTCAAATTTTCTTTTCAGCTCTGGTCTTTTCATCAAGAATGCTTGAAAGTCCTCTATTTCATTGAAAGACCATTTTTTCCCCTGAAGTATTATACTCAGTTTTGCTGGGTAAGTGATTCTTGGTTTTAGTCCTAGTTCCTTTGACTTCTGGAATATCCTATTCCATGCCCTTTGTTCGATTCCTTAATGTAGAAGCTGCTAGATCTTGTGTTATCCTGGTTGTATTTCCACAATACTGGAATTGTTTCTTTCTAGCTGCTTGCAATATTTTCTCCTTGAACTGGGATTTCTGGAATTTGGCCACAATGTTCCTAGGAGTTTCTCTTTTTGGATCTCTTTCAGGTGGTGAATGGTGGATTCCTTGAATACTTATTTTGCCCTCTGGTTCTAGAATATCATGGCAGTTTTCCTTGACAATTCCATGAAAGATGATGTCTAGACTCTTTTTTTGATCATGGCTTTCAGGTATTCCCATAATTTTTAAATTGTCTCTCCTGGATCTATTTTCCAGGTCAGTTGTTTTTCCAATGAGATATTTCACATTATCTTCCTTTTTTTTCATTCTTTTGGTTTTGTTTGGTGATTTCTTGGTTTCTCATAAAGTCATTAGCCTCCATCTGTTCCATTCTAATTTTGAGAGAACTATTTTCTTCAGTGAGCTTTTGAACCTCTTTTTCCATTTGGCTAATTCTGCTTCTGAAAGCATTCTTCTCCTCATTGGCTTTTTGAACCTCTTTTGCCACTTGAGTGAGTCTATTTTTCAAGGTGTTATTTTCTTCAGCATTTTTTTTGGATCTCCTTTAGCAAGGTATTGACCCATTTTTCATGCTTTTCTTGCATCTCTCTCATTTCTCTTCCCAGTTTTTCCTCCACCTATCTAACTTGATTTTCAAAATCCTTTTTGAGCTCTTCCATGGCCTGAGCCCATTGGATATCTATTTTGGATGTTTAGGATACAGAGGCTTTGACTTCTATGTCTTTACCAGATGGTAAGCATTGTTCTTCCTCATCAGAAAGAAAAGGAGAAAATATTTGTTCACCAAGAAAGTCACCTTCTATGGTCTTATTTTTTTTCCCCTTTTCTGGGCATTTTCCCAGCCAGTTACTTGACTTCTGAGATTCCTCTCCACCTCCGCCTAGATCTGTCCAGCTAGTGCCTGGGGTCTGAGATTCAAATGCTGCTCCCCAGCCTCAGGGCTTTCAGTGGCAGGCAGGGCTGCTATTCAGGGTAAGATTAAATTCAGGTGTTCAGGTGGGGGCAGGGCCGCCTCTCAGGCTCAGTTCCCTCAGGGGGTTTATGCAGAGACCTTCAGTAATGGATCTGAGGTCCTGTCTGCTCTGGGAGCTCCTGGCCACCACTGCCTCTGCTGCTGCCTCCTGAGGGGGCCTGAGTTATGGAGACACCCTGCTCCCCTCTCGGCCAGCCCAGAAGTCTCTCTCACTGACCTGTAGTGCCTGTGGGTGGAGGGACCTTCGAGGCCACTGGAGGTTCCGTCCCTGAAGCCTGCTCAGACCTGCTCCTCTTGGTGCTGCATGGCCAAGGCAGGGCTGGGTTCTGCTCCAGGTCCAGTGCTCAACAGACCTTTGGGGTCAGTTCTTTAGGGCTCTCTGGAACAGAAATCTCCTCCACTCTGTTGCTGCATGGCTTCCACTGCTCCAGAATTTGTTGGGAGTTCTTTTCACAGGAAATTTATGGGCTGTGGGTTCGGAGCTAGCATATGTAAATCTTTCTACTCTGCCATCTTGGCTCCTCCTGAAAACTTATGTTTCTTAATTGTAAAAGTAAAATTTAATTTAAAAAGTAAAGTTCAGGTGTACAATGAGTAGGTAAACCTGAATTGCATCTAATTCATTTGGGGGAAATTCCTATGCAACTAGAAAATACCACTAATTCACTAGGCCACGTATCCTCCTTTGGCCTAACTTTCCTTCTTTTGAAATCTCAATGGGACAACTTAGCAATTCAACTTTACATTGTCCTCTCCCTTCAGATCCCTTACCATTTAGTCTATCACTTTTCAGACTGGCCACAATTCACTCATCAACCATTTACTACTCCTTGGGCCTGATCCAAAGTCACTTAAATGTACCAGTCCCGATCTCACCATCTTGTCCATAAAGATACCATGAGGGACATGTCATTTTCTTTGATGAAATAAAGGTATCCCGTATTCATGGCATTCCCTTTGTTTACCAAAGGCTCATAGATTTGGAACTGGAAGGGCCTTAGAAGTTATTGAGTCACACCTCATTTTTCTAATGAGAAAGTGAGACTCTCATATGTGGTCACTTGCCTAGTGTTGCCCAGCGATAGGAGCACCTAAGGTGGTATTCAAATCAAAGTCTACCATACTTCAACACTCCACCCACTAAGTGATTAATACCTCTGTCAGAGAAAAAAATACGGGGTAAGTGTACCCTAATGAAATCCAGATAAACTCTCAAAGGCTTTAAAACAATCAGTCAGTAAAGATTTGTTAAATATTTGCTATGTACCAGGGACTGTACTGAGCCCTGAGATTACAAAGAAAGGCAAAAAATTGTCACTTCCCCCAAAGAGCTTACCTTCCAATAGTGGAGACAACATGCAAACAACTATGTACAATGTACCTGTGGGAGGAAGAGGCTGGAATCTCTCATCACTTATTTTACTATACTGTTTAATTAAATGTCTATGATTTTGAACCAATATGTCCCCTAGGGTCAGCTAGAAGGAGTGCCAGGCCTGGAGTCAGAAAGACCCATCTTCCTTAATTAAAGCTCAGCCTCAGACACTTACTACCTGTGTGACCCTGGGCCAGTCACTTAACCATGTTTGCCCCAGTTTCCTCAACTGTAAAAAAAAGCTAGAGAAGGAAATGGCAAATCACTCTAATATCTTTGCCAAGAAAACCCCAAATGGGGTCACAAAAAGTCGGAAATGACTAAAGTGACTGAATAATGTGTCCTCTGATTGACTAGTACAATACATATATAAGTGGGGCTGGTGAGTGGACACCAAGCCAGAACATACTTTATAACTGGGGTAACTTCAATGGATCCACATAAGGGCAAAATCCCTGGTGCTATATTCCTTTTGGCATTCTTCTTTATTTCTATACCAGTGAATGAGATAGAGATAGAAAAACTCTATAGTCCAATCTTTGCTACAGTATGAAAATTCTTTCAGATCATGACTTTTGTCTCATTCCTGTACTCTCCTTCTGTTTTTCTTAACTTTAATATGGGGCAGCTAGGTGGTGCAGTGGATAGAGTACCAGTGCAGGAGTCAGGAGGACCTGAGTTCAAATATCACTTCAGACACTTGACACTCACTAGCTGTGTAACCTTGGACAAGTCACTTAACCCCAATTGCCTCATCCTGGGTCATCTCCAGGCATCCTAATGAATATCTGGTCACTGAGTTCAGATGGCTCTGGAAGAGAAGTGAGGATGGTGACCTGCACAGCCCTCCCTCACTCAAAAACAAAGTCAAGTGCAAATCATGTCATCATGTCTCTGATGGCATGGTCTTCTTCAGCAACAAAGGATGAATATACACACACAATTTTAACATAACAGGAATAACTAACAGGAATGGTGAATTTTCACCTTCACCTTCAAAGCCATATTTCTGGTCCTAGGGAGTGGAGAGAAGCAATAGTTTAAATCCTGAAAGTGGCAGAGATGAGTAAGGTGTACATGATTAAACTTGGCAAAGCATTGGGACCAGGGTAGGTGTGAAGTAGGGTCAAGGGATGAGGTGAAGGGAGGCTATCAAACCAAGCAGGGCTAAGGCTGGGGTTAAGTCCCTGGCTATAGTAACTGCAATTCAATGCTAAACTTTAATATTTTTAAAGACTCTTATTTTATTGGAGTGAATTCTCTCTGAAAAGGATTGAATCACAACCTCTTCAAACTATACTAATCAGTTCTCATGACTTTTTTTGTTGGTTAATCCTTCCAATTGTGTCTGACTCTCTGTGACCACATTTAGGGTTTTCTTGGCAAAAATATTGAAGTGGTTTGCCATTTCTTTCTCCAGCTCATTTTACTACTGAGGAAATTGAGGCAAACACAGTTAAGTGACTTGCTCAGGGTCACACAGTCAATAAGTGTCTCAGACCAGATCTTCCTGACTCCAAGCCCAGTACTCTATCCGATGCCACACCTAGCTGCTTCTCAAGTTACTATAGTCAAAAAAAAAAAATCTGACATGCCAGTACTGGGGTGATGAACTTCTCGAACCCTTTTAGACTGGTCCTTTGACAAAACATACACTCTCCACCATTGGGCCTGTGCTTAAATACTTTCCATATGGGGAAGACCTGCCAGACTTTGTACTCCACTGAGTACGTGGTCTTTGAGAATCCAAGACCATTTCCTCACTATGATGAGATATCGGAGCAGCATTTTGTTGGAGGATTTAATTTTGCACATATTCAAAGTGATCTATGATCTTGTTGATGTGAATATCCCCTCAAATAATGCCAATCACAACCCATTCATGCCTTCTGTGAGATTCTTGTCTTCTTTCATAACTTTGCCATTGGTGAACTATGCAACGTGTTGGGACATTAATGTCGAGAGGACACCAGTAAAATTTATGGGCTGTCCAAGAATTATCCCTCATTCTTGCTTTATGAAAGGTCTATTTTCCATTTTGATCATCTTTGATTCTGTATCTTTTTTAAAATCCCAGAGGAAGGAAAGGGGGGGAGGTAGGATAGAAATGAATATATTCCATCGTGCAATTTTCACCTTGGAAAAAATTCCTGTGGTTTCTCAAAGCTCTTGCAAATATGAAGAAAGCCTCATTCTTCTGGTGTGATTAATCCTTCTGTGCCTACAGAGAACAACAAAGACACATGAAGGTTAATGACTTGCCTGCCATCACATCGTCAGTGATGTACTGATCTGAAAAGGGAACCACTAGGATCCCAAATCTAACTTCTAAAGCTCCAGACCAGCTCAAAAAATGTTGCTTCCTTTTGTACTATTCCAGATGCCTTTCCCCAGAATGGGGAAGAAATTAATTCATTTACCCTCAGAATAAAACTTTAGAAAAGATGCAACTAAAGCTTTTGCTTGCAGTGATAGCTGTGGATCCTAATAGTTAAGGCAGCACTAATACTCGCCTTATAAATCTCAACAGGGAGAGAAAGTAGGGCTATTTTGGCTTGCCCATGTCTACCTGTTATACTACTTGCCTCCAGATGGGAATGAAGGGAAAAATTCCACCAAAAAGCCCAGTCATTCAGAAAGTTTGGAGTGGTGGAGGGAATATGCAATAGGTCTGAGTATTAGATATGAGTTCTGCTGAGTCCTCTCTGGCTCAAAACTAAGTTGATAACTTCTAGCCAAAGGAAATTATTAAAGTCAATGATGCAACTACATATAAAGACTGTGGAAATTTCTATTTAGAAGTTATTCCCCCAAGTAGCAAAGATGGAGATAAATTAATAATGGTTAAAAAATATAAGGATCATTAAATAAAACCTAAATGAGATTCACCTTCCTTCAAGCTTTTTGGCCATAGGATCATAGATGTAGAGCTGGAAAGGCTCTTAGAGGTCTCATCATCCAGGATCCAGGAAGCAAAGTGAATTCCCTACATTCACATATATATTAAGTGGCAGAGTGGGGGGGTCCATCTCCAGTTGTTTTTATTTATATTGCCATGGGACTCAGATGGTTCTGGAGGGGAACGAAAAGCTGGTGACTTTGCATAGCCCTCCTTCATTTAAATCCAATTCATTTGCAAGTCATGGCATCATCTTCCTGATGTCATGGTTCTCTTCAAGAGAGAATGAAGGACAAACACCAAGAGGTGGAGCCCAGTTTGGGCCTCAGTTTCCTCATCTGTTCAATGGGAATAATGTTACTTACTTACATCTCACAGTGTTATAATGAAGAAAGAATGTGTAAATCTCAAATTGCTATCCAACATCTACTATGAAGCTGAACACATTTGAGAGTCAAATGATTAACAGTTATTTGGGGAAAAAAATGTTTCCCAGGTCTGTATCTGACATTAGATGTTACGAAGAGACTAAGAGGTCAGTAAAAAATATTGTTCAAATATGGGTCAGATGGAAGAAGGAATAGACTTGTTTTGTTGCCCAAGAGGGCAGGGTTCAGAAATGTTCAAAAAAGATAATTTAGGATTGAAGTATTAATTACAGTCATGTAAAAGTGGAATACACTCCCTTAGAAGGTGATTGACTTCTCTTGCCTGGAGGTCCACAGATGAACACTTGTTGCAATGTAATGGAGATGTTTGTTCAGATATAAGTTGGACTATATGGGTGCTTAACTCCCTTCTGACTAGGAATCTGTTTAATGGGCAGAACTCAACATAGACATTTCACAAGATCCTGAATTGGTTGAGATTACATTCAAAGAACCACTGATTAAAGAACTCACTGCAGTGACCAAGGAGGATCCACTCACTTTTTTAAAAGACTCCTTTGTAAAGTCAGAGATTACTCCCATTTCTGCTGCCTAGCTCCGATATCTACATAATTGTTTACATGTTGTCTCCCTGTTCAAATATAAGCTCCTTGAAGGCAAGGGCTATTTCATTTTGTTTTGTTTTGCTCTTCTTTTGTCTGAATCCTCAACATTTAGCATGGCACCTGGCACATAATAAATTGATAGTAAGTGCTTGTTGACTGTCTAAAGACAGGATCCTAGGAAAACACATAGCATACCCACATAAAACTTCCAAAAGTAAGGCTTCAAAATTTGCCTCTGCCTTTTGGTTTAGATTATTTGTGAGTTCTCTAAATGGTCCCAGAAGTGAACTGAATGCAACTCTATTCGGCATTTAGTCTGATGTCTAAGGCACTGTGTTAAATGAAGTGGTGACAGAAAAACTCTATTCGATTGAACATTTTTATTAACAACTTGGATTAAGTCATGAGAAGATGCTTATCAAATTTGCAGATGAGACAAAGTTGAAAGAGAAAAAAATAGCATGCTGGGTGGCAGAATTGGGATTTTAAAAGTTCTAGACAGGATGGAATCCTGGTCTTAATCTAATAAAAATGAAATTAAAATATAAGTAGTGACAAATGTAAAGTCCTTCACTTACCTTCCAGCAGTGAATCTCAGAACTGGATGGGAGAAATCTAGCTAGACTTATGTGGAAAAGGCATGAGGGTTTTAGTGGGTTGCAAACTCAACATGAATGAATAGTGTGATATGGGAGCCAAAAAGGCTACATTAGTCTGGTTTACAAGAATCCCAGTACTCAGAACCCAAGAGGTGACAGTCCCAATGGCCTCTGCCTTCATGAGATCACATCTGGAATACAGTATTTCCTTTCAGATGTCACATTTTAGTGAAAACATTGATTGTCTATCCTGATGATAGGACCAAAGGAGGGTAACCAATTGAAGCTGGAGAAGACTGAGGATGGGACCTAACTTCTGTCTACATATATTTAAAGTTCTATTCGATGGAAGTAGAATTAGGCTTATTTTGCTTGACCCAGGGGTCAAAATTGAAAGCAGTGATTTGAAACTGAAGAAAGGCAGATTAAGGCTCAGTGTGAGGAAAAATCTACTGACAGAGGATTCCAAAAATGTATTGTTCTCTAGCACCACTAAGACCTCTTTGAACTTTGGATCTATGATATGTATATCTATGATTCAGTGACCTGGTACCTTATGTTATTGATGAAATTACTAGAGGGAAGGACCATTCATTCTCCTGGGCAACAAACTGGCATAATGGATAGAATGCCAGGTCTGGAGTCAAGAAGATAAATCTTCCTGAATTCAAATCTGGCCTCAGACACTTACTAGCTGTGTGACCTTAGTCAAGTCTTTTAATCCTGTTTGCCTCAGTGTCCTCATCTGTAAAAGGAACTAGAGAATTAAATGAGAAACCACGTTGCCAAGAAAACCTCAAGAGTTGGGCAGGACTGAAAAAATGACTAAACAAAAAACACATTCACTCTTCAACCCTGAAAATCTTACTAATAGGAAGGAAGAGATGGCAAGTTACTATGTCTGAGGTCACGATTCTATTGGAAAGAGAATTCGTGATTTGTGCTGGAGATGATCCACAAAATGATACAAGTCAATGAACATAAAGTATTCCTGGTCTTCTAAAACTTTTCATGAGACATTAATCACAAATTTGATAGCCCTCTTAATGTGGTGGCTGCCAACAGAATGCCAGCAATTCTAAAAAATTGGAATTTTTGATCTACCATCTCACAGCATCTCTACCATTGGGTATAGCATCCTACAATTCTACCCTGGAGAACTAAAATTGTATCTTCATGGTTAACAATAAGACTATCTATGACATGTCATATATGTTTTCTTTCTCTAGTCTCAATTCTCAATTTTTTTAGTCTCGACGCCTTTAGTCTCTTACATATTATTGAGGATCTCCCAAAGAGTTTTTGTTTATGAGGATTATCTCTATTAGTATTTACCATATTAGAAATTCCTTGTATTCTTATGAGAGTAGTTTTGACTTCAAAGACCCTTTGAAAGGGTTTCAGGAACTCTTAGCAGTTCCTGTATCATACTCTGAGAATCACTGTCCTACACAAACTTGAATCAATCAGTCAGTAAGAATTTTTTAACTTGAATATACCTTGCCTTCCACAGTGATGAACTTGGCAGAAGATGAATAAGCTACATTAGATACAGCTGGATTACATTTGACCTGTTAAATGCCAGATAGGTATTCATGCTTTTGTGCTTAATACAGAGAATGTAATAGAGATCCATCACCTTATTCATGTCATAGTTTTATTTGCCAGTCTGGTGAAGTCTGTGGGTTACTTCTCAGAATGACAATTTTAAATAATCGAAGGAAATGCCAAGTTTCAATTAGAGGTTAGTGAAAATAATGGTATTTTTTCCCATTTGAGTTCATGGAATCCCTGAAATTTATCCATGGCCATGGGTTAAGAAGCTCTGACCTAGAGGAAGGAAAGTTTTTTGAAGAGGAGAGAAAATGTGGCTGCCTTGGGAGACTATGAAGAAATGACATAACATCCTACTGTTATGGCTATCAAAGCTGATAATAAGTAAAAATGCTGATATTACTAACTTATAATCATGTATTTACTGATGAATTCCCTTTGTGAGATGAAAAACAGAATGTGTAAGAAGACAATGAGTTGCACACAATTCTATTTGTTGGTGTGAAAAATCAGCATGTATTTGCTCCTGTGATGAATGAATCCAATATGGCAGCCTCTAAGCCCTCTACAACTATATTCCTTTGAATTCTTCTACTACCATCGTTTCCAAAGCAAAGGGCTAATTTTTTATCCTTCCTGTTTTAATAATCCAAGACAATATAAGTACCCCCTCATATTCTTCCCAAATTAAATGTCTATTCTTTTCCATATCCAAACAGAATATAACGTACTTTTACTAATAAAATATCAGCCTATTTTCTCCCCTTCCTAGCTACTACAACTTCCAAAGATCTTTTGTATATTAAATGAAAGTTGTTTTGGTTTGTTGGGGTTTGTTTGTAATGAAATGCTATCAGTCTGGGGCTAAGGGAAAGTCACCTGGGAGCCATCAGTATTTCAGCCACATCTTCCTTTCTTCTGGAAAGGTCTACAGCATTGAGACTGATCAGGTTTGTATCTCTAATGAAAATCTGGAAGGCCTTTGAGTTAGTACCCCATGCTCAGATATTAAGGGAATGTTGAATAGGGGCAAAAAAAAATGATCTGGAGAAAGGATTTTTAACTTTGTGTGTGCCATGACCCTTTGGGAAGTCTGATGAAGCCTAGGGACTCCTTCTCAGAGGCATGTTTTCAAATGCCTAAAATAAAAGATTTAGGATTACAAAAGAAACCAATTATACTGAAATGATAAGGTAATTTTTCACGTTCAAGTTCATCGACCTCTTGAAATCTATCCATAAACCCCTGGGGGATCTGTGGATTTCAAGGTAAGAACCCTTAATCTAGAAGATCCTCTAAGAGAATGTGGGCTCCTGGAGGGCAAGGATTGTCTTCTCATTTTTACTTTTGCATTCTTTGTGTTTTTTCAGTTCATCTCATACATATTTATTAAATGAAGCAGCTAAGTAATACAGTAGATAGAGTACTGGACCCGGAGTCAGGACGACCTAAGTTCGAATCCAGCTTCAACATCTATTAGCTGTGCAACCCTGGGCAAATAACAACCTCTGCTTCAGTTTCCTCATCTGTAAAATAGGAATAAGAATAGCACCTACCTAGAAAGTGAATATCAAATGAGATAATAATTATAAAGCATTAGCATAATGTTGCACTCATATATTATTGCTAGATTCGAGGGGCTATGTTCAAAGAAGTCACTTAATGAAATCTGTTGAATTCAGTCCCTCCCTTTGCTCATAATTCTATGACACAAAGAATATGTTGGTCATGTTTTTACATTTCCTCCAAACACCCACCATGGTGCTCCATAGCTTGGAGGACATATCTCCAAAAGTAAACCTTTTTACATCTCATCTTTTTTTCCTGAATTTTCTTCCTTTCTTTACAATTATATTAATAAAAGACAACCCTTTCTCCCATTCCTTCATTTACGATCATCTAAGAACTTAAGATTATATATTATTTTATCATTCTTATGACCATCTATGGAGAAGGTAATGAAAGTATTATTATCTCCATTTTATGCATAACAAAATTGAGATAAAGGAAAGTTAAGTGAATTATCCAGTATCAAACAACTAATGAGTTATAAAAAGCAAGAAAGAAACCTGATATTCTAATCATATAAATGTAGCATCTGCTTGGCAAAGGATGAGAAACTCAAGCAGATATTTTCCCAGATTTCACATCTGGTGATGTCTTTCAATTTGGATTTCTTCAGCTGTGCTATTGGAGACTTCTGGGAGAGAAGTTAGAAGTCTGAGTGGAGCAGATATTTTGGTTCTCCACCCCATGTTTCCCATGGGGTGAGCAGAGTTAAGCAGGGCTCCTTATCTGGGTGCCAGCTCTTCTTCTCCTTCCTTAGCAATCCAATGAGCTCCAATTGAAGACAATGGGAATTGGAAGCTGAGAATTGGCCTCCCCCCAAGCAGAGACTCAGAGGGGCTGCTGGTGAGACAAGAAAACAGTAAGAATATTCTGGTCACACCTATACTTTTAGGAATATCACTTATTTGGGAACTGTGCATTTTTCCCCTCCCTTGGATGATAAAGAGAATTGGTGCCAGCTGCCTAGCTCTGTGAAGATGGTGGACATTCTTCTCCTTTGGAAGAGGGCCAAGTACAGAAGGAGAAGTTGATTTGGACTCAGCAGCCAGTGACACAAGCTCCTGCTTCCCATCTAAACAAATTCTTCGCCCACCCCATTGCTTATTTTCCTTTCATTGCTACCATTTTATCACCTCGTTCGTATATCTAGTAGGCCTTGTCTCTATGATTAAAGCTACAGCAGGGGGAAGGTTTAGAGGGGTGCAATCTCCTTGTGTAAGTGCTACATGAGGTGACCCTCAATGTTACAATAACGTATATTGTCAACACTGAAAAGGACCTTAGTTCATCTTCTTTACAAATGAAAAAATAGAGATGAAGAGACATGGTTTTCCCTAATACAGATGGTTGGTGGGAGAGGACAAGCACCTAATTCTATTGACTTCAAGTACTACCCTCATTCTCTTTTACTTGTACATCTTCAATTTTAGATAAAGAAATGATCCTAAGGTCGTACTTTACAAGTTTCTGCATTCAAATAAGATTCCAGCCAGACTCTTATTGTATGATGGATATAAAAGAGCTTTTGTTGAAATGCTTGGAAACTATCATGCAAAGGATTTTAATCAAGCAGTTTCTGCTTCCCCTTCATGCTTGGGATCAGTATCCTTTCCTGCAGGCTTTTGGGCACTTTTCACTCTCCATGGAACTAAGTTATTCATACAATGCAACTTACATCTAAAACCATTTCTGGAGTGCCTATGAGTTACTTCAGTTCGGTTCTTTGGACTTAATCACAAAGCACATATCAATAAGTAACAGAAATTATTTTCCAAATAATATGAAACAAGATAATGAGGCAATGGTGTCATTTATTGAGAAGTTTTAAGCATATAATAATTTATCTTCCTAAAGCATAGATCTGACATAAGATGTTACACTCAAAAACTCAAGTGGCTCCCAATTGCCTCAAAGATAAAATATGAACCACTCCATTATAAGGTGTGAATCCTGTCACACAACTAGGACTAACCTGTCTTTTCAGGCTTATGGCACATTGTTTTTTCTTTACACATTCAGTTGCTTGTTGATCCCCATATAGAAGATTCTACATCCCCTTCCTATGTCTTTGGACAGGCCAGCCCCATTTTCTAGAATCCATTCCCTTTTCACTTTCAATGTGTAGATTGCTTCGTTTCCTTCGAGGCATCATTCAAGTTCTTCTTCCTCTATAAAGTCATTTTCTGATCCCCACAACTGTTAGTAAATCCCCACCTCAACTGAAGTTATTTTCTATTTCTATTATCTATTTACTTAAGTCATTCCTTCCCTCCACCCCCACTAGAAGAAAAGGGCCTTAAAGGCAAAGATTATTTTTATTATCTTTATATCCCCAGTACCTAACACTTAGTAGGTGCCTGGCACTTAGCAAGTACTTAGGAAACAATATTGAGCTAATAAATGAATGAACGACCTTGAAGTTGAAGTTGAAGACAGAGATTACAATGAGAAAATAGAACCATTGAGTAACTGCTACTTTCCTAAGAAGCTTGATTGTTCAGAGAAAGAGGGAGATGAGAAAGGAGCTGGGTCAAGGTTAAAAAAAGGCCTTGTTGTTTTTGAGATGTTGTGGGGATATAAAAATGTTTCTTGGGTACATGAGAAGACAACATGCAGGAACAGCCCTTGGAAGAATGAGGCCTGGTGGAAAAAGAGAATTTCAGGTAACAAAAAGAGGAAAAAGCAGAAATGAACAAGGGTAGTGAATAGATAAGCCCTTTGGCAGCAGAGATTTTATATGAAGGAATAATGGGAGAAACGATTGAAAGATAGGCTAGAGGACAAATTGTAAACGGTCTTCGAGTTTAAATTGGATCTTGTAGGTAATTAGAAACCATTCAAATGCCTTGAAGTCCCAAAGAATCCTTCGGTGTCACTGTCAGAGATGACTATTACACTAAATGACCAACGATCTAAGCCAACGCTGTCTTATGTATTCATTCCTTGGAATTATGTCTGCTTCTCTAAGACAGATCAGAATTTTCTTGTTCATCTCTGGAAGTCAAACTCAGATTAAGCATCCTGAAATCTAAATGGTAAGATTTAAATAAAAGTGGCACAGCTTCCTTTTTAGCTGTAAGTCAGAGATAACT
Organism: Bettongia penicillata ogilbyi; assembly: GCA_023548195.1. Taxonomy (NCBI): domain Eukaryota; kingdom Metazoa; phylum Chordata; class Mammalia; order Diprotodontia; family Potoroidae; genus Bettongia; species Bettongia penicillata. The sequence goes on along the minus strand of JAJHZJ010000062.1, from coordinate 2,177,469 downwards.
GTGAATCTTTTTGCGTGCATCTGGGGATTAAATAGCATTATAATTTTAAGCTTCATTGAAATACCTTCAAGTCTGAGGCATCTGTTAACTCCGCGGGGTTTAGGTTTAGACATATTTTAAAATCAAGTTCAGACACTCACTTGGTGACATAGAGTAACTTTTTTATAAGTTTTAGCTGAAGAATGATTACTTGAAAGTATTAAATTACCTCATTTTAATTCAAATGACTACTTGAATCTAAAAACGTGGACAAATCCTTTATAGGCTAATAAAATATATTAATTAGGGGACCCTTTATTTGTATTCATCTGTATTTGTATGTAGTGTTGCCTTTGAAGAGATACTTCAGTGTACCTGTGATCTCAGCCATGTGGGTCCTCCCTCTGATGTAGAAATTACAGCCTGTCCACACTTCAGATTGGACAACTGTCCATGTGGGAGGGAGGGGTTCTACAGAAAACCTTAAATAGGTCATTTCAGTTCTCTGGGCCTCAATTTCCTCATCCCTGAAACAATGGGTTTGGATTTGATGGCTGCTAAGATTCCTTCCAGTGATAGAGCTCGGATCTCTCCTAAATTCTTTAAAGGAATTACTTGGTGTATTGGAGGACATTTTAAAAAGTCTTTTAACATTCCAAGGATACCATGATAACTCTTAGGCTATCAGTCCATGCACACACATACACAGACACACACACAGACACACACACAGACATACACAGAGAGAGACACACCCAGACACAGACACACACACATACACACTTCTCACCTCTTGCTCTGGACAGAGTTATCAGATCAAACCCATTAATTACAGGGAGGGTCATCAAATGATTACCCTACCACATACATCAATCTACAATCTGTGCAACTCCTTAGACCAAAACTCTCTTCTGTATCCTTCTAGAACGAAAACTCCTTGAGGCCAGGTCCTGTCTCTCATAAATGAATGAATGCAAAAAGCATTTCTTAAGCACTTACTATATTCCAGGTACTGTACTAAGCAGTAGGGATACAATGTTTTTTGTAAAGATATGGTACCCCTTCAAATAGCTTAAATTCTACCTGGGGAAGACATTACATTTAGACGAGTGACTCACTTTGAAGTGGAAGGGGCAAGGCGAAAGCTTCCAGCAGACAGATGGGGAGTTGACCTGGGTGGATGGCTTGATGGGAATATGTGAGGATGACATAGTGTTTGAGTCTAGGGCCAGCCAGTAGAGTTAACAAGCTAATTTGCACATAACTCAGTCCCCGTTCAACTGGATTGGGCCCCGGAGCAGGAGCTCCAAAAATTTGGGTGTCCACTTCCCTACCAATTCAGGCATAGGTTCAAGAAGAAGCCAGGATGAAGGGCCAGATCTCTGGTACTGTGAGAAGGGAGCTGGCTCCTGTGTGGTAAGGAGATGGCCTGGCTGCACAGGCTATGGTCCTTACATTGCCATCTCTAGCCCCTAGCACAGAGCCTGGCACATAACAAGCATTTCACAAATGCTGCCCCCCCCCAGTTTATTCATTCCTCGTTCTTGATGCATGACCCACATCCTTTATCAATTCTTGCATTCACTAGATAGTAACTTGTATAGTGAAACTTCTTATCAAGCTGTTCAGCTTCAGAATCATCCTCTAGGTGAAATCACCTGGTAACAAGACTCTTTTGATAGTCAGTAACTAAACTGTCAGTCTATAATAAATTTGCCTTTTATCAAAATCCAGGCTATAGTAAGCACATAGTGCTAAGCTGAGTGTCTATTGAAGAATATATTTTTTTGTTTATAGAATAAACTCTATAATTCCTTTGCATTTGGGCTACAAAGATAAGCTTATTACTCAGCTAGTGGTCCAGTGGAGGGAGCTCTGGGAATGGGGTCAAGAAGACCTGGATTCAGCCAACCTTGGCACTTGCTAGCTGGGTGATCCTGGGCAAGTCACTTAACCTTTGTAAGCGCTGGTTTCCTCCCAGAGTTGTTGCAAGAAAAAAAAGCGATAATATTTGTGAAACACTTGGCACATAATAGGTGGTATATAAATGCTTATGTGAGGGTAGCTAGGTGGTGCAGTGGACAGAGAGCTGGACCTGGAGACAGGAAGACCAGAGTTCAAATGACCTCAGACATTTACCAGCTATGTGGCTCTGGGCAAGTCACTTAATCCTGCTTGCCTCAGTTTCCTCATCTGTCAAATGAGCTAGAGAAATGGCAAACCATTCCAGTATTTCTGCCAAGGAATAGGGTCACAAAGAGTCAGACACAACTAAAACAAATGAACAATAGCAAAAGCTTATTTTCTCCCCCCCCCCTTTAATTTTTTTGTATAGGATAATTCACTTAAGAAAATGTCTAATAAGTCTATTTTCATCTAATTACGCTGGCTTTTTCTACAGCTGGAAAATGTGGCATTAGAAGAGCTGGGTTCAAATCTTGACTGGGCTGCTTGCTTCCTGTGTGACCTTAGGCAAGTACCTAGTGTTTCTGGTTCTCAGAATCTTCCCCTGAAGAATGAGAAGGTTGAATGGATGAGCTTCAAAGTCCCTTCCAATTCTAAATCTGGATTCATTGGGTCTTATATTATTTGATAATTTGAAATTTGATAACTATAATAATTGATTCCCTTTGAAATTTTATATTTATTCCTTTTAAAACATTATTCTGAGATGAGGCCCATGATTCATCACGTTCAAAGGAAGCTGTGACACAAAAAATGTTAAGGAACCCTGTGGTGGATAATATGACATTTATTCTGCCGCTAGCCACCAGACTCTATTTTAACAATTGCCATAGAAGAGGTAGATCCTGCATCTACATAGCATCATGACAAAGTTGACTGCTATTACTTGTAAAATTAGTCCTATTTTTTCATTCATTCTACATAAAATAAGGGAAATATTTGCATGAAAATACCAGAATAGATTGTATTTAAAGGGATCAGTCAGAAGGAAGTTCCTAGCAGTCAGGACATCAGTTCAGAAAAGGTACCATCAGAGACCGATCTTGGAGATCACTTCTCTCCTGCAGCATTTTTCTAATTCCAAATATTTCCTCTAACACCGATCACCCTGCTAGCAAATCAATCAATAAACATTTATTAAGTGCCTACTATGTGCCAGGGACTGAGCTAAGCACTGTGGATACAAAAAGAAGCAAAAGATTGTTCTTGCCCTCAACGAGTTTACAATCTAATGGGGGAGTCACCATGCAGACAAATATATCCCAAGAAAGCTAGATAGAGGATAAATAAGAAATAATCAAGAGGGAAGGCACTGGACCTAAGAAGGGTTGGGGAAAGCTTCCTGTAGAAGGTGGGATTTTGATTAGGATGTAAAGGAAGCCAAGGAGGTGAGTGGTGGGAGTGGTGGAGCATTACAGGCATAGGGGATGACCAGAGAGAATGCCTGTGCCTAAACATTTCTTGACTCCATAGTCATGGTTCCCTGAGTTTAATGAACCATCTCCTTTGGTATGAAGTATTGTTTAGACTTTGATATTGCATTCAACTTTTGTGGGAAATGAATTATTGTTATTCGTCCATTTTTTAAAGTTTGTAACAGATTCACAAGGCATTTATCAAGAGCTAAGTACCCAACAGGTATTGTGCCGAGTGCTGGGAAGAGAAATACAAGCAAGTTCCTGTCCTCAAGGGGTGAAGAAAAGACAGAAAAGGGAGCTGTTGTGGAGTGCTGAGCCCTAAGTGAGATGATGTGGAAATGGCTTAGTGACACCACACATTCCAGGACAGAAGGAACCAAAGCTCTCTTCCTGGAGCCTGGTCACCAGGGGCAGAGGAAATGTCATACAACTTCATCTACCTCAGGGCTCCTTAACATTTTTTTTGTCACAGTCCCCCTGGTACCATGATAAATCATGGACCTCATCTCAGAATAATGTTTTTAAACGAATGAAAAATAAAATCTCAAAGGAAATCAATTATTATAGCTATCAAAATATTTTTTAAAAATAAGTTCACAGGCCCCAGGTTATAAACTCTTGCATAAAAATAAGGAAAATCCATCCTGCAGAAGATTCTGAAACTCATAAAAAATGACCATGAAGATACTATTGAAATGTAAGTGTAGGGACTTAAGAGTTTAACATGTTCTTAAGTTATATTTACATTTTAATCATAACATTTGTTTGATTTAAGTTTATTGAACTACATAAGAAATGTGTTTTAGGACAATTAAAAAATCTGTGAACTGTTTATATATACATATATATGTATAATACACACATGTATAATATACATACATATATAAATATACACATACATACATATAATGGAAGTTAGGTGGTTCAAATACTGCCTCAGGCACTTAGCAGCTCTGTGACCCTGGGCAAGTCACTTAAACCTGTTTTGCTTCAGTTTCTTAAGTTTCATTATCTATAAAATAAGCCGGAGAAGGAAATGGCAAACCACTTGAATATCTCTGTCAAGAGAACTACAAATGGGGTTGCAAATAAACCCAACTGAAATGACCGAGCAACTATACATATACATACACATATATGTATACATGCACATATATGTATGTGTAATGTGTATGTAAATATGTAAATGTAACATGTATGTATATATAGCTACTACTGTAATGTTGTGCTAAATTAGTGCTTTGCTACTAGTGAGCAAAATTGAATTGACCTGAGAACCAAGTAAGGATTGTTTTGAGGAGGGCATCTGTATAAACAATAGGGACACACACACATATGGGTGTGTGTATACATATCCATATAACACACACACACACACACACACACGAGGGTTAAAAACTTCCAGAAGTTTCATCTACAATGACCACTATTGGAAGCATGTGCCAGTATCATACTCCTAAAACCAAAAAGAAGGTGAAAGTCTCCTGAATTTATATGGGCACTTACAGACGGAGTGGAAAGTAAAACAAAGTCCCATTTACTAGACAGATGGAAACCACAGCCACCCCCATAGGTTTCCAAATATACAAAGACAATGGAGAATTTCCAGCCATTTGTTGAGAGTGTTCAGCTTAGGGGAAGCAGGCCACAGGAGCTGTATGAAATAAATTTGTAATTCACAACTAACGTGCTGAGAAGTGATTAAATCAAAACTAATTACTCTAAATACATTCTATAATTACCTGTTAAACATTTGATTACTGGTACATCTGTTAAATTCATCCACGTACTAGAATTCTCCCCAAAAAGAAACGCTAAATTTGGGGTTATTTTTACGCACTTGATTGCTCTCACTTCTACTTTGAGTGTGTCCTTTTCTGGTCTTTCAGATCAAAACCTCTAGGAGGCTTGGATTGTTTCCCCCGCACAGGTGTATATCCTGCCCAGTGATCTGTTCCATTAGAAAACAGCAAAAGTTCTCTGTGAATAAACCAACCTTTTCATTTTATCTTTTCCTCTTTTTGACTGTAATCATAATTCTCTGCCCTAACTCCCACCTATTAGTTATGCCAAAAAGCTGAGCATTCTCTCATAAGACCCACTCTCTATATAAAATCAAGACATTATAATTGCTCAGGTAGAAAGCACTAACCTCCCATGGCTTCTTTGGGCACAAGCCAGACTTAGTATGCATTATTTTACTTTATGCATATGGAATTTTATTTTATGCTTATATTTTTTTTTATTTTATGCTTATGGCAAGCAATGCTATATGGCAAGGTTTTAATGCTATTAGGCTGACATAAAGTAGGTTTTAAATTTTTTTCTGTTAATTTTGAGGGTACTATTCCTCCTCATTGCTCCCCACCCAACCTGTAATACAATTTACAGATGGCTCCAATTTTTCAAAAATTCAAATGCTTGTTTTTTTCCTCTTTGGACAGCAGCTGTCCAAAAGCCTGCTCCTACTGCTGATTCACATAGAAGATTTCGCCTATCATTGTCCAAAGCTGGGTCAGTTTATACCTCCTTAAGTCAGTCTGATGACCCTCAGCTCTCCTGGGCCTCATCATAATGGGGCCAGATTCAGGGGATACAGGACTTTAATCCTATCTAGTTCAGAACCCCCAGGCACAAATGAGACTTCAGTCCCAGCCACTCCACTAGCATAGATTACAAGGTATGGACCACTACAGTGACTTTCAAAAGCGTTTTCTAAAATAAAAAGCATAAACGATTCTTTTTCCAAAAGACAGAACAATTATCTCAATGTTACTCAAAAAATTCATATAAAAACTCAAGCAAAATTAGGGTCCTACAAATTATACATAAACCACCAATTAAAAAGACTAAAAATTAAAAAAATCAAAATCATTATAAACTATGTTTTTCCTATGCATCATTCTACCAGTACTAAATGTATTTAGAGTACTCAGGTTGTTTAAAATACTAACACATAGCAGTCAATGTATATTCAAATGTGCACCGTATAAAATATGAAAGTGGGAACACAAATATTTTACCTATAAACTAAGTTTAAATAATTAAAAACAAAAGAGCAAAGCCATTCTCTCCTCTAAACTATGTGAGGACGTTTAAAATCTAGTCGCGTTTGATGTCTATTTCTGATGTGAGTGAAGGAGAATCTAATTGTGAAGTGTCCACAATTAGAACAAGGTGTCAGTCCCATGGAAGTCTGTATATAGACATTCTATTTAAGTAGTTGAGAAAAGAGAGTAAAAACAAGTTAAGTGTTTAGAAGAAATATCTCATCAGAAGTATAATTGTGGCATTCCCACAAATCAAAAACTGATATTACAAAAAAAAATTATATTCAAGTCTTTAAGGCTGCAAGGCAAGGCAAAAAAAAACTATTCCCAAATCTAAAATACACAAATACACACATATTATACATATATGTGCTGTGTATATGTATATACAAATATACAGATATAGAGATAAATAACAGCTTTTTGGAGTGAGTTTTATGGCATACATTCTCTTATTAAATAGATTTTATCTTTCTGTTTAAAATTTAAAACATGAAGCATGAAATAGTTTAAAAAGTGACATATGGTTTGAATCGATATTGGTAAATAATTGTACATAAAATGAAACTACACTGAACTAAATGTTAGTAAAAATGACAAAATAAAATACGGGAGACATAAACCATGCACAGGTGTACTCCATATTACTAGCTGGAAAAAAAAATCTTGCAATTACAGGGCTTCACTATTTATTTCACTTGTGTGTAATTACATTTTATACATGTTTGTTTAGTAATATCAATCTGAGACATCATTTTGAGAGTATAATTAACTAGATGGCAGAACAGAATGTGTTTTACTATTTTTGTGTTTCTTTATTTTAAACAGATAAGGTTGTTAGCTGTGTTTAACTGCCATCTAGAGTTAAAATGAATCCATTTCTCTTTTAAAGTCTTCATAAAATATTTTTTGACATAAAAACTTGTTTGGATTATAATAAAAAATTAACATTTGATGATAAACAAATATCCAAATAGCCCAAAAATCAGTTAAAGAGATGACTTGAACAGCTGAATTGTAGAGATGTCATTAACTTAAAATTGTGTAATTTAATAACAGTTTACTCTTGCAAGGTCCTTAAAGATTTATAAAGTTACAACACTGTTACTACACATCTCAATATTGTGACCGACATCTAATTTGACTAAAACCCATTTACACTATATAGAAACATGTTGGCAAACAAATTGGAATACAATTGAGCCTACAGGAATGTAGATAACAAAAGTTTAAATTTAATTTTCCTGTATTAAGTGATATTTGTCATTTTTAAGAGTTGAAGAAAAAAGCCCCAAATATCAAGATATAAAGGCATAGTTATTCTATTTTTAATGTTTTATTGTATTATAATCACTTCCCAATAGCTAACCCACTTTTTCCTTATACCAAAGAAAAACAATTCAATCGGTCAACAAGTGTTTATTAAAATCCTGTTATCTATAATCTAGGCCAGTAGCAGGTCTACAAGTACTTATCATGTGTTGACTGTGTGCCAGGCATTGTGCTAATTACTGGAACTATAAAGAACGGAAAAAAAAAAAAAACCAAGGCTCCCATTTTCAAGGAATTCACCTTCCAATTGGAGACAACATGTACATACTTACTTTTGGGGTGATTACAAAAATGAAGGAGCTAGTAAAGGGAGCATTTGGAAAGGTCTCCTGCAGAAAATGGAATGTGAGCTACTTGAAGAGAGGCCAGGGAAACATAGAGAAGTTGACCAGGAGAAATAGCAGATTCTATAGATTAATTCCTGGATTTGACTCAGTTCCATGTGACTGGAGTGAATCACATAATCTCTCACTTCCCCAGGTGACTAAGACTTTAAGGTGCAGAGAAATTGTTGTCTACAATTGTTTCCTCTCTTAGAAGGAAATTTCATCCCTTCGTTACTTGGTCCTTCCTTAGAAGAAGATGAAATCCATCACCTAGTTGCTTAGAATATAAATACAAAGAATGAAGCAAAGCCCTACTCTCAAGGGACTTTCTACTGGGGCAGCAACAAAAATGTTAGGCAAAATCAACTGATAGCATATGTGACACTGTGTACCTGTAGTTCACCACCTATAGCAAGAAGAGCATTGATTTGTTTTATCCATTTTTCTCTAAAAGGAATATAGCTCACTTTTTTTGAGTCAAAGTGAAAAACTGGCTATCCTGCTAAACTGACTATACCACATGGAATAGCAGTCTGATTCTCAGTATTACGTTGTATAATAATAACCCTATATTGTAAATGAAATGAAAATGACAAGCCCCTTTACCAAGAAAACCCGGACTGAACCATAAAAATGGTAAATTTATCCCTCTTTTGTACACGGTGAATGGTTGAATAATAGAATAGGGATTTGACCTCTAACCGATTTGGTCAACTTCCAGTGGGCAATTTCCTTAGCTAATGTAGCTCACACCTACTGGGTTTATAGTCCTGGTTGGGTGGTTGTTGTCATCCATTCTCAGGGAGGACCAAAATGACATCACCACGATAAAGTGAAGTTTCAGTGTGCCATACTGTGGCTGATCAGACCAATACGAGTTTGGAATGCTCTACCACAGGTTGGGCACATATAGTCCTTGTGAATAATTGGGGTGGGTACTCCAAATTTGCACGTCCTACATTTCCTTCAATTCTGCTTTGTTCATATAGCACAGCCCCCTTTCTGATGGAGCACACCACGCTGAGCGGTCCTGTGCCAGTGTCTCCCATGTCACACAGTCAAATCCAAAGTTCTTGAGAGTGTCCTTTTATTGCTTCTTCTGATCACCATGTGAATTCTCCATAAAATAGTCTTTTGGCAAGCATACATTTTGCATTCGAACAATGTGGCCAGCCCATCGGAGTTGCGCTTTCTGAAGCATAGTTTGAGAGCAAGGACTTCAGTGTCTGATACCTTATCCTGCCAGGTGATCCTCAGAATCTTCCTAAGACAGTTCAGATGGAAACAATTCAGTTTCCTGGCATGGCGCTGGTAGACTGTCCATGTTTCACAGGCATACAACAATGAGGTCAGCACAACAGCTCTGTAGACTTTCAGTTGAGTAGTCAGTCTAATACTTCTCTCCCAAACTTTTCTTTGGAGCCTTCCAAACACTGAGCTAGCTCTGGCAATGCGTGCATCAACCTCATTGTCAATGTGTGCATCCCTGGAAGGTACACTACCAAGGCAAGTGAACTTATCCACAGCATTCAAAACTTCTCCATTTGTTGTAACCAAAGGTTCCACGTAGAGATGGTGTGGTGATGGCTGATGGAGCACCTATGTTTTCCTAGTGTTAATTATTAGGCCAAATTAGCACAGCAGCAGAGAATTGATCCATATTTTACTGCATCTCAGCTTCAGAGGCTGCACTGAGTGCACAATCATCTACAAACAGAAAATCATGCACCAACACTCCCTTCCCTTTGGTCTTAGCTTGTAGCCTTTTCAAATTGAAGAACTTACCATCAGTACAGCAGTCGACCTTGATGCCTCGTTCATCCTCATCGAAGGCATTTGACAACATGGCTGAAAACACCATGCTAAAAAGCATAGGAGTAATCACACAGTCCTCTTTCGCTCCATTGGTGACTGGGAAGGCATGAGAGCTTTGTCTACTACCCAGAACTCAGACAAACATGCCATCATGAAACTGATGTACAATACTGAGGAACTTCTCTGGGCAACCAAATTTTGACATAATTTTCCATAAGCCCTCACGACTAACAGTGTCAAAGGCCTTCGTCAGATCTACAAACATTGTACACAGACCTCTGTTCTGCTTCTGGCATTTCTCCTGGAGTTATCCTCGGCCCTTTCTGAAGCCACACTGACTCTCAGGTATATGCCCATCTTCCAGGTGAAAGATCAGCCTATTAAGGAGTTGATAGTCCTAGAGAGGTGCCTAAAGCACTAAGAGGTTAAGTGACTTGTCTGGGTCCCATATCCAGAATAGATCAAAACCAGGACTTTTTATCCACTATGGGCACACACTGACTCTCTTAAAATTAAATGATACTTGGGTTAAGTGACCTATAAAAAATAAGATTGAAGGGTGAGACCAATTCAATCGAGTTACCCTATCCCACTCAAAGTAATAACATGCCTTAATACCTTAATGAGGTAATAACAAATCCCAACCAACCAACCAATCAATCAAACGCTTTAGATTAGATATGTTCTTGAATGAATTGGAGTTACGTTGACAAGAAGAGTGTTCAGATTGACTAAAGAAACTTTGTTATGCATGGCGGGCTCTCTGAAAAAACCTAATTCTTCTGAACACAGTTCACAACATCAAGAAATTTGAAATCCACTGCATGGAGAATGGGAGGGAAGGATTCCAGCTAAATCCCTTGAGAATGAGTCACTTTGGGGAGGGGGTGAACATTTTCATCTGGGTCTTGGTCTCCTCTGTACCTCACCTTAGCCAAAGAATGACCTTTCATGGTTTCAAAGGGTCCCAAAGATTTGAGATTTCCAACAGGCATCCTTATGTTGTCTAGCTGACAGGACACCTGAGGGAAAGTCAGGAAGCAGCATGGGTCAGGCAAATCAAACCACTATTATCACCACTGTCACCACCACCTCAACCAATATCTCCCCTTAGACTGTGATTGAGACAGCTCAGACTTTGGGAATATCCGTGTTCTCCCACACAACCAAATATACTTTGAGCCCAGCCCCTGTAGACATAATTAATGGGATATGTGTATTCATCCTTCATTGCCAAAGAAGACCATACTATGAGAGAAATGATGACATGACTTGCACTTGACTTTGTTTTGAGTGAGGGAGGGCTGTGCAGGTCACTGGCCTCACTTCTCCTCCAGAAGTCTGGAGGTGAATGGTGAATGTCAAGTGTCTGAGGTGTGATTTGAACTCGGGTCCTCCTGACTCCTGCACTGGTGCTCTATCCACTGCACCACCTAGCTGCCAGAATGGGATAAAGGATTATGGAGAAAGGACCTACCTTTATTACCCCCACTAGCAACATGTACTAATCAACTGCTACCAACAGGCAAGTAAACACAAAATGCTTTAAGTGGTTGTACCCCACAGACCCTGGTCCTGGTTGCATTCTTATCCCCACATCCATTATTAGGGAAAGCAAGTCCTTGGAGATGGGGCCAACCACCCCTACCAACTACCAATCAACTGCCACCCACAAGGGAGGTACATCAGCCTAGCTGGGACAGTAGGACCCTTGAGGGAGACACAGGAGGCAGCCTGGATCAGGCAAGTCAAATCACCATCACCTTGACTACCGTCTCTCTTCAGACACCAATGGAGAGAGCCCGGGACCTGAGCAATGTTTCCAGCATGGTGCCCACAACCATCATCCTGGAAAGATGCAGCTTGGTGACTCCTATAGGTACTATAACCAGAGCTACAGGAGTCTCAGAAAAGGACATTCTTGCCACCAAAATCCTTGGTTCTGTCAAATGGTTCAATGTCAGAAACAATGAGTTAATCAGTGGAAATGGCAATAAAGAAGTGGTATCCCCATCTGTTTTATTGCTGCATCCTAAGGACCATGGGACCTTGGCATCTGACATGCAGATGCGTTCAAATCAGAACGCAAGTTTTTTGAGACCAGGGGTTGTCTTGTTTTCTTTTTGTATCCCCAACATTTAGTTCATAGCAGATACTTAAGAAATGCTTTTTTATTTCCTCTTTCCTTCCTTCATTCATCCATCCATTCATTCCAGGAGCAGCAGTGGCTAGAGGCAGTGTCTGCATTGGAATCCATGGAAAGACTGGACTCAGATTCACAGTTTTACAAAGAGCCTAGCAAGGAAGCTCCACCATGTCTGAGGAGACCTTCCTGAGAACCTATGAGGGGGTGAGAAGGCCTTTCAGAAATAAGGAACTGTAAATTACCCCTTTGCACTTTCTAAGCTTGTCCTAGTGGGACAATGTCACAGACATCTGTCAGGGAATGTTTTATAAAAACTGTTCTTACTATATACCACTTCAGTAGCTAGGTAGTGCAGTAGATTGAGCATTGGAGTAAGACCTGAGTTCAAACCCAGCCTAAGGCACTCAGTAGCTATGTGACCTCAGGCAAGTTGCTTAACCACTCTCAGCCTCAGTTTCCTCATCTTTAAAATGAAGATGATAACAGCATCTCACTCTTAGGACTGTTGTGAGGATCAAATATTGATAAATTATTTAGCATAGTGCTTGGCACATAGTAAGCACTATACACATTTTTTTCCCCTAAAAACCAGGTAAGACTGGCTGACGAAATTGAAAATTGATTGGTTGATTGGGATTTGCTTTGATTGGGATATACTATAGCATTTGGAAGATACTCACAATCCCTCAGGGCTACCCCCTAGCATCCTAAAGGGACACAGTGCCCACTCTCTGGGCACCTGACCTCATCATGGCAAATTAGGATAATTCCATCAGAATATGTGCTGTAAGAGGAATCTATGTGGAAGGATGCACCACAAGGACATATATTCATATACTTTCCATGAAAGAGAAATAATATTGAAAAGTATTATCAAAGTAGAAAAGATTTAAAGAGAAAAATACAACCTAATCTCAAAATTAAAACTGGGGGTTATCTTAAAACTAAAACAAATAAGTTCTTTTTTTTGCTATTGGAAGCAAAGATTCAATAAATCATTTCCTTTATATTGTTCTGTGCACGAGAATTGACTCCGGCTTTAAAAATGTCCCATTAACCTATGGAAGAATTTTCTGGCAACCTTTGTCCAACTTGTTACATCCAGCAGCAAAGAAGCTTTTACCCATAGATGAAAAAGGGTAGCATTTCTGTAAAACTGAATCAGTCTTGCTTCTTATTCCCTTCAAAGGAAGTTAAAGAATTTCTATGGGGTTCATATGGAAAGTGACAGTGATGAAGGATTTCTTTGTGCAAAGAACCTTGGATGTTCTTGCCAAACTTGGTTTCAGAGTACTCTAAGGCATGTGACAGGGACATTTTGCTGAACAAGTAGGTTTGAGTCTGCATTTCAGAAGGGTCTTACTTAATTACTTAGTATACAGCAGATTAATGATAAGGTTGCTGCAAAAATATAGCATCAGGAAAAGAACTAGGCAGAAAAGAAAGGAAAAGACAGGAAGTCTATGAAAAAGAAAACTTCTTCAAGAAAGGCCTGTGATGAGAAGTCACAGAGAGACCTCCGAATGTATGAAAAGACACTGGAAAATCAAGGAGACTGGATTGCAAAGATGCCTTTGGAAATTGCTCACAGCTGTGCGTGTGTGACTCTTACTGCCAAAAAAACAATAGGACTGAGTGAGCTTTAAATTATGGAGGACTCTGAGTTACTTTTAGTTTTTTGGTAAAATAAAACAAAATGAATACAGATTTACTATGTCCAAAGCATATTAATGATTTCTGAAGAACTTCGTTTTCGTGTTTTCAACTTAAAAGTTCAAGTAAACTTAGTTTGCTTTTTGAAAACATTTCGTGTCTTCCAGAATTTTATATTTGTTATCCCAAGAATGGAGTTAATAGAAATATAAAAGAAAAAGATATAAGCCAATGAAAAACTTGAAAGTTTGCTTCACTTTAAGAACAAAGCTGCTGATGTACTGAACAAATTATCATGATCTAGCATAGGTTCTCCAATTCCACCACTGATTAGTTATGGGCAAGACATTTAAATTTCCTGAACTAATTTTCAAATTTTTAATGTGGGTATAATCAAAATAATAAATGGGATAATACTAATTACACTACATGTATGAGGTTGTTGTGAGGAAATTTTGTAAAATATCTACTTAGAAACATCATTATTGTGGTGTCTCAACTAAAAAGACTTAATGGAACCAATACTTGTGATTTTTTAAAAAATTTGCCTATTTAAGTGGCAAACTGGTTCATCTGAAAAAGGCTCCCAAATAGGCACTGGATTATAATCCATATGGGATCAAAACTTGTCAGGGACCAATCTGAAAAATACTATCTGGAGATATGAGATGCTTGATCATTTATTCTTATTAGGAAAAAAAGAAGAACAAGGTAAGATGCTGCTGATTTTAATTATTTTAAATTGAATAATGACAAAGAATAGAAATTCCTTTCTCCACCTCCATCCCACAATAATAACTGCCCTCCTCAAAACAGGATTTGTATGTGTGTGTGTTGTATCTCCTAAGGTTGTAAAGACTGAATGAGATAATAGATGTTAAGCAGTTTGCAAACTTTAGAAAGCTTTATACAAATATCAGTTATCATTATTAAATAGATGAAATGCTGTTTTACTAAACTTTACTAAATTTCCAAGAAAAGGAAAAACATATCTTCTTTCACAGTCAAGAGACACACATTTTCCTTAGTATTTATTATGAATACAAAGAACCAAAAGGATGATTAATATACAGAGAGAACAGTATTATACATTACTGCACTTTAAAATTTATTTTTGTAAACAAATAATTATCATCCTTATATAAAATTATAAATTTTAAAATTCTATTAAATAAATAATATTATAAATTTAGAACTTTCCAAGTAATTTTTTCATTAGGTGAAGGATTATATAATTAATCCAACAATGTCTTTCTCTTTTAAACCTATTCTATCATTTCTCTTCCTACAATCCTTGGTCTTCTCCTGAACATCTCTCTAACCTCTGCTAATTCTGTCCCTTCTGCATTACTGTCAAATTTTCTTTTCCACATTCTCAGAGATTAGCAATGAATACTCAAACTGAAATGAGATTCTTTTCTAGGCAAAGAATTTTTCAGAACTAAGTTTTAAAAAACTGATCCTAAAGTGCTTGTGAGACCATGTCACTCCCCTAATCAATAAACTCCAGCATTTCCATATCGATCAATTATTAAATATTTATTAAGCACCTATTATGAGTCAGGCACTGTGCTAAGTGCTGGAGATATAAAAAAAGATGTAAAAGACAGTCCCTGCCCCCAAAGCACTTACAATCTAATGTGAGAGGCAAAAACATGCCAACAAATACATATACAAATAAAGCTAAACACAGGATAAATAGGAAATAATTAACAGAAGGAAGGCAATTAAGAAGGGCTGATGAAAACTTCCTGTAGAAGGTAGGAGTTCAGTTGGGTATCAAAGTCAGTCAAGGAGGTCAGTCTCAGAGTGCACAAAGTAGAGGCATCAGTTACAAAACCCTTTCTTTGGCTAGCAGAGGTCTTTCTAACCTGGCTCCCTCCTTTGTTTCCAATCTTCTTCCACCTTCTTCCTCTCCAGGCACTTTTCTTTCCAGCGCGACACACTGGCCTTGTTGCACCACCAATCAGACATTCCCCCTCTCAGCTCCCAGCTTCTCTGGTTTTTGTTTTATACACCAACCATTTCCCAATATGCCTCTCCCTTGAAACAAATTAAGCAAAATCAATGAATCAACCTTGTCTGAAGGTGCATCCAATATTGTACTGCCACAGATGCCCACCCCTTGTAATGGTAATTTAAATGGGAAGATCTTTCCCATTCATTTATAGGCCCATGTGACCTGCTTAAGTCACATGGAAGCCTGAGTCACATGAGTCTAAGTCACATGGAACAGGAAGAGAGAGAGAGAGGAGGCTGACAGCTAAGTTTAGCATGTTTGTTTGTTTGTGGGAGGGGTCAAGGCTTGGGAATGGCTTTGTCCCCTGGGAGAGAATGTGTATGGACTTCTTGGCTACTAGGATGGATTTGGCTTTCTGGTTTGGGGATTTGGCTTTCTAGTGTCTGAATAAATGTTTTCCTTCTGCCTTCTATATGGAGAGTCAGAACTACACTGGCATATTCAGTTGCCCTCGATGCTGAGTATGGCCTGGGCAATACACCCCCTCTACCAACAGGAATAAAGTCAATGCTATCAACCAGGCCCCTGCTGTGACATTCTGTGGTATCATTTTCGCATGCTGTTTTCCTAACTTAAATACATATCCATGCTACCTCAGTTCTGATTAAAGCCCTTTCCCCTTTAAGACTTCTCTGACTATGCCAGTTTAAAAAAAAGATGACTTCCTTTTCATAATTCTACAACACACACATGACCTATATTTGATTAAGGAAAGTCAATAAGCATTTATTAAGCTCCTACAATTTCCTAGACACTGTAAAGTGCTGGATTATTTTTACAGGTTTCTTCCCCAGTCAATTCAAGAGCAAAGACCCAATCTCCCATGGGGCCATGTATTTGCTCAGCCTTGCCTAATAGTTTGCATATAGTATAACTAGGCAGCCAGAGAGGTACAGAGATAGCTAGGAATGCACCTGGATGAGGGTAACCAGAGTATTTTGGAGTCTCATAATTATGCCATCAGAGTATTACAAGGGGAAACTTGAAGTGGTAGTTTGGGGGAGGAAGAGAGGAGGTGGAAGTAGGCTGGGGAAAAGGGAGATAAGAGGATGTGATCATAAAAATGTCAAGGGAAATTGATGTTGGGAGGATGAAATGTGTTCTTCTTAACTCCAAAAGCAGAACTAGGGCCAAAGGGCAAACATCATAAGGAATAGGAATAATACTTACAACAGTAATTAGAGTAGTAATTAGCTCTTACACAGCACTTCAAAGTTTGCTTTCTTTGACTCACACAAGTAGAGTTAGGTTAAAATGGAATGGGGTTCTCTTATGATGATTTCTGCATCACTGTAGGTATCAAGGTGAAGCCAAATGACCCCTTATGAGGGACAATGCTAGAGGGCATCCACACTTCAGGGAGAGAGTTCCCTTCCAATTCTATGATTTCATGAAAAAATTGGCAATTAGTGGAAGTTGGAAAAAGCTGGCTATCCAACCCCTAGATTTGAATCCCAGCTTTGTCATTTACTGGGTGACATTAAACATGTCATTTGGATCGTCTGGGTCTGTTTGGACATCCATAGAAGGAGGGGGTCTGCCTTGATGATATCATCCCATATAGCTCCAAGCCCGGAATCCTCATGAGCACGTGAGCCCACCTCTAAATGCTGGCACCATAGCTTAGTTTCCACCTCATTGCACCGCCAAATGAGGATCTGAATCATCAATTTGTCTCTGTTAAGGATCAGCCTCATGGTCAATTGTAAATTAATCAGGTGGTCAGCCCTGTCCAACAACCATTCATTAGTGTAACACCCTCTCAAACAAAACCTGCTTTAAAGAAGATGGCCAAGTCTCACTTGCATTGAAGTATCAAAGAGAAACTGATAGGAGGCTTACTCTCCTATATGCCAGGCACCACACAAATATCATCTCACTGGAGCCTCACAATCCTGCATGGTAGGTGCTGTTATGACTCCCATTTTACAAATGAGGAAACTGAGGCAAATGGAGAAGTGATTTGTCTAGGGTCCCACAGCTAGTAAGTATCTGAGTCTGGATCTCTCTTCCTGACTCCAGAACCAGTGTTCTTGTGCAGCCCAAAGACTGGCTTTCAATCTAGGCATAGCACCCTACTAATCTTGGATAAATCAATTTACTTTCCTGGGTCTCACTTTTTCCATTTGCAGTATTAAAGAGTCCCTTCTAGGCCTATAATCTGATGTTCATTTCTCTTTTCAGGCTTTGTGTTTCAAAAGACTATAAAGCCCAACCTAAAGGCATGCAGCATTTTAAAAGTCACTTTTCTATGACTTCTAAACACTCACTCATCCACCTTAGGCCAGCACTGTGCTTGAGAATGGGAGGATACAATGGGGAAGGGACCCATGATAGAAATTCTGGTTCTGCTACTGCCCGTGTCACCTTTTGAGTTGGGGGTTAAGGTACTGCATTTGGGGCTTTACCCTGCTTCTCTCCCTACCCCTTTAGTTCAAATGTTCTCCAAACAGAGGCGTTCTTGGGGTGAGTCAGCAGCTGCAACTGAGGAATGAATGAAAAATCATCCACACACAAAACTTTCGTATCTAAAGTTAGACTTATTGGGATGAATTTGGCTGTTGGTCTCAAATGGTCAGGAGCAAGACTGCTGAAAAGAGCCCCAAAGAAAAGTTCCAGTTCAGAGGAAGGGATTGTTGGGGGTAGGGTGGGGAGGGACTTGCTTTGGGTTGAGGTTAGTTTTCTGCAAAAAGCAGAGAAAGAGTTCTTTAATAATTAGCTACATTAGGCAAGTACAGTGATTTGTAGATTTTTTTCTTGCTGAGGCTGAGACGAGGGAGGAGAATGATTCCTTCCTGCACTGCTTCAAAAAATAAAAAGGTACCTATTAGCCAAATGTAAAATTATATACACAGAGGCAATAGTTGATGTTAGGATAATGCAAGTTTATATTTGAACAAATACCCCTCTCTGTGAGGAAGGTGGTATCATCTATGCCTGCAATTTATTATCTTTAACCAGAAATTAAATGTTTTATGTTGATTTTTATATCACTTTTATTTGCATATATAATATTTATACAATTATATTTACATATAGTATATTTATGTATACGTATATAATATATACGTATACATATGGTATAATTATGTAATTTGTACACAAATTAAAGGGATACAGAGAGAACTTTGTAAAAATTATATATATGTATATTTATAGATTATAGATGGATATATTATACATGCATTTTTATTTATTAGAGCCATGCCTTATAACAAAATTTTAAGAGAAAAGCAGTTCACCAAAACACATCAACTATAGCTAATAGTATAGGCACTTGGAGTCAGAAAGACCTGAGTTCAAATTTGAACTTAGACTCTCACTAGCTGTGTAACTCTGGCAAGTTCCTTAATTCTGGTTGCCTTCAATTGTAAAATGGGGATAATAATAGCAAGTAACTCCAGGGCTGTTGTGAGGATAAAATGAGATAACTGTAAAATGCTTAGCACGATGCCCGGCACATAAGTGCTATATAATTTTTTCCCTCAAGTTTATGTAAGGCTGGTCTATTAAGTTGACAATTAATGGAAAATTACAGCAGGAAGGGGGCTTATGAGCATTGTGAGTATTACTAGCATTAGAAAGGTATCCATAACCCCTCAGGGCTACCCCTAGAAGCCCAAGGGGACAGAGCAGCCACACAGCGGCACCTGGCCTCCTCAGGGCTAGTGGGAGTTGGGATCATTACACTAGAACATGTGCTGTAAAGGCAAGATTCTTATACACTCAGTCAGGTCACTAAGAGCCCCAGTGAACTCTTCTTAGATCACCATGTAAGTGCGATCATTTTGTGCAGTCCTTTTCCAATTTAAAACAACGACACAACCTTCTTAAGTAAAAGCCCAAACCTACAAAATGCAAGAGGATCATTTGGGGCTTCGCTACATTACAAACAGTGCATGGAAGACAATCTGGTTACCCGAGTCTGGCAGAGTGGGAAAAAACACTGCTGGCCTCGGGCTCCAAGAACTTGGGTTTGAATCACCTCTAGGTACACACTAGCGGTGACCACTGGCAAATTAACTTTTTGTGCCAGACAGGCACACCAACAAGAAACGTGTATTAAGTGCCTGCTAAGGGCCAGCAACTGTCCTAACCACTGGAGAGACAAAGGGAGGCAAAAGGCAATCCTGCCATTCAAGGAGCTCAGTTTAATGCAGGAGACAATAAGTAAACAGATATGTACAAACAAGTGGATAAAGGATAAACTTAAATAATTAAGAGAGGGAAGGCACTGGGATTAACAGAGGTTAGGAGAAAAGGTCCGTTGTGCACTGGACTCTGAGCAGAGCCCAGCCCTGCCTTGGCCGCACGGCACCAAGAGGAGCAGATCCGAGCAGGCTTCAGGGATGAAATCTCCAGTAGCCAAGCAGGTCCCTCCATCCACAGACGCCAAAGGTCAGTGAGAGAACCTGTTTGGCTGGCCAAGGGGGGGGGTCTCCATAACTAGCAGACAGGGGCTCCCAAAGCAGACAGGAGCTCAGATCCATTATTGAAGGTCTCCGCATAAACCCCCTGAGGGAACTGAGCCCTGTGTGGTGGCCCTGCCCCACCTGAGCAGCTGAACTTAAATCTCACACTGAATAGCAGCCCTGCCCCCACCTGAACACCTGAATTTAATCTCACACTGAATAGCAGCCCTTCCCCCACCTGAACACCTGAATTTAATCTCACACTGAATAGCAACTCTGTCCCTGATGAAAGCCCTGAGGCTGGGGAGCAGCATTTGAATCTCAGACCCCAAGCACTGGCTGGGTGTATCTGGAGGCAAGGTGGGGGTGGAGAGGAAACTCAGAAGTCAAGTAACTGGCTGGGAAAATGCCCAAAAAAGGGGAAAAAAAATAAGACCATAGAAGGTTACTTTCTTGGTGAACAGATCTCTCCTCCCTTCCCTTCTGATGACGAAGAACAATGCCTACCATCAGGGAAGGACATAGAAGTCAAGGCTTCTGTATCCCAAACATCCAAAATAAATATTCAATGGGCTCAGGCCATGGAAGAGCTCAAAAAGGATTTTGAAAATCAAGTGAGAGAGGTGGAGGAAAAAATGGGAAGAGAAATGAGAGAGATGCAAGAAAAGCATGAAAAGCAGGTCAACACCTTGCTAAAAGAGACCCAAAAAAATGCTGAAGAAAATAACACCTTGAAAAATAGGCTAACTCAATTGGCAAAAGAGGTTCAAAAAGCCAATGAGGAGAAGAATGCTTTCAAAAGCAGAATTAGCCAAATGGAAAAAGAGGTTCAAAAGCTCACTGAAGAAAATAGTTCTTTAAAAATTAGAATGGAACAGATGGGGGCTAATGACTTTCTGAGAAACCAAGAAATCACAAAACAAAACCAAAAGAATGAAAAAATGGAAGAGAATGTGAAATATCTCATTGGAAAAACAACTGATCTGGAAAATAGATCCAGGAAAGACAACTTAAAAATTATGGGACTACCTGAAAGCCATGATCTAAAAAAGAGCCTAGACATCATCTTTCATGAAATTATCAAGGAAAACTGCCCTGATATTCTAGAACCATAAGGCAAAATAAATATTCAAGGAATCCACCGATCACTTCCTGAAAGAGATCCAAAAAGAGAAACTCCTAGGAACATTGTGGCCAAATTCCAGAGTTCCCAGGTCAAGGAGAAAATATTGCAAGCAGCTAGAAAGAAACAATTCAAGTACTGTGGAAATAAAATCAAGATAACACAAGATCTAGCAGCATCTACATTAAGGAATCGAACAAAGGGCGTGCAATAGGATATTCCAGAAGTCAAAGGAACTAGGACTAAAACCAAGAATCACTTACCCAGCAAAACTGAGTATAATGCTTCAGGGGAAAAAATGGTCTTTCAATGAAATAGAGGACTTTCAGCATTCTTGATGAAAAGACCAGAGCTGAAAAGAAAATTTGACTGTCAAACATAAGAATGAAAAGAAGCATGAAAAAGTAAACAGCAAAGAGAAGTCATAAGGGACTTACTAAAGTTAAACTGTTTACATTCCTACATGGAAAGACAATATTTGTAACTCTTGAAAATTTTCAGTATCTGGGTAGTTGGTAGGATTACACACACACACACACACACACACACACACACACATACACACACACATGTGCAAGCACACACAGAGACAGAGGGCACAGAGTGAATTGAATAGGATGGGACCATATCTTAAAAAAATGAAGTTAAGCAGTGAGAGAAATATATTGGGAGGAGACAGGGAGAAATGGAATGGGGCAAATTATCTCTCATAGAAGAGGCATGTAGGAGACTTTTTAGTAAATTCAAAAGGAAGGGAGCTGAGAGAAAATCATGAAGTTTACTCTCATCATATTTGACTAAAGGAGGAATAAAATGCACACTCATTTTGGTATGTAAACCTATATTACAATACAGGAAAGTGGGGGAGAAGGGGATAAGCAGAGTAGGGGGGATGATGGAAGGGAGGGCAATGGGAGGAGGGAGCAATTTGAAATCAACACTCTTGGGGAGGAACGGGATCAAGAGAGAGAATAGAAGCAATGGGAGGCAGGATAGGATGGAGGGAAATATAGTTAGTCTTACATAACATGACTATTATGGAAGTCATTTGCAAAATTTCACAGATACGGCCTATATTGAATTGCCTGCCTTCCCAAAGGGAATGGGTGGGGAGGGAGGGATGGGGAGAAGTTGGAACTCAAAGCTTTAGGAACAACTGTCAAGTATTGTTCTTGCTACTAGGAAATAAGAAATACAGGTAATGGGGAATAGAAAGTTATCTGGCCCTACAGGACAAAAGAGAAGATGGGGACAAGGGAAGGGAAGGATGATAGAAAAGATGGGGGTTATAGGGGAAATTAGAATGCTCAGTGTATTGGGGTGGGGGAGGGGACAAATGGGGAGAAAATTTGGAACCCAAAATTTTGTGAAAATGAATGTAAAAAGTTAAATAAATTTAACTAGAAAAAAAAAAGAGGTTGGGAAAGACTTCCTGGAGAAGATGGGATTTTATTTGGGACTTGAGAAAAGAAACCTGGGAAGCCAAGAGGCAGAGATGGGGAGGGCAGGCATTCTAGACATGGGGGAAGGCATCTTAAACTCAATTCCAAGATTAGTCTCATTATCAGGAGCCAGGCTGGGGAAGAGTGCAGTACCCAGTGTTAAGGTGATGAGGGCCAACACCAAGGTGGGAGAGAAGGGAATATATCTAAGGGACAATGGAAAGATGAAATTCCCCAGGTCTTGGCAATGGATTGGAAATGGAGTTAAGAGTGATAGTAGGTTGTGAACCGTGGGGACCCAGAGTATGTGGTGCCCTTGACAACATTAATAAAAGGAAGTTTGAAAAGTCCAGAAAAATGTTGAAGAGAAAGGATAATGAGACCAATTTTGGACATGTCGAGTTTAAGACCTCAGTTTTCTCATCTCTAAAATGGGTTTAATATTTGCATTATCTACCTCACAGGGTTGTGAGAAAAGTGCTTGGCAAACCTTAGTAAGCACTATACAAACAGTGCAATTTTTTTGGTAATGATTTACAGATCTTCTACTGGCCAAGAAATGGAACACTTAAGTCAACGTGCTAAATATCATTCACTGCTAATTGAAAAACCAAAGGCTAAATGTCTAAAATTAAAATAATGTCAATGACCAAATTATCTGAATTACAAAAATTCCAATTCACAGACATTTCAGGAAAACACTAGTGAGGTATATTTGTACACTTCTGGAGAAAAAAAATCCAGTGGATATATGACAGTGAGAATGCAGTGTTTACCATCTGTAATGTCAATTTTAGTACTTGGGAATTTCAAAATATCTTAATATTTTTCTTTACAATGCTTTGCTTCTGCAGATATATCTGCTTGAAAAAAATCTTAGCACTTATTTGCAGTTTAAGTACTTTTTAAAAGTAAAGATGCTGAAAATTGTCATTATAATTTTTAATTTTGTTAAATTATTGTAATGTGTACCAGGGTATATGCCCCTTCCCTCTCCCTTTCTCATTTGAATGGAGAAAATAAATGATTTGTCCCACAGAAGCATACACAGTGGTGGGGGAAGGCTGGAAAAGGAACTATTAAGGAGGTAAGGGCTCCTGGGAGGCTAGCAGGAGGAAGCCACAGTCAGCAGGAGCCCTGTTTGTTCTCCTCTGGGAACCAGGAAAGAACAAAGGATGATTGGAGGACTTTCTGACCTGACAAACATTCCAGGGAAAGTATCAGGAAGCAGGGTGTGGTGCTGCCTGTCTACAATCCCTACTTTCCTGTGGAAGCTGAGGTTGGTGGATTGAGCTCTCCAGAGACCAACTGTGACTGAGTGGATGACAGTGGGGTGTTTGAAAACCTGGCAGGTCAAAGGTTCTGTGCCTCTCAGCAGTGGAATCTGGCTGGGAGTGGACACTATTTTTCCAGCCTGCTGCAAGATAGGGAGACCCAGCCTTCAAACGATAATAACGAACATTTTTATAAGCACTTACTAGGTCCCATGCACTGTGCTAAACACTGTATAATCCTTATCTCATTGGATCCTCATAACAACCCTGTTAGGTGGGTGCCATTATTACCTCCATTTTACAGATGAGGAAAATGAGGCAAACAGAAGTTAAGTGACTTGCCCTGAGTCACACAACTAGTCACTGCCTGAGGCTGGATCTGAACTCAGCTCTTCCTGACCGAAGCCCTGACAGTCTACACCTAGACTCGGTACTGTTTTCCCCCCTTGTCCAGAGCTGCGACTGGGATTGCGGAAAAGGGGTTTCATTAGAGCTATGTGAATCTAGGGATTCACCCACATCTCTGACCAGTGTACTCCATTATTGCCGTTTTCCCAGCTCTCACTAAGAACTCTCCCTAGAATATCATGAGCTGTGAGATTCCAAGCGGGGAGCCTCAGTGGACTGGGCGGTGTCATACACGTGCAGTCTTTTCAGTTGTGTCTGACTCTTCACCATCCCATGTGGGGTTTTCTTGGCAAAGATGCTGAAGTGATTTGCCATTTCCATTCCACGTACAAGTCTCTTAGCCTATTCCCTTATCTATAAAATGGGGACTACAGCGGCCCCTACTTCACCAAGCGATGGTAAAGATGCAATGAGAAGGTAAGGAAAGATGGCCCTTTGAAAACTTTCAAGCTGCCAAAGTTGGCTCTTGCTCCTGGTTGAGGGCGGTGGTTGTGTTCGTCCTTTCGTTGGAAGAAGGCCATGACAGCAGAGGAATGAGGACATGACTGGAGCCTCACTTTTTTTAGTGAGGGAGGGAGGGCTGTGCAAGGTCGCCAGCCTCCCTTTCTCCTCCTGAGCCTTCGGGGTTCAGTGACCGCATATTCATCAGGAGAACTGGAGACAGCCCGAGGGCAGGATGTACAGGGCGAGAAAACCACGGAAAGAAAGAGTGGCCGGGCCACTGGGTTCCCAGGAAGGCTTTCAGCCTGGGACTGTCAGAGTCCAGACTTCATACCAGGCTGGTTCCCGCTCTTTCCCGCTCTCCTGCGGGCTCCCTTCGGATTGCTCACCTTCCTAAAAGAGGGCCTCAGTTTCCTCACCTGTAAAAGGGGACAAAGAGTTCGGCTTGGAAAGAATACTGGCTGCCTCCCGTGTTGCTAACTGGCGACTGTGAATCACTGCGGGAGAGGCTGGGGTCTTGGGTTCCTAAAGGGATTGCACTGACCCTAGGAGATGTTTACAATTCAGTCTATGACTCTATCATTGCCTGACCCGGCTGTCCCTCAGGTGTAAAGCGGGGGAGGTCGGGCCGAATCTCTAAACCCCTTAGTGGTCTAGGATGCCAGGTCAGTGGACCGACACTGGTCAGCCCTGGCTGTGTGCCACAAAGGGCGCTCCCAGAGGTGCCTGCCCTCCAGCAGCGCTCAGGCCCTAACTATGATGTCCTGACCAGGTAAATGCAGGAGGAGTGGGTGGTGGGATGGGGAGAGTGGGGGGGGTATGGGGAAGTGGGTGGTGGGATGGGGGAGTGGAGGGGATGGGGGAGTCGGTGTGGGGATGGGTGGTGGGGGGATAGCGGAGTGGGGGGGATGGGGGAGTCGGTGGGGGGATGGGCAGTGGGGGGATGGGGGTGTGGGTGGTGGGATGAGGGGAGCGAGGGGTATGAGGGAGTGAGGAGGATGGGGGAGTGAGTGGGGGAGATGGGAGAGGGGGCGCAGGCTCTGAGCGCCCAGCGGGCCGGGCACTTTCTTTTATATCACGAGTGCCTGAATGAGGGTGGGCGCATGTGACATGGTCAGACCCAAGCCCTGGTTCTGGGGCCACGGCTAGTTAATTCGACACCTCTCTGCCTCGGTTTCTTCACCTGTAAAAGCAGCAAGAACAGCACCCTGGCGCACCGGTTCCAGGCTCTCCCTCCCAGAGCGCACCGCAGCGCCCCCTGCGGCCGCATCCGCAGTCGGCCTAGCTCCGGCGATGCGCGCCCTCTTTTTGGATCGACGTGCGGCGCCAGGGGCGTGTCAGCGTCGTGACGTATGACGCGTGCGCGCGCAGGCGCAGGCGGGGCGTGGCGCATTCCCGAGCGGTAGCCTAGTGCGGCTCCGGCTCCGGCTCGGGGAGATGCTGGAGCCCTCAGACGGGCGCTCGGCCCCGGCCCCGCAGCCTCGGGCAGAGGCCCGAAGGAGGGCCCGCCGAGGTAGGGCGGCGCTGGGGGACGCCCGGGCGGGATCCCCGCGCCTCGTGTCTGTCGGGTCTTTGCTTCGTTCTGTCCTCAGAGCCCATAGCCGAGGGCGGGGGGGGAGGCCGTGGCGCCCAGGCCCTCATTCTACAGACGAGGAAACTGAGGCATAGTTGCGAAGGCCCCGTTTACCGCGCGCCTACTATGTGCCAGGCACTGCGCTAAGCGCTGGGGATGCCAAAAAGGCCAGACCGCCGTCCCTGCCCTCGGGGGGCTTCCAGTCTTGGGAGGAGCGAGGCCCCTCCGGGCGTCCCTGGAGACCCCTCAGGGTCCGCGTAGAAGGGCTGCCCCGGGAGCCAGGCGTGGAGTGTGGGGGCTGGGAGGAGATGGAGGGGAGGGGCCCAGGCGGGCTGACCCCGCCCCGCCGTGCCCGTTCCCCTCCCCCTCCCCCTTCCCAGCCCCTACGACCTGGTGCAAAGTGGGAGGGCCTGCGCCAGGTGGGGGCGGGGCGGAGGTGAAATTGACAGGCCTTGGCCCCGCTTTGGATGGGGGAGGGGAGAGCTGGTGGGGAGTCCAGTGTGAGCCCCAGGCACTGTGAGGGCGCTGCGAGTGTAGGAGAGGTGGTGGAGGAAGGCAGGGACCTCCGTTTGAGACATAATTACGTGCCAGGGGTCCGTGAGACATCCAGTAGACATTAGAGACTCAGAACTGTAGAGTAGAAGAGGTACTAGAACCGGGTGGAAGAATATGGGAGGAGAAGATGGTCCCGGAAATAGCCCTGGGGGACACGTAACTTGGATGAACACGGTCAAAGAGACCGAGGAGTCGGATGGGGAACCAGGGGGAGAGCAGTGTCACAAAACCTTAGGGAGAGGAGAGCATCAAGAAGAGGGTGATGGACAAGAAGGATGAGACTTGAGGAAAGGCCATTAGATGTGCCGATTAAAAGCTCATTGTGCTTGGTGCCACGGTGGGTAGAGCACTGGCCCTGGAGTCAGGAGGACCTAGCTCAAATCTGGCCTCAGACTCTTACTAGCTTTGTGGCCCTGGGCAAGTCACTGAATTGTCTGTGAGGGAGAGAGAGGAGAGGAGAGATGGAGAGAGCATTTCGACTGAAAAATGAGGTTGGAAGCTAGAGTATGGAGAATTAAGAAAGAGATGATAGGAAGTGGAGGCACCATTTGTGGGTGGCCTCAAGGAGAGTGGGGGAGATAGAGGCAATCTGCTGGAGAAAATGAGATGGAGTGGGGTCACTTGGTTATGTAGAGGAATTTGCTTGGCCAGGAAAAGGTAGGGGGGAAGGCAATGGGAGGTGAGGAGGAGGGAAGTGGGAGCTCTTTCATTTTTCAGCAGTTTGTTAGGTGAGGGTCCCAGCTAGTGAGGGTGGGGTTGGGGAGAGGAGGGGTTTAAGATTTAAACTGTTGTGCTGAGTGGAATTGTGAATGGATAGGGGTACAGAGAGGTGAGATGACCTCTGCTTAGAGTTACACACCCATTGTGTCCCAAGACCATCCATATAGATCTGCAAGTGGCCTTAGAGGTCATCAACTCCAACTTCATTTTGCAAATGAGGAAACTGAGGTACAGAGAAGGCAAGTGATTATGCCCAGGGTCACACAGGTAGTAAATGTCTGAGGTGGGATTGGAAACCAGATCTTTCTGATGCCAAGTCCGGTCCCCTGTAGCTATCTCAACTCCTTTTAAAGATGTAAGCTCCTTGACAACAGAAACTGTTTCATTTTCATCTTTGTCCCCAGGACCTAACATTGCATCTGACAGTAAATATGTGTTGATCAAATTATTTTCTCATTTTCCACCCCATAACAGCCTTACTGATGTGAATACATTGGCTCAAAGATGTAGACAAAAATAACCTTCCTATGGCCACAGAGCTCATGTTTAAGGCATTTGAACCCAAACCTTATTATTTCTCATGATTTTTGTTTATTTCTAAATTAAACAAGTTAGAATAGTGCGTAGAGAACTGGGTTTGAAGATAGAAAGACCTGAGTTCAAGTCCTGCCTCTTTTACATACATATTGGCTATGTGACCCTGGCAAGACTGACCTTTTGGGTTAGCCTTCCCAGAGAGGATTTCATGACCTGGGGTCTGTGAACTTGACTTCTATTTTTGGCATTTTGACAACTATACTTCATTATAAATAGTTTTCTTTGTAATCTTACATATTTTATTTTAGGCATTTAAAAACATTCAGAATTTAGTTGTTACTAGGCTGCCCAGAGGCATCCATGACACAAAAAAGGTTAAAAAATACAAACAGACCTTCTCTAAGACTAAAAATTTTTGAAAAGGTTCTGGTCTGCATTTATTAAGGGATCTTCTCACCTGTTCCTGTATCAGTGAGATCCCAGGTTATCCCTGTCCTTATTCTTTTTAAACTAATGTCTGCATCTTTTGATTTAGTAGAAAGATTTGGATTGGAATCAACCTGCTTCAAATCTTGCCTTGTGTCACTTATTACCTACATGACCAATGGCAAGTCACTTGACTCTAGACCAATTTAGGAGAGGCTTCCTTATGAAATGGAGAGAGTGTTGAATTTGGGGTCAGAAAGACATAGGTTTGAACTCTGCCTCAGACATTTACTAACATTGTGAACTTGAATAAGTCACAGCCTTTTTGGGGCTCAGTTTTCTCACATGTAAAATGAGGGGGTGTTGTATTAGATGGGTTCTTAGATCCCTAACTTTTATCGGTGTAGGAAACTCCCATTGTAATGGGAAGGGCCCTGACTCTCCAGGCAGAGGATCTCGGTTCAAATCTCACCACTAAGGCATGTGCCTGTGACATTGGGCAAGTCCCTTTATGTCTTTATGTCCGTGGGCCTCAATTTCCTCCTCTGTAAAGGGAAGGGGTTGAACTAGGAGATCTCTGAGGTCCCTTCCAGCTCTAGATTAAAAGATTCTCTGGTTCCTCCATTGATGTAGGTCAGTAGTTTATAGCATTAGAAAACTAACTGACCAGGTCAGACACCTGATCTGGTCCTGGACCAAACTTGGACCCAAGTCTTCCTGACTCCAAGGGCCAACCTTGGCTCTACCACACCAGCCTGCTTCCTCCCAGGAGTTGTTCAGAGGCCTGGAGGTGATCTTGGCTTCCTGAAGGGAAGTGCTGCTGGCATACAATCTGAGGCAGGTCACAAGACCATGGAATCAGAGCTAGAGAGGACCTCATAGGGCCTCTTGTCCAAACTGTCTGCATTACCTGTTGCTTAAGACCAGCCCAGGAGAATTCAGGGTGTGGTGGCTACAATGTGATGTATCCTTGACTGGAGGAATTCTTGAGAATCATCTGTTAGGAAAACAAGATACAATGGAGAGAGCCCTGCAACAGCAGTGAGGATTCGGGTTCACTTCTGACTCTGACACTTTATCTGCGTGATTTTGGGACCCAGCCTCTTAAGCTCTCTGAGCTTCAGATTTCTCCTCTAGAGAATGAGATGTCTGTACCACTAAATGACTCAGTACATAGAGGGCTGGGCCTGGAGTCAGGAAAACCTGAGTTCAAATCCAGCTACAGACACTTAACTGGCCATGTTACCTTGAGCCAGTCAGTGTTGCCTCGGTCTCCTCATCTGTAAAACAAGGATTGTACTAGCACATGTCATGTGGATCAGATGAGATAGTAATTGTAGGAGTGCCTGGCTCATAGTAAGCACTATTTAAATATTAGCTGCTATTATTATTTTTATTCCAGGTCTAAATTTATGATCTTGTATCTCAGGAGGGTTGGGGGAAAGGGCACAATTTTATTTCTAGCCTTGCCTTAGACACAATGTGCCACTTGGAAAAGTAACCTTGGGTGTTGGTAATTGGCCTGACTCTAAAGCAAACTACTCTTTAGTGATTCCTGTTCTGTAGTAAATGAAGTTGTGCCCTTCCTATGTACCATGCTAAAATCTATACCAGCCCAAGTGAAGGCATGTAGACAAGGTTTCTGGTTTGTTCTAGTTTTCTTTTAAGTTAATAAAGTCTGTATTTTCTGTGAAAAAATTCCACAACAGCCATTTCCTTCTGTTAGGACCTTCTTTCTCTAGCCTTAGCGAGTCGTGGAGGTGTCTGATTTGAGGTCGCTTGAAGCATTTGGGTTTCTGGAATTAAGAGCTGGAAAAGACTTTAGACATTAGTCCCAAATCCTTTTGTTTTACAGATGAGGGAACTGAAGGCTGATTTCACTAAAGTTACATAGGTAGGAGATAGCGGCTGACCACAGTTAAACAGTAATATATATATTAATTTAAGATTTACAGAGTACTTTATGTATGTGAAGGAGGGGCGATGTGATCCTCCCTTATGTACATCCTTTTACATCCATTATTTCATTTAGGCCTCACAGTCACTCCTTGAGTTGGGTACACAGGTATCAGCCCCCTTCTATGCATGATGAAACAGGCTCCAAAAAGGCCCACAAGGCTAGTGTCTGTCAAAGGTATGATTTAAAGCCATGTCCTTCTGACTCCATGTTAGTAAGCTGCCCATGGTGCTGGGCTGGCTCTCTGTACAGGTTGGAATTTGCCCTACTGTACAAGAGGCATTGGGCCCAGAGGGTTTATGTGATTGCCTAAGATCAGTGCCTTTCTGACTCCCAGTAGGGTCCCTTTCTGCACTGTCATTCTGACCATAGACGTGTCCGTGTTTGGCTAGTTTGCCAGAATGACAATACTAGTCAATACCAGTCAATAGGATCAACTTCTTTGTCATGTTCCTTCTCAAAGATGAGTATAAGCGTCCAAGTGTTGGTGCAGGGCACCTGTCCGTCCTAACAAATGGCATAGTTTCCCACTTACTCTGTTTATACTATTCACCTGAATAGTGTTTTGCTGTTTGAAAAAGAGATAATGATATCATGGCATCTGTCTTCTTAAAAGAAAGAAAAAACAACTAAGGGTTTAAACACAAAGTTTAAGCTTATCATTCCCATCTTGGTCTCCTGTTTGTATATTTTTCTAAGGAGTCACATTCAATTTAAACAAAGGAGGTGATGTTTTCCTTTTTTTATGGAAGAGTGGGAACCACACAGTCAAAATTTTCTTCTATCAGGATGAGCACATTCTAGGAAGCTGACACATTTCAGCTTCTAGGGTGCTGGGTGCTTTTTTCATCCACTAAAAGAACGTGTACATTGGCAGTATTCCAGGTGTCCTTGCTACCTGTTGTAGCTTCAGAGAAATAATTTTGCACTGCTCTCAGTTTTGTTTTTTAACTGTAACAGAAAGCTTTCACCAACACCAAGGAGGGCTGACCGAAGGAAAGGGGATGGCCTATTTTGCCAAAGAAGTTCAACTTACTAAAAAACATGAAGAAATGTAAGAATTTTAAGGGCACTTTGAATATATAAATTGTATTAGTTTTATTTAATTATGTGCACAAAGAGATGTTATATGACAGAAAGTGTTCAATCCTGCTGTCTCATACTTGAGTTAGCAGATTGAGTATAAGAATATATCACAGGCTCTTGAAAATAAGTGATTAAAAGGACAGATTATATTCATGGCATTTACTTTAGATCATGTTCACCATTTTCTTTCCTACCAGACCCCTAGTGGGTAGGCTGCTGGGCCTGAAGTCAGTCTCTGGGCTCCCATCCTGCCACTGTGTGACCACAGGCACGTCCCCTAACCACTCTGACCCTTAGCGTCTTCCTCTGAAATTGAGTTAAGAATGCCTACTCCACTCCATCTGTGAGTTGTGAGTCTTAAATGGGCTGTGGTTTGTAAAGTGCTTATAAACCTTAAAGCACTGTTGTCATGTATGCTATCATGAGTGAGCCTTATTTTGTAAATTTCTGAATTCTCATACTAATCCAGAGAGCTTTATAATCAAAGGTTGTGGTCTCTGGTTTTGGAAATTCTTTATTCTTTCTATTACATAACATTCTGGTCATAAGTTTCTATTATCCTCTAAGTACCGTTATCATGGCTTGTTTACTATTAGTGGCATTAGAAGATTGAATAATTAATTACTTCTGAAATAATGAATTGCCAGTGAGAAATTTTTATATGCATATGCAATATTTACATACAGTTCAGAAGGAGTCTTTTATCTCAGCCTAATTTTTGTAATCTTATTTTTAAAGTTTTTCTTTTGTCTAAACATCTTAGTTATGTGTAAGTTTACATATACTCACATATATATCCTGTACCATCATCTTTCTCTGAGAAAAAGGAGAAAAATGTTTTTATTGCTTCTTCAAACATATGGAAGTTTAGCACAATTCTAAATGTGTAACATCAGATTCAGGGGGTACTGAAGTGTTAAACAGAAGGTTTCATATAGCAAGTTAAAAATCAATGTTATGTATGTGTGTGTTGAGGTATATATAAGTATGTATGTGTACATAAAGATACGTATTACAGTATATATTTTCACCCAAAATTAAAACATGTCCTTAAAACTCCAAAATAATTGCACAAGAGGAAAGAGGGAGTGGGAAAACAGTCTTGTACATAGATTACACATAAGGAATATGATAATGAAAATAAAAGCAATTTCCCCAGATTGACCGAAAAAGTTGTACTGGAACTCGATCACCTAAGGAAATACTACTTCATGCCTATACTTCCTTTCTTTACTCTCAGATTCCTTCAAAGAGTCATTGGCTTACAAAATGATAGGAGTCTTAAATGAAGAGTAATTAAAAGATTTCTTAATGAATTGGGAATACAATGGAAGAAACAGTTTTCCTGCACTTATTTAATGTGCTTATCTGCCTCTGTTGATCTTATGTATTTTTTAGACTAGCGCAAAGACTACTATTACTTGAAGAAATGGAGAATGATCACAGTGGCCAGAAGACTGAAAAAAAGGCATCTTACCTAAAAGCAGCTAAACTAGCCAATAAGAGGAATCAGAGTCTTCTAAATGTAAGTTACTTATATGACATAGCTGTAGCTGGTTTGTAAATTTTCTAAAACTTTTGAAACTGTGGTTGGGAATATTACATTTTTTAAGTGAATTAAATAATTTGAATTTTTAAAATTATTTTTTTCCGAGAAACTGGTAGCTTTTTTACAATTATTATTTCATTGATTTTTGAGTCAGCTAAGCAGAATTTTTTTTATTCACTGAGATAAGAAAACAGAAATACAGTTAAGGAAATTATTCAAAATTATTCTCTGTGTGGGAAATGAAACCAAAATCAGTTTTATGCATCAGGTAAAATGTCAGACCTTGTCCTATATTTACATCTCTTCTTACAAAGTAGTGGTGACATTTGATTCAAGCTCTAAAGTTCTTTCACAAAAGTAAATCAATGTATTATGCCCTAGTTAGAAACATCCCCAAGTAGTAGATTTCATGTTGGAGGAGACTGGTTTTCAGTGACTTTGAAGGTGTCTTGATTCAGCATTCATACAGGAGTCTGCCTGCTTCATCTTCTAGTCCACTCGAGTGGAGCGAAGTGACATCCGTGAAACCTTCAACTTTGTTTTCCACAAAGTGTCCTTTTCTCCATAATTAACCATGAGCTTTGCCCTCTATTCCAGTTTCTCACTTTGAAATCCTCCTTCTCGGAAGATTCGGTGATGGTCACATTTGTCAGGCAGCTTTCATCTTATTGGGTATAAGGTGGAGCTTTCATTTTCGTATTTTTCAGAGATGATTGAAGTTCCCCTTGTCTCCATCTTCTCTTTCACTTATAAGTCAGTGAGCTTTTCAGCTAGCGGTCTGAGCCACAACAGTCTGAGAGTCACAACCACAGTGCTACTAAAGCATCTTACTTTACCATATGCTTCCTTGCCAATGATGTTTGCACTGTTTTTTTAAAACAGAAAATATATGATAATCTGAATTTCTGTCATGAAATGTCAAAAAGGAAAAAAAAACTTACCCAAATTGGCAGGCTTGTATTCTAGCCATAGTAGCAGCCTGCCAAAGTGGTATTTAATCTTCAAGTGGACTCAGTTTATTCCAGCATCTCTTATTAGTCAGCAAGTATCTATTGAATGTGTCCCATTTGCTCAGCTTAGTGGGGAAACAAACACCATTTAAGACTAAACACCTTATAATCAGACAGTGAACAGTCTAAGACAGTGTGTAAGTAGGTGGTGAATTTGTGCTGGATCTCAGAGTAAAGAGCCTGTGCACTCAGCAAGTTCCATGGAGGAAGCAGCCATGAATGAAACTGCTTGGTTGGATTTTGGTTGGCAGAAGAGCAGGAATTAGATGGGCCCAGGAGTGGGAGTGATGGCCTGGGCCTGGAGCACAAATAAAGGCCTAGCATGGGGCAGAACTATGACTGATGGGTGTGCAGAGCTGGAGTTGGGAAGCCCTGGGTTCAAATTCTGCTCAGATACTGAGTCTCTGTGTGGCCATGGGTAAGTCACTAAATCCTTCTGAACCAGTTCCCTCATCAGCACTTTGGAGTGCCTCATCACATGGGTATACTGTGCCCTTCCCAGAGGTGTTGTGAGACTCAAGGGAGATGATGTCCAATAAGTGCCCTGCAGTTTTGGAGCACTCACTAATGTGTGTTGTTACAGCATTTTAAAGAGCCGGAAGGGATGAACTGGCTAGACCATTTGCTTCGACTCCCTCTTTTACAGTTAAGGACATTGTACCCTAGAGAGTGCATGTAACTTGGCAGGAGTCTCCCTGCTAGTAAACTACAGATCGAGAACTGAGACCTCTTTACTTCTACCTCAGTGCTGGGCCCCGGAGGCCACCTTGGCTTCTCACATTAGGGAGTGTTGAGGAACGTGCTTATATACATGAAATGGGACCAGATTCTGGTCCCGTGTGGCCTCACAACCAGGCACAGCTGGATACTGGAGTGCTAATAACCTGTGCAAAGTTTTTAAGCAGGTCACAGTCAGCAAGCCCTTAGGAAAGAGGCTACCTCAAATAGGGGGGTGTGCCACACACAGGGACAGTGAAACTCCAGAGCTGGAATTGTGATCCAGAGTTCTTTAATATCATTTCCTCTTAGACATGATTATGATACTATGGAAGGGCTGGCAGCATAAACTTATTTCAGAAACCTGCAACAACCAGGAACTTTGCTATGGTAATCAGGTACTATTAATTTGATTAATGCTCCCAGAGCAAGAAGTGGAAAACCAGTGGCAAAGTTAGGAAAAAGGGGAATGGGTGTGTATATGGTTCTTAGTGTAAAATGGAAGGGAATAAGCATTTATTAAGCACCTACAGTATGTCAGGCACTGTCCTAAGTGCCTTTAAAATATTATCTCATTTGATTGAGTGTACTGGGGAAGATGTCAGAATGACTGCCAGTGTCCTGGTGGGTGACAAGATGGCAGGAGGAATTTGGAATTATAAGGCAGTGCTCTGGTGAGTAAATGTTTAATGTACTTTCTTCTAGCATCTTGGTGAAAGATGAATTGGAGGATGGAGATACTGGAGCTCAGTAAGTTTTCTAAGATATGACTGAGCTCTTAGAATACAGGTGATATGATAGAGACTAATATGACAGGTGATATGATAGGACAGAGGATGGGATGGCAGTGGTTCAGAAGAGTGCTCGATTTGCCTCTGCAGGGGTCCATTTCAAAAGAAATGTTAATGAGGCATAATGCTTGTATGTGATTTTGTGATCATGTGATGGTATATCCCCAGCCCAGGTCTTCTGCATATCATCAGTCACCTCATGGAAGTGTAGTGATTGAAAATGGACTTCAAAATAAGATAGTTAAAACGAAGGAAACAAACAAACAGAAAAAGAATTGTCCGCTGAGTTTATCTTAAATTGATCTTTCTTAGTCTTTTCAGATATCCGTACACCCTTAAAGCTGAAAGGGATCTTAGAGGTAATTTTTTCTACCTTTTTCTTTTTGCAGATGAATAGCTAAGGCCCAGATTGATAGGTTAAGTTATTTACCTAGGGCCTCACAGTGCATTTTTATATTTATTATACTATAACTTCAATTTCTTCATGTGTAAAATGGGAGTAACACTACCTCTGGTGTAAGTCTTGGCTAGTTGGTGTGGAAACTCCTTCCCTGTGGCAGGTGGCAGCCCATGTAGTGTCGTCTCGGTGAGGCTTCAGGAGTCTCATCGTCACTTCACTTGTCTTTGTCAAGAGGCAGAAATTGTACTCAGATATTCAGACTACAAGTTTGACCCACCAGCCATTACACTTGGCTACCTTTCAGTGCTAATAATGGGAGAAAAGAGAAACTTGGAGGCAAAGGGCACTTGAGGGGAAGTTTGGGCTGGGTCTTTAAGTTAGGATACTTCTTCATACAATGTGTGTGCAGGGTGTGCCTGTTTCAGATGGATGTCAGAAGGTTCTAGAGAGAGGGACAAGGACACCAGACACATTTTACACATTTTGTATTTAGATTGTAAATCTAAATAAATGATTTAATGACTTGCCCATGGCCACACAGCGATTCTTGAGGAAGAATTTGAACCCAGCTTCCCAACTCCAGCTCTGCACACCGATCAGTCACAGGGCCTTTAATCGTTATCAGTGGCCACTCTGACCCACTCACAAAATCTCCTACCATGTACTGAGCACTGTGTTAGGAACCAGGGACATAAAGGCAAAAAAAAATGTGGTCTTCTTTGAAGGAGCTTTCGTGTTATAAGAGGAGACAAGTGTAACTATAAAGACATGTGAAGTAATTAAAAATAAAAACTATTACTTTCTTGAGTATTTCAAGAACCCGTGTTTTCATTGTCGCAGAGACTCCCTCCTGAAACAGTTCACAAGATAGAAGTCAAGTGCATGGTAGTCTTCTCTGAAGTGAAGTAGCCTGGCCCTCAGACAGTGTCTACATAACAATCAAAAGTCTTTTTCTGGAAACCTTTCCAGCTTGGTATAGGACCTGCTGAAGCTTTTTTTTTTTTTTTCAAATGCCCCTTCCCTTCTGTGTTGGGAGCAATATTTTTAAAATAGTATTTTATTTTTTCCAGTTACTTAGAAAGACAACATTTAAAAATATTTGTTTACTCTTAGTTTTCAACATTCACTTTTATAAGATCTTGAGTTTTACGTTTTCCTCCCTTCTTCCCTTTTTCCCTCCCCAAGAAAGCATGCAATCTGATATAGACCACATATGTACAGTCATATTAAACATTTCCACATTAGTCGTGTTGTAAAGAAGAGTTAGAACCAAAAAGAAAAACCATGAGAAAGAAAAAAAAGGAAAAATAGTACACTTTGGTCTGTATTCAGACTCCATAGTTCTTTCTCTGGGTGTGGATAACATTTTTCATCATAAGTCTTTTCGAATTTTCTTAGATCATTGCATTGCTGAGAAGAGCTAAGTCTATCAAAGTTGGTCATCACACAGTGTTGCTGTAACTGTGTACAGTGTTTTTTTGCTCCTGCTCACTTCTCTCAGCATCTGTTCTTGCAAGTCCTTCCAGTTTTTTCTGAAGTCTGCCTATTCGTCACTTCTTGTGGAACAGTAGTATTCCTTAACATTCATATACCACAGCCTTTTCACCCATTCCCAAATGGATGGGCATCCCCCCTCAATTTCCAGTTCTTGTCACTACAAAAAGAGCTGCTATAAATATTTTTGTACATGTGGGTCTTTTCCACATTTTAATGATCTCTTTGGGATACAGCCCTAGAAGTAGTATTGCTGGATCAAAGGATATACACATAGTTCCAAATTGCTCTCCATATTGGTTGGATCAGTTCACAACTTCACCAGCAGTGCATCAGTATTCCAATTTTCCCACATCTCCTGCATTTATCATTTTCCTGTTTTGTCATGTTAGCCAATCTGATAGAGGTGATGTGGTAACTCAGCGTTGTTTTGATTTGCATCTCTATAATCAGTGGTGATTTAGAGCATTTTTTCATCTGACTAGATAGCTTTAATTTCTTCATCTGAAAACTTCCTCTTCATATCCTGTGACCAATTATCAATTGGGGAATGACTTGTATTCTTGTACATTTGACTCTCAGTTTTCTATGTATTTTGGAAATATCAGAGACACTGGCTGTAAAAATTGTTTCCCCAGCTTCATGCTTCCTTCCTAATCTTGGTTGCACTGGCTTTCTTTGTGCAAAAACTTTTTAATGTAATGTAATTGAAATGATCCATTTTGCATTTCATAGTTCTCTGTCTCTTGTTTGGTCATAAATTCTTCCGTTCTCCATAGATCTGATAGGTAAACTATTCGTTGCTCTCCTAATTTGTTTATAATTGTTTTGTTTGTCAGCCTTTATGTCTAAATCGTGTACCCAATTTGACTTTATTTTGATATATAGTATAAGACATTGGTCTATGCCTACTTTCTGGCATACCATTTTCCAGTTTTCCCAGCTGTTTTTTGTCAGATAGTGAATTCTTATCCCAGAAGCTGGAGTCTTTGGATTTATCAAAAAATAAATTACTGTAGTCATTGACTACTGTATCTTGTGTACCTAATGATCTGCCACTATTTCTTAGCCAGTATCAAGTAGTTTTGATGGTTGCAGCTTTATAATACAATTTAAGATCTGATATGGCTGGGCCACCTTCCCTTGCATTTCTCTTCATTAATTCTCTTGATATTCTGGACCTTTTGTTCTTTCAGATGAATTGTGTTATTATTTTTTCTAGTTCTATAAAATAATTTTTGGTGATTTGGTGTGGCACTAAAGTAGGTTAATTTAGAGAGAATTGTCGTTTTTACTATATTAACTTAGCCTACCCATGAGCAGCTGATGTTTTTTTCCATTTATTTAGCTCTGATTTTATTTGTGTGAAAAGTGATTTGTAATTGTATTCATAGAGCTCCTGAGTTTGGCTTGTCAGGTAGGCTCCCAAATATTTTATATTGTCTACAGTTACTTTAAATGGAATTTCTCTTTCTATCTCTTCCTGTTGGGCTTTGTTGATAACATATAGAAGTGCTGATGATTTAAGTGAGTTTGTTTTATATCCTGCAACTTTGCTAAAATTGTTAATTATTTCAAGTAGTTTTTTAGTTGATTCTCTAGGATTCTCTAAGTATGCTTTGTTTCTTCCTTGCCTATTCTAATTCCTTCAGTTTCTTTTTCATCTCTTATTGCTAAAACTAACATTTCTGGTACACTATTGAGTGGCAGTGGTGATAATGGATATTGAAAGACAAGTTTTGGCTTTAATTCTTAAAAAAAAATTTGGGTTCCAAATTTTCTCCCTTCCTATAAATGGCAAGCAATCTGATATAGATTATACATGTACAGTCATGTAAAATCTATATCCATATTAGTCATGTTGTGAAAGAAGAAACATTTTGTAAAAAAAACAAACATGAAAAAAATCAATGAAAACAGTATGCCTAGGTTTGCATTCAGATTCTGTCAGTTCTTTCTCTGGATGTGGATAGCATTTTCTATCATGCATCTTTTGGAATTAACATGTCCTCTAATGCAAGTTAGGTTTTTTTTTCTTAAAAGTTTTTGAGACTGTCTTTTAGACTTGCTTGGCAATAGGCTCAGACTATCGATACTTCCTCAGTGCCCAAGACAAAATGGCCTCAAGGAGCCTCTCTGAGG
This sequence comes from Bettongia penicillata ogilbyi, assembly GCA_023548195.1. Taxonomy (NCBI): domain Eukaryota; kingdom Metazoa; phylum Chordata; class Mammalia; order Diprotodontia; family Potoroidae; genus Bettongia; species Bettongia penicillata. The sequence goes on along the minus strand of JAJHZJ010000062.1, from coordinate 2,137,708 downwards.
CTCGATTGATAGGTCACAGTGGACCGTATAGGCAAGGGAGTTTCATTTACTGAATTAACTTGAAGTGTCCACCGTGTCCATCCTTGCTGAATGTTTTTGTGCTGCCGTGGCTGTTGAGTGATCTCTAAGTGTCTCACTTTCAGGTCTGTGTCAGGCCCAGCACAGAGTCACCCTGATTTCCTCATGTTCAAAGTCTCTTTCCTGCGATCTGTCTTGTTTACATGTGTCAGAATGGTCTCCCTAAAACAATATTTTGGTGTCACTTCTGCTTCATATTTTTAGTGGCTCGCCATTCAGCATTTTAGAATAGAGCTATAATTCCTTAGCTTAGCCTCAGAATTTGGGCCCCAGCTCCATGCGTTCAGCCAACAGCCAACTGAAATTGAATGTCTGCTTTAAGAAACTCACTATTTAGTGGGGAAGGAAAAGTGTATCTCGTAATAACTAAAATCTAAAGTACAAGTACCTTGGATGTCCCTTCATTTTCTTTGCACTCTTCTCGGCCCTCCTGCTCACTCATGACAGAAGGCACGACCTGCCTGCTGGATTTTGGGGCAGGAAGACCTGGGGCACCCCTGACAACACCTGTGATCATGGAGGGTCATTTAATGATCAGTTTTGTCATTTCTGTAATGGGTATAAGAATGCCTATGCTACCTACCTCAAAGGATTTCTGTGGTGCTGGAGTGAAAATATGTATACAAAGCAATTTGCACATTTTAAAGTTCTTTGTCCATGTTAATTACTCTTGCCTCCTTTCAACTCCCTTCATCATGCATTTACTCCTGGACAGGAGCTTAGAGGTCATCTCAGCTGACTCCCTCATTTTAAAGGTGAGGAAACTGAAAGAAGTTAAGTCACTTGCTCACAGCCACCCAGGTTCCTCTACTCCAGACCCACACACATACTGCTTTCCCTTCCCTTTCTCTGCTGAGTCTACAGTGATCTTGAAAATCTACTTTAAATGCTAGCTCCAAAATCAACTTCCAATCTGAAGTGTCCTCTCCTTGCTCATCTGGTACTTACTATCTCTTGTTCTGCTTGTTGGTGTGCATTCCTCATCTCCTCTTCTGGATTATAATGATGAGAAGGCAGGAACCACATCTTGGGCATTTCAGTCCTGCTCTATGCACGGATGGACATAAGAGATGCTGCACAAATAATGTGTGAATGAATAAACTGATGACCAGTATATGAAAGTGTTTTCCCTGTGTCAGTGACAGAAGCTATGACCCTACGCTTTTGGCTCCAAAAGCCTAGTTTTTTTCTACTGACTTAGCCCAGGTTTAGAGGAAAAACTATTATGAGCACAAGTATTTGCTGAACTCTCCTTTAAAAAAAATCAGCCTTGGGGGGGCAGAGTCAAGATGGTGGAGTAGAAAGACGCACGTTTACGAGCTCCGAACCCACAGCCCACAGATTTAATGTAAAAAGAGATTCCCATAAGTTCTGGATCACTGTAGGGGGTGTATAAATATAGTGGAAGAGATTTCCGTTCCAGAGAGCCCTGGAGAGCCGTCCCCAGGGTCCGTCGTGCCCTGGAAAGCGGACCCACCCCAGCGCTGCCCTGGCCACGGCCCCAGAGAAGCTGATCCGAGCAGGCTTCAGGGACAGAAGCTCCGGCAGCCGGGAAAGTCCCTCCGCCCACAGAAGCTACAGGTCAGTGAGAGAGACGGCTGGCTGGCCAAGAGGGTGAGTGGAGTGTCTCCGTGACTCGTGCCCCCTTGGGAGGAAGCGGCGGAGGCAGAGGCGGGGGCGGCGGTGGAGGCAGAGGTGGGGGTGGTGGCGGAGACAGCAGCAGCGTGGCCGGCCACAGCAGCCCAGGACTCCCCCAGCAGCAGGCAGGATCTTCATTACTGAAAGTCTCTGCATAAACCCCCTGAGGGAGCTGAGCCTGGGAGACGACCCCGCCCCCACCCACTCCATTACTGAAGGGCTCTGCATAAAGCCCCTGAGGGAACTGAGCCTGGGAGGTGGCCCTGCCCCCACCCCAGCACCAGAACTAAAGCTCACATTGATTAGCAGCCGAGCATTGCAGAAAGCCCATTTGAATCTCAGACCCCAAGCACTAGCTGGGCGGATCTAGGCGGGGGTGGACAGAAATCTTAGAAGTCAAGTAACTGGCTGGGAAAATGCCCAGAAAAGGGAAGAAAAATAAGACTATAGAGAACTTTTTCGAACAGATGCAAATGATCCCGACTTTCGGATCTGATGAGGACGAGGACATATTCTTGCCATCAGGGAAAGGTGTGGAGGGCAGGACCTCGGTACCCCAGATATCCCAGGGGGATGTCGGGTGGGCTCAGGCCTTGGAAGAGCTCAAAAAGGATTTTGAAAAGCAAGTTAGACAGGTAGAGTAAAAACTGGGAAGAGAAATGAGAGAGATGCAAGAAAAGTATGGAAAACGGGTCACAAGGAGACCCAAAAAAATGCTGAAGAAAATAACACCTTGAAAAATAGGCTCACTCAATTGGCAAAAGAGGTTCAAAAAGCCAATGAGGAGAAGAATGCTTTCAAAAGCAGAATTAGCCAAATGGAAAAAGAGGTTCAAAAGCTCACTGAAGATAATAGTTCTCTCAAAATTAGAATGGAACAGATGGAGTCTAATGACTTTACGAGAAACCAAGAAATCACCAAACAAAACCAAAAGAATGAAAAAATGGAAGAGAATGTGAAATATCTCATGGGAAAAACAACTGACCTGGAAAATAGATCCAGGAGAGACAATTTAAAAATTATGGGACTACCTGAAACTCATGATCAAAAAAAGAGCCTAGATATCATCTTCCATGAAATTATCAAGGAAAACTGCCCTGACATTCTAGAACCAGAGGGCAAAATAAGTATTGAAAGAATCCATCGATCACCACCTGAAAGAGATCCAAAAAGAGAAACTCCTAGGAACATTGTGGCCAAATTCCAGAACTCCCAGCTCAAGGAGAAAATCTTACAAGCAGCTAGAAAGAAACAATTCCAGTATTGTGGAAATAAAATCAGGATAACTCAAGATCTAGCAGCTTCTACATTAAGGGATTGAAGGGTGTGGAATAGGATATTCCAGAAGTCAAAGGAACTAGGACTCAAACCAAGAATCACCTACCCAGCTAAACTGAGTATAATACTTCAGGGGAAAATATGGTCTTTCAATGAAACAGAGGACTTTCAATCATTCTTGATGAAAAGACCAGAGCTGAAAGGAAAATTTGACTTCCAAACACAAGAATGAGAAGAAGCATGAAAAAGTAAACAGCAAAGAGAAGTCTTAAGGGACTCACCAGAAGTGAACTGTTTACATTCCTACATGGAAAGACAATATTTGTAACTCTTAAAACTTTTCAGTATCTGGGTAGTTGGTGGGTTCATACTCACACATGTACACGCATGCACGCGCACACACATACACACATGCATGCACATACAGAGACAGAGAGCACAGAGTGAATTGAATAGGATGGGACCATATCTTAAAAGAAATTAAGGTAAATGGTGAGAGAGAAATGTAGTGTGAGGAAAGAGGGTGAAATGGAATGGGGTAATTATATGTCATTTAAGAGGCAAGTAGGAAACGTTTTAGTGGAGGGAAAAAGAGGAGAACTGAGAAAAAAAACAAAACAAAACAAAAAACAAGAAGTTTACCCTCATCACATTTGACTAAAGGAAGGAATAAAATGCACACTCATTTTGGTATGAAAACCTATCTTACAGTATAGGAAAGTGGGGGGAAGGAGATAAGCAAGGGGGGGCGATGAAGGAAGGGAGGAGGGAGCAATTTGAAGTCAACACTTGGGGAGGGACAGGATCAAAAGACAGAAGAGAAACAATGAGGGGTAGGTTAGGATGGAGGGTAATTAAGTTAGTCTTACACAACACGACTATCAGGGATGTCATTTGCAAAACTACACAGATAGGGCCTATATTGAATTTCCTGCCTTCCCAAAGGGAATGGGTGGGGAGGGAGGGATGGGGAGAATTTGGAACTCAAAGTTTTAGGAACAACTGTTTAGTATTGTTGTTGCTACTAGGAAAGAAGACATACAGTTAATGAGGAATAGAAAGTCATCTGGCCCTACAGGAGAAAAGAGAAAAAGGAGAAAAGAGAAAATGGAGATAAGAGAAGGGAGGGATGACAGAAGAGAGGGCAGATTGGAGATAGGGAAAATTAGATTGCTTGGGGTATTGGGGTGGAAGGAGGGGAGAAAAGGGGAGAAAATTTGGAACCCAACATTTTGTGAAAATGAATGTAAAAAAAGTTAAATAAATAAGAATTTAAAAAAAAAAATCAGCCTTGATAGCTGGAATAACTTCTCCTCTTCTGGACTTAGCATGACCAGCTGGACTGCTTTAAGCTGCTGAAGGGCCAGTTTATGAAAGAGGAAAAAAATAACACAAGAGACCTGAGCTGGAGGGTGTTGGGGAAGGACCTCTTGAGGAGCTGATGCACTGTGACCACTAAGCAGCGGTGTTTGTCTGATTCTAAGTGCTGGCAAAAGGCAGCAAAGTAATAGAGCTAAAAAGAAACTAGTAACACTCATTTCTAAGAATTTAGTTATACCACAATCCCATGACAATGAATGCTGCAATTAAGTCATTTTTCAGTTGTTTCTGACTCTTGGATGACCTCATTTGGGGTTTTCTTGGCAGAGATACTGGAGTGGTTTGCCATTTCCTTCTCCAGCTGATTTTATAAATGAGGAAACCGAGGTAAATGGGTTAAAGTGATTTGCTCAGAGTCACACAATGTCTGAGGCTTGATTTGAATTCAAGAAGAGGAGTCTTCCTGGCTCCAGGTCCAGCATGCTATCTGTTGTGCCACCTAGCTGCCCTATTACAGTGAATAATAAATAAAAATTCATTGTATGAATTGACGTAATTGATCAGTATCATCCAGAAGCAGGTATGCTGAACTTATTTTTAACTATTTAGCTCCACAGCGATAAAGTGTTTGCATTCATCATAAGCATTTCCATAGTCTTCTTCCCAGATTTAGTTTGTTAAAGATGAGAGACCGAATTCACTGTAAATTTTGTGTATTTTTTTTTGAAAATATGCTTAATAATCACCCATCTCATCCTCTCTCATCTTTTCTAGCCAATTCATTATTTCCCTGCCCTCCAGCCTTTAGTTTCTTCTCTGCTCACTCCTCTGCTGCCTACAAATGTGCTGGAATTTCTGCCTCCTTTAAAAACAAACAAACCAAAGCTCTCACTAGATTTTACCATTTCTTAGAGCTGTTGTCTTGTGTATTTCTTGCATTTTTCTGCCAGACTCCTTGAAAAAGTTCATCTACACTCATTGCCTTCACTTCTTCTCTTCGTATCCTTTTCTAAACTATCTTAGGGTAGGTAGGTGGTGGGAGAAATGGCTAGAGTGCCAGGCCTGGAATCAGAAAGTCCTGAATTCAAATCCACCTTGGGCAAGTTACTTAATCCTATTTGCCTCATTTCTCTCATCTGTAAAATGAGCAGAACTAAGTAAACCACTGCAGTGTCTTTGCCAAGAAAACCCCAAAGGGGATGATAAAGAGTCAAACGTGACTGAAATGACTGAACACCAACAAACCATCTGCACTCTGCCTCTGCCTTCATAGAACTCAACCGAGAATGTTCTCTCCCAAGTTCCTAGATGATATGGATAACTCTTGTGGCTTCTTTTCAATTGATCGCCCTCTTCTCTTGGGTCTTCTCTTGGATTTTCATGATCCAGCCTCTTCTGGTTCTTGTCTGTTTCTCTTTTTTCTGTTCATTACTGTGATGTGCCTACTCACAGTAGGTGTGACCCAGGGCTCTGTCCTGAGCCCTCTGTACACTCTAGTGACCACGTCAGACACCAGCACCTCACGGCCAGGGATCACCAACACTGTCAAACCCTGATCCCTTTCCTGACTCAGATCACAAACTATTGTACATTTTGAAATGGATTTTCCATGGGCATTTCAAATGAAACATGTCCAAAATACAACCCATTATCCTCCTTCCTCCTAAAATTCCTGTTACTGTGGAGGATGCCACCACCTTCTCTTCTTGTCACGTAGCTTCACACCTGGGGTGTCATGCTCACCTCCTCTGTCTCATTGACTTCTCCCGTGCATTCACACAGCCACCTCCTGCTCCAGGTCCTCATGGCTTCTCTTCTAAAGTGGTGCAAGAGCCTCCTGGCTGTTCTCCTTTCCTCAGAATTCTTCCTGATGCAGTCCATCTTCCCCAGAGCCTCCAAAGCAGTTTTCCAAAGCTTAGATTTCAACGTTACCCCTCATCAGTAAACTCCAGGGATTCCCTGCTATCTCTCGAATCACATAGAACTGATTTGGCAGTTACATCTTTTCACAGCCTGGCCTCTTGCTACCCTTCCAGCCTTCTTATGTAGGACTCCTCTTCACACAGTGTGCAGTTCCCCATAGTGACCTGCTTCATGGTCCTCACACATATCACACTCCATCTCCCAGCTCCAGGACTTTGCACTAGCTGCGAGGCCTAAAGTACATTTTGACTTTTGGACTCAGAGTCTGTTACTTCCTTACAGATTCAGCTCAGATTCTATTTTCGACGTGATTCCCCCAGTTACTGGTGTAATTTCTCCCCAAACTGCCTTTTATTCATTTTACATACATCTCTATGTATCTGTTGTCAGTTCTGTTGGAGTATAAGGTCCTTGAGATCAAGAACTTTGTCAGTCTCATGTGAACTAATAACTAATAAGAAACTGTGTTTAAATTTAAGAAGAAAAGGAAGGGCATGTGGAAGACTGAAGCCAGGGCACATGCCTGAGAATGCCCGTAGAAGTAAGCACACACCTTTAAAAGTACCAGGAAAGTTAAGATCCAGAACAAATTGAAGCTTGCGGTGAATATGCTGAGTACAACAAAACTCCTTTTTTTTTTTCTTTTAAACCTATGTTGGGAATGTGACCGAAATTAAAGAACACTGTATCTGAAGTCAGGAAGACCTCTTCAGTTCGTACTCAGATATTTTCTTTCTGGGGAGTCACTTAACTAACTGCCTCAGTTTCCTTCCCTGTGAAACAGGCGTGAAAATGACACCTACCCTCCCAAGGTTGTTGTGAGGATAAGATGAAATGATATTTGAAAGCATTTTACAAACTTTAAAGGATTATGTAAATGCTGGCTATTATTATTAAGAACATCTGTTTGGAAAGAATGAGATAACAGAAAGGACAGTGGTGCATGGTACCACAGTTTTAATTTCACTTGTTTTCTCCTGCAGAGAAGAGAAATGGACTCCTTGGGACATGCGCAACAAAGAAATTGTTAGCAGAGATTTGGATGAAAAGGCATTTGTTAAAGCCCTTAGTATGTGCAAAGCACTGTGTTAAATCTGGGGAATATAGATGGAAAAGTGAGACAGCCCCAAGGCAACTCCCATTTCTAGTAGAGTGGATAGAAAGGATCATGGTCTTTCAGGTGCAGTGCAAAGCATATGGCAAAGTCCCACTGGTGGGTGGTCCTAAGGGTTTAGCAGCAGACCAGGTGATAAAACCCAGTGGTCATTTGGGTGTCCTGGAAGTCTGACAGTGAGATTTGGCGGTGAGGATGAGAGAGTGATCCTGTGGTGCTGTGGGAAGGCTAATGTAAAAATCCTTTTGAGTGACAAACCCTTATCTCTTTCTGATGTTGAACCATCTGGCAGTGCCAAGGACTTGGGAGGTGAAAACTTTCTTTTCCAAGTCTTCAGGAGCTGTGACTTTTGACGGGCCCAGGGGGCAGGGGGGCCTGCCACTCTAAGCACTTTTTGGTGACAGCCATGGCTCTTTTGGCTGGTTCTAGGGTCCTACCGCCAGCTACTCACTGCAGGACTTCTCAGTCTGCCTCCTTTCCACTCCGCAGCCCTAGTTCAGGCCTTTATTACCTCTCATCCAGACTCTTAGTTTCTCCGTCTATTCAATGTATGTCTGTATTATGTATCTATATCTTTATTGACATCTTTTATTTTTATGTCACCAACATTTCCCCCAGTTCTGCTTCATGGTGCATCAGTTTATTGAAGTCCTTCTACGATTACATTCCATAGATTACATTCACATTTGCTGTTTTGTTTCTATACCACAATTTGCTAGCTGTTCCCTACACAATGAGCATTTACCTTGTTTCTTATCTCTTTGCTACCGTGAAAAATTCTGAATATTTTATTGTGTATAGGAACCTTTCTTCCTTCCTGTCTGTGATCTCCATGCCTTTTCATGCAAACTCTTTTGACAACTTTAATAGCTTCCTACCTCCATGGTCTCCCCTCTCCAATCTGTCCTTCACATTATTGCTAAAGTAATCCAGATCTAATCCTCTTGTGGAAAAACCTGCCCTGTGAACTCCTTGGGTTTCCAGTTCAAGACTATCTGAAATGGCTCTCACCTGTCTTATTCCATATCATTCTATGCTGCTCTAGGCAAACCCTCACTTGTGATTGGTCACCTCACCTGCCTGCCTTTGACAGAGGGACCCCTCTGATCCCTGCCCTTTGACATCCTTCCCCTCCTTGAGGACTCAGCTCATGCGTTCCCGAATCTCAGCAGCCAACACACATTTAGAAAGCCCTCTCCTCTGTGCTAGGTACTGGGCACACAAACAAAAACCAAACGGCCCTGCTTCAAGAAACTTAGAGGCTCTCCATGATGCCTTCCATCTGTATTCCCTGATTGGAAGTTAGACTCTCCCTTTCCATCTCTTAGGCCATTGTGTGTCTTTTTCTATTGTATGTATTCTGTCATATTCTAACTTGTATTATAGTTCTTTGTGTACATGTTTCTTCTCCCCACTAGATTATGTATTTTCAATGTCTTGCACCTAAGAGACATTTAATAAATGTTTATTGATTTGGATTGAATTGAGTTAAACCTGCCATTTTAATAAGTAGCTTTAAACAACTATTCCTGGAATGATTATGCCATTCAGTTTATGATTTCTCAGGATTATATGTTTTTATTTCTGAATATAATTAAGTCTCTTTGCTTTATTGGAATCCTAAAATATTTTTTACTGAAATCTTATGAAAACTCAGCGTGCCCCAGTCAGGTTTCTGTTGTTATTTTGACTTCACAGTATCGGTAGCTTTTAGCCATCATTTTCAGCTTTAAATTTCAGATACAGGACAGGCAAGCTGTTTAATAGACTTTCTATTCCTAAATCGACTATTTCTTCTTTAAATCTCCTTCCTCTAGACAGCAGGTGCAGCGGTGGTTGTACAACTTTGGGAAGTCCCTTTAGGGAATTTCCTGTTTTTCCCTTTTACTCTTCACACCCATTCCCTGCTCCCGCCGCCGCTGCCATCTGCTCTCTTTTTTTCTCCTGTTCAGCATTGGCTTCTTCACACCCCACTCCCACGCCCCTTCCCATCCCTCTCCGTCTGTCCAACAGCCCTGTACTTAGATTTCTCCAGTGTTTGTTCATGGATGGGAGAACTTTCCCTTTTTCTAGCAACTTAGGAATCTCAGAGAGTTTACGCAGATTGATTTTTTGTTTTGTTTATTTTTGACTCACATAGTACTAGGTAAATGGAGCCCAGGTGCTGATCCTTTAAGTAGGCAGTGAAAGGTAGGATCGGCAGAGTTCAGGGGTTTGGTAAACAGCTAGTTTTAGCTCCAGATTTGGTGTTAGTTCTAAGTGTTATCAAAGTAAGACCTTATCAAACCATAAATAAAGTTCAGGTATCATAGTTGCTTTAGACTCTTAAATTTAACAAAACAAAACCCTCAACATGCACAAGTTAAAGTCGAGTGAAAGCTACTTAAACATTCTTTAGAATGGAGAACGTGCACTGCTTCCTGAGGTTTTTAGGCTACAGAGGCACATGAATATTATCAAGTATACCGGCTCCCTGAATCTAGAAATCATTTCTAGGAGAGTGTAGCTAACATGAAAGATTTACATCTCTAAATGGACCAACTTCTTCTTTATGTTTTCAATTTTGATCCATAAATCATCTCCTAAGGTGCCTTATACATCAGTTCTTCAGATATTGTGACATTTATTGATCACTGTACTGCCCCCACTGCTGCAGATTGCATCCCCTCTGCCTGTGGGTTTTGAGATGCTTGGGCTGGCAGACACACCAACTTCTCCTGCGTGGGCAGAGCTGGTTACACCTGGGCATGAATAAAAATCTGGAATTCTGTCCATTTCACATATTATACTCCAGTTGTATTGTCTGGGTCACAGAGGGCATCAAGATAGCAGTGAGCAAACATTCAGACAGCTCTCAGGGGCTCAGAACTGGTCTGAGGCTCTGTGTGGCATCTGAATCTCACTCTGCTTTAAAGAAATCTGAAAACCATTGCCATTTTGTATGAACACTCCAAGCAAGTGTTGACTGTTAGAGACTAAATGGTCACTTAGAAGTAGCCTTTATGTTTAAGGAACAGAAATGTGTGGTGTTGCTCCCAACCTTATAACTGTTTACCTGATTGGGTTAAGGATTTGGTTCGCACACTGATTTCTCCACCATATCGTTGCCACAGTGCAAGGAGAATTTGCCTTTGTAAAGTATGTAGAGATAGGAAATATTTGTATGTTTGTGTCCCCATACTCACCTTTGAAATATGGATTTCTGTTACAGGATATAAGAACACTAGAAGAGAAACTTGAAAAAAATGCACATTTACAGTCATATACTGAAATGGTTAATCTTCAGGTAAGAATCTTGGGTCACCTTTAGACATCCACATCTAAGCTGTCATTCATTGTGTATCCCGATATTTATGTATACACTTTTTAGATTTATCCCTTTAAAGAACACTTCAGATTTTAATCAAGTGAAAGATCTGTTTATCAAAATCTTGTTTACTTTTAATGAAATTTTATTTAGTTAAAGAGTCTTGTTAAGGCAAAAATAGAAGACTGGATCTTAAGGTGATGGTATAGAGATCGTAATGAGCATTTCCCTTGAAATCTGTGTCCTCTCTGCTGGATTTAAAAATAGCTGTTCACAGTCTCTTCACAGAAAGTTTAATAAGTGGCCTGAATATATGTTTGTTATGGAGCACGGCTTCTAAGTGTTATATTCTGTGAAGCGCAGGAACAGATCGGGGGAAGTTTGGCAGAAACATGCATTATTTGATGTATGAAAATGTTCATGATGAAAAGGAATTGACTTCAGGGTTTGGGAGAGATTGAGGTTGTTTTTCTCTTGGAAAGATGGTCTTTGTCTTAATACTCTTTTGCTGTTTATAAAACAGGTTCTAATATTTGGGGGCTCTTAAACTGTCTTTCACCTGTGCGTGCCTTCTAGGATGTTAAGGAAGCTAGAACCTACAGAAGAAGGAACCTTGTTCCCATCAGATAGACAGCTCTTTGACGTGCATGATACAGATAGGCTAAGGGCGTTTCTGTTTCTTTGTTAACTCTATACCTTACTCTTGCTCATCCAAGGTTCACACACACGTAAGGGTGAATCCAATCATGAATAGCGAAGAAACTCCCAATCCTAGACCACAGCTGTTAGTTTCTCTTAATTGACCTTGCACAGCAGGATGAACATGTCAGGGTAGTACGCAGACCACAGACATAGTTTCATGGAACTGGTATAGACCTGTGTTATTGTACTTTTATAGAACCTTATATTTTGAAATTTCCTCACTGTCAAATTGTCTGTCTGTCCCTAATACCATTTCTACACAAGAATTGTTTCCTGAAGCTAGAATGACATTAGGGTAACTCTGAACAAAATGCCCCAGAAAGAGTTCTCTATGTTCTGGCTCTTTTACTGCTCTAAGTAACCTGAGAATTCCAGCCAAGCTTGTAAGACCTGTCAGTGCCATGCAGACTACCATTGAGGATGAAACACAGAGTGCTGATTATTGCCAGTAAAACTTTATCGGCCCCATTCCTATACAGAGGCCACTGTGGCTTATTGGGGTTAGTGTTGTTTGCATGGAAAGTGTTGGAATTGACTTTGAAAGTATTATATTACGCAAGTCACAGGAAAAAAAAATTGCTGCTTGTAAAATGAAGAGTATTTTTCTAGAAGATAACATCTGCTTTCCCTGCAAAATTCACCTGAATCCTAAGCTACAACATAATCACTGTGGTTTGTGGCTTAATGTCTTTAAAAATGAATTTCAGAGAAGTAGCTTACATTTTATAATTTCAGTACAAAATTTTCACACTGGAAAACTTTTTGTGCCAGATTTTTATTGTGAGATCCCTGAGGGCAGGGATTAGTTTTTTGCCTCTTTTTGTATCCCAAATGGTTATTCACAGTGCCTGGCATGTAGTAGGCACTTAATAAATACCTATCAACTGGTTTGAAAATACTAAGCAAAGAAATGTACCACATTCCACATAACAGATGATGCTGTTAGCCACAAGAGGGCGCATCAAAACACAAAACTTAATGAAAACCTGAATTTCTGCCAACCTCTGTGGTTTTGCTGAGAAATTTGAAAATTGAGGAGTAAGTAGCCAGCTTTTTTCTAAAATTAACATAAAATGTTCTGTAGGGAGATTGCATTCCACATATATATGCATGTATGAGTGTGTGTCTGTATTTAAGGGAATAAACATTTAGACTGTTTGGAAAAGCCAAGATCCTTTGCTTGTTTTGCTTTTCTCCTTTTTGGGTTTTGTTTTTTCAGACTCTCTACTGGGCATCAGTAGAAGAACAGGCCCCCAAGTGGGAGCAGCTTCTTTTAGGAGGAACACAATATCCCCTTGGTGTTAGATATCAAAATCCAGCAGCAAATGATATCAAAGATGCCACGGAGAGATAACCACAAGGAAGATGGCATTTTTCCTTGGGGCTCTGCTTCGGAACACCTGCTCAGGAAAGCAAAACTTGTCTGGACATTGTATCAATCTAAAGAAATTTGTTCATCTAAGGGAATATATTAATGTATATTCTGTTACCTATCTGACAGTAGGGAGAGTTTTAAAATTTACTGGAAATTTTGTCAAACCAGGATTGAAATACATTAGTCTTTTTAAAGAATGATGAGAATTGTTTTTACTTTTAATCTGTCATTTCATCAGACTTTTAGGGGTGTAGAAGAAAATTTTGAAAGATGAACTGAATTAAATAAATGGTTAAAATGTGTCTTATGTGACTTATTTCATTTTAAAACACTTTTCAGTCCCTTTCATACTGTCTTCTTTCTATAACCCCTTAGACAAAGAACAGTATCATTTCCATTCCTAACTATTTTCTACCCGTCATGAAAAAGAAAAACAGCAGAGTGGTTTGCCTAGCACCTTCTATTTGCATAATTCTTTCTATAATTTAGTTCCGACTCTGAGGAAGGTCAGTAACCATAACTGATAAAAACCACCACTCCAGAGTCGAAGTGACTTGCTCAGAGGCACAAGCCTGTGGAAAAGCTAATCTTCTCATTTCCAATGTATTGCTCTTTGCATTCTTAATAATATTTTGTTTCATGTGTTTAGAGAAGTAAGAACGTCCCCTAAAATGATCATTTTTGTTCTCACAGTTTAAACTCTAAAGTCTTTGTCAGTGCAGAGAACTTAGCCATAAAGGTCAAGGGCTAACCTAGCCAGCCATTGGACGTATTTCAAGTAAACTTGTTAGAGTAGAGGAGTCTGATAGGATTTTTACTTGGTTTTCTAAGGATTGCCTCCCTTATTAAGGGGAGTAATGGGCTCTTCTCCCTCCATTCATCTTTTAACTCTCTTCCCTCTCCTTGAGTTCTCAGGGAGGCATCCGTTCACAATTCCTAAATAATATAGCTTTAAAACTCATTCCAACACTGCATAGGCTGTCAGTGGGAAGAGCGAGTTTCGGGCTATCTAGTTTTTAGATCCCAGAAGCACAAGGACCAATAGCCATAGAAGGAAATCCTCCTAATGAGAATCTATGTTTACTTGAATTATTTTTTGATCATTTTCATTTTAACTTGGCTCATATTAAAATAATACAATAGCACGAGTTTAAAAAAGACAACAACTTTATAATGAAATGTCCATTATGCTGATAAGTTTCTATAAACTGCCATCTTGGAAATATCCTGTTGAGTGGGTGTTGGTGTTTGTAACAATAACGTTGTTTTCATACTATGTGATGGCAGATTAGCACGCTTCTCTGCAGTGTTAACAGTTGTAATTAAGGAATAAACAGCACAGGGTGTCAGTCCGATGACAATTTCATCTATAGTGTCACAATACAAAATGTCACAAAATATTAGAACTGTTATAGAACTACAGAAATACCAAATTAGGTTTAGTCTTAAAAGCTGAAAGCCTTAAAAAAAAAAAAACCTGGCATAGAGACCACCACAGTTTTATACCTTCTCAAGAATGTTCTGTCAGGAAGATAAATTGGTAATTTTTCTTCTGTTACATTACAGTTTGGTTTCTAGCCATCCAGTCGATTTAGCAGGAGAATGCAGGGTTTTTTTTTTTTTTTTTAGCAGCTTTGAATTTGTAAACAGATTTAGATGTAGTAGAAAGGAACATGATAAGGGGTTTTTTTACATCAAATCTTCCCTAGCATATGTACATAAGAAGGTGAATTAAAGCAATATGAAACTTATTTCTCTATAGTCGAGAAAAAAAAAAACAACTTCTAAACATTTGTTAAGATGGTAAAATATTATGTCAAGCAAATAGGCACATTTCAGAATAAAACTGGTTGATAAGTTAACAAACAAATATTTGAACATAAATTTCCTTTGAGTTTTGTAAATTAAATCACTCAACAGCTTAAATTGCATTCATTTGGGATTTAAAGTGATCTTTTTGAAGGATTTTTACTAAAACTGAATAATGTGACAAAATAACTGAAAGTTTAACGGTGATGGGCAGTAAGATGGATAGTTTTCCAATCTTAGATATAACATATCTAATATCCTTTGACGGATACTTTAAAAACCTCCAAGAAATTTAGAGGTGACTTTAATTTCTGATTGGAACAGAGACTTTTGAAGAGGATTTTAATTTTTTTTGCCTTTTGGACTGTAACAGATTGCACCACATGGTGTGTATTAAAAAAAAAATCCTCAGAGGGACCTACACACCCCATTAAAGGCTTTTATATTCTTCTTTGCAAATTATACTGGTTTAGATGGGAATTTTCAGATTGTGTTTTAAGTATAAGAAGAATTAAGCAATATTTTTGTTTCTGTACTCTGCTACTAGAGTACCAGCAAGGAGTCATAGAAATATCCTCAACTCTAGCTCTTGACTTCTCACCCATTTTCCCTTTCCTAGTTTCTTTTGCTTGCTTATTGGGTCAGTGTGTCCTCTGTTCTCTGATGAAATGATGGGGATCATATTTAAAATAATAACTGAAGATTTTGAAAGGAAGTCTTTTACAAGAATTTGGGACTGCAGTCTTTCTTAGTGTATTGCAAATGCATAAATATTCAAAGCTAATTTTTTTGCCTGAAAGAATCCTGGCTTAAGACATCTTTAACTACGAGATGTGCTGGCTTGGTTTCCCGTTTGGAACTAAGGTTAATGTTTAGGGTGGTAGTTCTCAACCCTTTCTGGAGTTGTGGCATAGAGCCTCCCCTTCCCCACTTAAAAAAAGGTTTTGTGCCATGTTGGTTTTCATATTGATTTTAAAATGAAAAATTTGAGAGTTTTCTGAGTCTCCTTAAGATAATTGCAAAAATCCTAGGTTTTGGTAAAATAATAGCTGATCTTTATATAATTCTGTAACATTTTCAAACAGCCTTATAACATTGTGTCATTTGATCCTTAGACCAACCGTGTGAGGTCAGGACTTCTAGTATCATACCTACTTTTTGAATGAGGATCCTGCTACTGAGAAAAGTTAAATGATTTGCCTAGGGTCACATAGCTGGTATTTGAATGCAGGCCTCTCTGCTTATTCCTACCCCATCCCTTTTCCCACTCTATCCTATTCCCCCTTCCAGATGCGCAGTGGCCATAAAATGGACTTGGGGGTGTGTACGTTTGTTGCACAAAACCCTAAATTTGATTATTGAATTTTTCTCCTAGAAGATTTACTGAAGCTTTATTTTTCCTTTCATAGTTAATTAACTGGCATCTTTCTGTAAAATGGCTCAGTCATTTATTTTGGGGAAAGAGATTTGGATCAAAATAGAAGCATTTATTAAGCACCTACCATATGCCAAGCAATGCTAAGCTTGAGGATATAAAAACAAAACAGACTTCACTCTCGTGAAACTGACACTGATGTGGAGGCTTAAATAGTTTAAAAATCAAAAAAGGAGGTTTGGAGTTTGTTTATAACCTAGAATTAGCCAGCCTTAATTGATGATCCTAGATCCCTTCCAGCTCTAATACTCTAAACCTCAATCTGTAATACTGGTCACAATGTCCTGCTGTGACCCCTCCTAGAACTAAGGTCTTGAGATGGTGTTATACGAAGTGCTAATGACTTTCAGCCCTCAGGAAAAAAAAAAAAACAGTTTGAGATCTGGAACAGGAAAATAGTGAATGAATAAAAAAGGGAGATGGGGAAAAGGCAGTGGAAGATTTCTTTAAGAGGGCTTTAAACTGATAGAAAAGGTTTTTGTTTCTCCCATGATTCAGGACCTAATTTTCTTGACTATGAAATTTAATCTCCCATTACTAATAAAGCTTTCTGGGATAAATATGGAGACATGTCACATTTCAGTAACTAAGACGGGAAATAATTTGTTGACTTGACACCCCGAGTATTGTGATCTCTCCTTGAATGAGACTGAGATTATATACTTGCTAAAATTAAACAAAAGGAAAAAAGTCTATTCCAAAGAAAGGAGGATAAAAATGTTTCCGGACATCATTTTGCTGCTCTGACTTAAATTTCTCCAACTTGCAATTAAATGATTTGAGCTAGAGATAAAGCATATACACCTGTTGTATATACACTTTTATAAATAAAACGTGTTTTAAACTGTATTACTTTAAAAAAAATAATGCTGATGTCTTTGTGCTGAAAGACTGGGAAAGAGGAATGAGGAGTTTTAATTGCAAAGGTAATGAAATTATCTCCTACTTCAAAGAGTGATCCTTGGAGAGTACTCACCTTAGTAATAGAATTTATTTTCATCTTGATTTAATGCTCTGAGGATGAAAATTTTTTTTTAGTTCTCCAGCCACATTGACTTCTTTGAGACCAGGTTATTTGGGACTAATGAAATATATCTCTCATCTTGGTGGAGAGGTGGTGGGCTACAGTTGCTGAATGAGAGTATATGCTGTCAATGTGATTAATGTGTTGGACAGTTTCGAGTATATTCTTTGTTACAAGGTAGAGTTCATTTCGAAGGGGTAGTCATTGAGAAATATGCAATGTAAAAAAGTAACATTTGTAATAACAAAAGAAAAAAAGGCAAGGCTAAAACTTTTCTATGTCACAATCATTTTAGGGCAATTCAATCCAGTTTATTGT
Source organism: Bettongia penicillata ogilbyi (assembly GCA_023548195.1). Lineage (NCBI taxonomy): Eukaryota > Metazoa > Chordata > Mammalia > Diprotodontia > Potoroidae > Bettongia > Bettongia penicillata. The sequence continues at coordinate 2,120,387 of JAJHZJ010000062.1, read as the reverse complement.
CAGATACATTCTCTTGTATGTTTCTTCTGTTTTTTCCATCCCACATTATTCTATCCCATTTGAGAGCATAACCACTCTCAGACCCTCTGTCCGTCTATTTCCTATACTTAAAGATAACTGTAAAACTTTTCTCCTTGCCAGAGCATCCTTTGAATATCCAGGTAAGGAATACTGTAAGCTTCCAGGTGGGAAGAGAATCCTAGGGCATTGATCTCCCTCCCCAGCCCACCACCAAATGACCAGTGAACAGCCTTTCATATCTGTTCGATTGAGAAATGGATATCAGACCAGGCTGCTGTCTTTCAGCCTTGGAAAGGTTGGAAGAATGGACCACCAGACATCTGGGAATTGGAGTACCTGTCAGTTCTTGCAGATAACCAAGGCTGCTGTGGAGTGAAGTCCTGGGTCACCTGCTTGATCTAGAAAAGTGGTCAATCAGAGGTAGCTGAGAGGTAGTGATGGAGATTTCCTGTCAGCTGTGCCATATTTGGAAGTGAACTTGGAGGGGCAAATGTTTTGTAGCATTTTAGTCCTCTGATTTTGGTGATGCAGTGTGTAGAACAGTGGACTTGGAATTAGGAAAACAAACATTCCTGAGTTCAAATCTGGCCTCAGACACTAGCTGTGTGATCCTGGGCAAGTTATTTAACCCAATTTGCCTCATTTTCCTTATCTGTAACATGAGCTGGAGAAGGAAATGGTACAGCTCATGCTGTATCATTTGCCAAAGCTAGTTGATGTTAATTGGTTAAATGACACTGGGGTGTCACTGACCTCTAAAGGGTATTGATAATGTAAGGAGCATGCTATGAGTGGCAGTTAATATTGAGGAGGATACACCAGAATGGGGACTTGAACTCATATCATTTGAGAAAATGTCACTGTCTCTCAGGGGGTACCCATAGGACCCTGAGGGGTAGCAGTAGTTAGCCCTGTCCCTGTGGACACAACTTGTCAATGCAAGTGAGAGTTGGAATAGGATTCCCATAATTTTTAAAGTTGGAACCAATAGATTATTTCATCTCTAGAAAGACCATCAGTAGCATAAGGCAGTATTTGATATGGTTTTCTGTCACTAGATTATCTGTCATTTGAAAATGCTGAATATTTTACATGTTTTAGGGAAGAATAAGAGGAACATAGATGCATCCAGAGAGAAACACCTGACTTATTACAAACATTTAGCTCTGCCTTGGCCAATAACAAACTGACCATGGCCAGCTTCTCCAGGCCTCCAGTTCCTTAACTATAAAATGAAGCTAGACATTGTCTGCATGGTCTTACAGTTCTCTGATTTTTGGGGGGCTGTAGAATTGTAATAGAAATCGGTTTTATAATTCAGCCATCGCCCTCAGGGAGCTCATATTCAACATTCACGTAATAGAATCCATAGGATTATTTATAGTTACCATCTAAGGTACCTTCATTTTTCCGATAAGGAAGCTTGAACCCAGAAAGATTAAGCAGTTTGTTCAAGGTCACATAGGGGGAAAGGAGCAGGCCCTCCTTTCTAAACCCCACCTTCTTTGCACTATTCCAAAATGTGATCTGTTGTTTGTCTGTTAATATGTAGGATGGAATTTAGTCCTTCACATCCTTCAGAGAGAATTGAAGGACCAAGTATTGGAATTTAAGGAAGTATTTGAAAGATAAGTACAAATTTTGAAGGCAGAATGTAGTCCATATAATTTATGAGCCCTAATTCTCCTCTTCCCAGCTAAGTCTGTTTTCATGTCAGAAATCAGTAAATCAATAGGCATTTTTAATAGTTGATTGTTTTTTTGCTTATAACTTCATTGAAGTAGCATTTTAAAAATTCTGAAGTTAACCCTCCCACTGGAGAACTCAAATGTTTTGAGATACAGAGGAAGACCTAAAGTGGGACGGTATTTAAAATTTTGACTTACTGTTTCATATTACTTGGTTTCCTTTTCACTTTCAGTACCATTCCACTTGTTGGAATTCCTTCTGTTGTTGTCTGTGTAGTTTAAAAAAATGGTTCATTGGGCTTTTTCTTTTTGTATCCCTTTTAATAAACAGTCTTCTCCCAACTCTCTCTGCTTAAAATCCTAGAGGAAAAAAACAAACAAACCTTGTAACAGATAAAACATAGTCAAAACAAAATAAAATGAACCCATGCATTTCTCACCAGGCTTCACTCCAGAGTCTCGATCCCCAAGAGATCACGTTAGCCCTGAAATTCCCACTTCTCAAGTCCCCTAAGCGATGGTTCCTCCCTCCCCCAACCATTGAAGGAGCCAGACTTTTTTCTCACAAGGCTGATCCTCTGACTTCATGCTCTTCCCAATCCATTTTTATATTGTGTCCCTCCGTTAGAATATAAACACCTTGAGGGCAAGAATTGTCTGCAAAGTCCTTGTATTTGTATCTTCAGTGTTTAGCACAAAGCCTGGCATGTAGTAGGCATTTAACAGATGTTGATGACTGACTGACTGACACATTGGCCATATCCAAAAACGAATGTCTCGGTTCCTTGAATCCATTGCCTTTCTGCCAAGAGGTAGGTAACATGCTTCATGATGGACATGAGAGGGAGAGAAGGGAACAAGCATTTATTAACACCTACTGTGTGCTGAATAATTTACAGATATTATCTCATTTGAGACTCACAAGAACTCTGGAGATAGGTACTAATATTTTCCCCATTTTACAGTTGAGAAAACTGAGGCAAAGGTTAAATAATTTGTCCAGAACCTTACAACGTATAAATAGCTGCAACTGGATTTGAACTCAGGTATTTCTGACTAGACCCCGTACTTGCACCACTTAGTCAACATGGTTGGTCCAAAGTTCTTAAGTCTTTCAAGGATATTTTTCTTTACAATGTTGTCCTTGTATAATTAGTCTCCTGGTTCTGCTCCCTTCCCTCTTCATCAATTCCTATTTCCAATATTTAGGATTCTCTAAAATTCTATCTTTCATCATTTCTTATAGTACAATAATATTACGTTCATATATCACAATTTGTTCAGTCGTTTTCCAGTTGATGAGTTCCCCCTTTCGTTTCCATTTCTTTTCTCTTTCCCCCCCTTTAAATTCCCCTTTCAGGATCAGTAATTTTGTTTTTTTTTTTTTAGCTATTTCCTCCTCCTTAGTCCATCCCCCCACCCCCTCCTTATCTCTGCTCATTTACTGTTGAGTTTAGACACCCAACTCTGTGTTTGTCCAACCTTCCCTTTTCATTTTATTTCAAGAATAGGTTCCCACATCCCTTGCCTATTATTCATGGACTCCTGATTTTTTTTTTTTTTTGGTAGTTCTAGGTTGTATCAGATCACTTATCTTTTCTCACCGGATTGATTCTGGTGCAAATTTTCAACCTGAAGCAGACATGTGGCAAGCATGGGCAGTTTGCCTCTGTTCAAGCAGTTGTATTGGTTGCAAGTCCCTCACAAGCATTTATTAAGTACCTACTATGTTCCAGGAGCTAAAGACAGAAATATAAAGAATCAAATAATCCCTGCTCTCAAGGCTTAACTTGCATTCTAATGGGAAAGACAAGTGTGTATATATATTATATATATATAATATATATTATATATATATATATACACACACACACACACATACACACACACACACACACACACGCACATAAAGCCCCTACAAGATGAGTGTAAAGAAAATAAGTAGAAATAAATAATAGTAGTTAAATAGAAGGTATTTGGTAGAGGGGAGAGTGCTAGCAGTTAAGGAACTGTCAGGAAAGCTTCACATAGACCATGTTTGAGCTGTCATCAAAAGAGTTTATTATATCCCTACTGAATGCCAGACATTTTACTTTAATGGGAGGTAGGGATTCTATGAAGTAGAGGTGAGAAGGGAGTGCATTCCAGCCATTGGGGTGGGCTAGTGCCAAGGTGTATACAGTGGACAATGATAGAGTGGTTTTGTGTGTGTGTGTGTGTGTGTGTAATAGAAAGATGACAGTTTGGTTGAATTACAGCATGTAAATAGGAAAATAATGTATAACTAGGCTTTCTATGTTGACCAAAATCTTAATTTAAAAGTGTACCTTTGTGACAGCAGATGATAAGAGAGCATGGGATCAAAAGGCAAGAAGGAGAACATCACAGTGAATTGTCATAATGCTGCAAAAAGTGGGGTTGAGGAATGGGGTAGAGGTAAGTAGAACTCTGATCTCATCAGTGTCCAGAGCTCCCAGGGTCCAGCTCCTTCCACTGACATGGATTGGTCTCTCTGTGACTGTCTTAGAAAATGACCTGAGTCATGGATGTGAAGTGACTCACCTGTAGTTACCTAGCTAGTCTTCAACAGGGGTAGGAATTGAACCCAAGCCCAGCCCTCCTCCATAGCACCCCACTGCTTCTGAATCACCAGTTTACAGAGGGAGGAGTAAAACCAGTCAGATATTAACTATCAAAGTCTTACCAAAGCTTCCCCTAGGATACCTGTGAAGATGTCACCTTCTGAGGCTTGGCCTCTCCTCGGTTCACAACAGTCTGCTTCCTTTGCATAACCATGGGAAGGCAATTACCAGTTAAAACCAAATTGTACAGAAAGGCTAGTTTTTTAACTCCATAAATTTAATAGGTTGAGAGCATGAAAGGGACTTAATGCCTTTGTCACTGCTGGTTTACAGATCTTAGAGTCTTTGTAAATAATCTATAGCACAAAAGAACCTCCACTTGTTACAAATGGACCAGCCCTTCATAATGCCCTGGCCTGCTGTTCTTTGCATTATCAGCATCATTTTGAGAATTGATTCTAGCTAGTCAGCCCTTAGGAGGCTGCTTGCTCAACTGACAGATCAAATCCAGGATTTTCCTTAATCTGGACTGACTCCTTGGTCAAATTCAGAAATAACTGTATTTGAAGCTAATCCTCATTTCCACAATTTTCCACAATCTTTTCCTTCTTGAAGTAAATACGTTTTATGTCTGGAAGGCATGTATATGTTGTTGTATCTGTCTTCCTATAAATAAAGACATTGAAATAGATTATTACAGTGGTACTTTGTGAGCCTTTTGAAAGGAGAACAGTGATCACTGTGAACCAGCATGGGTTCATCAAGAAAAATCATGCCTCACCAACCTCATTTTCTTTTATGCCTGGGTTACTAAATTGGTAAAACAGTAGTGTTTCTTTTGTATTTATTCTTTGCTGCTCATAGGTGAATGAATACCCAGAGATAGTTGCCATAGACATATTATTATTGGATTAAGCAAGGCTTTTGATAACTTCTTGCTTTTGCAACACTTTTTATTGAATTTAACTCAAGTTAGTGGAAAAAAATCAGAAAAAGTTAAGTTGAACAATGATAGGCCAATGAATATATATCTAATTTATTATGTAGCACTGAATTTTTATCCATTTGTAGGCTTAACTTGGGATTATCTTCATATGCCTAGAAATTTTTAAATTAAGATGTAAAACTATGTATTAGAGACTTGATATTTCAATATAATAATTATATGCTGATACTACTAATAGCAAAATATTTAGCCTTACTATGTGACTAGTACATTTTATTGTTCAGTCATTTCAGTCATGTTAAACTCTTAATTGAGACATTGAATGATTTGAAGTTTTCTTGGCAAAGATATTGGAGTGCTTTCCATTTCCTTCTCCAGTTCATTTTACAGATGAGGAAACTGAGTTAAGTGACTTGCCCAGGGTCACACAACCAGTAAGTGCCTGAGGCCAGATCCTGACTCTAGGCCTGGTGCTCTAGCTTTTGTGCCATTTACCTGCCCGTAGAAAACACATATCAATATTAACTGTTATTATTATTTGATCAATAAAGACACTACGTTAATGCTGTGAACACCTTGAGAAAAGATGTTTCATCTTTTGTTTTTGTATCCCTAGTGCCTAACAGTGTCTGCAGCATAGTTAGTTGGCACTGAATAAATACTTGTTGATGGATTGGAGGCAATTTGAAATAGTGAAATACTTTTAATCATCCTATCTGTAATCTGTAATATTTTCAACAGGCAGTGGACTCAGAGATTCAGAGATGGAAAGGACCCTTAAAATAATCTCTTTTGATTTTAATTTTGTAGTTGAGGAAACGGAGGCCCACAGAGTTGGGAGGACGTCCCAAGGTCATGAAGGTGGTAAAAGCCGGAATAGGGATTTGAACCTAGGACCTCTGATTCTAAATCCATTGCCCTTTCCACTTAACCACCCTGCCTCCAGGCAATATTTTGAAAGCACTGCCCAGGACTTAGAATAATTCTTTAGAGGCAGTATCCAACATTTGCCCTTCCCTCTAGGAGCTTACAAAGAAGGGTAATGGAAATGTGTCTCATCCACTCCTATCTCCTTTGTGACCTTCTTCTATCAGTCACACTTGAATACATTTCAGTTTTTTCCTTTCCAATGCTTGTTTCTCTGAGGTTTCAAACATGGTCTTACCTCTCTGATCCTACAAAACAAAAGAGCCCAGCTACCTCCTTCTGCCTCTGCATCATTCCTTTGCTCTTCTAGCCCTTTGCAATCTACCTTCTCTCTCCAAAACTCAACAAAAAAATCTCTGAGAAGTCGTTAAGGGTTTCTTAATGGGCAAAACCAAATAGTCTTTTTCTGCCTTCATCTTTCCAAGGCAGCATTAGATGCTATTTATATGGAACATGTTCTCCCCACTTAGCTTCCATTTTATTTTACTTTAATGGCTCGTAGTATAAGAGGGTTGGCCCATTCCCTTACTTCAGTAGTTATAGAGACTGGGACTTTAGTCAGCCAGAGAAATGAACTAGGTGTGGGCAAAATCTAAACCTCTACATTGAATCCATCAATCAAAAGCATCTGAAGTAGGTCCAGAAAAATCCTTGACCATCTGGTAGTAAAGTTAAAGGGTACTAGACAGAATGCATTTTGGGATTGGCTGGACAAAATTGGTCATGCGCTGAGGGTTTTGTAAAAAATAACAGACCAGTTCAGAACCCAGGAGATGACCATGGTGAGGGAAGAATGAGCAGTCCAACCAAACCTGAGGAGGAAATTGCCTAGAGGATGGGGGAGCAAGGACTCTGTTTTCTGCTTCTTGGCCCAGAGGAGGACCTTGTACACTTCAGGAAAGTTAGAGGATTTGCATTTCTCATCTGTAGCCTAGCAGCATCCCTAAGCTATCCACCAGAATATATACTGGGAACCAAGAAAAAACCAAATACATTAAGGAAAAGCAGTTTCAAGACCCTATCAAGCAACATGGCGGAAAGTTACATCATATGGAAGTGGATTTTCAAGAGTATCCTTTAACATTATTTTCATTTGTAAGTTAAATCTACTTCTAATGTTGAATAGTTTGAAAATACCAATGACTTTAAAGGTGAGAACTCTTCTGGGCCTTCAGTAATTGTGGCTGCAGAGCATAAAGGGCTACAGCTCTTGAATAGGCAGTTGCCAGGTTTCATCTCTGCAAAGATTGTTCCCTTACTGTTGGGGGCAAGATCAGTGGTCTGGAGGTTGGAGATAAAATACAATGCCTAGGATACCATGCTTGTCAATGGAAGTTGGTCAGATGGTAGGCCTCTTTTTCCAGGAAAGTTATTCCTCTCGATGATGTCTACAAGGTCTAGGCTATGTGTCAGCTTGCCCCATTAGAATGTGACCTTATTGGGAACAGGGACTGTCAGGGTTTCCTGTTTGTATTCTCATTGTTCTGCACATAGTAAGAGCTTAATATATGGCTTTTCATTTAATCATTCCTTAGTGGTATCTTTTACATCATCCAGAGTTTCTCATTGCTTATCTATTGCAGCCTATTGATAGCTTCTATATACCTCTCCATCACTTCTGTGTGATATATATTTTTAATTATTTAATTATGTATTCCATGTCTTACAGCCATTTAGCAAAGGTTTGGAGGAGAAATCAGTATATGTTTAGCTTGAAAATGAGAAGATCCAGTTGGGCATTACTTTGGCTAGGGTTCTCCAGGGGAAAGCTGGAACTGTGGTCTGTCTCTGCCTAGCTAGCAGATAGGTTAAAGAGCCATCAGCCTATGGCATAGTACAGAGAGCACTAGCCTGGAAATGATCCCTAGATTATAATCCTGGCTCCATTAATAACCTGGGTAAATCCCTTCATTTCTCAACTCTTCAATATCCTTACCTATATAAGAAGAAGGTATTGGACTAGGTCTCTAAAGTGACCAGATGCTGGGGGGTGTGCGTGCGTGCATGTGTGTGTGTGTGTGTGTGTGTGTGTGTGTGTGTGTGTGTGTGTGTGTAGAGAGAGAGGGGTAATGGTCCCTAAGACCAATTGTACATAAGCTCAGCCTGGCCCATTTGGACTCAGTCTTGCCCATCTTGGGCACCATCCGTGATTTGTAGGTGGTTATCTCAGTTCTCTCATTCATGCTTCCCATTTCTCTTTTCCTTAATGGTATTTGTCACTTCCTTTGTCTTCCACCAATATAGAATGTAGGGAAATCTTATCTGATTAAGAGATACAGGGGTCAGAAGCTCTGGGTTCATTCAGATCTCTTGATTTATTTCTTGGGCAGGTCACTTTAATCTCTCTGTGCCTCAATTTCTATATCTGTAAAAGCAGAAAGTTGGATTAGATGCCTGCTAAGATCCCTTTTAGCTCTACATCTATCATCTTATGGCACATCTTAGTCTCTCCTCAAATATGTCACTTGTAAGAGGGTTGAGACTTGTTGGCTCCAAAGGAGCAGTGGGGACACTTTACAAGTAGACACAGATTTAGCTCAACATAAGAAACAACTGCCTACAAATTAGAATTGCCCAGAATGGCAGTGGATTTCCTTGGCATGTAATGAATTCCTTTTTGCTTAGTTGTTTATTTCTTCAGGAGTGTAAATGCTGTCATTGCCTCTAAATTTTAGCATCCTGGAGCAAAGCTCTCATCACCCAACCCTAGTTCTCACTCTGGTAAAGAGCACATGACTTGACGTCAAAAGATCAGCACTGAGCGGGGAGGAGCCAAGATGGCGGAGTAGAAAGACTCAATGTATGCTACCTCCGAACCCACAGCCCATAAATTTCCTGTAAAAAGAACTCCCCACAAATTCTGGAGCAGTACAAGCTGCGCAGAAACACAATGGAAGAGATTTCCGTTCCAGAGAGCCCTGGAAAGCCATCCCCAGGGGTCTGTCACGCTGCAGGGGCAGACCCGAGCAGGCTTCAGGGACAGAACCTCCAGGGGCCGCGAAGGTCCCTCCACCCACAGGTGCTACAGGTCAGTGAGAGAGACTTCTGGGCTGGACAAGAGGCGAACGGGGTGTCTCCGTGGCTCGGGCCCCCTCGGGAGGCAGCGGCAGAGGCAGCAGCAGAGGTGGTGAGGTGCTCCCGGAGCAGACAGGAGCTCAGGGCCATTACCAAAGGTCTCTGCACAAACCCCCTGAGGGAACTGAGCCTGGGAGGCAGCCCTACCCCCTCCTGAGCACCAGAACTTAAGCTCATATTGAATAGCAGCCACACCCCACCACTGAAAGCCCTGAGGCTGGGGAGCAGCATTTGAATCTCAAACCCCAAGCACTAGCTGAGTGGATCTAGGCAGGGATGGAGAGGAATCTCAGAAGTCAAGTAACTGGCTGGGAAAATGCCCAGAAAAGGGAAGAAAAATAAGACCATAGAAAGCTACTTTCTTGGGGGACAGATGTTCCCGCCTTTCATTTCTGATGATGAGGAACAATTCTTACCATCAGGGAAAGATGTGGAGGTTGGGGCCTCTGTATCCCAGACATCCCAGGTGGGTGTCCAGTGGGCTCAGATCATGGGAGAGCTCAAAAAGGATTTGGAAAATCAAGTTAGACAGGTAGAAGAAAAACTGGGAAGAGAAATGAGAGAGATGCAAGAAAAGCATGAAAAACGGGTACCTTGGTAAAGGAGACCCAAAAAGATGCTGAAGAAAATAACACCTTGAAAAAATAGGCTCACTCAATTGGCAAAAGAGGTTCAAAAAGCCAATGAGGAAAAAATGCTTTCAAGAGCAGAATTAGCCAAATGGAAAAAGAGGTTCAAAAGCTCACTGAAGAAAATAGTTCTCTCAAGATTAGAATGGAACAGATGGAGTCTAATGACTTTCTGAGAAACCGAGAAATCACCAAACAAAACCAAAAGAATGAAAAAATGGAAGAGAATGTGAAATATCTCATTGGAAAAACAACTGACCTGGAAAATAGATCCAGGAGAGACAATATAAAAATTATGGGACTACCTGAAAGCCATGATCAGAAAAAGAGCCTAGACATCATCTTTCATGAAATTATCAAGGAAAACTGCCCTGATATTTTAGAACCAGAGGGCAAAATAAGTATTGAAGGAATCCATTGATCACCGCCTGAAAGAGATCCAAAAAGAGACACTCTTAGGAACACTGTGGCCAAATTCCAGAGTTTCCAGGTCAAGGAGAAAATATTACAGGCAGCTAGAAAGAAACAATTCCAGTATTGTGGAAATACAATCAGGATAACACAAGATCTAGCAGCTTCTACATTAAGAGATCGAAGGGTGTGGAATAGGATATTCCAGAAGTCAAAGGAACTAGGACTCAAACCAAGAATCACCTACCCAGCAAAACTGAGTATAATACTTCAGGGGAAAAAATGATCTTTCAATGAAATAGAGGACTTTCAAGCATTCTTGATGAAAAGACCAGAGCTGAAAAGAAAATTTGACTTTCAAACACAAGACTGAGAAGAAGCATGAAAAAGTAAACAGCAAAGAGAAGTCATAAGGGACTTACCAAAGGTGAACTGTTTACATTCCTACATGGAAAGACAATATTTGTAACTCTTACAACTTTTCAGTATATGGGTAGTTGGTGGGATCACACACACACATACACACACACACATGTACACGCATGCACACACACACGCACGCACATACAGAGACAGAGAGTACAGGGTGAACTGAATAGGATGGGACCATATCTTAAAAGAAATTAAGGTAAACAGTGACAGAGAAATGTAGTGGGAGGAGAGAGGGAGAAATGGAATGGGGTAAATTATATCTCATTCAAGAGGCAAGCAGGAGACTTTTTAGTGGAGGGAAAAAGAGGAGAGCTGAGAAAAAAAAAACATGAAGTTTACCCTCATCACATTCGACTAAAGGAAGGAACAAAATGCACACTCATTTTGGGATGAAAACCTATCTTACAATACAGGAAAGTGGGGGACAAGGAGATAAGCAGGATGGGGGGGATGATGGAAGGGAGGGCAATGGGAGGAGGGAGCAATTTGAAGTCAACACTCTTGGGGAGGGACAGGATCAAAAGACAGAATAGAAACAATGGGGGGCAGGATAGGATGGAGGGAAATACAGTTAGTCCTACACAACACAACTATTATCAAAGTCCTTTGCAAAACTACACAGATATGGCCTATATTGAATTGCCTGCCTTCCCAAAGGGAATGGGTGGGGAGGGAGGGATGGGGAGAATTTGGAACTCAAAGTTTTAGGAACAACTGTTTAGTATTGTTCTTGCTACTAGGAAATAAGAAATACAGTTAATGGGGAATAGAAAGTCATCTGGCCCTACAGGACAAAAGAGAAGATGGGGACAAGAGAAGGGAGGGATGACAGAAGAGAGGGCAGATTGGTGATACGGAAAATTAGAATGCTCGGTGTATTAGGGTGGGGGAGGGGATAAAAGGGGAGAAAATTTGGAACCCAAAATCTTGTGAAAATGAATGTAAAAAGTTAAATAAATAAATTTATATTAAAAAAAAAAGAGCAGCACTGAAATCCCCGTTTTTATTCTTACTAGCCATATGACTGAGTTGGTCAGTCCCCTTCTCTGGACCTCTTTGTTTCTTCATCACTGATGATGCAGGAAAAGAGGGCTAGATTCAGTTTTTGGATCATATATCTAGAAATGAGAGAGAACTAATCTTACAGAGGAAGCCCAGAGAGGTTGTGACTTGCCCAAAAAATCACCCAGGATACAAGTTAGAATTCTAATCTTATGACTCCCAGTCCACTAATCTTTTCATTCAGAACCTGAGTTCACATCTCTTGCTTGCAGCTTACCTGCATAGTAGCAAGTTACACATAGTTTCCTGGGCCTCAGTTTCCTCATCTCTAAAATGAAGGTGCTTGGCTAGATGACCTCTAAAGTCTCTTCTAGCTGTAAATAGCTGGCTTTCAGCTATACATCCTAGTGTTACTGAATGAGCCACTTAACTATCTCATGCCTCAGTCTACCCATGTGTGAAATGAGGTGATAGTACCAGAAAGCTTTTGAAGTCCTTCTAGCTGCAGATCCTATGGTCTTACATCAGCGAAAAAAGGTGATTGATGTCATTTGAAAAATCGTTCCCAGCAGTATTTTGTTGAAGCTTGGCCCGTTCAAGAAAGGCAATCAGAGAGTAACCCTCTGTACATACAACCTGTGTACATACGCCACCAAAGTAACTTCTTAATTCAATTAATCCTATGGAGGGGAAAGAGGGAGAAGAGACAAGGAAGTTCAGGCAGCTTCATCCTACAAGCCGACTATAAGTCAACTGAGTCCTGAGTCTTTCACTTTTTAATGGGCTGCTACTCTTCCGTCACATAGCCACATCCCATCAAGCCAGCATCTCTCTGGGCATGGGGGAGAAGTCACTTCTGGCCCTCACTAAAATCTGTTGATGTCAGTGTGGTAGGAAGCGATGTTCCCTCTGCCTTTGTTATGCCTACACAGAATGATCCCAGCACAAGAGATGTACGCTTTGGTCACTGGCAAGCAAATTAAGGAGGCTGAGTTGAAGCTGCCTCTATAGCGACATGAAATGTGCTGCTCCTGACATTGCCATAGTTTTCTATTTGGGTTCAATGTAAATATCTGCTGCTGCCTTGGGAGGTACTTGCGACTGTCTATCACAGCACAAGCATGGATGTTTGTCTGGTGACATCTCAATGTTGATCTTGTAAATTTCTAAAGCAACACATAATGTAATAAGATATATGCCAAGTACCATCAAAAACACTTTTTTTTCGAAATCTTGTTTTAATGTAAATGGCAAATCAAATTGAGGGAGAAATAAATATCAGAAACTCGTAAATGTATCTTCTTTGAAGAGATCGCCAAGTATCCTTGGATTCTCAATTGCATCTCTCTTTAGGACCGGGGTTCTTAACTAAGGTCTGTGAACTTGTTTTGTTAATATTTTGATAATTGCCTTTAATATAATGGGCTTCCTTTGTAATTCTATGCGTTGAAAAAAATTATCCTGAGAAGAGTTCTGTGGGTTTCATGGGACTGCAAAGAGGTTTATAAACACGCAAACCAACGAACAAACAAAAATTATTCAGAACTTTTGCCTTGGGAGAAATTTTGTGCCCTGGGGCAGGATCCTCTATTCCTATTGGCTCTATTTCCAATGTTATTATTAAGAAGAAGAAGCCTGGCAGAGTGCTGAGCCTTGGAGTCCAGAAGATCTGCTTCTAGCCCGTGTGAGCTGTGCTTCCAAAGGTAAATCACAACTTCATGGGCAGTTCTCGATAAATTATGGACAAGTTGCTGAACACCAGCATATGGGAGAGTTCTGTTCTAAGGGTTTTCCCACACAAAGCAAATAACAGTTTAGACTCTCCCAGATTTGTTGATTACTTATAAAGACAAGTAATACACAAAATTTTCTGGTGATATCTTAATGCTTATCTTATAAATTTCTAAAGCAACACATAATGTAATAACATATATACCAAGTACCATAAAAACCATCTTTTTGGGGATCAAAATCTTGTTTTAATGTTTTAAATTTGATAAAAATCATTCAGATAACTGAGATGAAATATTTTGTTGGCATAGATTATATAACTGAGACAGCAACAACAATAGCAACTTACATTTTATATAGAACTTTAAGATTTGCAAAGAGCTTTATATATCTCATTTGCTCCTCTGTCCTTGGTGGTATGATTTCTGTTTCACAGATGAGGAAACTGAGGCTAAGTGAAGTTAAGTGATCTGCCCAGTGTCATGGCGCTAGTAAGCAAATGGGAGTGGGCACTTTAACCATTGGGTCATCTCACTTCCTGAGGTCCCAGTATGCTTTTAATACCTAAAACAAACGTTACATTATTGTCTGATGCATACTGTACTAAGCAGATACTTCAAATCCCTTTGTTGGCAAGTGGAGATTTCCAGTATTAAAGCTATACAATGGGGATTTCTTTCTTCCCCTGTGCCTGAATGTAGATAAGAAATCATTAGTGAATCCTTCAAACAGAAATATCAAATATCACTCCCTAGCTTTCACAGAGATTCAGAAGACTGAACTAAAATGTGCGCAGGACTCCGAAAACCAGTAGCTGGTTTTTGTTTCTTTTCCCAAGTCAAATCAGTTGATTTGGCATTGTGTAGTGTGAAATGAGTGAAGTTAGAAAGACTGACAGAAACAGAAATGTAAAGGCATATTAAAGCCTGGTAAAAACCTATTTGAACCAGGACAAAAAAAATAAGGCTTTTCACACATCTCGGAGTTTCACACATCTCTCGTCCTAATACATTTGGCAGTATGAATAAGTCTCTACAAAATGTCAGCTGCTGCTGAGACAGACCCTAGCTTCCTAGATAATTATGGGGAGACCTCAACATTGAACAGGACTTTGAAAATGCTTTCTAGATTCATTTATTCACATGAAGGGATCATGGGTTTAGAGCAGGAAGAGACTGTAGAGACTCTCCTTTTAAAGAGAAGGACAATGAGGCCCACAGAGGTGGAACAGTTTACTCATGGTCACACAGGTAGTAAAATGGCAGACCAGGGATTTGTATCCAAGACCTCTGGCTGGAAATCTTCGTCTCCATATGCCCTGCATAGACCAAAGGGCAGATGTATAAGATTAGAGAGGGCGGCTAGGTGATGCAGTGGGTAGAGGGCTGGCCCTACAGTCAGAAAAGGCTCATTTTTCTGAGTTCAAATCTGACCTCAGGCACATTAACTGTGTGACCCAGGGTAAGTCATTTAACTCTATTTGCCTCAATTTTTTCATCTGTAAAATGAGCTGGAGAAGGAAATGGCAAACCACTCCAGTATCTGCCAAGAAAACCCTAAATGAGATTCCATGACTGAAACAACTCCACAATAACAAGATCATAGAGCTAGATGGGACCTCAGAGCCTTCCCATTTCCCCCACTAATAATGGGTGAGAATGAAAGTCTCAGAAGAAGTGAAGAAGAGGAAAAGATGTTATTGGTACTGAACACATGGAGAAAAGGGAAAAGAAAATGACATTAAAACATTGGTTTAACTTGTGCAGTAGATCTTATTAGAAGTAAAATGGAGGCTGGGGCATTCTTCCTTGAACCAGTGATTGGAAATAAATAAGGGGCTGACAAAGGTCATATGTCACCACCTCATTCACTGTCAGGGGATAAACACCCATTATTTTCTGGTGGTGGTTTCTTGGCTGATATTGAGAAAAAGTGGTCTGAGACTAAATGTCTTTGCATAGAGAGAGCTATTGGAAGAAACTATCTTTAATTGACCTTTTAAAGTACATTGAACACTGTAAAGAAATGGAGCTGCCTAATGACAGAACAGTACATATCACTCCATAACATTGCTTATGGTTTTTAAAACCATGTTATGCCAGTGGTTAATGTGATTTGGGAAATGGCCCTGAATGTTTGCAGAGAGTAGGAAGGTCAAAGAGCTTTTGTTGTACTTCTCTGAATAAAAAACTTACTTGTTTGATTTTTTTTTCCTCCTAAAACTGCCTAACAAATATAAAGTCCTTTTCGCGTCAATATTTAACTTCAGAATAAATTACTTCTATTATTATCTTTTTTAAGCTGACAATTTTTTTAACAAGCAAATATATTTTTAAACAGTTCCTAAAACTGAAATAAGCTTGATAATTAGGTGTAAATTAAGATGTGAGTGGCAATTCTATTTAAACTCATTGTTATCCATTCTATACTTGTCAGGTATTTTTAATAAGACCCTTGCATTTGAGAAGTCAAACCAACAGAATCAACAAATATTAGAAAGAAATGTCTCTGATTGTATATGTATAACTTAAAACATATTGTTTACTATCCTAGGGAGGGGAGAAGAAAGAGAGGGATCAAGAGAATTTGGAACTCAGAATTTTAAAAACCAAATGTTAAAAACTGTTATTACATGTGATAGGTAAAAAATAAAATATTATTTAAAAAAATAAATTCCTGATAATGTCACTTATTTTGAATTCCTTGGTTAAATTAATGATTTTTTCCATCCTAAAAACACTAACAAAAGAACACTGACAACTTAGAATGAAAGATAACAGGAAATGAAAAGAAAAGATTATTGTATACTTTATCTTTCAAAAATTTCAGTAGTGAATTTAATTTCAGGCCGATTCACAGAGGTCTCATTTCTTTAAAACTCAACAAATTGCTTCTGCCTTTGTAAACTGTAGCAGATTTTTCAAAACATACTGGGAAATCTTCACCACTCAACTATATACACTGTGTCTTGAATTAGAATTGAGTCCTATATGTTACTATTTCCATAGTGACTATTGCTGTGGAATCTACATGTTTTAAATTAGATAATCAATTATAAGCGTCATAGAGAGGCAGAGAGATTCTTTTCTTTCCTATTCTTTTCTGAAAAACAAGTTTAAATGTAACTAAATTGAAGAACATTCTAGAGTGGATTTAAAATGAATTTGATCCAAGACAGAATTTATTGAGAGTTGAAGGTTGAATTTTTTCCCCCAGAATTTAAACTGAATGTTAATAAAAACTCAATCTGTTTGTACATAGAATTATAAATGTAAAATTTCAATGTTTTTCATGTATCACAAGAAAGGCTTACAAACATTGGGAGGGAATGTAGGTCATCATCTAAACTTCTAGAATATCTTTGCTTTCCAGTTCTCCTTCACTTTGGACCCTTTTTCTGGATAGTTGAGATGAAATGTTTGGGGGTTTGAGTTCTCCTGGTATTTGCCTGTTCACACACCTTAAAGAGAGAGATGACAGAGTCATAGTTATAGAGACATATCAGATATAATGCAATAACTAAATTAAAAATAGACAGGATCACATTTTCAAACATCCCCAAAGGAAAAAAAATCTCCAGAACTAGGGGACATACTTTCAGGGGGGAAAGAGTAGGAAGAAGAGAAGGAAAAGGAGCAACTCGGAAAAAGTACTTGATTTGAGGTTAAGGACTGTATTTGCTGATTCTCTGTACCCTGGGTGAATAAGTTTCCAATTGCACATCACTCTTGGTAATTATGAAACACAATAGAATGGAATTGCCTTGAAGGAAGGCATTAGTTTTTTTGGTTTTTCACTTTGTCCTGGTGTCCCCAGTGCCTAGAGCAGTAGACACTTAATAAATGTTTCTTGGATTTTGTTGGATTGCAAATAGGTGCACGGATCAAGACAATGTATAGCAAGGTTTGTAGCCCTTCTTGACTCTCCACTTTTTTGTTGCGTTGACTCAAAAAAAAAGATCCTTCCTGCTGGGCTAGAAATGTGTAGGACCAAAGCTCTATGAAACTGGGTCATTTTTGGAACAACTTGCAGTTACTCAGAAAGACAGAAGATAGAGAGAGCCTTCAATCAGAAGACATAAAGTCTGTATCACTTTTAAAAGAGGAGAAAGCTTGAGACCTCAGAATCACAATGCTTTAACTCTATGGACAAATATAAATCTGGAAGCAACCGAAGTTATTAAGGTTTCTGTCTTCCTTACCTTAGATAAAGTGCTTTCTGGAATATCATTCTTGACAGATCTTTTCTAGGTTAAATGAATGTATCATGCATCCTCTGAGGAAGGAAACTGCTCCTGTAGTCTGAACCATCAACTCTGAGCTAGAAGGAACCTCATGGCAGGATTAGAGAATCTGGGATTACATTTAGAATCAATCAAAGAAGCTATGGGAGATAAATCCTTGCTATTTGAGTTTCAGCTCCCTGGTTTGAGAGAGAACATGTTCATTTCATGATATCAGTAAGAAGATCCTTACAAGAAAATCTTTCTATCCCATTTAGACCAGGAGATTATGAGCAGCAGTTCTCAAAGTGTGATCTGGGAGGGCCTGGGGATCCCTGAGATCCTTCCATAGGGTCTATAAGGTCAAAACTTCTTTCACAATGATATCAAAGACTCTAATTTCTGTTATGGTAACTATTGATAACTGTAACCTACATGAATAAAAGCTCTTTGGGATCTTCAGTAGTATCTAAGAATGGGAAGGGATCTTGAGACCAAAAATGTTGAGAACCACTGATAGAGGATTTGGGATATAGGGACTTGGTTATGGGCTTAATGAGACAGCCATGTTCTTCATCAATCAATCAGGAAGCATTCATTCAGTGCATACAAAGGGCTAGACAGAGTGCTAAATGCTAGCAATACAAAAACAAAAATGAAGTTTTTCTTGCCCTCAATGAGCTTACGCTCCATTGAATTTATAGTAGATTATAAGTATTGGTATTTTGTATTTATACAAATGTCTTCCTCTTTTATTCCCAAGAATAAACTGTAGGTTTATAAATCTTCCAAAGATTTTGATTTCCTATAATCTAAACACCTAATCAGGGTATTTCTAGGACTCAGCAGACCTGGTTTCAAATTCTAACTTCACCATTTACTCTCTACTTGGGAAACACTGACCAAGTCGTTTCATTTTTCAGGGCTCTGTTACCTTTTTTGTAGTATGAGGAGGTTGGGTTATGGAAATGACCTCTGAGATCCCCTTCAGTTCTAGAGCTTATGGTTCTATAAGTCTGTGCTCGAAGAACTCACTTAGGAGGAGGCTGGAACAGTTTTCTACACATTAACACATTTTTATTAGCAGTCCAATATTTTTTTTTGCAGCAACTTACTAAATGCTGTTATGCCACCTTTATAGATTTTAATTCAATTCATCAATATTCATTGAGTACCCAACATGAGCAAGAGGTTATCATTTAAAAACTAAAACCCATCATCAAGAAACTCAGCATATTCTAGCCCAGTAGTTACAGGCTCAGATGCATCATATCTTAAACCAATGAGCTGGTTGTCTTTTTCCTGTCTTTCTCTCACCTGCACCTGCCCCACCTCCTAAGGGGAAAAAAAGGCTAAAAATTTTGTTATCAATATTATCCTTCCCTTTTTATTGCATCAGTGTCATTGTAGGGTAGCACAGTGGCTAGAGGACTGATCTTGAGGTCCAGGAGGCCCAGATTCAAGACCTACCTCTGACACATGCTAGTTATATGACCTTGGACTAACCACTGTACTTTCCCTCTCAATAAAGCAGAATGCTAGCTGTTGCAGTGGATACAATGTCAGGCCTGGAGTCAAGAAGATCTGAGTTCATATCTAGCCTCAGATACTTACCAGCTGTGTGACCCTGCTCAAGTCACTTAACCTTTTTTGCCTCAGTTTCCTTATCTGAGGAAATCCTGGAGAAGGAATTGACAAGTCACTCCAATGTCTTTTTCCAAGAAAACTCTAGATTTGATCATCAAGAGTGGACGTGACTGAGCAACAACAGAACCAGGTATCTTTGTAAGACCATAAACTGCACAGAGAAGGGAACGTGGTGGGATGAAAAAGTGTTAATGTGGAGTCAGAGAACCTGTGTTCAAGTCATCTCTCTGACCCCTATTATGTGTGTGACCCTGGACAGGTTACGTTACTTGGATCTCAGTTCCTCAGCTGTCAAATGAAGGAAGACTGGACTAGGGGACTCCTAAGGTCTCATTCCATCTCTAAACTGGTAATCCTGAGAAGTAGCATATTCTAGTAGATAGATATTGGGTTTGGAATCCATAAAACCTGAGTTCAAATCCCACCTCAGACACGTCTTAACTTTATGATCTGGAGCAAGTTTCCTGACCTCTCAGTGTCTCCATTTCCTCATCTGTAAAATGAGAGGGTTGGATTCCACACTTAAAGTTCCTCTGATTTGTATCAGTGGAAGGAGTATCCTTATATTTATGAAATCTTAATTCTGGACTAAAAACAAATTTCTGGACAATGGGACATTTTAAAAAGCATCACTCATGGAAAAAAAAGAATTTTCAGAAAGTATTAACCACTTTAGATGTTTATTTCTATTTTTTTCCTTGCAAATTCGTTGCCTTTGTCAAAATGAACTGGGTCTTTCTGTTTCCAGTAGTAGGAATTATATGGCTTCTCTCAGGCTTATGCCTTCCAAGTTTGACCCAGGTTTTTAAACTGCATCCCTGAGTATTCTAGGGCATCACAACAGGTTTCTGGAAAGAAAAATGTTGCCCTGGCAGATGTTTAATTGGCCTCAGCTCCATCACCTCTAGGCCTTGTCTGAATACTACACCAAAGGTGGAGATTTCAAGACAAGAGGGAAAAAGAGCCCCAACAACCCACAAGCTCAAATCCTGGAAAAGCCCAGATCTGGAGGATGAAGCTCTAACTGCCTCAGAATTAAATGTAGTTGTCCTACTGTTTTGTGGCATGGCTTTAAGCAGTTATGTTCCTGGGGTCCTTATCGGTAAAATATGGTTGGTAATTTACTCCCAGGAGTACTTTCAAGGAATAATGAAATGACATATCTTTCTAAGGGGAAAAAAATCCAGCAACCATTTGTATTGGTATTATTACACTAGGTTATTAAAATCTTCCAAGCTCTAGACAAGTTGAAGATGGGGTTTGTCTAAATCAGTCCACTTGCAAGTGAAAACGACTGTGAAAGGCAGCTGAATTTTGATTAATTTGCAGGAACTGATCCTGGTCCTGAACAAGACATGATGAAGCAAGAAACATTTCCCTATTCTTGTTTGAGGCATGGGGGACTACAGATTCGGAATGCTGAATATACTTTCAGACACATTGACAGAGCCTATTAGTTTTATTTAACTGGGTTTTTCCCCCAATGTTGCAAGAGAATTCAATACACACACACATACAAACAAAGAAACATACATATATATCATACACATGTATGTATATATTACACATATGTATGTATATATATATATACACATCTAGGTATCTAGACATGTGCCTATATACACATATATGTGTAACCACACGTATATAGGTATAGGTGTATACATATATGTGTTGGAAAATGATTTGATAGAATTACCAAAAGTATCTATAAAGATAGAAATAAATCAATACATGTATTGTCATTTTTAGTCTAATTTATAGTATAAACAAATGTTTTAAGTATCTGTGGTTTTGAGATGCTCCATGGGATTTAGTATTTCAATTTTTCTCAATTAATAACTTTAATTTTTACATTTTTTCCCAACAGGATCATTTCCCAGTATACGCCCTGATGAGTCATCTTTCATAAGGAAGAAAACTTTGAGCAAAACCCAGCTGATGAATTGATTGTCTCTAACAGTACATGTGGCATTACACATCCATAGTTTCCCATGTCTCCATGCAGAGAAGGGTGATATGTTTTGAGAATTTCAAGAGCATCTAAATCTATGGCAACACATAAGGCATTTGCTTACTAAGCAAGGTGAATGATTATTGATCGATTGAGCATTTCACTTTTATCTCTTGGACTTAACTCCTCAAGTGTTAGATGAGGTGGTTTGGCCAGATATCTCTGAGAGTTCTTCTGGCTTTAGCCGTAGGTGATCAAGGCCTGCCTACTTAAAAGATGCTTTTACACCAGGAGAAATTACTCAGGTGGAAATAAGAACACTTAGTTCCACTGACATTTGAAAGAAAAGCAATCCAAATTCTATGGAACTTCAGAATCCTAATGCTCGGAACTATTTTGAGGAGGTTTAAAAATATATGTAACTTCTGTTTGAGAATGGTTCCGGGGTGTCAGAGAACTCCAGTGACTCCTGTTGCCTTTAAGATAAAATACAAATTCCTCTATTTGGCATTTAAAACCCTTTGCAATCTGGCTCTAGCTTACCTTTCCAGGCTGACTGCATATTGCCCCCCTTTCTTTATGCCTTCTGTGTTCCGGCTAGACTGGAGGACTTGGTGTTCCCCACACATGACATTCCATCTTGGAACCTTTGCACTGGCTGTCCCCCAGGCCTGGAATACACTTGCTCCTCACCGCCCCCTCCCAGAATCCCTAGCTTCCTTCAAAGTAAAGTGCCACATTCTACAGGAATCTTTTCTTGCCTCTCTTCTGCACTCCTACCCCAGTTGTCAGTGCACCCAGAAATAACTTGGTATATGTTTTGTATTCACTCACATGTTTCCTCCGATAAGCTCCTTGAGGGCAGGGGCTAGTTTTTGTCTTTGTATCCCCAGGATCCTGCACAGTTCCTGGCATATGTCTGATGTTTAATAAGTTCTTGATGAATGAATGAATGAATGACTGAGGTAGTCCTTCTTGGCACGATAAAGACAGCTGAACACAGGAAGTGAACACAGGACCTGGAGCATGGAAGATCTGGGTTGAGATTCAGATATAAACACTTCCTACATTTGTAATTTTAAAAAGTCATTTGCCTCAGCTTTACTAATATGCAAAATGGGGATCATCATATCACCTACCTCCTAGGGTTGTTGTGAGGAACAAATGAAATAAATAATTGTAAAGCACTTAGTCTAGTGCCCGACACATAGTAGGTACACATAAATGTTAGCTATGATGATGAGGTTTTATGAATTAGGTTAAAGGATCATAGATATAGAGTCCAACTCCATCATTTTACAGATTTATGGCTCAGGATCAAACAACCAGGTAGTGTCTGAGATGGGATTTGAACTCATGCCTCAATGATCGCAAGTCCAGCTCCCTGTCCACTATGCTGCCAATAATGTAGGCTAGAATCCTGACCAGACAATACAGATAGTAGGGTTTTCTAGTGGTTAGGCTGAAAGGAAGAAGTGGGTGAGATCCAGGAAAGCTCTCACCCAGAAGTCTGTTAAGAGTCTCAAGTTCCTAAGGCAAGCAACCACCTCCTTGTAGGAAATATGGCCTACCCGATATAACTGTTAAGCAGCCACATTTAAGTCATAGGATGTGTTGCTTTTATGATCCCATCTGGAGACTTGGCTAGAAAACCTAACGCTTTAAAACATGGCAGCAACATCTCTTTCTATAAAATTTGTGACTTTGATCAATTATGATGCAACCCAGACTAGGGGGATGACATTCTCTTCAGTGTCCATAGCCACGGAGGGTAGGCTTCCCCTGGTGCCAGGCTTGTTTCTGTTTCCCACCTGGGAAACCCTTTCCTGAGAACTTTGCATATAATAGACAAGAAAATAAATTGATCCCCCCCAAATATTATATATTTATTTGATTAGATTCAGGTTGATTCATTCCAGGAACTACCTTACAATCAAACCTCATTTCCAGGTTTAATAAATGTTACACATGCCACTGCTGATTCGACCACATGGGGGCAGTGCAGCTTAGCTGCCATTGGTATTGGATGGATTAACCTTGTGACCTATGTAGATGCCTAGGGACTAGCTTAATTTCCCTCTCACTTGTTGAAGAAGCGACCCCCTTGTTTGGTCATGCTCCATCAGTTCTCCGAAATGGACTTCCCTAAGCATTTCATTTGGATGGCAACTGATATATATTTAACCCCTTGGAGGCCACATGGAGGGATGGCCTTCTTCTCAATAGGGGCCTGCCAAGATGCCTGACTTTTGGGAAGTTTCGCATGCTGACTTGCTTCTCCTTTTAAAGATGTTAGAACTTTTAAAGATAAAACCTGATCATGCTTCTGGGCTACACTGGAAAAAAAAAACAACAAAATTTTGAGCAATGGTATATGGGAAACAATTCCAGATTTTGAGTCAAGGGACCAAGATTCAAAGTCCAGCTCAGCTACTCAGTATCTGTGAGAATGTAGACAAGTTCCTGGGCCTCAATGGGAATCCAGTTCCTTGTGTATAAAATGAAGGAATGGTACCCGATGGTTTCTAAGGTCATTTCTAGTTAAAAATGTAGGGTCCTGTGTCATCTGCATTACATCCACAGCAAAAAAAAATTTAATAGAAAATATAAATCATATAAAATAATACAAAAATAAAGGTAATAGATACAGAATAAATGCACAATAAGTTATGAAAATTTAGTTTTAAAAAGCAAAACCAAATCTCTACCATTTAGACTCTGTGGGACTGAATTTCAATTCTCTCTCCGCTACCTCCTTAGGAACATGGTCTAGTGAACTTAGAGGCAGGGTGACTTATCTGCCTCTGATGCTTATTAGCTATAATGGCCTTGAACATTTCACTTAATCTCTCAGAAACCTTAGTTTATTCATGAGCCTGAGGGGTTCAGATGAGATGACCTCTCACTTCTCTTCTAGCTCTGAATATATGATCCTAGTCTGTTAACTCATGGTAGTGGGGAACTGATATTGGTTTGGGAAGCAAAAATTGCTGGTGGAATGTAAGCTATGGTAAATCTTACCAAATTGAGATAGCTGCAGTCATGTGACTGGCATGAATTTCCTACCTATTTTGCCAGGATAAGCTTAAGTTCAGAAGGGATCATTACCAAGTTGGCTGAAGATTGATTTTTTTATAAAGCCACAGAGGCTCTTGGAAATAGAAGCATGGTATAGTTGAAAAAGAAGGGAGGAAAGAAACAGGCATTTATGAAGTGCCTTCAGGGTATCAGGTGCTGTGGGAAGCACTTTACAAAGATTTTCTTATTTGGTCCTTACGCTTCTTATTACCCTCATTTTATAGTTGAGGAAATCAGGACTGAGCTTAAGTGATTGTCTGAGACCGGACTTGAACTTGAATCTTTCTGACTCCAAAATCTAGCCACCTAGAATTGATCTTGGGGTGAGAAAACCCTACCTTGGACATTTAATACCTTGTGTCACCTTGGATAAGTGACTCAGCCTCCTGCAAATTCTTCATTTTATCAAATGGATAAAGGGTAAGCTTCAAGCTCTTGATCCATGATCTTAGAATGTACTAGATGATAGAAAAATGATCATCTGTATCAATGGAGGCAACAATCAATCATACCAACAAAATGACAGATTCTTGAGGAAGTAAAAAAAAATAAACCTTGAAATTAAAAGCCTTTTTTTCAAGAATAACTCAAATACCCATGACTGCGGTCCTGTTCCAATACCTCCCAGAGAGACAGGAGTGATCCTAGGCTGTGAACAAAGCCCAGAGTATTTAACAACCACATTTGGAAAGGGTGCAGGCCAATTGTCTGTGTCCAGCTGAGCTAAGTGGAGAAATACTCCTCACCAGAAAGCAGGCCACTGCGGAATGAGTTACTTTGGCCATGAAACCAATGAAGTCATTTCCAAAGGCTCAGAGGAGACGCCATCTGCATCAATGGAGGAAGGGGCCAAAGAGATTCTAAGTTTATAGATTCTTGAACTGATGAATCTTAATTGTCTTTCAAGTTTTTCACTTGCTTGGCAGAAGGAGAGTTGGAGTTCAATTGATGAACTTTCTGAGTTTCTTAGAAATTTGTTAATGTCTCAATTTCCTAAAAGCCTCAGTTTTTAGGCAAAAGTCTCATATTTTCATGAAGTCATTTTTCTTTACCCATCGTTAAGTGGAATGGAGACACTGATTTCTTTTGAGCAAAGACCTGATCCTTGAAAAATGCCAAAAAAAAAAAAAAAAAAAAAAAAAAAGGTGTAGGGAAAGATAGCCATGTCTACTTGAGGTTGATGGGGGGAGGAGGGAAAATGAAAAGGAGGAGAAGGAATAGGAGAAGGAGAGGGAAAAGAGGATTGAGGGAAGGAAATAACTTTCTTTGTAAAATTCTATCAGAATGAGACTAATGGAATGAAGATCTTTTAAGAAAATAGAAAAAACACAGTTCCCTTATTTTTTTAAGAAAGACTATTTGGCCTTTGTGTACACTCATTTGAAGATGTCCAAGGAGAGGAAGAGAGCTATAGTACTGTTTCTGTTTTGATTTGACATGTTTATTTTCTCCCTTTAATTATATCTAGATATGATTTGGAGTCCGACTCAAGAGACCTGGGTATGATTCTATCTCAGACGTTTGCTAGTCCTGTGACCATCCTTTCTTAAAGTTTCAGTTTCCTCATTTCTAAAGTATGATTCTATCTCAGACGTTTGCTAGTCCTGTGACCATCCTTTCTTAAAGTTTCAGTTTCCTCATTTCTAAAGTAGACAAAACACCACTTGCATTAAAGCAGGCTTTTGATGAAGAAAATACCTTGCAAACCTTAAGGAGCTATTGAAATGTGGGTTGTTACTACAGAGAAAGACTGTGAAATTCCCAGAAATAATGTGACGGCTGTTACCAAGTCATTATTGGGAGTACTCTTCACCCCCTAAATGAAAATGAGAGACAGAAGGCACAGTGGACAAGGAACTGACCTTGAAGTCAGAAAACCTGGGGTCCAAATGCTCCTTTTGCTGCCTAACTTCTCAGTGCCCTACTCAACTAAGATGGTAAATGACAAAGGAATGGTCAGTGGAGGGAATTTCCCAACAGAGAATTACCTACAACAAAGAAATTACAGGTGCCCATCCTTTATATAGCTTCCCATCCCTTCACTGAAAGGAAAAGAAAAATCACCCTTAACATTTTACTCTGGAGTCCCTTATGTGGTACTGGCCCCATTTCAGAGATGGGAAAAATAAAAAACTGGAACATCAACTAATTTGCTTTGAGCCCTTTAGTTAGTTTCTGGAAACAACTGTCCCTCTAATCAATGTTATTCATCTGATGATTAAGGTGGAAGAATGGGAAGAAAGGAAACAGCCATTAGCAAACTTCTTTTGATTGGCATTGATTTTTGCCAATATTGCCTTAATTTTAAGTGAGTTTATTTCATAGAGATGCACCATTGATTTCTTTCAGAAATGTAGATAAAAGAAGGACTTTTAGACTAGTATTGGTCAAACTTATTTTAAACATATTTAGCACGGTAAATAGAATGCTAGGTCAGGAGTTAGGAAGATGTCAGTTCAGATCTAGCCTCAAATACTTATTAGTTGTGTGATCTTGGGCAAGTCACTTAAATCCTGTTTGCTTCAGTTTTCTCCTCTGTAAAATAGGCATCATAGTATCACTTAACTCCTAGGGTTGTTCTGAGGATCAAATGGGATAATGCTTATGAAAAATCTTGCACATAGTAGGTGCTATATAAATTGCTGTTATATTTCTTAAAGTTAGAATGAGTAATTTTGAGATATTTTAATGATGTATGAAGTAATTATTAGTAGGATGTGTACTGACTTTTATATTTCTATTTAAAGTCCACAAAATGCTTTATGTTTGTTCCTCACAAAAGACTTGAGAGATAAGTATAATCCTAATAATAGCTAACATTTATACAGATCACTTTATGTTTTAGCAGCTAAAACTTATGCTTGGAATTTTAGAATACCTGGTATACTACTTTTTCAGTTTGAAATTTATTTTCTAAAGATATAGAGATAGTATGGATATGAGTTAATCCTTACAAAGATTTTGGGAGGTCAGTATTACAGAAATTATTACTTGCCATTTGTACTGATGAGGCAACTGCATTTCAAAGTTTTGACTTGCCCATGATGTCAGAGACAAGGTAGGAACCCAAAGCCTTCCTGAATCCAGGTCTGGCCCTTATGCTCTGACACAAAAGAACCTTTCATTCGTAAGGTGACCATTTGATAAGAACTCTCTACTTCCCTATTTGCCTTCCTTTCTTTCCTTTCCTCTTCTTATCTAAGGTCCTCTGGAATCTGTCAATGCTCAGGGACTGAGGTCCAGGTTTCTGAGAGTAATGGGAGTGTGAATATGGTAACATATGGTGACTCTGGGGACCTATACAACCCTAAGGGAAGAGAAGAGGATTTGCCTGGTGAAAGCAGGACGCTAATTACCAGGACAGTCCTTATAAAGCAATATTGGAAGTTGGATCCTGGATTACTTTTCTTCCAAAAAGAGGGTGTCACAGGAAAGGGGCTTGAAAGAACAGCCAGAAGCTTCATAATAGTGCTGAACTTGGAATTCAGGGCCTGAGTTCAAATCCTGCTCTTTCTATGTACCTTGGGCAACTCTTTTCACTTCTACAGACCTCAATTTCGCTATGTGTACAAGGAGAAGGTTGGGCTCCATGGTCTGTGAAGTTTCTTCCAGCTCCTCTTCTTTCTTCCTCCTGCCCTTCTTCTTCATTCTCCTTCCCCTCCTCCTCCCTTCCCCTCTTCTTCTCTTTCTCCTCCCCCATTCCTACCATCTCTTTCATCTTCCTTTCTTCCTCCCCTTCCTTCCTCCTCCTCAATCTCGGCTCCTACGATTGTGGCTCCGTAGCGGCAGTGCCTGGTACGTAGTAGGCACTTTAATCTGTACTCCTTGATTGCCTGATCATCCCATAACGGGGAGGGAGGAGAGGAGGAGGCAGGAGGGTCCAGAGCCCTGGCCTGGCAGAGCGGATGGCAGCCGTCCCCTCCATGCCTGCCCTCACCGAGTCCAGTCCACCCCAGCGAAGCCTGGCCCGGGGTTTTCTCTCTCCTCCCTTTTCTCATGCATTCTCCTTGCACCCAGCTCTGAGCAGCCCTGTTTCAGATTGGCCTTTTTCTGTTTGATATAAAGAATAGATGTTGGCCAATTCCATCTTTTCATCACTGTTCTCCAGGCCTAGATCCAAGCCGTTTGTCAGATGCTCATTAACTCCCCCTTTGGCTGCTTCCCCTGTGTCTCCTAAGCGCATTGTGCCAGGAACCGACGCTTTCTTTTTACTCGGCTCCCTTTCTCGGCTCCATCAGGGAGACAAATTACTTTCCAAAAGGGATCGCCAGGGACGGTTTAATGAGAATTTCTTTTCGGGCTCAAGCATGGAAAGCAATGTAGTTAACATTCGGTGGACTTAATTGGACTTTTCTTTTCTGTCTCCTTTAAGGGGGGAAAAAAGATCCGCAGCTATCCCGTTAATCTCTCATTTGTAATCAATTGTGTTGACTAAACAAAAGTCTAGGGCGTTCTTTCTTCCTGTCCCAGACAAACCTTTGTTGCCTCTAAATGCCTCATTCTCGAGCGATCTCGGCCGTGTAGATGGGCCCGATTGTTGACAGTTCATTATTGCGCTTTTGTCCAGCTAATCTTTCTCGCTGTGTTTTGCATGTGCATGCCTTAATGAGCTCCGTGGGCAATTAACATGTTTCTCGGAGCAAACTGGTTGCTCAGACGTTCGAGAGCCGAGTGCGGGGAAAAGGGCAACGCAGCTGCCTTGAGGTTGTTTACGCCCCGGCATTTTCTCAAGACTCCTGGCCGGGGCCAGGCCGTCCAGTCCCCCGTCCCAGCCCCCACTCTCCACCCCCAGCCCACTCGACGTCCTCCCCGTCCCCAGTGCGCACACCTGGGCCTGCTGCTGTCCCGGGAGTGAGCCCAATTCCTCCTCATCACCTCCGCTCCGTCCTCCTCAGTCTCCTTTCCCTCCTCTCCCCTCCCCCATTCCTCCCCTCCTCTGTTTCTCCCTTCATCCTCCCCTTCCCTCCTCTCCTTCTACACCTCCTTCCTTTCCCCTTTCTCTCCCTCCATCCTCCTTCTTTCCTCCATCCCCTTCCTTCTTGCCGTCTCCTCCTTCGTGGACTGGCTCCCCGAGCCCATTATCATTTGGTGGGCTGGAAAGGGAGAAAGGCCTGCATGCACACATATGCAAGCAAGACAAACTGAGCTTACACCAGCACCGCAAGCTCGTCTCCCCGCCCCCCCTCCGCCCCCAGACCCCCCAACACTGCGTCTGGATGCTGGCAACTTCTCTGTGTCATTCTTTCCATGGAGGAACCTCTAACCCGCCTAAGGCAATGGGACTGATCAATCTGTTCTCTTCGAGGCGGCGGCTTTGGAAGAGAATTTTTTTTTTTTTTTTGAGTCTTGCTGGCAAGACTGCTGAAGTGTGAGCAGTCATGGACAGAAGAAACATCTTGTAGGGGAAAAGATAATTGGAGTCTTTTTGGTGTCGGTGACAGAATTCCCCTCCCCCGCAATCGCGTCCTTAATATTTTTGTGAAAGTGTGGTCTATACAATTTAATCAAGGTTAGAGGATTAATATGCGGCGGATGACTACCTTGTTTAAGGCTTTTACTCATGTGACAAACGACAAGTCTTGCAAACAGTTTGAGATTAAGTGGGAAAAAAGCCGGAGCTTTTCACCCGACCATTCCGATACATGAAGAGTAAGTAAGGCCTCTTCCGACAGGTTGGGAGCTGGTTTCAGCGCCCAGCTTGGCTGAGAAAGGAGTCTAGAAAGTGAAGCATAGGGTCTCTACTCCAGCCCCTTGTCCTTCAGGTAAAACCCTCCTAGGAGAAGACAATCCTTAGATACAAGAGGGCAGCTAGGAAACTAGTTGAGGGCTTTCTCTAGGGTTGGAGGAGGGCGCTGCTCTTGCGCTTTCCAGCTGTTTTGGTCACGCGACAATCCAAAGGCATGGTGTGTGTTGGGAGTGAGGCAGGGGCGTACCTGCAGAAGACATTCGAATGGAGCTTTCGCGCTCCAAAGTTCCCAGGTCTTCGCAGAGGGAAGCGCAGGCTAGCTGCCTACAAACTCTTACCTGGATCTAACGATTTTCATTGTTGTTTTTTCTTTTGCAGGCAAGCAAAATCTCTTCTGTTCGGGGTCATTGAGCAGAAATGGGAGGATGGTCTGGAAACTAACTCATTTTTAAAATAGTGTGATTTCTCATTTGGAGCTTTCAAGGAAGAGTTTTGTAACAGGACTCCTCAAAGAATGCTATCTCTTTTGGCTGATTATTTTGGAGAGGAGAGGAAATTGGAGGAGAGGAGACTACTGTTTTGGAGATAATGACTACATCTCTAATCTATCAGTTATTGGGAGGAGGGGAAGAAAGAAAAACTGTTGTATTCCATAATTTCCCCAAATTTTTGCTTTTTAATTAGTTTTTAAAATCCCCACTAGATTTCAATGAACAGATTTCCACTTTGATCAACAGTGATGATTCCTGGCACATAGATCCACTTAATAAATGTTTGTTGACTGACTCGATGATGGATAAAAAAAGTCTGGTTTTGTAGGATCATGGGACTGAAGCTCTAAGGAGAGACGTGACCTCAGCAATCATCTAGTTCAGCCCTCTCATTTTACATTTTTGGAAACTGAGGTAAACTTTAGTGTTATCTCCATTTTTATAGATGGGGAGCTGGGACTGAAAAAAGTTAGGTGGCTTCCCCAAAGTGAAACAACTAGAATCGGAAATGAAATTTCTAAATAAAAAGATGCTGTCTATTTCTAGTTTCCTCCAGATAAGTCTCTGGTCCAAAGACTGATTAGCAACAATGAAAAAGGGGAAAAATCACAAAAATTCAGATCACCTTTTGTTGGGGGAGCAGTATATCGTGAGAATTAATGCACGTGATTGAAGGAACAGAAATGTGTCTCTCCTAGAAAGGGAAGCACGTCCCTGCCACCAGGTTCAAGTGGTACCCACAGAACTCAGAGATCATTAAAATTAGCTCCTGTCCACTGTCCCAGAGAGATGCTTAGGAAATTAGCTGCTATTGCCCTATCTTCAGACACAAAATTGTTGTTTTAACACAAGATTGGGATTTTCTGGGGAAGATAGAGTTCACAGAGATTCCAGAGTAGAATCTACGTACTCCAGTGGGACCAAATCTCCCTTTGCAGAGAGTTCCAGTCACAGAGAAATCTAACATTTAAATTCTCCCTCTCTTCCTCCCTCCCTCCTTTCCCCACTCCTCCCATCTCCCCAGACTTGTTGGTGCTGTTTGGGGGGAGGTGATGGGGAAGAATCAGGACCATATCCTTTCAGGAAATGGAATTATAATGTACACGTTCCTATTTCTGAATCAGAGACACTAAAAATACCCAGCGACAGCCTGATGAAGCTGTTGTCGGCCTCTTTACAAATAAAGTTGACAAATTCCCTTTTTTGCTTTCAATGGGCATGTGAGTTGGGGGAACCATGGATGGGAGCCAGAGGGATACAGAGAGGCTGAGGAGCCTGTCCTGTCTGGGCCTCAGCAAGGTCCTTTTCTGTGGAGGAGTCCTAAAATGAAGATCCCCTTGTACTGAAGAGCCTAAGGTCGTTTTTTTTTGTGTGTGTGTGTGCTTTGTTTTGTTTTTTTAATCCACTGGCTTTCTACCTCCCCTGGAATCAGGCATCCCTACAGGGGGAAACTCAAGATCTCCCCAAATCCCCCAAACTTTGGATTTGTTTCCACATCAAAGGTGATGGTGGAGTGATGGTGGAGAGAACGAGACAGCTTTAGATCATAGATCATACAGTGGAATATTCCACTTACAAGAGGAAGTCTTATTGACCCTAGAATCAAACCACCATTTTTACTGGGGCTCATCTTCTAGATCACAGAATACTAGATTTGCAAGGAGAGACTAAGTAGTCCAACCAAGTCCTTTTGCATCTGAACAATTTGGGTCCTAGAACATAGGCAGATTTCGATACTAGATCAAAGATTATTAGGTTTGCCAGAGACCTTAGAGATCAGAAGTCATAGATTTAGAGTTGTAAGGGTCCTCAGAGACCAAGCTCATCCAGCCCAATCTCCTTTTACAGATTAACAAACTGGGACCCAGATCATAAGCAGGTTTAGGACATAGAGCAAAGACTCTTCAGACTTCCAGGGGGATTTTAGATATCCCTTCATTTGCCTTTCTTCTTTTACGAATGAATAAATTGGAGTGCAAAAGCAGCAAGTGCGTTCTCAACTGAACCAACCCACTGTCCTGTTCAGATATAAACCAGAAAATAACCACCTCTCCTCGGATTCAACTTTTCAGTTTGAGAGGCCACATTGCCTCATCTCCTAGCCCTTCCCATCCCCCCACCCCAGTCCTTAATTAAAGCCCGTTTCGGGAGGAGGGAGCGGGATTGAGGGTGACTGAGCTCTCAATCTGCCCCCGCCCCCAACATTTCAGCAGCTTAATCTAGTGGGGTGCGCTGTCACCCCCTCTCCCTCCTTCATACACACTTAAAGCTCTCTAATCAGTCCCTAGACAAAGCCCGACGCGTTTATTTCCATTTTCATTGGCGAGCTTGGGCTGAGCAGCACGCACACAGACCGCAACCCGCGTCCCTTTTCTCTCCTAGAATAATATTGTTCCAAAAGACGTGGGTTGAATAGGCGCTTGGATATTAAAAATAAGGGAGGGCGGCAGCGGCCGCTGCATAGTCGCGAGTAGCTG
The DNA here is from genome assembly GCA_023548195.1 of Bettongia penicillata ogilbyi. NCBI lineage: Eukaryota > Metazoa > Chordata > Mammalia > Diprotodontia > Potoroidae > Bettongia > Bettongia penicillata. Next base: position 2,087,388 of record JAJHZJ010000062.1, on the reverse strand, counting down.
GGGTGGGGGGGAGTGCGGGGGACTGGGGCTGCGCAGGGAGGCCTGCCCAGTGCGCCCGTTGATGTAATCCAAGTACTTGATTATCCATATTCTGATCAAAAAAGGTTCAGGCAGCCGGCCCCCCTCCTGGGAATGATTAGATGATTAATGTAATGCGGTTTGAAGGGTCTCTGTTTTCTCTCTTAATTTGGGTCATTACTCAGAAAGCGAGCGTGAGATCATTTCATCAGCATTTGAGAAAAAAAAAAAAAGATAGCTATTCAGGAAATTGTTTAAATGCGTCTTAATTAAGGGACCAAAAGGTGACATGTTAGATTATGAAAACCGTCATTATCCCGCATTTCATGAGACTTTAATTCGGGGGTGGGGAGAGAGACCCCCGTCTTAAGTACCCGATTAATAATAAGTCTTCGGAACATTAAATGTTAAATAATAATAGCAGATAGCAACAATCCAGCATCGTTTGCATCTGAATTCCATCGACAAAGATGAGAGGAAAGAGATGATAGTTATTGTTGGAAATAATAATACTATTTAATGCCAATTGAATAGGGTAAGATAGAGATGGGGTTGTTGAAGCGTACTGAGGTGGTGATGGGGGAGGCCCTGAGGTGAGCCGCATTATCTTTCTTCTGTCTCGGGAGACCTAGCGAGAGAGTGTTTTTGCTCGGATGGCTGGTGGGAAGTTGGGAGGTGAAGAGTGGACGCGGGAGGAAGGGGACCCAGGTTGGCGTCTCCTTGGCCTCACGCATCCCGGGCTCGGAAGTCCCAATTTGTAAAAGGCCCGATTGCTCTCTCTGTGTCCCGAGTATTTTTCTCCCTTGAGGGTGGGCGCCAGGTCTCTAGTCCCTGTAGCTACTGGCCTTTAAAAAGAAGAGAAAAAGAGAGGGAGATGCAAGTTCCCCCCGGAGTTTGGGAGGGAGGTTCTTTATGGGTCCAGGAGGCAGAGGCATATGGTGTTGGAGAGTAGGAGGCCCGTCTTAGAGACAGCCCTCGGCCTTTCTGGGGTTGCGGGAGTAGCAGCTCGAGTTCTGTGAACGAACGCCCAGGTAAGTAAATGCACATAGGAGGAGGAGTAGACCGGAAATGCGCACGGACCAATACTGTTGGGAGAGCTGCAGTACTGCCAGGGCGCACCTACGTGCACCGCACCGTCATCGCCGCTCCCCGCCCTCCCTTCTCCCCCTCTCTTCCCACTTTCCCCACCAACTTCCCCAGCTAGAGAAACAGAAGAAACTTCTCCCCGCAGAGCAGCCCAGCAAACAGGTGCTTCCAGGCCTGGCTACATTGTGTGTTTTTCCCATAACACAAAAACATTTCGTCCCTGGTCCTGCGTAGGAAATTCAGCACCCAGGCATAACGGTTATCCTTTCCTTTGGAAAGCGCATCTCACTGTAGGTCACACGTTAGTTAAACACAACACAACAAAATAAAACAAAGTATTTCGATATTTTTGTAAATTGAATAGAACCCCCCAGTCCATTAGTGTGCCAGCTCAGTTACCCAAGAGCACCCCACAACCGCGTGGAGGTTTCTCTTTCCACTCCGGTTCCAGCGTATTTCCTTCAGTCAAGCTCCCGGCTGGCTTGTAAAACACAAAAAGATAACTTTTAGAAATATGATCAGAACATCAGCTGCAAGAAGGGAGGAAAGAAGGAAGAAAGGAGGAAAGAAGAGAGAAAGAGAAAGACAGATGGAAGGAAGAAGAGGGGAAGGGAATGAAAGGAAGAATGGCTAGAAGGAAGGAAACAAGATAGAAGAGGAAAGACATTTCCATCCACTGCCCTCTCTCAGTGCTGGGGAGAGGGCAAAGAAGACTCTTGGGAATGGAATCGGTTTATTATAATTATATATAGATATATTCCTTAATCAATCGTACATGGAAATTTACAGAAATGTAGAAAGTGAATGGGCTCATAATATAGCTCCCTTATATTCAGCCAGTGTTGAAAAATTAGGTTCAGATAGTCTACCCTCCCCCCATCCTCTGTCACCCCCTCAATCAAATGTCTCCGGGGAGCTCTGAGGTCCAGAACTTCACTTTAAATTAAAGTTTTCCCCTCTCTGTACACGTGTGTGTCTGGGGGTGTGTTTGCACAATTCTGCTCCCTAGTCATAGGGAGACATTTTAGCTTTCCAAAATAGATGTTGGTCTCGATAAATAGATCTAACCTCTTTGCTGTATGTATATATATTTATATATTTTATATATGTATATATATATATCTATTTAATTCTTAGAAATCAGTGTCTCTCTCCAGTCTCCAAGGGGCAGGTGGTGTGGAGGGAGAGGAACCAGGTCCAGATCCTGCTCGGAGCAAAGCTTTCAACTCTGCACTGTCCGGGGCAAGTCCTTTGTGGAGGGGGCTCCCGGGGCCACACTGTCGTGGAGTTTCCTCACATGCTTCTTTAGATCAAAGTTTCTGCAAAATCCTTTCCCACAAGTGGCACACGTGAAAGGTTTCTTGTCGTTGTGGGTGTGCATATGAAAAGTCAAGTTATAAATCTGGTGGAAGGCCTTGTTGCAGATGGTACACTTGTACTGTTTCTCCCCACTGTGGGTCAGTTTGTGATTTTTGTAGTTTCCTACCAAAACAGAAAAAAAATAAAAGAATGGGTTTGAATGGTGGTAGTGACGGTGAAGACAGAGGTGAGAGAGATTCTAGGGTCCCAGGCCTGGCCCTAGCAGGGGATGGGAGTGGGGATTCATGCTTCAATTGTTGCCCCCAAAGAGGCAATGCTTCATTAGGCTGGATCCCACAAGTGAGAGTCAAGCAGTTGTCAAACTTGCTCTCCATCAATCCAAAGATGGAGACTCTAGAGGTACAGCAGTGTAGCCAGGATGCAATGACTCCAAGATTGAGGCAGGGTCAGAGTTCTGACCCATACCACCAACAGGAGCTTGCTTGCCTGCCTGCCCCTGTTATGTGTGTGTGTGCGCGTGTGTGCGTGTGTGTGTGTGTGTGTGTATTTAAAGGTATTTTTTTCTCTTCCAGACTTTCTAGGAGGGGAGTTAGGGAGTCTTTCTTTGCTCTGGAAAGTTGAAGAAATTCAAAGACCTCTCAGGTTTGGGCTGTATTGTCAAGGTTCCCCTTCCCCACTCCCGTCCAAAATAGTTAATGTATACATTTGAGATTATACACACACATTCAACATGCACACACAAACTCAATACATATGTAACCCACTACCCTTACACATATATGCAATATGCACACAAAAACTCAATACATATGTGTACATATTTATACACAGAAATGAAATGCATATATAGTATGTGTAACCCCAAATATATACACATATATGTGTATATATGTGTGTGTATATGTCTGTGTGTATTTGTCCAAGAAAGCTGAAGACTCAAGTAGACCGGCATTTGAGTGTGACTTTGGAGGAAGGTAAACAAATTTAGTTTTGCCGGTCTGATATGAAAGAAACCTTAGAAGCAAGGGTCTTGCTTCCTTCTCCTCTGGCTTTGGAGCTGAGACTATGGGCCTTTCTGTCCCTTCTCCAGTGTTCCCCTCTCCTGTTTCAACTTCTTCACTCTATTTTTTCCCACCCTCCTCTTACTGCTGTCCTAGGAGAATCACAGTAAAGGAAGATCTTTCTAAACTTTTTCCAAGGAGTCTATCATTTTGGAGGCCTTTGCTTTTCCTCCATTTTCCCTTTCTGAATGCAAAAAAATGTATCTTTGTTTTGAGAAAGAGGGAGAGAGGCTGCCCTCACCTTCTCCCTAGCCCAGGCCCAAAGACAAGAGTCCCATAGACCAGTCCTCCTGGGCCTCCTTAGTATTATCAGGACAAATGTTTCGGCAGAAATATGTTCGGAAAATGTCAGGAAATATGTCAGGGAAAAGGAGAATTCAAACTAAAGTGGGACTGGGTTTTCTCTTCCCACATCCCCCCATACACACTCTGTTCTTCTCTTTCTCCCTCACTTGACGTCCCCCTCCCTTCAGAGACCTCTGGAGGTCTGAGTACCTTTTTGGTGGAACCCTTTCCCGCAGAATTCGCAGACGAAAGGCTTGTAGCCCGCGTGAATTCGGATGTGCGTGTTAAGCGTGGAGCTTCGGTTGAAGGCTTTGCCGCACTGGTTGCATTTGTGAGGTTTTTCCTGGGGTGGAGGAAGGGGGCGGGAGACAGAGAGAGTTTGAGGCGAGGGACCCCCAAAGTGGAGGAGATGACTCGGTTAGGGAAAGCCTAAACTCTGGCCTCTTCTGGCCCCTAGCTATGAGAAAGAAAGAGAGAGAGAGAGAGAGGCTGGAGCCATTCAGAGTGGCTCGAGCAGGTCCCTGGGGTCCCTCTGTCCTGCCCATCCCTCTCTCTTCTGGGGGTGGCATAGCCCTCATCTAGCCCCGGGGGAGCAGCTGTGAGGAGGAGACTGGCAGCCTGGGCTGCCTGGGAGAGGGCCACGTACCTGGGTGTGGATGATTTTGTGCCTGCACAAGGTACTGGCTTGCCGAAAGCCCTTCCCGCAGACTTTGCAGACAAACGGCCTGGCTCCCGTGTGGACCGGCATGTGACGAGTGAGGTTATAGTGAGCGTTAAACACCTAGTGGAGGGGCGGGACACGAGAGGGCTTTGTAGGGCAAGCCCAGAGGGAGAGGCTAGCTCACATACCCCACCTCCGAGGGCCTTCTCTATTTTCATCCTCACTCCCGGCCTCTGTTCCTGGCCCTGGGATTAGGCAGCCTAACGGTTTCCATTCCCCGGGGCTACTTCCATCCACTCTCCCAACTCCTGGACCCCCTCTTGGCATCCTCAACACGCAGCTAAAAGCAGGCACTGCCGGGTACCTAGAGAGAGGTCCGGGCGATGGAGAGGTAGGGAGCCTCCCTCTCACCACTTGCGGTTCCCTCCGAGGACACCCCTACCCGGCTCACCTTGCCGCACACTTCGCAGGTGAAGTTCTTGGGCTTGCCATCAGCGGAGCTCGCCGCCAGTTTGCCGTGACTCTTGGCCCCGTTACGCTCCGCCGTCAGTGCCGTGTTCTCCTTCATTACCTGGTCCAGCTGCCCCGGCAGGCGCTCTTTGTGGGGGTAAGGGGTATGGGGGAACTTGTCCGCGGCCAACGTGGCCAGTTTGGCGTTCTCCAACAAGAAGAGTTTCTGGTGGGTGGCCAGGGACGCCGGGGACTGGGAGTTGAGTATGCTGGAGGGGAAGAGATGCCCACTGAGTAGCTCCGACGGGGGATACGCCGAGGACTCCAGGTAGTTGAAGTAATAGAGGGAGCCATTGGCCGGCAAGCCCACGGCCTGGTTGATGACCTGAGGCTTGATAACCCTGCCGGTGGGCAGCACGGACGGGGCCAGGCTCAGCTCCGCTTTGCAGCACATGCCGCAGTTAGCTTTGCATAAGCCGCTGGCACCGCAGAGCTGAGGTCCCCCGCTGCCCCCACCGCCACCACCACCTCCGCCACCACCTCCGCCGCCGCCGCTACCTCCTCCTCCGCTGCTTCCGCCGCCTCCCCGGAGGCTACTCTTCCAAAGCTCCGTGTAGTTGAGCAGAGTCTTGGACGGCATTTCGTAGCCCAAGGGCTGGATGGGGATCATACAAGGCAAGGACGAGCAGAGACTGAGCATCTTCTTGGCGCCCCCGTCCACCTCCAGGCCCCCTGGTCCCCGGGGTTCGAAGGGGGGCTTGGGCTCCGAAGTCTTGGCCATGATCCTCTCGATGGAGAAGGCCAAGGTTTTGGACGAGGCGGTGGAGGCTCCGCTGCGAGAACAGGACGACGGGACCATGGTCTCCAGGGAAGTCGAGCTCGCCATCTCGAGGAAAAAGTTGCCGCGGGTTCCAGCGGTAGGATGGGAGCAGGGGTGCTGGGGCGCAGAGGGTGGGGGTGGGGGGAGAAACCGGCCTCCCTCCCAGGCGACGTTGCTCCGGTCTAACTCTGAATTCCAGAAAAGGCAAGGAGACACATCAATTTAATAAACGCCTTGTAGGAGCCGGGCCACCCATTTGCATTCAAATAAACCGAGCCCTAAACAATGAGCACCCAAAGGTACCAGATTACTTCTCATTAACCAGGTCGCACAAAAGTAACCGACCAATCTAAACCTCATCGGTTTAAAAGGGGGAATTGTGGGGGGAGGAGAGAAGAGAGGAAGGGAGGATAAAAAAGTGGAAAATGAAAGGAGAAAACGACCCCCTAACGCCCCCAGCATTCCTAGTCAGCCCCGACTCTCTAACACTCAAACCATAAACTGGTAGGAGAAGGGCGGAAAATTTAAAAATGAAGATGGAAAATCAATACGTTTACCTTTCTCCCCCGGCGCCGAGGAGAGAGATGCGCACGAGGCATGCAGCAGGGCTACACTGTCACATTTTGATAGCCAACATCTTCCCTCCGCGTGAGATCACTGTCTTTTACATTTAGCTGACATCACATGAAGTCACTTACAACAGAATGACATGAGCGCACGGGGCTGCGCTCACAGCAGCAGCAGCAGCAGCTCGGCAGCGGTGGCCGCAGCAGCGTCAGCAGCAGCAGAAGAGGGCAGCGGCGGTGGCCCCAGCGTAGTTCTGCGAGCGCAATGAACGCCAGTCTTCCGAGCAGCTTCTGGCGCCACAGTCAAACCGCAAGAGCAACAGTCACCCGTAACCCCTAAAAGTTGAATATCTACAATTTGCGTCCGAGTATCCGAGCGCCCCTGGGGCAAGTGCGCGCCACTTGCTAAGCAGGGGAGAGAAAAGAGAGACAGGGAATAGAGAGAAGGGAGCGTGTGTGTGTGTGTGTGTGTGTGTGTGTGTGTGTGTGTGTGTGTGAGAGAGAGAGAGAGAGAGAGAGAGAGAGAGAGAGAGAGAGAGAGGAGAGAGAGAGAGAGAAAGAGAGAGAGAGAGAGAGAGAGAGAGAGAGAGAGAGATCCGTGGAGGTAGGGGGGGAGTGGAAAAGAGACTTGGTTCGTGATTCACAACTTTCCGTGGTTGTAACTCCCAGTGACTTTGGGGAGAAAGATTGAGAGTTTGACTCGGGCTGCGGGCAGCGGGAGTTAGGGCCCAAGCCCCGCCACCTCCTCCCCAAATGGTCACTGCGTGGCCGTCTGCTCTTTCAAGTGGCCCCTTGGCCCTCTGCTACTGATCTGGGCATCGTTATCATAAACTGCCACTTGCCCACGGAGCCAGCCCCGGCTGGATACACGCGCAAATGCTAATTACCTCATTAGGATGTGCCGCCTGGCCCCCGCTTGGCGTTTGAAGGAGGGGGAATTATTTTGGGGGAGGAATGGGGAAATATTAATTTATGCAAATGCATGAACTTCGATCTTTTTTCTTTTCTCTCTTTTTTTTTTCGCATTGAGTGGGGGTGGGAGGAGAGGGGGGAAATTCATCAAGGAAAATCTCCTAGGGCCTATTACCAGTACTATTGGGGTTCCCAATGTGTGGGTGCAAGGCTTTGGACGCATCCTCTTGTCCCTGGAGAGGAAAATACAAAACCTTAAAAAAAATCGGAGTTTATTTGATTTCCTGATCAATTGAGAATTGTGACTGTGACTGTGTTTCTAATTAAAGCCCTGGCTCGGGAGGCTGGGGCTGGGGGTGGGAGTGTTCTCCAATCCCGAGGATTTGGAGAGCCAGGCTCCCGCTCCCCTAGCTCAGATGGGGACTTACTGTTTGGATAATTGAGAAAGTCCAATTTCCACCTGTTTAAGGAGCAGATTGAAACAGCAGAACCTCCCCCTGGATCCTATTAAACGTTTTTCCTCCCAAGGCCATTCAGCCGAACCAATTTTCCCGAAGTGATTCATAGAGCTCAATTCTGCCCAGGCAGTTCTTTCACTGGGAGACACTAAAGCGCTGCGTGGAACCGGGTTTTGTGTTTTTCTAAAATAAAGAGGAGGATTATCAGAGGGGAGGGGAGGGGTAAGAGGAGAGAGAGAGAGGGAGGGGGAGAGGCTGAACGGGGGCGGGAGAAGGGGCTGGGGCAGGGACCTAGTTTGGCCGGAGGGGAAAAGCGAAGAAAAGGCCTCTTTGGCTCGCCAGGCCCCTCCGGAAAGTTCGCTGGAATTCCTGCGTTTTGTGCGCAGAGTACAAAGGCAGCCCCGCGGCCTTCTCTATTTGGAGGGGCTAAATTCCGTCTATTTAAAGATCCTTTCACCTGCGTATCACAACAAGCCCCAGAAACAAACTCCGCTCAATGAGGTGCCGCTCGAGCTTGTTTATGGCAGGTTTGCTCTCGCAGACAACAAAAAAGTGGTCGAGGTTGCTGGCGCTGGTGGGCATGGGCTTGGGCATGGCCGTAGGTGTGAGCTGGGGTTGGAGATAAAGTTGGGTGTTGGATGGAAGAAGAGAGAGGAGAAGAAGGTTTTGGAGAGAACTTCCTGAAGGTTTTCTTTTTCTTTTTTTCAGCTTAGATTTTGTTCTTCGGGCAACTGTATCTTGCCAACCTAAGTTTTAGCATGACCACAAGCTTTATAGCTCCAAACTGCAATTCAAGAGGATTATGACTGGGAATACACCGTTATAGTGATGAATTCGGTAGGGAATTCAAGGGAGAAATATGTAGTCATATGTCTCCACAGAGAGGGCTGACTGTGATCGTAGGATCGCGCCAGGCTGTTACATTCACTCCAGTTTGTTACAGAGAAAACCTCGTCCCCCCACCCCGCAACCCCCTCCCGCCCCAAATAGACTAGAGTCACTAGCGTTTGCACCCTGTGTCCTACACTACAGGTGATGAGAAACAGAAAAATGGCCTTGGTTATACTCCACTCAAATCTCTCCTCTTCCCCAGTTTCTTTCTTTCTACGTCTGTCTTCCTTCCCTCCTCAAATCTGACATTACCTTTCTCCCCCGGCGCCGAGGAGAGAGATGCGCACGAGGCATGCAGCAGGGCTACACTGTCACATTTTGATAGCCAACATCTTCCCTCCGCGTGAGATCACTGTCTTTTACATTTAGCTGACATCACATGAAGTCACTTACAACAGAATGACATGAGCGCACGGGGCTGCGCTCACAGCAGCAGCAGCAGCAGCAGCAGCTCGGCAGCGGTGGCCGCAGCAGCGTCAGCAGCAGCAGAAGAGGGCAGCGGCGGTGGCCCCAGCGTAGTTCTGCGAGCGCAATGAACGCCAGTCTTCCGAGCAGCTTCTGGCGCCACAGTCAAACCGCAAGAGCAACAGTCACCCGTAACCCCTAAAAGTTGAATATCTACAATTTGCGTCCGAGTATCCGAGCGCCCCTGGGGCAAGTGCGCGCCACTTGCTAAGCAGGGGAGAGAAAAGAGAGACAGGGAATAGAGAGAAGGGAGCGTGTGTGTGTGTGTGTGTGTGTGTGTGTGTGTGTGTGTGTGTGTGTGTGTGAGAGAGAGAGAGAGAGAGAGAGAGAGAGAGAGAGAGAGAGAGAGAGAGAGAGAGAGAGAGAGAGAGAGAGAGAGAAAGAGAGAGAGAGAGAGAGAGAGAGAGAGAGAGAGAGAGAGAGATCCGTGGAGGTAGGGGGGAGTGGAAAAGAGACTTGGTTCGTGATTCACAACTTTCCGTGGTTGTAACTCCCAGTGACTTTGGGGAGAAAGATTGAGAGTTTGACTCGGGCTGCGGGCAGCGGGAGTTAGGGCCCAAGCCCCGCCACCTCCTCCCCAAATGGTCACTGCGTGGCCGTCTGCTCTTTCAAGTGGCCCCTTGGCCCTCTGCTACTGATCTGGGCATCGTTATCATAAACTGCCACTTGCCCACGGAGCCAGCCCCGGCTGGATACACGCGCAAATGCTAATTACCTCATTAGGATGTGCCGCCTGGCCCCCGCTTGGCGTTTGAAGGAGGGGGAATTATTTTGGGGGAGGAATGGGGAAATATTAATTTATGCAAATGCATGAACTTCGATCTTTTTTCTTTTTCTCTTTTTTTTTTTCGCATTGAGTGGGGTGGGAGGAGAGGGGGGAAATTCATCAAGGAAAATCTCCTAGGGCCTATTACCAGTACTATTGGGGTTCCCAATGTGTGGGTGCAAGGCTTTGGACGCATCCTCTTGTCCCTGGAGAGGAAAATACAAAACCTTAAAAAAAATCGGAGTTTATTTGATTTCCTGATCAATTGAGAATTGTGACTGTGACTGTGTTTCTAATTAAAGCCCTGGCTCGGGAGGCTGGGGCTGGGGGTGGGAGTGTTCTCCAATCCCGAGGATTTGGAGAGCCAGGCTCCCGCTCCCCTAGCTCAGATGGGGACTTACTGTTTGGATAATTGAGAAAGTCCAATTTCCACCTGTTTAAGGAGCAGATTGAAACAGCAGAACCTCCCCCTGGATCCTATTAAACGTTTTTCCTCCCAAGGCCATTCAGCCGAACCAATTTTCCCGAAGTGATTCATAGAGCTCAATTCTGCCCAGGCAGTTCTTTCACTGGGAGACACTAAAGCGCTGCGTGGAACCGGGTTTTGTGTTTTTCTAAAATAAAGAGGAGGATTATCAGAGGGGAGGGAGGGGTAAGAGGAGAGAGAGAGGGAGGGGGAGAGGCTGAACGGGGCGGGAGAAGGGCTGGGCAGGGACCTAGTTTGGCCGGAGGGGAAAAGCGAAGAAAAGGCCTCTTTGGCTCGCCAGGCCCCTCCGGAAAGTTCGCTGGAATTCCTGCGTTTTGTGCGCAGAGTACAAAGGCAGCCCGCGGCCTTCTCTATTTGGAGGGGCTAAATTCCGTCTATTTAAAGATCCTTTCACCTGCGTATCACAACAAGCCCCAGAAACAAACTCCGCTCAATGAGGTGCCGCTCGAGCTTGTTTATGGCAGGTTTGCTCTCGCAGACAACAAAAAAGTGGTCGAGGTTGCTGGCGCTGGTGGGCATGGGCTTGGGCATGGCCGTAGGTGTGAGCTGGGGTTGGAGATAAAGTTGGGTGTTGGATGGAAGAAGAGAGAGGAGAAGAAGGTTTTGGAGAGAACTTCCTGAAGGTTTTCTTTTTCTTTTTTTCAGCTTAGATTTTGTTCTTCGGGCAACTGTATCTTGCCAACCTAAGTTTTAGCATGACCACAAGCTTTATAGCTCCAAACTGCAATTCAAGAGGATTATGACTGGGAATACACCGTTATAGTGATGAATTCGGTAGGGAATTCAAGGGAGAAATATGTAGTCATATGTCTCCACAGAGAGGGCTGACTGTGATCGTAGGATCGCGCCAGGCTGTTACATTCACTCCAGTTTGTTACAGAGAAAACCTCGTCCCCCCCACCCCGCAACCCCCTCCCGCCCCAAATAGACTAGAGTCACTAGCGTTTGCACCCTGTGTCCTACACTACAGGTGATGAGAAACAGAAAAATGGCCTTGGTTATACTCCACTCAAATCTCTCCTCTTCCCCAGTTTCTTTCTTTCTACGTCTGTCTTCCTTCCCTCCTCAAATCTGACAAGAAATCAAGGAACCTGACTTGACAGGTGAGGGAATTTAGGGTACAGTGAGATAGTGAAGAATGGGCAAGGAAGGAGAAGAAAGAAGACAGGTAGAGAGGAAAAGGTATACGCATCCAATTCAGAATCGGACAATAGAGGACTAGCCTCCTCAGGCTGCAGGGCTCATCCACAGCAAGACCTCGAAGTTTTCAAAATATTATTGAGTTCTGTTTTAAAGATCCTTCCAGCATCACCCTCTCCCCCTCCCACCCCGCCCTAGCAACTTTGAGAAAGAGGATTGTACGCTTGATTTAACTTTGGAGATATGGAGGGATGCTAAATTTCCAGGCGTTCTTACTCCAAGTAGGCTCCCCCTTCACCATTTCAAGAGTAGAAAAGAATGGCAGGAGCTTGGCTCAGCTTGTCTATCCTATACACAGTTAAACTGGCCTTCTTAGATTAATCCTGGCCCCTCCAAAAATAAATAAAACACAACATAAAACAAACAAACAACTCACCCCAAACACCGAAACAATGCGTGGAGGTACAAACAGATTTCCTTACTAAATACCATTAGGGGGGAGGGATTGCTAAATTCCCACTCTATTCTCTCTTCTCCACCCCCCCCCCCACAACCTTCCCACCCTTCTTTCCAGCCTGGACAATCCTCAACTTCTTCTAAAGCTCGGAGATCTATTTGTCTGGAAGACAAAAGCAAAGGCAAAGACTTCTCATGAACCTGGTCCTTTCTCCATCCCCAGAGCGACTTAAGTGAGCACATTAACCATCTCTTCCCTTGCCCTACAAAGGCGTCCTACCTTCCCTTGCAGCCGGTAGGAAGAAAATATTTGTGGGAGGGGGAAACTAGGTTCTCCCTAATGTGCCTTCCTTTCCAAACTTGAGTGAATACACCCTGGCTGGTAGGAAAGTATTTAATTAGCCTTAAAAAAATACAAACTTCTTCCTCGCCCGCAGATTATATTGAAAGTGGAGGGTTGGAGACTATTTTACACCTTGCCACTCACATGTTAATTAATCTCTATCTAACCCTAATTGCAGTTTATTCAAGCACTGCTCAACAGCTCACCCACACAATAAACACTGATCCTACTTTTATACATATTATTTCACGTTAACACATTGAGTAATTAACTCCAGTACCAACTAATAGTGCAAACAAATATTTTCTGTAAACGAGATGATGGCGGTGAGAAGAATAGGAGACTGGAGAAATGTTGCGAAGGGTGGAGGGGAGCCCAGAGAGGTCTGTTCCCGGTTCTCCGCAGTCCACCCTCTCCTTTCAAAACAACTTCACTTACAAAATCCGTTTATTTTTTTAAATGTCTTTTTTTTAAAAGAGAAAACTTTTGGAATTATTAAATGATGGTAATTTTAATGAAGAAGATGGAAAATACGACTTCATTCCTATGATTCTGCAAGACGGTATTGAATTATTTGGGTTTCTCCTTTATTTCTATCAAGGCTTCTCCCCTGTCTCCCCCAATGAAACACACGCACCAGTAACATGGTGGTGGTAACCACAGAGCTTCAGGGAAAGGTGAATCCCAGAGATGTGTAATTCAATAAGAATGAAAAGATTTTTAAAGTCTTCCAACATCTCCAAAGGGGCTCTCTTTTTTTGGTTTTGTTCTACTTTGTTTTTTATAGGACAGTTTTAGCTGAGAAGAAATTGGTTCAGATCAAGTCGCTTTTTAAAAAGTCCGAGAGAGCAACAGCACAAACAGAATTGATTTTGTATACCCAGCTCCCGGTAGAGGCTGGACAGCCTCTTCTGGACTCTTGCAAACATTGCTCATCCTGCGCTCGTGGTCGTCTCAGGACAGCCAACTTTCTTTACTCTTTCCCCTTTGGGAGAAGACGTCAAGCAGGCCACCTTCCAAAAGAAGCCCGTTTCGTGGCCCCAAGCTGCCTGCTGCCTCAGCTCTCTTTGCCCCCAGCCGATTCCCCTGGGGCTTTTACTCCTTTGTGATAGGAGAGTTGGGAGTAAGGAGCCAACGAGGCACAGGCCAGGCCTAGGGACCACTCTGCTTTGCTTGAGCCTGGGGGATTTTGCACAGAGAGCTTTGGGCTGTAGAGATGGTGACGAAGTAGAGGGGGGAGCTGTAGGAAAGCACCTAAAGTTCCCACATCCAGGCACCCAGGACGTGGGGGGTGGGGTGGGAGAATGCACCCATGTGTAGTGGCACTAAGAGCTCAGGGGACAAATGTCGGTCCCAGCCTGCGTGGCAAAGGACAGCCTTAAGTGGACTCGCACCTACAAGACTCCAGGAAGCTTGGGGAGTTGTCCTAGCCCGAGCTGGGTCGTTCCTTTCATGTAGCATTGCCCAGGGTGGGAGACAAGCGCTCTGCGCAGAGGAAAACCAAAGCATGAGGAGGATAGGTCCGAGTGTGCTTGCGAATGTATGTTTGTGTGTGCCTGTGTATGCAGGGGTGAAGGAGAGGGGACTCGTTTTCTCTCCCGTCTGCCTCAGGCCTCAGGAGCTACTCGCCTTCAGCAGAAAATCTTCCCCCTCCCTTCCCCACCTCCATCCCTTTCTGGAGCTATTCTCGTTAGCATTGATCCTAGAATATTCTCACTAAGCTTAACGTGGCTAGTTGGAAAATGGATAATCCCTGCTTGGGGGTGGGGGTGGGGGTACATAAGAAAAACCATTTTAGGGGAAAAATCCCAGAGGCCCAGGGATGGAGAGCAGAGGCGGGGGCTCCCCAGCCTGCGTCAGGGCTCTCAAATGGAAGACCCCCTCCGATATCCAGCGCAAGGTTGCCAGGTGCCTAGGAAGGCGAGTAGAGCTGGGACAGGAGCCCCTCACACTGGACCCTTCCAAACACTAGGAGAAAGAGACGCTCACTCTACTTTTCCTTCCCCTCCCCGAATTCCCACTTGTGTGCGCCTCGGGAGTAGGGACATTTTTACTCTTTGTGCTTGGATCCCCAGTCAGAGTTTAGCTCTGTGCCTGCCCCGTAGTGGGCACTTCTTAAGTACGTGTTGATTGATTAACGTCCTGCTCCAGGGAGATGAAAGGGTAGGCCTCCTCCAGCTATCTTAACCAAGATTCTAGAGAATCATCTTCCGATTTCCTCCCCCGCCCCTACCCGCTGTCCCAATTCTCTAACCTTTTCATTTTTTTTCGAAGGGGACATGGGCATCCTTAATGGGATCCCGGAAAGAAAGAGAGATGCACTTGGGATGGACACTCTTAGTTCCTGGTCTTCTAATTCTTTTGGTCTTGTCTCGAAGTTCTGAATCAAGAGCAAGCCAGCTCCTCCCCTGGGTTCAGGGGTTAGAGCAGACACAGTCTTTAGAAACCTCTCTCATCGGAGTTGGTGCTCCAAATGATACACGACTTAAAAAAAAAAAACCAAAACACATAAATGAGTTTGGATCAGAGCTAAAGCCCAAGGCTTGGAGCTCCCAATTTTAATTGAAACTGCAGGTTCCTGCGCAGCTGGAAGCTGTCTTTATTGATTCTGCTACTTCTCTTGTGGGAAGCACATTAAAGATGACTGACTTTGATACATCAGGCCCTTAGCACCACTGGGTCTTGTTACTATTTTTTTTTGAGAGGGGGGGAGGGCGTTAAACAACGAGACTCAACTATTTGAGTTTTTTTTTGTTTGCTTGTTTTTTAGGATTAAAAAGTGTCTGAAGATACTCTTCACTTTATTGCAAATTACCTGATGTCATTTTCAGGGTTACAAGCAGCCTGGGGATCCTGGGGAAAATCCCTTCTCAGGAGAGCAGGCACAATGAAAGCATTATTTGAGAACCAAGCTACAATCAATCAGCACACACCGATTAAGGGCCTACTATGTACCAGACTTTGGAGATACCGAGCCAAAGCTGGGAGCCTACACCAACAGACCCTGTTGCTTCCCTAACCCTCCCGACCAAGATGCTGTTACGACAGATAGTTTTCCGTCTTTACGAACTTTTCTTAAAGTTGGGGAACTGTTCTTTGGAGTTCAACTTCTGCAGTAAAGAAGGCACTTTTACGCGATGCTTTGCAAGGCGGCGGCCCCCTTTCTTCTCTCGGAAGGATGCCCGCACGCTGGCCTGAGAGAGTTCAGCACTTCGCTAGAGTGAAGTTGCATCCTGAGGGGCCGATAGGCAAATTGCGTTCCTCCGATCCCAAAAGAAGGGGTCCCAAAGAAGGGGTGGGTCGAGCTGGGTTGGCCTACTTTGTTTCATGACACTTATTCTCCCCCCCTCCCTTTCCCACAAAGAAGTGACTTGTTTAAATAAATACTTTATGATTCGTGAAATCGATTTAAAAAGAAAGTCACAGCTACGAGCTGATTTATATCTTGCGTTGGAAAAGGCTTAAAAATGAGAGGACTCCAGAGGAGAAATTCCCCTTCAATCCGTCTTCCGGAAGCAGGTTAATTGCAAGCGTTCGCTTGGTTGAGGTAACCCGCAGCGGGGCTTTTCCGAGGGAAAAAGTGTGGTTTTCGCCCTGCCGTTCTTTCTAATCAGCAGATTAGACTCGACACTGAAACAAAGAGCCCCTAAACGCCCGGGTGGGCACAGGGCGTGGGGTGACGGCGTCTCAGAGAACCCAGGGGAGAGAGAGGTGCGCCCCCAGAGACGCGCCCTGTTCCACCCTCTGCCTCCCAACTTCTGGGGGTCCCTTTCCCTCTTCCTCCATCCAACAGACGGGGCTGGGGAGTGAGGAAGGAGTAGAACTCCCTTTTCCATTACCGAGCAGAAATGGACAATTGCAGGCTTGTTTAATCTCTATCTGTATCAAGCAGGGCGATCTCCACACCCAGGCAATGAACTCAGGACCCTGATCACTCCAGCCCCCCAGACCCGAGCCCCAGTCCCAGCTCCCGACCAGGACTCACATTACGTCTGGGCAGGCACTATTTGGGGTGGGGGGAGGAGTAGGGACAAGAAGGAGTCGCAGTTTCTTTGGTTTAGCCCCTGGTCTGGCCCCTCTACTCCACTCACTCCCCTGTTTGGAAAAGATATCTGGGGGTTCCTTAGAAATCTGGAAGGAAGGGGTTCGTTTTAGGTCCCACTGGGTATATGTAGCAAGAACAGAGCCCTATTTTGCACTCGTGTTCTAGCTTGATGTATAGACTTTGCTCTGACCTGAATGCATACATAATCACATACACATATATGCACATACTATATATATATTCATATGTATGCATATTATATATAACTGCAATCGACAAGCCATCACTAGAGTTTCGGTTTAATTAGCTATCAGAGCCAATGTACACTCTTAGCAATTTGCTGGTGGACAAAGTCCTTTTGCTCCCTCTGTTTTCCTTCCTTTTTTTCTCTGTACCCCTCTTAATCCAATAAGCATTTATAAGAGCCTTCTTTGTTGCCAGGCAGTGTGGTTTAGTGGTTAGAAAGCTAATCTCGGAGTCTAGTAGACCTGAGTGAGTTATTCAGTCAACAAACGTTTGTTAAATGTTAACTATTTCTCAGGCACTTTGGTTACAAACAAATGCAAGAACGAGCCCTTGACTTCAAAGAACTTACATTCTAATGAGGGACATAACCTGTAAATAACTAGGTACAGTACAAGATTTATACAGAGTCGGGGAAGGCAATCTGAGAATGGAGAAATTGGCTATTGTAGAGAAATAGAAAGACTGCCCAAGAAAGGGAGGTCTGAGCTGCATCTAGAAGGAAGTCATAGGGGCTGAGTGTAAGGGGGTATGATTCCCGATATGAAAGGTAGCCAGTGGAAACCGCATGGAGAAAGGCGACGAACGGGCACATTTGAGAGATTCCAAACAGGGCAATATTGCTGAGCACAGGATGCATTAAGGATAGAAAGGTAGAAGAAGGCTGGGAAGGGAGGACGGGACAATTCCTGCTTCTGACATCTGACTAGTCGCTTGACTTTGCCTCTATCACTTACACCCCTCAGTGCTCCTAGGAACTTGTCATAGCTATCTATTTGCAGAAAAAGGTTCTGCCATGTGGTTGACAAACTTTTCCACCAGGAGGTCTTGAAAGTTGAAATCAGTCAGGTCCCCCCAGATATATGTCAGGTGTTGGACATTCAGAACAAAAATGAAACAGTCCTGCTTTTAATGAATTTACATTCTCCTGGGAGATATAATATGAATTCCAAAAAAGTGTAATGGATTTTAAGGAAGGAAAAAAAATAGCAACAGAGTTCATTGTCATTAAGCTTCAAGATTTTCCTTGGAGTGAAAAGGACAGACATAAAAATAGTAAATACACACATGCACAAAAGGCTGAGTGAGTGGTCAGCCCTGTGCAGCTTTGACCATGGGTCTATATTTTAGCATCCCTCTTTATTCCCTTGAGCCCTAGGATTCTGCAGGAGGGGATTAGCAGTACTCAGTGTGAGCAAAAATTAAGCCAGGCTTCAGTTGGAGCAGATTTCAAGCCATCCAGAAAAGGGAGTAGATTGGAAAAGGTACAAAAGTGGGGGCAGGAGCTGGAAATGAGCCAACAAGTCTCCCTGCTTCCCTCACCCAATTCCACTTAACAAACTGATTTTGAAACTTTTGTTTCAAACAAAGGGGGCCGGGTAAGGATGGGTGGGTAGGGAGGATAGCTGTATCAACACCTGAGGCATTTAGGTGGCACAGTGAATTGAGCTCTGGATTTGGAACCACAAAGATTTGAATCCTGTCTCAATCGCTTACTTCTCGACCCTGGGCAAGTTACTCTGTCCAAGCTGTCCCTCCCTCCCTCCTTGTTCCTCTTTCTTGGGAGAGGAGAGGAGGCTGTGGGAGCTGGGGAGGGTGAAACGAGCCCTGGAACCTCTTTCTAGGAGATACTGGGAGGGTTCAGCCTCAGTTTCTCATCTGTGAAATGGGTATCATAGCAACACAGGGTTATTGTGAGGATCAATTGAGATTATGTATATACAGTGTTTTAGAAACCTCAAAGTGTTAATAATTATTATCATTATAAGCAGCGCTACCCCTGGAAAAGATTAAACTTGTTTTGCTTGGCCCACAGAAAGCAGAATGAGTGTGAATAGGTTGAAGTTGCAACAAGACAAATTTAGGCTGGATGTCAGCAAAAATCCAATTAGAGCTCCCCCAAAGTGTAAGGGGCTATGTCAAAAGAAATTGAATTCCTTTCACTCAATACCAGAAGGAGAGCTAGATGACCACTCACTCGTTAGAGATGCTTAGGAGGCAACTCCATTTCAGATTTAGGATGAATGGCATCTTGAAGTTCCTTCTAGCTCTGAGATTCTGTGCCCCCAAGGTTCTCTCCAGCTCCTAACATTCAGTTGATCCCTTCCTATGCAATTTTTGTAGACTTGGGAAAGTTGGGAGAGTTAGAACAGCAAGCAGCAGGACACTTACAGTTGCAGAATTTAGTAGAAAGTCAGACAAATCTTCCCAAAGGGCAAGGCAAAAGCAGAGAAGAATCCGGGCTTGACTGTGATGCCTTTTACAGTGAAGGGACTTGTAAGAGGGAAAGTATTTGCATGATGGTATGTGGAGTCAGACAGATGACTTTAATAGCTTCATACAAAACCATGGTTTGTCGCCAACATACATACATACATAGACACATACATAAACACATATGTACATACATACATAAACTGGAGAAAATCAAGAGAAGAGCAACTAGGTTGATTAGGGATCTAATCCTACCTTACATTTATGTAGGCTTTCAAGTTTCTGAAGTATTTTATTTAAAATATTTTTGTGTGGTTGGTAGAGCAAGTTTATTGTGGTATTTAGCACAAAGCAAATACTTAATAACTTCTCTCTCTTATAATTATTATCAATCTATCCTCCTATATATCCATCTATCCATTTATTTTATCTATCTATGCAGTCATTCATCTACCTATCCCTTTATTATATCTATCTTTTTCTCTATTTACCTATCCCTTTGTTATAATTATCTACCATTATTGTTATCTATCCTTCTCTCTATTCACCTATCCATTTATGAGAATTATTATCTGTCCATTTACCTATCCCTTTATTATAGCAGTCCATCTATCTATCTATCTACTTATCCATTTACTATAATTATTATTTATCTTTCCTTCTATTTACCTATTCATCTTTTAGAATTATTATCTATCCATCTACCTATCCTTTTATTGTAATCATTGTCTATCACCTATCTACCGTCCCATTATTATAATTCTCTCTCTCTCTCTCCCTCTCCCTCTTCAATTCTATAAGCAATTATCAAAATCTCCTGTGTGTTAGGCTCTGTGTTGAGCTCTAGCGATATAAACACACATAGAACATAAGCAGCCCCCTCCACTTACATTTTACTGAATTTTAAAGATGAGCAGTTAGGTTCAGGGAAATGAAATAACTTGCCCAGATTACATAACTTAGGCAGAATGTGAGACTGTCTCTCAATTTTAAGACTCACCTGTTTTCCACTATTCCACTCCTGCCTCTTGTCAACCATCATTTCCTTCAAGACTCAACTCAAAGACTACCTTTGATATGAAGTTTTTTTCTGTTTCCTCCATCTTTATCTTTAAAGGATCTTGTATATTATGTATCCGCCATGTATGTACATACTCCCCCACCCCCTCCCACATAAGTCCCTTGGAAGCAGGGACAATTTTCTTTCTCTTTCTGCATCATCAGCCATAGCTTAGCACCTGGCACAAAGGAGGTATTTAATAAATGCTTGTTTGAGGGCATAGCTGGGGTAGAGATTGATCAACTGATTGGCACAGTCAGTACTACTACAGGTGCCTTCTAACTGCTCTCCCATGCCTCATTTTCATTCCTTCCCTTGGCAGCCAGATAACTCCTCTGATTGTATAATTTTGTCTTAGATTCATAGATTCTGAAAATATGTGATCTGGAGATTCCAAAGAGCTATCTTAGTCTAGCCTTTTCACTATCCAGGTGTTCAATATCCCTTCCATTACTTACAGAAAGGAGGTGCCATTATTCCACCTGGAAGTCAAAGTCCTCTTCCATGTAACTCCAATCCATCTTTCTGGTTTTGAGTCCCTTCCTTGAAGAGCACAAGATACAGCCAGACTTGCTATACACCCAAACACATCTTGTACTTTTATTTTTTTATCTCATTGCCTGTACACAAGGTGACTCCTAACCCCTTTTCCCATTTCTATGGATTGTCTGACCTCTTCCCTACCTAGGAAGCTAGCTGGAGAGAGCACTGGAGCTCAAGGCAGGAAGACCTGAGTTCAAATCTATTTCCAGTCACTTACTATCTGTGTGACCCTGAGCAAGTTACTTAATCTTTGTCTGCCTCAGGGTCCTCAACTGTAAAATAGTGATAATAATTTCATTTACTTTCTAGGGGTGTTGTGAGGATCACATGAAATAATATATATATAAAGTGCTTAGAACAGTGCTGATACACAACAGGTACTACGTAAATACTTGTTCCCTTCTCTTCTTCTCCTCTCCCATCAATACCCCATCCTTCTTTGAAGGTTAACCTCAACATACCTTCCCTATTAAACCCCACCCCCAATCAAAATAATCTTGTGCCCTTATCTAAACTCTCCTAGTATTATGCACTTATCCGTTTTATTTTGTCTTATATTATAGTTATCCAATTATTAGCTGTATAATCTTGGGCGAGTCACTTTCTCTCTGTGATCCCCAATTTCATCATATATAAAATTATGCTAATAGTAACTGCATCATTGTAAGGCCATTATGAGAAAGACAGAACACCCTAACTTCACTCAGTAATCTGTGATAAATTGCATCCATGTATTCACCTTATTCTCAACCTTGGCTTATGATAGAGATGTATAAAGCTAGTGTTACTGTTTTTTATTTTGCTATTAGCTTGGACATATGGAATTTTTCACTCTGTATTCACTGTGGAATTGATATTTGGTCTGGAGACAAGCCTTGGATATAAAGCTTGGGTCTTCCTTTCCCCATTAATGAATAATAATCAGAGGTTTAGCTTGAACCTGAAAACTATATCCTGTAGGCTAACAATATTTAAAGGATCAGATAGATATAATTCTAGTTTATTATCCTTTTTCTCTGAGGATACCAGAGTGGCCAAGCTTCTGGCCTTGGGCTTTTGCTTACCATCACCATCCTCCCTTCACTCCTCCCCCAATCCTGCAGCGATTAAAGTATCCCTTGGAGAAGGGTAGGGAGAGAGGAGACTAGAGATGTGTATTCTACTCTTAGAGCCATACAGTGATACCTCCATGCTTTATGTGGGGAACGTCCTTGCTACATATCATACAATAGAATACTCCACTTTACATACCCCCACTCCACGTTGTATCCACTGTCCCACCTGAGAACAAGATGACCCTCCCAAAATAAGCTCATCACTTCACCCACCATGCTGCTAACTCAAGCCTTGACGGATGCCATCTTCCTCAGCCTTTTCTCCCCTCTGATTAAAGAGCTGGAGGGTGAAGCACTAAACTCCTCTCAATAACTTGCAGCCCACTCCACTTTGCATCTGTTTCCCTACCTGATTTCAGCTTCATGGACTAAGATGCCCCTAGTTGGGCATCCCCTTGGGTCCCATTTCCAACCTCCTTTCACTCCTTCTTTCGGGCACTGTCTTGAGGGCAAGAACTGGCTTCCTTTTCATTAATTGTATATCCAGTACTTAGCACAGTGCCTGGCACATAGTCAGCGTCTAGAAATCAAGGGGACCTATGAGAGGTAAGAAACTGCCCTGGAGGAAAGGTTACAAACAGGCATGTGGAAAAGAAAAAAAGAATGACCCACGGTTACAAAGTCATGAAGAGTATGGGTAAGGTGAATGATTACTTGAGCCAGAAGTAGCAAGACTGAATTCATTCATTCAAAACACCTTTATCAAGTGTGTATTCTGGGCTAGGCACTTGGCTTAATGATGAGGATACAAAAATAGACAAAAAATAGTTCCTATTTTAAAGGAGTTCATATTCTTCACAGGGCAGGCAACTTGCACACAGATAAATCAATACAAAATATATGCAAAGTAGTTTTAGTCTAATTATAAGTGACAACTTATGCAAAGGTGCAGAGGTGGGAGATGAGTAGCTGTGAATAGGAAATAGGAAGCAGGTCAATTTGACCACAAGAATGTGTGAGAGGAAGTAATAGGAAATTAGTCTGGAAAGATTGGTTGGATCTACATTGTGAAAGGTTTTACACAACTAATGGAAGAGTTTGAATCTTATCTTTGGCTGAAGGGGAGCTAATGAAACTTTTTGAACAGGATAGTGATGTGATCAGAATGGTGTTAGGGAATAGATTTCACATCTCTGTAAAATAGTACAACCTTATATAGAGTAAGTTGATGGAATGCCTTGCCACAAGCGGGGGTATGTTTGAGAGATAAATCACTTCCAGAAGTGAGGATAAATTCATGGATGAAAGCCGAAGGAAGTTGCTGTATCTTGTCAGACAGAGGGATCAATCGTTAGGCCCTTGGGCACAGCACCCTCAAGTGTCAACCAAACCAGATTAAAATATGTTTGGGAAATATTCAACAAAATGAACAAGATATAATAAAACATAGATAATGTTAATATGTGTTTTTCTAAGTCAATATGTTGCCTACAGGTATCTTTACATGTGACTTTGTGGCTCCCATTTCTTTAAGTTTGACACCTCTGGTATAAGATATTCTGGGTCTATGGAGTTAGAGCAGTATATGAAGTCAGAATGAGATTTCATGATACATTCTCAGTGCAGAATTGTTGGACTGGATCTCTCATTTTTGCTGGACTGGATGTCTCATTTTTTATATTCATGTGATTCAACAGAAAAATTTCTAGAATTAAGTTTTTTTTGTAACTAAGTTATGGTTAGGGGTGGGATAAGAGAGGGAACAAAAAAACCAGGGGAGAATGGGCAGGCTTGTGAGATAGATGGAACTGTAGATTCAGAGTCCGAATCCTGAGCTCCAGCATCTCCTAGGTGTGTAACTAGTTGGATAACTCAATCTTTCTAGACCAAAGTTTCATCACCTATGAAATGGAGGTTATGATTCCCATAATTCAAGTGATTGTTATTATTAAATTCAAGTTAGCTTTTGTAGCATCTACTTTTTATTAGAGTTGTAAATCTAAAGTGAGATAATGTATTTAAAGCCATTGCAGATTTTAGAGTGCTATGTAAATGTCTGTTATGTTCCATGGGGCTGCTTCATAAACAAGAGTGTTCTAGAAATTAAGGCAAACATCATTTTTGTTATTTGGACTTAATTTTCTGATCCAGCCTGGTCTACATTCTCCTTTGAATTTTGCTCCAAGTTCCGATCTAGTGCGCAGCTGCCTCCCCTCAAATAGAGCTAGGTGCAGGGATATCTTAACAGTATTTAGAAATGTAGGTGGGAGGACAGGCCTAGATAATTAGATAAGGTCAGAAAGCTGCAAAGTGAATTCCTAGGAGAGACAAATGTCGAGGAACAGAGGAGGAATGGATTATAGTTCTTTTGGCACCAAAATGCTTCCAGATTGCTTTAAGCTCAGAAATTTTTCCCGTGAAGAAATGACCGACCCTTTCCTTTCTCTGCTCTTCTCAAACCCACGTTTGGGATGGGAAGCTTACCTTGGTGGATGCCAGCTGCTGTCTCTGACCTTCGCTGTGCCCCCCTCCCCCTCCCTTGGATTTTCTTTTCCCACCCGTAGGCTCTTCACATTCTTTGAAGGGCATTTCTGAAGAGCACAACCTTAGTTCAGGGCTTGGACTGCTATCATTAAGCTGTCTCTGTGGCCAATTTGCTCAGTGCGTTAGAGCCGAGTGCTAATGAGCCTGAGGTGGCTTGGTCGATCCCCTAATGGGCCAGTTAGTCTCACTCTTATTCCATGGCTCCAGATTGCAACCCTAACCCTTGCCAGATGCCTTGCAAATTTGTGCCAGTTGGTCAGGAAGAATGGGTAGGAAAAGAGACTGGATCAACACAAATCTACCACCAGTAATGGAAAAAAAATGATGCAAAAAAGTCCTGGAGGGAAAGCATATTTATATCCCTTAGCTTTTTGAAAAAAGGGAAAAGAGACACTTGCCCCCTGAAAAGCCATGATGGCACCCTTCCCCAGCCCATTCGACTGCGCACAGAAAATAGCAGGGTGAGATAAGGGCCGTTTCCTTCTAGAACTCTGCTTTGGAGAAGAAGATGGAGATAATGTGGAGTTCTGTGGTCAGTGACCTCTTCCCAGGAGAGTTTTGTGCTTTTAGTAATCTTCCTGTTTCTCTGGCAGTTGCTGCTCCCCACCTTCATAGTTTTGCCTGCGGTTTTTCTTCTTCTTTGCTTTCAACGCCTTCTATGAATCCCCTTTTAAAAATTCTCTCCTCCAGGAAGCCTTCCCTGATTAAGCCCATTCAGACCTTTACTCTTCATATCTTTGGTAGTCAAAATACTGTGCTCAATTTGTATTGGGGAAAGGAAGGAAGGAAACAAGTATTTATTAAGTGCTTACTGTGTGCCAAGAAGCTATGTAAAACATTATTTCATTTGATCCTCACAAGAACCCTATGAGGTAGGTGGTATCATTAACCCTACTTTACAGCTGAGGAACCTGAGGTAGATAGAGGTTAAATGGCTTGCCCAACATCTCACAGATAGTAGGTGGCTGATGCTGGATTTGCACTCAGGTCTTCTTGCCTAGTGCTCTAGCGCATCTAGCCCCCTAGTAAGGGTTCTTAACCCTTTTGTGTGTGTCATAGATGCCATTGGCAATCTGGTGAAGCCTGTGGAATCCATTTCAAAATAATGCTTTTATATGCATAAAATAATATAATAAGATTACAAATGAAACCAATTATACTAAAGTATAATTATCAAAATATTAAAAATAGGAGTTCAGGCTAAGAATCCCTGTATCAGATACAATATGTTATAGTTCAAAGGGTGCTAAATATTGAATCAGAGAATTTGCATTTGAATATTGACTCTACTGACTGCATTTTTTTGACCTTGCCTAAGTCCTAACCTATTTTCGTCCTCCATGAAGTAATGAAGCAGCAAGACCATATGATCTCTAAGATCTTGCCTACATCTAAACTTAGGCTATGTGTTATCTTATCATGGCTTTTCAGGCTTCTCACATATACATACTTCATCTCCTTAGATTGACCAGGGCAGTTGTGGCATATGTCTATTTTCCTGTCTTTATGTCTGTATCTATTTACTCCTTCCCCAATCTTACTCACACAGGAGATGGGGGCTCAAGCCATATTATTAACTTCTCAAGTAAATGACTGTCCTTACAATCTCTGTCATAGTTATTTAAAAAATTATGAATTATAACTTCTGCTCTCATTTATTTCTTTAAAGATTATTTGTATTATCAACTTAATGATTAGTAAATAACATAACTATTTAAATATAGAAAGAATGAAGAGTTGTCTGTGAAACCATGAACTTTGGTTATGTACGGCTTTTAAAACTACATATTAAATTTTACATGGTAGTAACAAATGCCCTATTGGTATTGCCTTTTGAACTCTTTTTCTGTTTCCTTCTCTGTACTTTTAAAATGTCTTATTGATAGCAATTATCATTACAGTCACTACTGTTTCCATTTTGAAACTTTGTAGACTTCTTAGCTAATTAGAACAGAAAACTCTTACCATTTTCCTAGGACACTAATGAATGCAATTTTTATTTTTATGTTTGATAGTTTAGGTGATAGTTTAGATGATAGTTTAGAGAGATGATAGTTTAGAAAGAATTTAGATGATAGTTTAGAGAGAATTTGCTCTGGTGTGTTTAAAAAAAAGTGAATAGAAAATACATGGGTAAGTAAGTGTGTTTAAAAAAAAGTGAAAAGAATACTTACATGGGTAAGTAAATATCTAACATTTCTCTAACAAATTATCTAGCCAACAGAAGGAAATTGAGATAAGGCAACAGTAGCCATTCCCATGGCTAAATTGAACCTAAGTCCATATAGAACAAAATTGCTTCTTTTTGCCCTGCATTCTAGTAAATATAATTTTCTGTGTTCATTTGTTGACAGCTTATAGTAGTATAAAATGTTTGTTATTCAAGGAGGAAGTAAGAAGCTTTAAATTATAGGTGTTCATAACTTGACAGTGGAGTTTATCATTTCCATGGTTATTAATAAGCAAAAATTTTGTGATTTTCTGATCACTGAATTTTCCGAGGTAGGTAAGCTGAGCATAGTGAACAAGACTTTATCACGTATTTGATTTATTTTCCTTGATGGTAGGTTCCTCATGATTTCTCTAGTTGAATGTAAGCTCCCTGAGGGCAGGTACTATTTTCATTTTTGTCTAGTTAATCAGTTAGCCAACAATTTATTAAGTACTTCCTGTGTACGAGGCACTATACTCTTTAGGAACCCCAATGACACAAAAAATGGCTAAAACATGCTTTTCACCCTTGAGGAGATCTCCTTGGAGTGCCATATTTAGCACGGAACTTAGTACCCAGGAGTCACACAACAACTGCTCCTTGGATTGAATTGAAATTGATAGTTTTCCTCACAAGAAATTAAAATTTTATTAATATAGTGGGAAGGGAGGGGGGTTCTTTGTATACTTGTCTTATTAACCACAAGATAGATGGGAAATCTCCCTGAGGGTGGAAATAGTGTCCTACTTATCTTTTATCCCCAGGTGTTGTTCAGTCAGTCCTTTCAGTTGTTTCTGACTCTTCATGACCCTATTTGAGGTTTCCTTGGCAGAGATACTGGACTGCTTTGCCATTTCCTTCTCCAGCTCATTTTATAGATGAGGAAACTGAGACAAACAGCATTAAGTGATTTCCTCAGGGTCACACATCTAGTAAGTGTCTGAGGCCAGATACGAACTCTGGAACTCCAGGCCCATACTCTATCCACTGTGCCACCTAGCTGTCCTTTATCCCCAGTGCCTTGCCCAAAAATGGGGCATGAAAGCATTTATTCAGTTTAACTGACCCTCTACTTTTTACAAATAGGAAAAATGAGGGGGAAAGTCTAGTATCAGAGATGATTTTTTTGGCAGTTATTTTACCTGATTGAGCCTCAGTTACCACATCCATGAAAGGGGGATGATAATGGTGTAGGAGATAGCAAGATCCCCATCCCTTGTGGGATGTGTGGCCTCCTCACTTCCCTCTTGGCTTTCCTGGTTCTGCTCAAGTGTCATCTTAAGTCCCATCTTCTGCAAGAAGCCTTTCCCAATCCCCTTTCATGCCTTCCCTCTGGTGGTTATTTCCACACACACACACACACACATATTTATATGTACATATTTAAATATATATTTATTAATAATAAATAGTATATAATAAATATACATTTATAAAAATACATATGTATGATATATAAAATATAAATAACATATAATAAATAGATATATTTGTTAATACAATATATTAAATATATTTAACTATTTATATTAATTACGCATAATATTTAATTATATTAAATATTTAAAATTTAAATATGTTTATATAGATATATGTGTATGTATAGACAACTGTTTGCAGGTTGTCTCAGCCATGGGACTTTCTCCAGGTCCATGTAAGATGTACACACACAAACACACACACATCAGATGGGAGGTAACCTGGGAAGCACCAGCATCTGGGCGGTTGGATGTGGGTGGGGGTGGAGGTGGGTGGGTGGAGACAAGGAAAGCTGAAGAGATGAAAGAAAGAAAGAAAGAAAGAAAGAAAGAAAGAAAGAAAGAAAGAAAGAAAGAAAGAAAGAAAGAAAGAAAGAAAGAAAGAAAGAAAGAAAGAAAGAAAGAAAGAAAGAAGAGATGAAGGGGTCGAGGACCCTAGGAAGGACAAAAGTACAGGTTGCAGGGGAGGGAGTGTCTGTATAAGGAGAAGCCAGAAGTTCTTGACTGCTGAATGGGAGGGAAGCAGGGTATAAAGACAATGGAAAGGTAGGAAGGGACCATCTGGTGAAGGGCTTTAAGTGATAAATTCTGGACCTGTCTCACAACTGCATTTTGGAGGAATGGCTCTTGACCTTATACATTTTGTACTTATTTCCTGTATATTTTGACTTTCATACTCTTGTCAGAAGCATTTGATATGAAGACAGGGTGCAGAAAGTTTGGCCATGTAGGACGATGGAAAAAGGGCTAGCTTTGGAGTTAAAGGGGCTGGATTCAAATTCCACTCTCCTCTGCTCATTTCCTGTCAACATAACCTTTGGCAAATCTTTTTGATCTTCCCTGGTCCTCAGTTATCTTTTTTCTAAAATCCAAGAGACTGGACCAGGTTATCTGGGAGATCCTTTGGCGATCTAAAGCTCTGATCCTGTGAGATCCCTTCCAACAGTGGAATCTGTGATTCTGTGACACATGGAGGTTTGGGGAGAATTCTAGTGGGAGGATGGAGGGAGAAGAGCATGAACAGAAGTTTTCTCCCCTCATTCAAACCATAAAAGCAAATATTCTAAATTCAGTGGGCAGGAAAAACACAGCTGGCTCACCACATTGCTACCCAATCCTAACTGAAGGCTTAGATTGTTCTTTTGTGAAAGAAGACCATACACTTGTTAATTAATCCAACCTTGCTGTAAAATATCAGAGGAACACTGCTGCACCCAAAAAGTGACTGGATCTTGAGTGCTCAGAGTCAAGGAACAGCCAAACAGAACCTGAACTCAGGGCATTCCAGCTGTTCCCCTAAAGAATTCTTTTCCTCCATTGGAACAACTCAGGAAACCAGGAACTTAGAGGCCATGGTTACAGCCCCTTACCCATTTGGAGTTTTCGTTTTGGTATATACTATTCTCTCTTTTTCAGATTTTAGATCCTGGGCTCTAATGATGGAGTCAAGTGACTCCATTGGATTGGGTTGGATACAGTGGTCACAAATTGCCTGGGAAACACAGTTTATTTTCTATTATGTGATTATGTGATTTTCATTTTTATTATTTACTACCAGAGTGCTGATGGAAATATTTTGGTGTATTTGGGACTTTTTTTTTTCTGTTACTGACTTCCTTGGCTCTATAAATCCAGTTTCAAAGGATCAAAGGCTATAAATAATTTAGTTACTTTTGTTTCACCATTCTAAATTATTTTAAAGAATGATTGGACCAGTTAACAGCTCTGTCCACCTTACCTCCCTCCCTGTGTCTATCTTCCCATAACCTCTCTAACATTAGTTACATGTATAAGAAGAGGCCTGGGTTCAGGGACTGTCCCCTCACCTGTAGGGTGGGGTGTTGTAGTGTGGCTTGAAAGAAGCCAGAATAGACATCTCTAGTCTTTTCTCTTCTTACCACTCTCCTAAGGAGATTTTCATTCCCACCAAGAAAGAAAGCAAGAGTTGGGACCATGGGTTTCCACTTTGTTCTCCTCAAAGAAAGGGATACTAGATTGGAATTATATCTATTGAATTCCTTTAATATTGTTAGCCAAGGGGAATTGAACAGGTTCAATCTAACTTCTGATATTTGTGTCAATTACTGGGGAAAGAGAACCTCAAAATCTTTATCCAGCTTTGGATTCTTTTCCCACTAAATAGCGGTTCCGCAATGAACGCTTATAGTAAGTAGCAAAGAAGCTCATTTATCTAAGTTCAAAAATCCAAGAAGAAATATATAGGAGAATATATACTAGCCATATTCAGTGAAAGTGCCCTCTCATTGAGATCGATGTAGCTCTACTCAGGCAAGAGAGAAAGTTCTAGATCTCACTCAATAAGTAACTCCCCAAAGTGTCTACTGTAGTAAACTGGGGACAGAGACAGTGACTTCTGGCCCCTCTCATGTTTTCCTAAAGTCTTTTTATTCAGCAACCTAAAATAAAATTCACTTTCTTCCCTCTCAAAGCTAGAAATCACTGGGCACTTGAAGACTGGGTGAGAACTGAAGGTCTCTTGCTCTCGCTTATTCCTCTTGGGTCCTCACACAGGGTGGGACATGGTATCTCCACCAATGAGCTTTGGGACAGGGGTTACATTAATGTGGTTGTTTCTTTTCTTCAATGGGTAATATCTTTGCACATTAACAGTAATGATATCATCAAATTAATTTGACACATAGGAGATCTGTGGGTCAAGTGGGCAGTTGGGGATCCAGGATGTCAAACTTCTCTTTTTGTATATTATCTGTATGACTTGGGCAGGTCATAATCTCTTCTAGCTTTATATATGCTATGATTACACATTTGTGCTTTCTTTTTGACCTGGGTGTTAGAGTTCCAGTAGGGAAACTCCCTTCACGAATGCAATTAATAGCATCCTTTGAGTCTTCGAGAATTTCCTGAGACCATTGAGAGGTCAAGCTATTCCCTCAAGGCAGGACTTGAATCTGGGTCTTCCTGATTTGAAGGAAAGCTATATCCACTATACTATGTTACTTTTGAAGTCTTTAGATGGAAAAATCATCTGGGTTGTACTGTCAAGTTGAGTTAATTAACTGTGGCCCATACTCACCAAGACCAGAAAATGCTAATTGTTCTGATAATAGCACCATGGAGGAAACCCTAGGCATGGCTGGCATAGAGTATTTTACTAAGTACTTAGTAACTGTGGACTCTGGAGCCAAAGGACTTGAATGTGACTCCCAAAATGGTCCCTTATTACTTTGTGACCTTAAACAAATCACTCAGTGTCACCACTTTTAGTTTCCTCACCTGCAAAATGAAATGGCTGATGATTCAAATGATCCTGAACCAACTGTTGTTAGGGATACTTTCAATTATGTGAACTCCTTTCTTTTTTGTTTCTCCCCTCCTTTCTCCTCTCCTCCTCTCCCAAATCAAGTTATTTTATTTTAAAATAATCATTTGCATTCTTCTGATTCTACTTGCTTTATTTTTCATCAGTTCATATGATTCTCTCCATGGTTCTCTAAAATTCTTCATATTCATTACTCCTCAAAGTGCTATACTATTCCATTACATTCATATATTACAATTGGTTCAACCATTCCCCAACTGACGGATGGATACCCACGGTGTTTCTAGTTTTCTGGCAACATGAAAAGTGCCTACTATGTTCAAGACACTATGGGAAGCGCAGGAGGTATTGGAGGCATGACGTGTAAATGTCACACTGACGGAACAGAAGCTTGAAGCCTGTTCTGTGACTTGTCTGAATAATGAATATCATAAGTCTGTGCCCTATTATATTTTCCTTGTCTTTGTAAGACGTTCTAAATTTTCAAAAAAAAAAAAATCCCTGTGAAATTGACATAGATCATTTTTCCACCCAGTGTTTCTTGTGACAGCATTTAAGTAAAGCCATGTTCCTTCTCAGCAATTGTCTTCAATGCCCAGGAAACACGCCAAGATGTTTCTGATGGACAGAATGGGACATGCCAAGTTTACCATGTTTACAACTGCTTTTTGCCATCCCACGATAAATTCTTATAATATCATCAAAATTTTATTTGTGTACTTTTGGCCTGTCTTTTGCCTTAATCATTTCAAGTGCTCCTAACTTCTCTCTTATTTTCGAGTTGCATGTATTCATTTTAATCGCTTGATCTCTCCATTAGCTGCCGCCTGTGAGTAATTTGTTGCTCAGTGTTTTTCTTTGACCCGTAAGGCATTTTCATCAGGGTACAGAACTCTGTTGGCAGATTGCATATAATCTGCACTTTTTTTCACATTTTGCTTAGTTACAACAAATGCAGATTTGCAACTTTAGATGAAATCCACGTTTTCATAAGAAGGAAAACAGATGATAATTTAGTATTTAGAGGAAGAAGCAAAACAACCTAGAATAAATGATGAATATTGATTTGTAAAAGTTGAGTACCAAAGGATTGGTATGAGATAAAATCTTTGCCTTCCTTTTAGAGTTGTTCATTCCATGACTTTTCAATTTGGTTACAATAATACACTTATTTTGGATGGAGTAGGGGACCCCAGATAATCAATCAGTCAATCAATCATCCATAATAATTTGTTAAGCACATCTCAGACACCTCCATTGGTTAATCAGTTAACACAGTCACTGTGCCAAGCTCTAGGCTTATAGAGCAAGGCAAAAGACAGTCTCTGCTCTCAGGGATCTCACAAGCCTAACATATTCATTACAAAATTCATTGCATAATTTCAATTATTCCAATTTACCAAGCCTTCCTGCAGTCTTTCCACTTTCTCCCAATGGT
This sequence comes from Bettongia penicillata ogilbyi, assembly GCA_023548195.1. Lineage (NCBI taxonomy): Eukaryota > Metazoa > Chordata > Mammalia > Diprotodontia > Potoroidae > Bettongia > Bettongia penicillata. Next base: position 2,055,070 of record JAJHZJ010000062.1, on the reverse strand, counting down.
ATCCTCTAGTCACCTAGGTTCTCAACTTTGGGGTCATCCCTGACTTCCTGTTACTTTCACACTTCTCTCTTCCCCCTCCCCCAATCTATAACCCATCAATGGCCAAGTTTCACCAATCCTGCTACTACATCTCTCGTATTCATCACCTTCTCTTCACTCATGCAGTGTCTTATCTTAGTTCAGCTCCTTATCAATTCCCCCTCCCCACCCCCCGCTTTGAATTATTGCAACCGTCTCCTATTTGGTCTCTTTACCTCAGTTTCTTCTCTCTCCAATTCTCTCTCCAAACAACCACCAAATGGATATTCCTAAACAACAGATGTCACCGTTTCATGCCCCCCATTCCCACCACAACCTCGACCTCCAAAATATTCAATCACTCCCAGTTGCCTCTAAGACAAGTCAGATGTGACTTTCATTGATGGGCGACTAAAGATAGCTGATAAAAAGAAAGAGGTGACTTTTGTCAACCTTGGTTGAGCTAGGCAGCTGGGTGGTATAGTAGATGGAGTGCTGGATTTGGAGTCAGGTAGACCTGAGTTCAAATCCAGTCACAGACATGTACTAGCTAGGTGACCCTGGCAAGTCATTTAATCGCAGTTTCCTCATCTGTAAAATAATAATAGTACTTAGCTCTCAGGGTTATTGTGAGGATCATAAAGTAAGGAATTAATGATAAATTGATAATAAAATGAGATGATAATTATGAAGTGATTAGCACAGTCCCTGGCATCTATGACACAGTCCCTGCTTAATAAATGTTGGCTATTATTATTCAGTGTTCCCTCAGCAAGACCCAGTGGAGAGAGTGGCTGACAAGTCATCCTAGAAGAAATTAGTCCCTGTAGTGATGGACTAGTGGGTAGATGAGGTGATGAAGGATATTATACCCAAGCAGTATTGTCCCAAGAGAATGGACCCTGTCCTCAAATGCTGCTGATGTGACCCATGTTACAGGGATCACAAGAAGGGGAGGAAACAGAGAGTCAAGGGTGTTCTGTTTTTTAATGGTGTTAAATGTTTAACAACTGGCTCTTCTGAAGAAAAAAAAGGACACATCACACTTTTAAGTTTAATCTGAATCACGAATATTTTTTTCTATCACTTTCTTGAGTTGAGACAATTAACAAAAGAATCAGTGAAGACCTGATTTCCAAGGTGTAAATGATCACACTGAAAATTTAACAATTGGCTCCAGTGCAATTCTGCAGAGAGACTTGTCATTGACACCGAGTAGAAATAGAGGCTAGACCTGTGAAGGAAGAAGTAGAGGAGGAGAGCAGGCTGGGAAGTATCTGTTGAAGAAGAGGTTAACCTGGCTCGGGCCAAGGGTCCAAGGCTATCAAATACGGCATCTCCTGAGAACAATGAGGAGTCTGGAGATAGGATCTTACAAGCAGGGGGATGTGGGCCAGACTTGGGTCATGTATTCAGTCACCAGAAGTGACCTGAAGGCTCATGACTGACTTCTTTATGAGGATGAGAATTGTGGGAAGAAAGTTCATTCCATCTGGCCCTGCCCCCTTTATCCAGGGGAGGAGACCTTCTTGTACCAGGAGCATGATGTGTTTGTCACAGCCACGAGGTGATCTCCTGCTCATGAAAAGGAACCTCAAAAATCTCAGATTCGGAAAAAATGTGTAAAACAGTATTTATTAATTCTCACCGTGTACCAAGAACTATGCCAAACACTGGTGATCCAGATAGAAAAATTAAGACAATCTCTACCCTCAGTGACCTCACGTTCTAATTGAGAGACATATGTGAAAGAAGGTTCGTCTGTAGGACAAACGGTTGCTGAGGCCAACCAAGAAACCATCTGGTCCAAACTTTACCAGAAAAGAAATCCCTTCTGCAAAACATCCAACAAATGGTTTTCTCTTAGCTCAACCCTGTCTAGGGCCTCCTCCCCACTGCTGATGCCCCCAGCTTTGCCCTCTTACTACCTCAGCCCAAGGAAGAACTTCGGGGCCTACCTTCTAACTCTGGATTCCTGCTCTAGCCCAGTTTGAAAAGTGAGTACAAACCCTTTTGGAGAACTGGTTTGGCCAGTGCACACCCCCAAGTTGGAATTAGTTGGTTTTGGGTGCTGATGTCCTCAGGCTTCTTGGTCTTACTAGCCTGTTTCTAGGGGCTGGTGTTATTGAGGGTGGTGGACCTTTTGTCCAGAAAGGTTGCTCCACTGGTTAATGGTAGCAGGGCCAGACTGGTGGGCTGGGCAGTATTGCTCTTCCCAGAGTTCTTGAATATAGGATCTTGGACTGTTTCCACTTAGCACAAGCTTTAGAATACAGTAGAATGTTCATTACTAAATGTTTGTTGATATAAAAAAAGGACAGGAAATGACCTTTTAATAAATGCTTTCTTGCTGAGTGAAAAAACTCAGGTCCTTTTCCATTTGCTTTAATGGTAATTAATCCAGACACGTGAGCTTGCCCCGTGATGCTTTGGCACTATTTGATGCTTCCAAATCCTGTATTCTTTCTCTTACACTACAATGTCTCCTTGACTGTGATAAAAATCAAAATAATTCTAAAAGTAATTGGTGGATGGTACTAATACATTTCAGTAGCTCCCATTAAGTGGTTTGTGGATCCCTTGGGGGTTTATGAGGATGGTTCAAGGAGTTCCTGCCAAAAATTCTTTAAGGGGGTCCTAAGAAATAAAGAATTATTTTAAATTAGAATTTTATAACTTTGCATTTGAGTTTTCATAATATATTATATAACAATATACTATATTTTATATAATGTTATATTAATGACTCTGGTTCCACTCTCTTCCCCTAACAAAACATAATATCATAGATTTAGAGCCAGAAGCAGCCTTCAAACTCATCTGGGCCAATCTATTTTTAAAATGATGAAATGGAAGCCATATATATATATATATATATATATATATATATATCCATTATATGTATATTATATATGTACATAGTTGTTTACTTGTTGTCTCCTCCCCTTAGATGGTGAGCTCCTTGAAGGCAGGGACTGTCTTTTGTCCCTTTTTGTATCCCTAGCACTTAGCACAGGGCCTGGCACATAGCAAACACTTAATAAATATTTATTGACTATTTTATAGTCAATAGCAAATAGCAAATAAACAAGCGATATCAGAGATTTATTATTTTTTGAAAAAGTAATTTGTAGGCCATGGTTCAGAACAGAAGAAACAGTAGAGTGAAAAAAACAATTGATTTGGAGTTAAGGGAGACTCCAACATTTACTAACTGTATCACTGTAGAATTTATTTTATTAGGGCAAGCAGCATGGAGCAATGGAAAGAGTGCTGGCTCCGCAGAGGACCTGGATTCAAATGCTGCTTCTGATTTTGACTAGCTGTGTCATTATGGGCAAATTCTTTAATCCCTTTGGGTCTCAGGCAGTGGCTAGAGGGCAGTGCTTACAGTCAGGAAGACCTGAGTTCGGAGATGACCTCAAATGCCTACTGGCTGTGTGCTATGTTGAGAAAGACACTTCACCTCCTTCTGCCTCAGTTTTCTCAGCTATAAAATGGGGACAATAATAGCATTTGCCTTACAGAGTTGGTGTGAGGATAAAATGAGATATTTTTGAAGTGCTCTCTGCAAACCTTAAAGTATTATAGTCCATAAATGAAGGGTTGAACCAAATGGCGTCTGAGATCTATTTCAGCTCTAAAACTATGATCCTATGATCTCTCTGAACCTTCTCTCATCTACAAAGGGGGGGATAATAAATGTTAAAGGGCTCTCAGTAGGGAGACTGGGAGAGACTTATTTGGTATACTGGAAAGAATGCTGGATTGGCAGTTTGACTCCCAGCTCCTCAATGTGACTTTCAGGAATTTAGTTAACTTTTCTGGGCTTCCATTTCACTATTTTAAAAAATGTATAAATTGGCCCAGATGACTTTGAAGGGCCCTTTTATCTTTAAATCTGTGGTATTATGTTTTGCCAGAGGAAGAGAGTGGAACAAGGTCAGTGACATTCCGGCCTCTTCTGGTCAGTGCAGTTGCTGCTTTTTGTACAGAAGAGAGGAGTTAGTTAAAAACAGAGAAAGACATTAGAAACCATTTCCTCATCACAGTTTCATTTAGCATCTTCTCTGTTTGAGGAAGTAGAGTTACAACATGTAACACCTAAGGACTAATATGGGTATCTAACTCTCAATTATGTGATGGTTGAACTGAGAGATTCACAGTAGACAAGTTCCCTGCCTTCTTTCAAGTCAGCTCAAATCCCACTTTCTGCAACAGGACTTTCCCTGTCCCTCTAGTGGTATCTCCTCTCAGATTACTTGCTATCCACTCTGTGAATATCTTGATTTTACCCAGTTGTTTTTATGTTTGTCTGGTCAGAATATCTAGAACCTCAGTTAGTTAACTGGGGACCTGTGGGTAAAGGGACCTTCGGGCACTACATGAATATGAAGAGTTGTTCTAGGAATTGCTTGTTACAATGATGATACTACAGCAAGACAAGCCCCTCTCCCCAACAGATTCCTCAACACTGTTTTAATGTTTAATATTTTTTGTTGTTTTTAAAAATAAGTTTTTATTGAGATCTTCATAATTTCCCCAATAGCCCTCCCTTTTCCATCCCAGAGAGTTATTTCATACAACAGCTATTATTTATTTATTTTGTATGTGAGGCAATCAGGCTTAAGTAACTTGCCCAGGGTCACATAGCCAGTAAGTGTCAAGTGTCTGAGGATGGATTTGAACTCAAATCCTCCTGACTCCTGGATCAATACTCATAGATAGTGTTTTTAAAGGGAAAAAGAAAAAAAAGTGAGAAAAACTGTATACAATTGATGAATACATTGAAAAAGTGAAAAAATGAGCAACGTACAATACCTACCAATCTTCCACTTTCACAAAAGGTTGTATTGGAGCTATTCTCTCATATCTCTTCATTAGAGTCGTGCTTAATCTTTATAATTTTGTTATATTCACTTTAGGTTTTGTGTGTGTGTGTTGTTTTTTTTCTATTTACATTGTTGTAGTTGTGTATAATGTTTTCTTGGTTCTGCTTACTTCACTTTGCATCAGTTTTTATAGATCTTTCCATGATTTTGTGTATTCATCACACCCATGATTTCTTATAGCACATTTCTTACATTCAGGAACCCCAATCTGTTTGGACATTCCCTCTGTGGAAGGGCATCTAGTTGTTCTTTATTTCTTTAAGGAGTTCTTTGTAATTGAATCTATGGAGGTCTTATGTGTGGTTTGGAGGTGGAGCCCTAGATATTTTAGACATTTTGTAGTATTTTGGAAAGGGACTTCCTTTCCTATTATTGTTTCTCTGAAGTTTGTTACTGCTATAAAGAAATGCTGTTGATTATTGAGGATTTGTTTTGTAGCCTGTATCTTTATTGAAGCTATTAGTTGGCTTAATTAATATCTTTGCTGATTCTGTAGGATTTTCCAAGTATATCATAGCATCATCAGTGAATGGGGATAGTTTTATTCCTCCTTTATCTTTTTATCTTTAATTTCTTTCTTTTGTTTTATTGCTGTTGCTAGCATTTCTAGGACTATATTAAATAACCAAGGGTAGAGTGGGCACCTGTGCTTTACTCTGATATTTATTGGAAGATGTCCTAGTGTATCTCCATTGAATATGATGTCTACTTTTGCTTTTAGATAGATGCTTTTATGCCATTTAAAAAAAGGTCCCTTGGACCAGTCTGTCCCACTGCCCCTCACTGACTGGGAGTCACATGTGAGGCCACTCCCTCGCTGCCTCTCCTTCCGGGAGCAGCGACCTCCGACCCACTCAAGGCTGGCCTCGATGGCAGTGCAAGTGGAAACCATCTACTTCGGAGATAGACGCACCTTCCCGAAATAGTGCGCTATATGGGGATGCTTGAAGATGGGGAAAAAAGTTTGATTCCTCCCATGACAGAAATAAGCCCTTCAAGTTTGTGATGGGAAAGCAAGAGGTGATTCGAGCCTGGGAAGAAGGAGTTGCCTGGATGAGTGTGGGCCACACAGCAAAAATGACCATGTCTCCAGACTATGCTTATTGTTCCACTGGCCCCCAGGCATCATTTCACCAAAGCTACTTTCATCTTTGATGTGGAACTTATACAATTGGAATGACAAGAGATTTCTTCCCATAGTTCCCTGTCTCTTGAGATTCTGGCTTTTCTGTTCCTAATAGACTGGACACATGGAGAAGTCCAGAGACTCAACTTCAAGAAGAATGGGCATGAATTTGTACGGAGCTTTCTTCTGACATTTCACTACCTTCATTGCATGACACATACCCAGATAAATTGTATTATCACTTGGCTTTGCTTCTAACTCTTCCTCCTTGTACATGTGTTGTGTCTAAACTGTATACTGTAAACTCCCCCTTTGTGAAATCATTCTTCTTTTTAGTTTTATTTTTGGGGTCTAGATTTAAGTTGAAATCTTTTGGGCAGAGATTTAAGATTAAGTGTACGATCAAACATCAACAGCACACAGATGGGTGAACTTCAGAACAGGAATTATTTGGACAGAGAAAATCTTTGTCCATTTATTTCTTGAATTAAATTTGTCTATTACTATTACTTTTACTGTTACTGTAAAGCCATAGCAGATCAAGAAGCTGTTGAGGGCTGACATATTCTCCATGTTGAATTATTTCCTTGCAGCCTATCAGTCATCCTGTCCAAAATGAAGGTGGGGAAGGAGAAACTGCTTCAACCACCCAAACCTCCTTCCCCTCCTCCCTCTTAACCACTATCTTTAGAAAATAGATATTTCGATGCAGTGTTGGGCATGCTGCTTGGTGTCTTATCTACAAGACAACCTGGGTCAATACAAACCTACTTTGTTAATGCCTGACTTCCCCGCCCCCCCATCTTGCAGTTTTCTAATGGATTTGGAGGACTTTTTAAATCTCCAGTAGCCATCAAAGCTCCACAGCTACCTAAATTCCAAAAACGTGAATTTGTTGTTAAATTGAAGATGCTGTTTGTAGAAATTTTCAACACAATGAAAGCCCAATCATTGTCAAAGGAAATCATTGTGTGTTCTCTACAAAAACAAACAAACAAAAACCCCACAAAGCTGATGCTGGTCGTCACAGCTTCTACATATTCTGTTTTTAATGCTCAGCTCCTCTACTGCTGATACACCTTCCTCCACCCCCACCTTTCTTGTCTCCCACTCTCCCCACCCCACTTTTCTGTCCTATGATTTGGTGATAGAAATTGCCACCACCCATTCTCCTTTCACCACGTATGAGTTTCCAGTTTTATTATTGCAATAAAATACTTTATACTGTCTTTTCTTTTAAGAAAAAGAGTCCCTTTATGCCTATACTTTAGAGGGTTTTTAATACAAATAAATGCCATACTTTGTCAAAGGTTTTTGGGATATCTATTGAGATAATCATGTAGTTTTGGGTATTTTAGTTTTTGTAAAATTATAATTATTGTTTTCTTAATAACAAAATATCACTGCATGTCCGGTATAAATCCCATTTGATCACAATGGATTATTTTTTGGATTAATCGCTGTAGTCTGTTTGACAGGCTTTTGTTTAAAATTTTTTGAGTCTATTCATTAATAGTATCGACCTATAATTTTCCTCCTATATTTTATCTTTCCCTGTTTTAAGCATTAGGACTAGATTAATCTAATGAAAATTTTTTTTGTAATATTCTCTCTCAATTTTTGAGAATAATTTGTGAAGTATAGGTACTTACTGTTTTTTAAAAGTTGGATAGCTTTCTCCTACGAATCCATTAGAACCAGGAGGTTTATTTTTCCATTGGTAGTTCCTGTGTAATTAGAACTATTTTCTTTTCTAAGTTTGGGCTATTTGAAATCTCTACCTGGTCTTCTGATAGTTTTAGTATTTTATATTTTTCAAGGTATTCCTCTCTTTCTTTTGTATTCTTAGCATTTGACTACATAATATGTTCTGAGTATTTTTAAATTTCTGCTTTTGCTATGATTTTGCCTCACTCATTTGCTTTTTTATTAATTTGGTTTTCAGCACTCTTTTTTAAAAAAATAGATTAGCTAAAGGTTTATCAATTTTATTAGTTTTTTCAAAGACCCAGCTTTTAGTTTTATATACCATTCTACGGTTGCTCTTTTTTTTTTGTTTCCAACTTATCTGTCTTCTAATTTTTAGTATCTCCTCTTTTGTGCTTATTTGTTGACTTTCTTATTCTTAAACTTCATGTTCAACCTGCTAATCTTCTCTTTTTTAATTTTGCTAATGTTTGTGTTTGTAGAGCTAGGATTTCCCCCTTAGGATTGGTTCAGCTGTATTTCAGACATTTTGGTATGTTGTTTCATTGTTATTATTTCCTTTCACATAATTATTGTTTCTATGCTTTGTTCTTTGACCCAATCATTATTTAGGATTTCATTGTTAATTCTCCATTTTGAATTTGTATCTTTTGTTTGTGGATCCTGAACCAATGATTATTTTCATGCTTCACCTTCACATCTTATCTATTTGTCCACCCAGGTCATCCTTCCATTATTCTACCTCTTGCTTTGGATGCAGTAATATAATAAATACCACCTTTACTTTTGGAAAGGCATGACAAGTGACTGTCCTATGGATCAACTCACGATTCCCATGACTTTCTAGATACTCCCTTCCCTTCCCTTGACAACCCTCCTCCATATATGTTGTTCTCACCTCTTCAAATTTAAGTTCTTGAGGGTAGAAACGATCTCAGGTTTTGTATTTATATCCCTAGTGTCTATCACATAGTAAGTGCTTAATAAATGCTGTTTCACTTATAAGCTGTAAATCTTCTCTTGGTTTGAGAAATATTTTTGTGTATCTAAAAATCTTCCTACCTGAGTTTTACTATATATCAACACTGGGTGAGGTCCCCTGACTTCTATTTTTCCTTCATTGCTTCAAATCCATACTCTTATTTGCTCTATACATATTAATGAAAATCTACCACATTGAACAGAGCCATGAGTGATATTGAAGAAAAAGGAACCAAATTTAATGCACTCTTTTCCTTTAAGGTGATCGATGTCTACTTCTAAATCTAATTACATTTAATGTTGTCTATCTTTGGGATAAATCATAATGGTCTGGACTAGAAAGATGATCAATGTTATTCAAAGTTATTATATTAAGTACTGTCATTGGATAAGTCAGAGATGTATGGAGGGTATACGCTTTCACATGCTACCAGTAATAATTTGAGTTCAAGAAAGGTTGTAAATGATGCCCAACAAGTGTATGACTACAAAGGATGATCTGGTCATACAATTACAGCAGTGGATAGCAGATTACTACAGTGGTACCCATGGAAAATAAGAGACTTCCTTAACATTGAAAGAAGCTACTTTTGAAGATATATGGGTGGACATGGACAAGCGTCACCCAGGTTAGGAAGCCATGTATGGATTTCAATCTATATCATTGGAAGGAGTATCCACACTGATGAAGTCATAGCTCTACTGACACATCATATTATAATGCAACTCTCCTGTCTAGATTTCCTAATTTTTCTGGATGAATTAGAGTTATCCTGAAGGGGAATGGCAGGTCTTGAAGGTCAATGAGTTTCTCAATCTCTGAAATTTTTCCAGGGATGGATGGGTAGTCACTTGTTGAGATGTTGTGTGTGTGGGAGGGAACAAGCATTTATTAGGCACCAACTGAGTGCTAGGTCCTGTGTTCAGTATTTTTCAAATGCTATCTCAGTTGAGATATACTTAAGGGAAGTCCTTTTCAGGTGTGAGTTGACTTAGGTATTCTCTTCCAACTCAGAGCTACTGTGCTTCTGTTGCAAAGCAGCAGCATATTTGTGTGAAAATAGGGGTTCTCCTAGGCAGTCTGAAGGAGGATGTGTACAGATCGATTTGGTTATGAAATCAGAGTTCTGGTGTCTCTTCTACTCTTTACTGATTGGTGGGGGCATCAGGAAGTGACAACGTAAGACACGTACTAATATGGCGCATCATCATCCACTCCTTGTCTAACACTGAACTGGAGTGGAAAGAAGGCATTCTTTAAGTCATTATATTGAGGGAAAGTTCATGGTTTCACTGCTGGACCTGTTAGCATTGTTCTTGTGGAACATAGTCGCCAAGGCTTGCCATGTCTACTTCTGTAATTGTTCCAGGATCTACTCTTTCCTTGAATTGTGTAAAATTATAGATATATTAAGTTGGAAGGGACCTCAACTAACCTTTAGTCCAATGCCAGTCCAACCCACAAGTCCCACATAGAGTATCCCTGGCAATTTTCTTAGACAAATTTCAGATCTGAGCTCTTAGAATTTCATGTCTATCTGATTTTTACCTGCAGCAGATCCTCAAATGATTGCCTTCATCCGAATCTCCTTAACAAGAGGTATCAAAAACCTTTCCTGATCCATCCAGTTGGTAGTGCTTTCTCTTAGGTTACTTTATGTTTATTTACTAGTGACTTATCTGTGTAGAATGTGAGTCCTTTAATGACAGGGATTTTTTTTTTGTCTTTTATGTGTAGCATCTAGTACAATGCCTAGGACCTATCAGGTACTTGACCAATGCTTGCTGAACTGAATGAAACTGAAAATTGCCTCTGCCCTGGGATCAAGTCACATTGGTGCCTTGCTGTACCTTCGGGTGGCTTGAACTGTGGCTTCCTTAGAATACTTGATTTCTAAGATTGATTAGGATCCAAGAAGTCATCAGGGTGGGTCAGAATACACCTATGGCTTGCTCTTGCCTATGGTAAATCACTATCTCCCCATTACCTGTCTTGATCTCCTGTTTTCCAGACAATTCAAACCAAGTAGACCCTGACATTTTTCTCTTTCCTCGCCCTGGTAACACTTTCTTCCTCATCAGACTTTCTTAGAAGAAAAAAAGTGTGTACTCATACTTTTGAGCTTAGTTTTCACTCATCAATGGCAAGAAATGGCTGAAGATTGTAAGATGGGTGGATTTTGCTATTTGTTCACTATTTGGTTTGATAATAAAGGCAAGCATTTTCTATTAACACTTTAAAAAATGTGTCTAACTCTCTTCATGACCCTGTGGACATTAGCATGCCAATACAGTCCATGGGGTTTTCTTGGCAAAGATACTATAGTAGTTTGCTGAAACTTCTCCAGAGAATTAAGGTAAACAGAGGTTAAGACACCTGCCCAGGGTCACACAGCTAGTCAGTGTCTTACAGCTAGTAAGAGGTTCACTAAAACAAAAAAAAATCAAGCCCTAATTTGTAGCAATTTCTGATTTCCAAGATATAAATGTTCATTGAAAATTGGGCAGTTGTCTCTCACAAGGTGGTTATAACTGGCCCCAATTCATCCTTGTACTTGGTAGTACCAAGAGCCTGTCCTAAATTGTCTCTTTGCCATTTTCCCCAATAGTTAAAAAGCATAATCACCAAATTCATTCTCTTCATTAGACACATGGGAATCATCAAAGAGAAATAATGTAAAAGGTTTTGCCAAGCATAAAGCAGAATTCAAAAGTAAATGATCATCCTTTGCCTATCCCAAATGGGCATTTTTGGCAGCCAGTCATCATATACTATCCCTGCCTCCATCTCCTCTCTCTGATTTTTCTCTTCTTACATCAGTTTCTCTTTCAAATATAGTAAGGCATAGTAGCAGATAACTGACCTCTCATCTCTGACACTTTCTGTTGGTTATTTGCATGTTGTGATTCCCATTGGAACACAGGGGGATGTGTTTTGCTTTTCATTGTATCTCCAACCCTTAGCATATATAGTGTTTGTAAGAAAGCACTTAATAAGATTTTGTTGACTGAGTGACTGACCCTGGGTGACTTTCTATGACTAAGTTACAGATCGATCACCAAGCTATATTGGCAGAAGGAGTATCCCATTGGGAGTTCGCAACATCATGGAAAGTGTCATAGGTTCAGATCAAAAAAAAAAAAATTACAGCCTGGATGGCAGCTCTCTTTTAAAGATTTTCTTCACCATAGAATCTTAATTACTGTTTCTTAATTCTCCTGTGCCCCAAACCTCATCCAAAATCCATTTCAAATCCTACTCTTTCCAATCTAAGAAAGGTAAATATGGTCTCCATAGTAGATAGAAGACTAGGTTTGGATTTACATGATTAGATTTAAATCTCGTCTTATGTTTTCAGCTGTGTTACCATAGTCAAGTCATTTTATATCCCGGTGACTCAGTTTCCTCACGTTTGGTTTACAGTCAGAGTATTTGAAACTATTGAATGACCTTGGTCCAATTATGTCTTGGCATCTCTGGGCGTCTTTCCACATTTATAAAGTGAGGCAATGGCATAGGTGGTCTCTGAGGTACTTTCCAGTTGTAACTACAATCCTACAGTCCCAATTCTTGTTATAAGGACAATTCGAATGTGAATTATCAGCAACCATTGGTCAACAAAAATTCATCAAGTGGGATAGTTGCCCACCAATTACCCTTCTCCTTGAAATTGATTTAAAGTCAATAAAACTCAAAAATCTAATAAGCCAATCAGAAAATGAAAACAAATTAAAAATGGAAAAAGCATATAAAAAGAAAATCTGTTCCATATATGTTACTTGCTCACATATTCTTGTGTGTTCCCTACTGCCTTAGCTGTTGTGGGTATGTTGTATACAGAAGACAGATCACAGTAAGCTATCATATGCTAAACAAGTGAATAACTGTATATGACCTATTGGTTTATCAAGCTGCTAAATGAACATTATAGACCACAGTGCTATGCAGTGGGGAGAGCCCTAGACTTGGCTCCTGATATGTGAATTCAAACTCAGGACACTGCAGACACTTACTACCTGTAAAACCATGGGCAATTTACTTGGGATCTTAGAAGGCAGTTTCTTCATCTGTGAAATGGGGCTTTTAATTCATATACTCCAGACATGACAGGATTGTTACAAGAAAAGTGCTTTGTAAATCTTTTTAAAGCACTTAGGGTTCTCAGTCAATTGCCACTAATTCATTATACCCTGGCAGAAAGCTATTGAAGGCTACCCAGGCAGCATTGCATAGAGTCCTAGTTTAAAAAGATATTCATTATATAACAATCTCCATCCCCTCCCCAATTCACGTTTATTGTGGATGGAATGGGTAAAGGGTTGGGGAAACAGTGGTTAGGTTGACTTAGCTAAAAGTCCAAGTTCAAGATGATTTTAAAAGACGAAGAAAACATACAATTGGTGATGGGCTTGGCATAAGAGACTTGGGTTCAAACCCCAACTTGGATACTTGATAGTCATGTGACCAGGGGCCAATCACTAAATTTCTCTAAGTCTGTATTCAGTAAAATGGGAACAATAAGTTCAGCTATTATTATGGATACCATATATTTATTCATTTTTAATTAACATTTTTCAACTTAACAAGCATCTATTATTTCTCCCTCCTACCTTCTGCCACTGAAAAACAAACCACTTATAAGAAATTTGCATAGCCAAGCAAAACACACTCCCATTTTATGTGTGCCTCCTTCTACGTATTTAGCACCTCACCTGTGAAGGTGAAGGGTTATTGTTATTTTACAATAAAGTTAGAATCCTAGGATTTCTGGTATAGAACTGGGAAGGATCTCAGAGATCACATAGTTCAGCTCCTTAATTTTATCAATAAAGAAACTGAGGATCAGGAGATGAAAAGATTTGCCCAAGGCTGTATAGGTAATAATTGTAGGAGTTAAAATTAGAACCCAGATCCTTTGTTTCTACAGTCAATGAGTGAAAGCTGTTCTATGTTAGTTCTCAATGGGTCAATGAGTGAATGGGTGAAATGGGTCAATGGGTGAAAGCTGTTCTATGTTAATTCTCAACTCACCAACAAATCACTCTGCTGAGAGGGAAGATGGAGAGTGGGGAGTGGGACCAGCTACTTGTCTTGGAGAGTCTCATGAGTGTTTCAATAAATAGGTAAAAATCATATGTAGTTGGCACATTCATTGTTTGAATGCAAACAAAGCTGTTAATGTGGTGCTAGGAAACATTTTGTAGCTTTTATTCTTATGTTGGCTAAATAATTCCCCGGCATGGTCTATTTATTTGCTTTGAGAGATTCTTTTTATAGTAGAGTTTAAAGGGAAACCTACAGTTCAGCATATTATGGAGGCAGTATAGGACAGGGAAAATAGACCTGAGTTCATATCCTGACTTTAACACTTTCTACCTGGATGACCTTGGGCAAAGCCCTTAACCTCCATGGGTCTCATCTGCAAAATATGGAGGTTCCATTAGATGATTTATAAGAAGTTTAAATCCTATCACTCAATTGATTCTCCAACTGTAATTATTAGTGACTTCCTATGTGCCTGTCACTGTGCTAAGCATAATATATCTGTTATTTTGTGAATAATTTGTGAATTCCTCACACATTGATGGTAATCAATGATGTTTCGCTTTCTTGCTCTTTCTTGCTGTTAATGTTTGGTCTTTTTAGTGTCCAGCTCTCCATGACCCCATTTGGAGTTTTCTTGGCAAAGATATAGGAGTGGTTTGCCATTTCCTTCTCCAGTTCATTTTACAGATGAGGAAACTGAGGCAAAAAAGGGTGAAGTTACTTGCCCAAGGTTACACAGCTAGGGAGTATCTTTGGTTGGTCAAATTTGAACTCAGGTCCTCCTGACTCCAGGCTTGGTTCTCTGTGCACTAATGATGCCTCCTACCTGGCCTACTCATCCTCAGGTTCATAGATTTGTAGATGAAGGGGACCTTAGTTCAACTGCCTTGTGCCAGCTGGCTCCAGGAAATTGCTCAAGGGCTTTCGAATCTTGAAATCAGTGTTTGAGTCTCCTGGGATATTCCTTGTTTATTTAGATTGGTGGTAGACAACATGAAATAGTAGATAGACTCCTTAGTCTTTTCAAGCTTTGGCTCAGGTGCCACCCCTACAACAAGGCTTTCTTGATGGTTCCAGCTTGCTTGCCTCCCGGATTATTACGTCTTCATTTTGTGCTTAATTTGTATTATCTGTGAATACGCTTTCCTCCCAGTAGAATGAAACTTCAGTGTCTGATATCTCCCAGGACCTTAGTAAATGATTGTTGAACTGAACTGGATTGAATAGAGGGCTGGCCTCAGTCAGGAGGACCTAGGTTCAAGGTCATGTCTCAGAGACCCAGGTCACTCTCTAAGACTATAAGTTACAGACAAGTTGATGGAAGGACTTTCCACAGCAGTAACTCTCCGCACTATTGAAACCACAAATAAATGCGTTTTCCAAAGAATCACATGAAAATCTCTTCTCATCCCTCTTATTTCTAGCCCCTTCCCTTTGTGGATTTTTCCAATTTATTCTGCAAGTGGTTTGTTGGTATATAGCTGTTTGCATATAGTCTCCCCCATTAGATGGAGAATTCTCAGAGAGCAGGGACTGTTTTTGCCTTTCTCTGAGCTTAGCCTAGTAGTTGGCATATAGTAGGTGACTAATAAATGTTTGTGGACTGAAAGATTGAAATCAGCCTACTTTTGAGTGATCCAGCCTCAGCCTACTAGGTAATACAGAAAAAGACTTCAAACTTTATTCTTAGGACATCTGAATAGTTATTTATTGAGAAGCCACAGTTTACCACACTTTTCAACTGTAGGCTTTGTATAAGGCCAAAAGCAAGATAGATCCACTACTATACATATAAAGGAAAAGCTTCTGGAGGGGACCCCAGGGTCATGCAGTGACTGGTCAAAATGGAATGTACATGACATATAAAAAACATTCTGAACCAAAATAATTTAAACTATGGTTACATTCTACTGAAATAAATATCCATTATCTTATTATAAACACATTATATAGTCTAGGATTGTAATTTAAATTTCATCTCTTTTTTTTTTTACATATAGGATTATTGAAACTTTAAAAAGCAAAATGTAACACTCGATAGGGCATAGGTCTGTAGAAGGTGATTGCTTGGACCTGGGCTTGCTAGGTAGGGTGTCTCCTCTGAATTGACCTTAACCTGTGCTGGATATTGGAATGACTGATCGATCCATTGGTATATCACTTTTTGTGACTAACTGTATGGTTACATGAAAATATGATTTCACAAGGACTCAAGAGAGTTGAGCTTAAATTCTGGGGGCCACAGAAAGAGCACAAAAATTCAGTTATTGGAGCCTCATTTTTCTTTTTTGTTTAAAAACCCCCAAACATTTTTATTTGTGTATTCTTTATGCAGTTGGAATCCACATAAAGAGAAACAGGAGTACTTTAGGAACTCATCTTGATCACAGTTACCATCAATGTGGAAACAGGAGACTAAGGTAGCTTTGCTTAACTTGCTTATGAAAGGGACATACTGAGCAGTTGGTCTGTGTATTCTCTGTTTTTAAACAATAGTGCTCCCTATTGCTTTGAATTTACAGTTACGAACCCAGGGAACCAATGAATCAAATGGAGGTGCGAATCTTGGTACCACACAGCTATTGGCAAACTTCTCATGGGCATTTAGAGTGGACGGAAAATTCCCCTAATGTGGCTATAACTGAATAAGAGACTAGGGGCATGCATTGATTACAAGGCTATGTCTTAGAGGACCTCGAGGATGGGGAGCATGTCTAATCATCCTCTTCATCTTCTTCATCGCTGTCCTTCATCGTGATGCCCTGAAGACCCCCGCCTTCACTCACTGAGGCTGTGGCTTCTTCTACAGTAAGTCGGTTTCGGATTGTGTCGTAAGTTTTACTGTTTAAGGTGGAGTCCAGTACCCCTTGCAGTCGGAAGTCCCTGTAAGTTTTCTAAGGAGGGAAAAGATGCAATGAGAAGGGAGACCAAAGCTTCATGAAAGAGGGAAAAAAAGCAAGCGAGTTTTGTGGGGCAAAAGAACTGACAGGTAACTCATGTTGCATTTTATTTACGACCAAGTCAAAAACTCTGATGTAGGAGTTACTATGTGCATTAGAAATTAAAATTCATTTCCTGATAAAGAAGGAGGAATTGTAACAAGACACACTGCATCAGACGTAGTGGTTTCTGAAGTGCCCATTTATTCAAAGCCACCAAAAGAAATATTCTCTTACTACTTGCTTTCACTTGAGCATCATTTTTCCTCCTAGGTTAGCATCATTAACTACCGACAGATAGAATTAGGAGCGTAGAAAACCAAAGTGATCGTTTGCCTGTGATCGTTAGCGATTTTTTTTTTTTGGTTGCATCCTGTTTTTTGGTATTTCAACTGTTCTTAGCTGCAGTAATCCAAATACAGTCTCTTTCACATGACAGACATATGTATGTTGGTATAGGGAACGGATCACAGGCATCAAAAGTTATGGTGAGAATGAGGCACTAATGTCTCATCAATATGTTGTATGAACATGACTCATTTTTAATCTTTCTACAGAACTTCAGAGTTAATTCTATCTATTTTATTTGGTATTTCCTGTATGGATTCGGGTTTGGGAGGGGGGAAGATTTTGACTCTTTTTTTCAGAACAATAAATTGGACATTATTTGATAATAAGAATTATTGAGAGTGACCTAGAAGAGATTCATACCATGGATTAGACGACTCAAGGTTCTGTATATCTCTTGAGATTTTACCATAATAGAATCTTTGTCAGTTTCAGGATATCTGGAGCCTCACAGAAATTGTTTCTCTAAAAAAATCTTATAACATTATTGGAAAATGACTAGGAGTATCTTACTTATGGTGATTTCATGAAACAAATTTAAAAGATCTGTCTTTTACTTCTTTTAATTATTGTCTTGTTCATATACATTTTTTCTATAACTACCACCTTTATCCATTAAACTGTGAACTCCACAAGAACAGGGACTGTCTTTGAATCCCCAGAACTTCACACAGTTCCTGGAACATAACTAGGTGCCTAAAATTTTTATTAACTCACTTGCACACTGTAGATAGCTATGTCTTATCTCAGAAGTGAAGAGGTTGGAACGAATGACCTATGAGATTTGTTTTCCATCTCTGAATCTAGGATCTTATGAATTCTGGGTCAAATCATAGCTTCTTCCTGAAGAATTGAGGGTGTTAAATGAAACTGTCTGTACACAATTCCAGAATCTCCAGTCATGTCAGGGAAGAAGGGCTAAATTAGTGGCATGGTTTTATGTATAGACCAAATAGCTGGCAGGTAGACTGAATTTTTATTTTCATCATTTATTTTGATGTCCTGTAGACACAGCTTCAGTGGTCTTTAGATTGTGGTAGGAGGAAAGGAATTCCAGTCCTCTATTCTAAATCAATGCCAGAGCTCTGGGCAAAGACTCAGCTCTGCCTATTAAGGCAGAAGAAAAAGCTGAGGTTTGTTTTTTGACAAAAACATAGTTTGTCATGGAGAACGCATTCTCTGACAGTAAGCCCCTTTCCATAGATGTCCTTTTAAGATTCCTCCCATGTTTACAAATGAAACTCCTGCCTTGGTTCCTGATTCTTTAGGTCACCCAACCTTACCTCCCCAAAGCCTGAACATGCCATTGATGTGGGGATATCCCTGCAAGGTCCAGGGAGGAAGAAATCCCTGAGAGGAGGGAATGAGGTTTCTTACTGGACATTATCAAATCTAGCAGAATTAGGATAGTAAACATGCTTTTATCATATGAAGCTTTTCTTAAAGAGAACATTGGGCAAATCACTTAAGCTCTTTGTACCTGAGTCTCCTCATCCGCAATGTGAAGGGGCCCGACTACATGGTCTCTGAGGACACTTATGTCTTTCTTTCGGTGGTCTATGCTATGCTCACTATAGAAAACTTTGGAAGTTACAAGGTTCTTGATCAATTCTGGAAAATACAGCAATACAGCAGCATGTGTGGGTGTGCATATATGTGTCTATGAGCACACATACATATGGATATACTTAATTAGAAGCACCTTTTCTTCTAATGCTCACAAAATAAGGGTAAGATAGAAAGGTGCCATATAAAGCTATTTATAACCAGCAGCCAGACAAGGGAAAATGGCCAATAGACACCCCCCTCCCCAAGTTAGCTGGAGTCACAAATTTGAAAATTAGGCTGGATCGATATGTTGAGCTACGATATGTCTTTTAACAACTGTCATACACCTCTTTCTAGTATTTGATTTTAGAATTTCGAATCTTTATAAAGCCAATCCTTTTGAGAGTAAATTAATATAGATATTAATTTTCTTTAATTACCTCAAAATAAACTACAATTGGTTTTAAGTTATTACAAGGGTTAAAGAGATTCTTAATATGTTCTCTTCAGGAAAAAAAAATCCAAGAAGAAAAATGGAAATATATCATTATCCTTTTAAAAATAGAAATCCAACTAGATTTTACCCTCAAAATATTTTGAAAAGTGGCATATTTGGATTAATTCATTTTTTGAACTGGATTTTTTATTGTTCTTGCATATAAATGTTTTTAAACACAACACTGCAAAGCCTCAAATGGAAACTGAAATGATCAAAAACGTATTTACCCCCTTCTGCGAGCTTATTATTTCATGTAAACCACTGTGATTTCACACTGAAATAATTATCATTAGTCCAAGGAGCACACACATACGAACAGGAAAAAAAAGCTACTTTGAGGGTATGTGATCTCACCTTTGTGATCCCTTAGAGTTGATTGTATACACCCATTGTAAAAGAAACTCCTTCAGTTAACTATCAGGGCAATCTTGATTTACATTCTCATAGTGATCACAAGCACATATTTGGAAATAGCTCCCCTGCAATATTTCCATGAAATCAAGGGAGGAAAATTTTATTTAATTAAACTGGAAGTAGTATTGGTTAGTTGGTAGGATTCATATATAAGTACAATAAACCCAATTTTTTTTTGAAATTGTCAGCAGATCATATTCTTTGTTGAACTGTGTTGCCTGATAAATTCATGGTCTTTGTCCAATCAGGGTAAAGATCTGATCTGAAATTTCATCTCTTTTTTTTTTTTTTATACAAATATAATGAATCCACCACTCAGATAAAATTTTAAAAAGATTCTCTTGTATCATCATTATTAGGATGATTAATTTTAGGATTATCTCATATATCTTATTATTTTCTTCCTTTCCTTTTCTTTTTCCAAAGACTACTCTTTTGGAAAAGAAGCCGTAGATATCTGATGAAACATGTGGGCATTAGCTGTTTGCAAAAAAGCATGTCGCCTTTTTTTTTTTTTTTTGGTTAATCTTTTACCTTTACCATCCTAATAAGTGTTTTCAGCTGATAAATATGAAGCTGCAAGTCCATCCGATCTGTCAACCAGGTGCAAATCACGTTCATGGAACTGTTGTACCATTGCTGGAAAAAAGAGACAAAAGTTCTCCTGCAAACATGTTATAAAGAGGCTTAGGTTTATGAAGCTACAAAGTCCAATGATTAAAGTGGTCGATGGATATTTTTATCTTCAGAGAGCACGGTGGACATACATTTAACAAAAATCAAGTCCTTTCCTGTTGCAAAAAAAGCCCCAATTTATGTACTAGTGTGCCAACATGAAACGTAATTTCTCTGTCCATGACCACTTTAACCTTACAGTCTGGACAAGATCACTGTCCTCTCAATTGACCCTTAGTTGGGCTGTTAAGTGATTTCTTTTTCTTATTATTTTTATGGTGTTGATAATGCACACCCTTGCATGTCAGCTTCCCTAATATAATTTAACCTAGTCCCCAAAGGCAGGCAATGACTCTTAATGCTGATAGAACTAAACACAGTCACTTA
Organism: Bettongia penicillata ogilbyi; assembly: GCA_023548195.1. Lineage (NCBI taxonomy): Eukaryota > Metazoa > Chordata > Mammalia > Diprotodontia > Potoroidae > Bettongia > Bettongia penicillata. Next base: position 2,034,489 of record JAJHZJ010000062.1, on the reverse strand, counting down.
CCACTTACCTTAAGCAAACTTCAAACCTCATCTGTGGAACTGGGAATCAGCCTGTGAGGGCCTCGAGGAGCCTGGATTAGGTAAGATGTCTTAGTGTGTTGGGGGCTTCCAGGCGCTAATACAATGAGTGGTTTATCTTTAGGACCCAAACGCACGCATGCAGCAGCTTATGTGACCTTGCCTGGACTGTGCAATCTGTTTTAATCTTAACACAAAAAATTATGAAAGATGAAAAAAGGAAATACAAATGAGCTCATTTCAAGCTGTTGAAATCATACTTCCCCCTTAAGGGGGTTAAATTTTGCTTCTTGCCTGTGAAAAATGCTTGAAGCTATGTCACTGCAGACTGCCACCCCTGCAGAGAAGGAAGTCTCTGGCTCGGTATAATTTTGTACTACTGCTCATATATTCATAAATCTCACTCGGAGACATATGAACAGTGTTATAAAGTGTCAGGGTAAAAAAAAAAACCACCCTCATCTTTTATACTTCACCAGGTTTCATTGCTTTCTACTGTAATTTACAAAATGTGTATTCACCAAAGAATTTACAAATAAAAATGGAAGGCGTTGTGGACAAAGAATGTTAGGGCGCATCTATGCGGCTGGAGTGGAAGAGATGCAGAAAGAATGGGCCATTTGTACCATGCATTCTCACGCACATACACATCACATACCAGTGGGAATTCAAAAAGCATAAATAAAAACATGTTTCTTATGATAACTCCACCCTTTCTCACCTAAAGATCATCCAAAATCAGTTTATGCCTAACACTCACAGTTTTCCCAATTCTTATTTCAGACTTAATTTAAAAAAAATTAATCTTGAATTTTTCTTACAAGGTGAAACTTGGCAGTTTCACCTTGTAAGAAACGAAGCTTGCCTCTGTCACCGTGTTTTTTTAAAAACGTTTCCATCCCCCGAGTCATATTTGAAATCCATCATTTTTTTGGCTCCTTTCTGTCCCAGCCAATTGCTGGTTCCCTCAGAACTCAGCACAGAAAAGAGCTCACACTACTGTGCTCAAGGCACAGCCTGACAGCCAAATCCTGCTCTTTTAAAGATTATGAAGTTGACATTCCAAATTCCTAGGGGCACCTTGCCCTTCAGCAGGCGGGGATCACTGGATTCTTTGCTCTTGGTTTGGACCTGACCAGAGGAGAATAGGATGCAGAGCAGATTCTAAAATGGATGGTTTTCTTACCACTTGTAAAGACTTCTCTAAAAACAGAAGGGGGAGTTTCCTGGAGTCTAGTCACACTGGATGTTAAGACTCTGGATATTAAAGAGGCCTAGAGCTAAGCAACATCTTCCCTCACAGTGTCTAGGGTGTTTGGGACCCAGAGGCCAAAACTGCCCTGAGCAGGGTATGGTTTCAAATTGCACACATGCTGGCCTCAGCTGTCTCAGACCCTCAGGATGGGACTAAGAGTGGAATTCTGGATGTACAGACATAGTTCAACAGTCCAAGCACGCCCAAAACCCCAGTTTGGAGAGGGATATTCTGGGGAGGATGGCATCACCAACTGAGGGCCTTCAAATCTGACAGTGTCACACCAGTCCAGGAACCCACTGATTGGCCCTGGAAGGTTGGCCATGTCTCCGCAATGGGCTCCCCTTCTCCTTCCCAGGGGTGTTGCATCCTGAGGCATGTGGCAGCCTCAGAAGGAAGTGAAGGAGGCATTCGGCTCGCTGGCTTCTAGACAGTGGCATTTTGCTTTGGCTGTGAGGATAGACAAGCCACGCACCTCAGCCAAGAAGCCTGGTGTGACATGTCTTTTCTCCTCACTGAGAGACATGCCACCAAAAAAAAAGCTGCAAAACCCCCCTCCCATTTTGTGTAAGCCGTGCTCATTCTGTTTCATTTCTCTTCCACATGGAGTTTGGAGAGTAAAAAAAAAAAAGATGCAGCCTACTACCGACATTGTAATCTGTCACCCAAGTGGGGTGGACCATGTGTACATCCAGAGCTCAGTGAGTGCGAGTTCCTACTGGTCATCCCAATAAGCTCATTCATCCATAGGATGCTCATGCCTTGTTGCACCTGGCCTGCCTGCTCATTGTAGGAGGTGTCAAATTCCCACCCAAAGAGGGAAAGAAGGTAAAATTACCCCCCCTTCTAAACCTTATGCTTAAGAGATGACCTGGGAGGCACTTTGGGATGCAATGCAATTAGACCTCATTTTATGGGATATGGTGCTTCCATCCTAGGAGTTTGGGATACTGGGAGAAGGTGTGTGTGTGTGTGTGTGTGTGTGTGTGTGTGAGAGAGAGAGAGAGAGAGAGAGAGAGAGAGAGAGAGAGAGAAAGGAGAGAGAGAGAGAGAGAGAGAGAGAGAGATAGAGAGAGAGAGAGAGAGAGAGAGAGAGAGAGAGAGAGAGACTGCCTTCTAATCATGAACTTGGCCCATGTATTGCAACTTTTGTTCATCGAACAGTTTTCTGCCATTTTGGGGAGTCTGCTTCTTCCCTCTTTAGGTTGATGCCTGCTTCTCTCCCTGGGATGGATTTGATTTCAGAGGTCCTCATGGAATAGATACCTTACGACTTCTTGTGAGGGGAAGTTAATAAAATATTTGAGGCTTTCTCTTTTTGTTTTTGTAATTCCCTAGCTTTGCCTTTTTGGGGGAGCTTGCAGTGGAATGGAAGCTTCTTGAAGTCAGGAACTGTTTTTTTTTGTCATTACTGCCATTCTGTCTTTGTATCCCTTTGTGTGCTGCAGGGCTTTGTATCCAGTTGGTGCTTAAAGAATTGAACTTAAGAATATCCCAAAGTGCAAACTGAGTCAATTGGCCCAGTGCATTTTGGTTTTTAAGCCAAACTTAGTGGTCAGCAAGCATTTTATAGTGTCTACTGTGTATCAAGCATATAGTGTTAAAGCTGGGGATACAGCTAAAGGATTCTCATGAGTCAACATTGGATTGTGAGGATAGAGATAGCAGGATGAATATTTTTGCTTCAAAGTAAAATTAAAATATTAACCCTAACCTGAACTTGAATTTTGTCAATTGATATACCTTGTCCTTCTAGTGTTAATAAATGCTGCTGGGTTGGAAAACCAGAATAATAATGAAGTAATATTAATTATTCTTGGGACAGCAAAGTGTCCAAGTGGGTAGTGCTGAACCTAGAGACAGGAAGACTTGAGTTCAAATCCTGCCTCATGAACTTCTCTGTATGTGTAACTTTAGCCCACTCAGTCTCCCCAGGCTCAGTTTCTTCATCTGTAAAAATGGGTTAATCATAGCACTTAACTCACAGGGTTGTTATGAGGAACAAGTGATGTTATGATGAGCAAGATCAAGTAAAGTGCTTTGCAAACCTTAATGCACCAAATAAATGCTGACCATTATCACTTACATAACTCCTTACTATCACTCTCATTCAATTTCTGTATTTGATGCTCACAATGGCCCAAGACAAAAACAAAACAAAACTTAATAATGCAGATAATAATCATCATTCAGCTGCACCTAAGACTTTGTGACCCCATAGACTATCCTGTTCATGGGGTTTTCTTGGCCAAGATACTGCAATACTTTTCCTTTTCTTTCTCTAACAGATTAAGGCAAACAGGATTAAGTGACTTGCCTAGGATCACACAGCTAGTCTGAGGCTGGATTTGAACTCAGGTCTTCCTGGCTCCAGGCCCAGTACCCTATCCACTGAGCCGTCTAGCTGCCTCCTCTAGATAATAATAGTAATCATCAAAATTATAGGAGAAGAATTTGAGTGATAACAATAAATTATTATATTAATACTTAAACAATGCCTTAAAGTTCGCAAGATGCTTTAATACAGACATGATCCTTCCCATTTGATGGATAAAGACTGAGGCTTGCCTAGATGTGGTGAGCTGAGGTTTTTTGAGGTGAGTGAGGCTTTTCATTACACCACAGAATACTTCCGGACCGAAGCTCTGGTCCTGGGATTCTTGAAATGCTTTCATTTCATAGATAGAGCTTGCTCTAAGTCACAAGCCTTGGAAGGATGAGCTGAAGACATATTATGAATATCTTGTAGTGAGAAAGAGCAAAAGTGTCATGATTGAGGCTTGGCTTTGGAATCAGAGAGATCTGGGATCTAATCCTGGATCTTTTACTTCTTACCTGGGGAAGTTTATGCAAGTCCTTTGAGGTCTCTGGGCCTCAGTTTCCTCAACTGTAAAATGAAGAGCTAGGATCCCCTAAGCTTTTCTCTGATATGTACTGGATGTGTCCTTCACTTAAACTCTTTCCGTTCCAAAAGAAGCTCTAGGACTACAAGTGACAAATGAGATGCCGATTTGAACTGGTGGAGGGATTTCACACACCAGGAATTTCCCTACCCTGATGAAACAATGGACTAATCAGTAAGCATTTATTAAATGTTTTGTTAGGCACTGGAGAATTCAAAAGTATAGACCAAAAAAAAAATAAAGAAGAAAACTAGCCAACATTTACTTAATACCTACTATGTTGCCGGGCCCTGTACTAAGTAAGCACTTTACAAATATTATCTCATTTGATTTTCATAACAATCCTGGGAGTTAAGTATTATTATCATCCTCATTTCACAGATGAGGAAACTGAGGCAAACAAGGGTGAAACGACTTGCCCAGGGTCACTTGATTGTCTAAGGCCAAATTTGAACTCAGGTCTTCCTGCGGCCAGGACGGGCTACCTCATAGCTGTCCTCCGAAAGGAGTGAGTATTAAAACTTAAAAATCTTGATAAGTATTAAGGACAAACTTTAACAGGACAGGAAAGAAAATAATGTACTGGTTTTGAAGAGAAGAGCCTGATTTCGCATGTTTCTGGATCAGAAATCTTTTCTGCTGGAAGCAGTTCTCACTGATAGCATCCTTTGCCTCTTAGGAGCATATTGAAACTCAGGAGTATTAATTAGCAACTTCATCAATTGTCTTTAAAATAATTTAGAAATAAAAATGCACATGAGAAAGAAAGCCTTTGCCCTCTTAAGCGCTGTAAGCTAAGTGCCATGGAGAAATGAGGGAAGGTCTTCGGTCAGTGTAACGTTAGGAATCTCTGAGGCATTGCATTGCGTCACAACTATTGACTTGGATCTTTCAATGGCCATGGAGAGTTAAAAAATGGAGTCTGCTCCATTCAATCAGAGCTACGGAATTTTCTTCCAGCCTGGGGAGTGTGACCCAAGCCTTGAATAGTTTATTTTCCTCCCTTTTCTTCTCTCCCTCCCTCCTAGTTGGGGACATTACACACTGAAGACAAGGTGAGAAGAGTACGATTTCCCAAGGAAAAGAAAGTAACACTATTTTCTCTGGGAATAGATTGAGTTTCCTATCCAAATAAGTGGCATGTCACTTTTTCTTTGGTCTAATCATCTCAATTGCAAAGTTGTCAGTTGCTGAGTAGTCATCATATACCATTAAGACACATTTAATCTAGAAAATACATTTTTTGGCCTAAATATCTGGAGCCCTTTATCAATCCATCTTAAAATTACTCTTGAGTTCATGTTGGAATATTAGGACTCTGTATAAAGCAGACGTTTAATAAATGGTGATTGAATGAGTGAGATGCCATGAGGCTCACTGTAGTAGAATTGAAATGAGAATCCAGAGAGGAAGAGCACATTATTATTTTTAATATGAGGATTTTAACTTGACACGGTGGCAAGAGTGACAAAGACTTGGCTTGGAAAATCTTGTCTCTGATCTGTTAGCTTTTAGTTTGTGGGGGTCCCAGTTTCCTAAGCTATCCAGGGAGATTAGACCTCTGAATTTGGAATCAGCAATCCCACCTCTGACCCTTAATAGCTACATCATCATGGGAGCTCCTCGCCTTCCCTGGGCCTCAGTTTCCTAAACTGTAAGGAGGGATAACAGTGCCTTCAGTTTCTACCTCACAAGACTGTTATTGAGGCTCCAGTGAGAAAATATACGTAGGCTGCTTTGAAAACCTTTAAGTGCTATGCAAATGACAGCGATGATGATTCTTCAGAAGAATCCCATTATAACTAATTAAAGATGCTTGTAATATGTATTTAGCTATGCCACTGTTCATGGCCTCAATGGCATAGAACAAAAATTTCATTATGGAATCTCACACAGGATCATAGACTTACAGTTGGAAGGCACCAGAAGGGTTGTTTAACTCAAGTGCATGGAGGAACCAATGCCCAGAGTTCATAGGACCATAGGTGTAGAGCTGGGAGGGACCTTAGGGACTATTTAGCTCAATTCCCTGATTTTACCACGGAGAAAACTGAGGCCCAGAGAAATTCAGTGGTTTGTCCAAGGTCAAATAGAAAGTGGCAGAGTTGGGATTTGAACTCAGGTCTTTTAATTCCAAATCTAGCATTCCTTCCGCTATTTTCTGCTCTCTCTAGTTTTGTGTGTGGTAAGTAGCCCTCACCTTAATCCATGATAGGTTTGTGGTAAAGGGATTCTAAATTAGCAGCAAGAAACTATGAGGTTGGAGTCTAAGAGGAAAGAGTTTGTTAACCAACTGTCCTGTTCTTTATCATCTTTGGGGCTCCTGCATGCAAAGCCTCCTCCTCAGCTGTCACTCCATTTCCATGGGTTGTTTCTTCCTAATCTAAAGGACCCTCCTTGAGGGCAGAAAATGTCGTACTTTTCTATTTTCCTTCCTAGCACTTAGCACAGTGCTTGGCACTTGGTAAGTACTATGCATTTTCATTCATTATACTTAGAGGAACTCTTACAGAATTAAAAAAATGGAAAACCTTATACCCTTGTGTTTGAATTCTTTCTCAACTACTTTAGATCTTCCCAGTCCATACATTATTCCCTTTGGTGTGGAAGTGCTTTGAAAGGTTAAAACCATAATCAAATGAAATGATTCTTTTTATTTCAAGAAAACCAAATTCACTTAAATTTGGTTCTTCAGGCATGGGATATTTCACTGCCCATAACTGAAATTTAATTTAGCATCCCAAACAGTGACACATGAGATTGTGTCTACATGCCCAACTCGACTTGCTTCTCCTTTACATCTCCTCAAATCAAACAAAAAATAAATCCTGAATCTGATGAAGCTTTTTCTTAATCTGTGTATCTTAGTCTCTATCTATCTATCTATCTATCTATCTATCTATCTATCTATCTATCTATCTATCTATCCATCTATCCATCCATCCATCTATCTTTCCTTCCTTTTATCCATACATTTATCTATCTATCCATCAATCCTTCTATTTATCTATCCATCCAACCATCTATCTAGCCATCTGTCTATTATTTATTTGAGTATATTTCTGGGGGAGGGGGAAGAGATAACTCTCAAAACCTAGAAGAGGCAATGTGGGCTGTTAATTGAATTCAATCCATCTCAAGGGAGATTTAAAAAAAATAGCAACATAGTGAATTTTGCAAAGTTAAGTCTTTCAGCCAAAGAGCTAGATGAAGACATCAAAGGGGAGTTCTGCAGGTAGAGAAGTGTGAGAATTTTTCTAGGGAACATAAGACAACAATAGTGTTTCTGGCACTCTACCTTGATAAGCTCAGGGGCCAGCCTGGACTGTCTAAGAAGATAGGGAAATATTGCTGGCATGGAGACAATAGAAAAGGCAGCAGTCACAATAATATTGTCACTACAGCCACTTGACCAGGCCCTTGGTTTTACTTTTCAATGACCAAAGATGGTTATTTATTTCACTCCCCCTCCTCTCCTGGCCCTCCTGAGCCTGCTTGCCAAACTGAAATACTATCACGAGATCTTTTATTTTCTGGACTTTCAAGAGACATATTTCTTTCTTACCAGTTGGGTAACTTAAGAGCATGTGAAAGAACTCATCCAGAGAAAAAAGATACCAGTCTTGTCTTTGCAGCTTTTCCAAAGCAGCCTTAGCTTTTTAAAATTTAAGCCAAGAGTGTGGGTTCTTCTTGAATTGAAACTATGAGAGACCTGGTCAAATGACAATAATGAGAGGCAGCTGGGGCTATAGTGGGTTTGAACCAAGTCCTGATTTTTCTGTTCTTTCCTGTGTCTTTTCAGAAGGGAAATACGGCTTCCTATGTAACTTCGGGGTAACCCTCCAGGCCTAAGGCTAAGGGCCTGATTCAGCCAATGGGTCAACTTCTAGCAGGCCTTTGGATTTGAGCTGGAATTCTGTAGGAAACAAAACCCAGCTTCTGAAGATGACTGGTCTTTGTCTTGTTTTTACAGATGGAGACAGTGGCAAAGGCATAGCCTTTTGCCAAAGGCAGGCTTTCAGGATATCATCCATTACCAGAGCTGACCTGAGGAATGATTATTTCCCAGGCATGGGGGAGGCACTGGCTCTTCAGAGGCTCCAGGGAGTCTAACAGAGACTAAAGACCTTGGGACCTTACTTCTCTACCTCAGTCAGAGGGTCTGATGAGGTAGGCTTTGAGGTCTCTAGTCAGGGTGAATTTTTTTTCATTTTTGACTTCTGTAATTATGGGGCACCCACCCCAACAACCTGTATGTAACCCTCTTAAAGAGGTCCTCACTGGGTCAAAAAGAGTGCCAAGGAATAAGTGTGGCCTTGTGTTGCCTCTGAACATTTTGTTTGTCATGGATCTCGCTAGCATGCTAATGAAAACTTGGTACCCCTTCTCAGAAGGTTTTTAAAATAATTGAAGAAAATGATAAATTTCAATTAGAGCTTAATGAAAATAAAGACACACTTTTCCCATCCAAGTTCCCAGACTCCCTGAAATCTATTCCTGGATGCCCCCAGGTGAAGAGCCCCTGCTCTGTTATCTGACTGAGAAGCTGGCCATAGTCACTGCAGCCATCCCAAACAGTGTGTTTCAAAAGCTCCCTTTCATCTAGCAGTCCCAACATAAAGAAGCAAAAACCTTGTGAAAATAGAGAAGGTACATTAATGAGAGGGGAAGAAATATGTTCCAAGCAGTTGATTACTTGACATTTTTGACTTTCCTTTTTTTAAAAGATTCCCAGATTCTTATCTTTATCTGAAAGTCAAAGCATTTCTAGAGATATAGTTTATACCTCTCAGGTATGGCACAAATGCTGTACCTTTATTCAAAAAAGGAATCATCCACTCAAAGGAAATTTATGACCATCCCTCAATTGTTCCAAAGCCTGACATGAAAGAGTCCTACAATCGGAAAACTTTGATGACGTGAATCACAAACCTTTGTAGCCCCTATTATCTTACCAGAAGAAACAAGCCCACATGGCTTCCTAACCTGAAGTCAGGGCTATCTGTAGGAGATGTAGAGACATATAGGAGATCTGCCAGGGTCCCTACACAAGCTCTTCTGCATGCAAATCCAGCAGAGGATGTTTATTTTAAGACTTAACAGCTAACTAGCATCTTAGCATTTGCAAAGTATTTACAAATACCATCTCATTTGATACCTACAACCACCTTGTGAAGAAGATGGTATTATTATTCCCATTTTTTATAGATTGGGAAACTGAGATTTAAGTGACTTACTCAAGGTAACATGGTCAGTAATTAGCAGGATTCGAACTCAGGTCTTCCTGATTCAATCAATCCATGAGTTACTTTACTATCTTAAAGAAGACTTCCCTTCTCTTAGGTGGTGCAATACTACAAGAAACCATCTTCATCTATCTTATTTAATCAGCTTAGTCAAGGCCCCAGCTCAGTTTAATAACCTGGGTTAGAGAGACTTTCTGTCATTACAGAGAAATGAGCCTCTCAGTACTTGGGATACTGAAAGGTTAAGTGACTTGTCTATGGGACTCAGGGGTGGGGGTAAGGAGAGAGAGAGAGAGAGAGAGAGAGAGAGAGAGAGAGAGAGAGAGAGAGAGAGAGAGAGAGAGAGGGAGATAGAGAGACACATACACAGAGAGATAGAGAAATAAAGGCAGACAGACACACACAGAGAGACAGAGTCAGTGACAGAGAAAGAGACAGAGACACACAGAGAAATAGAGAGACAAAAAAATAGAAAAAGAAAGAGAAACAAATTAATAATGAATGTGTTGATGTCATTAGGTCCATTCTTCATTCTTTGCAGACTGAAAGGCCAATCTAGATGTGGTGACTCCAATCCTGGTATAGACTGATTGCCCATGGTCACATAGCAGGGCTTGATCCCAGGTTTTCCTAGTTTCAAGGATATTCCTTTAGGTACATTGTCATGATGTCTCTTGATGTGGGGCAGGGGAAAGGGCACTGCCTGGAGTCAGAAAGAGTTCAAATCTGGTCTCAGATACTTCCTAGCTGTGTAACCCTGGACAAGTCACAAAACTGTTTGGCTCAGTTTCCTCATCTGTAAAATGAGCTGGAGAAGGAAATGGTCGACCATGCCCAGTGTTTTTGCCAAGAAGACCCCAAATGGGGTCATGAAGAGTCAGAAACAACTGAACAGCAGCCAACAAATGGTCTTTGAGGGGGCATATGGAGGTCTCACAACATTTCCTTTTACTGCAGTAAGTGCTGTGAAAGATAAAGAAAAGCCAATCATTAGCCCTTACAAAGGAAGACAAAAATGGAGAAAGCACATCTCAACTAGTTCACGTATGAGTGTTTCCACGGTAAGGTTTTGGGTGAGTTAATCTACATCAAGAATTAGGTCACTATCTCCAGATTGAACTTGGGATCTGAAAGAACAAAGAATAAATCTGAAGATATTGGCACATGCACTTTCTGTCTCTCTTATTTTTTCCTCCTCTCCTCTCCTCTCCTCTCCTCTCCTCTCCTCTCCTCTCCTCTCCTCTCCTCTCCTCTCCTCTCCTCTCCTCTCCTCTCCTCTCCTCTCCTCTCCTCTCCTCTCCTCTCCTCTCCTCTCCTCTCCTCTCCTCTCCTCTCCTCTCCTCTCCTCTCCTCTCCTCTCCTCTCCTCTCCTCTCCTCTCCTCTCCTCTCCTCTCCTCTCCTCTCCTCTCCTCCTCCTCTCCTCTCCTCTCCTCTCCTCTCCTCTCCTCTCCTCTCCTCTCCTCTCCTCTTCTCCCTTATTCTTATCTTTCCTTTACCTTTTCTCTCTTTTCTCTTCCTTTCTATTTTCCTTCATTCTATATTTTCATTCCTCCCTCCTACCTTCTCACCTTCTCTCCCTCCCTCTTTCCTTCCATGTTTGCCCAGAGGAAAAAGGTCTCTAAATCTCTGTACCAGAATTCAATGAAATCCAGGGACTAAGAATAGGAACATTTCATTAAGAATGCAATTATTCTAGATAATGAAGAAATTCAAGCAAAAAAGAAAACTAAAGATGAGGGAAGTGAAAAAGAGGAAGCAGAGGAAGAGAGAGAAAAAGAGGGGGAAGAAGGGGGGGAGGGAGATGAGGAGAGGGAGAGGGAGAGAGAGTTTTTGGTATTTTGTGACAGTCACCTAAAACGTTTTTAATGAAGACCCTTTCCTCTCCCAGTACAATTGTAATGAAGTGATATTTGCTAAACAGCAGAAATCTTTCCCTTCTGCCTGTTCAGCCCTTTTCTTTCCATGAAAGTCTGCTTTTCAAAAAAGACAGCAGTTTCTCTTTCTCTAACGTTGCTCGCACTACCACAGACTTACTACGATCTGGAATGTACACAATAAGGGCAGTCCTTATTGTAGGAAACAATTAGAGGGAATTAGTCTAATAATACGAGGCAGGGCAGCTTTTGCCCTTCCTACAGTAACGACTCCTGCATGGAAGAGTTATACTCATAAAAATCATGTATTTCTTAAATGCATTAAAATGATCTGAGCACCAAGGCTTGGCAATTAACATAGGCCTACTGAGGAGTGCTTATAAGGGGATTAATCTGAATTAACTCCAGCAAGGTCTTCCTTCAATGAAAATACATTAGAAGGAATTTGATTTGGAGCAAATGCCCTGCACGCAAGAGCTTTCACATGAGGTTTAATTTCCCTCTCATTTTGCAGGGTGGCAAGGTAGAAAGAGAATACCTGGCTTCATCACAGGGCGTAGAGAGTAGCTGATGCCAAGGGGTAGGTCTTGATCCCTTTCCCTTTGGCATGTCTTCAGACTGAGGACGTGAAGGCCTGAGTTCCTACAGATGGCACCCCCTCTTCCCTTCCTAGGGAGCCTGTTTAACTTTCTCTTCAGTGCCTGGAACATAATAAGTGCTATAGAGATATGAGTTATTATACTTATTAACTTTTCATTCTCCAACCTCATTCTCTAAGCTTTGAGTGGCCAGGGATGGCCCAAAAGCAGTGGACAGATTAGAAACTGTAGACCTTGTTAGGAAGTGACCACCTGGGGGTTGGGTGGCAAAGAGGAGACTTTGGCAGGGGAAGCTCTATCTGTGACCCTGGTGGCTTTATTGCCTCGACAACGCCCCCCCCCCCCAAGTTCACCAAAGGAACAAGCTTAATTTTCTTTCTTTTCCTTCTCTTTCTCCTCTACCCTTCACCAAAAACACGCAAAACATACGCCATCCAACATAAAGTTGCCGAAATAGCAATCTTGTCTCTGAATATATAAATTGCAAAAATTGATATGAATAAATCTGCAAGTAACGCACTGATTGTGGCACTTTTTTTTTTCCTTCCAAACCCGCTCTGGGTTCCTCTTTCGGGGAGGTGGTGTTATTACACATCCCCAAGAACATCTGCAAACTCCAGGCTCCTTTCGTTAGAACTGAATGGAGGCCTGACCTCCTGTTCCTTGCCATGAACCCGAAGTTCACACTCATATTTTGCATGTTACAGGAAGCTACAGCTCGCCCCAGGGGTGCTGCACACAGAATCTCAGAAGCCAGATGCAGCCCTGATTCTCCAGGCACCTGAAGGAGTATTCGGTCCCCATTCAAAAGCAGGTCCCCGACCAGTCGCTACAGGTCACTCAGGCTCCTCTGAAGAGGAAGACAAAACCAGGAATGCTTCTAGGGCTGGGCTGTCAGCAGGGAAGCAGGGGGATTACAAGGAACCTGTGACTCTGCCTCTTTCTGCCTTTGCTGGTAGTTTTTTTTGTGTGTGAACAAGAACCATACAACAGATTGAGCCTGGTATAAAGGCCTGAGACTGTGCAAAGGAACCCCACTGAGCTTCAGCTGTGCTCGCAATTAGCAATAGGCATGGGATGATCATTGTTGTGGTAGCTGATGGCAATGCAAAGTGACAAGTTTTATGGGGGGAAGTTAGGAGGAGTGGGATGGGTGTGCGGCAAGTTTTTCCTTTCTTTCTTTCTTTCTTTCTTTCTTCTCTTTCTTTCTTTCTTTCTTTCTTTCTTTCTTTCTTTCTTTCTTTCTTTCTTTCTTTCTTTCTTTCTTTTTCTTTCTTTCTTTCTCTTCCTTCCTTCCATCCTTTTTCTCTTTCCACCCCCCAACTCCCATGCAAAACCCATCTTTTGGAGGCTGCAACCTAGTCTAGTCAAAGCCCTTTTCCCTCTATCACTCCAAAGAGCCTTACACAATTGTTGAAAGAATATTTTTTTTTCATTGAGCCCTTCAGAATGGGGTTTTCTAGGTCAGAGCTTCCTTACTTTCCTATTTAAAGTCCTCAAATAGCCATTTGCCTCAAATTAGCAGAAAGCTTGTAGTTAGAGGCAAAAGATTAAGCATACAAAATTACTCAGCAGGTAACTGCTGGGTAGATTTGGGGGTTGAGAAGTCTTTAAAACTGACTATGAGACATTCTATACTTCTGACAAAAGAACATAGCAATCCTACCTGCTTCCTTCAGCCACCGTTGTTTGTCTATTATTATGTGCTCTAATGCTCATGAGAGCAAAACTCTTGGTGATACTACTCAATTACCATAGTAACTCACACCCGTGACCTTTTATTTCAGCGTTTGCTTCCCTATTTGGACCAATCCGGGCTGTTCGCATCTATTTAAAATGGTGACTTGGAGTGCTCAGGAGAGCCCCAAGCGCAGGAGGGCTCCTCTTTATTTTGGGGGAGGGGCGGAATGTTGTCTTGGGACCTGAACTTATTTGGAAATGTTGAGTTCAGGCCTTCAGAGTAAGCTTCCCCACTGAAGGCGTTCCAAGGCTCCTTGATGGGAGGACTCCCTCTATTGACATTGTGGATACCCAGGACAATGCCCAGGGAAAAGAAACGAATGAGCGTGGGTTCGCAGGAGACCAGGAGCTTTCCAGCTGCCTCAAGATCCATGACTACTTTCACTCATCCCCCGCCTTTCTCCTCCAAAGTTAGGCAAGAAGAAAACCAGAGGCTATTTTCTAGGTTATTCATTCCTATCAAGGAGACACCATATATAATGTAATGTAGGATACTAATGTCAAAAAGGGCATTGATGAAACACTCAATGGAACAAAATGGCAGTGACTCTAAATACTAACTTTCTCATTTTCACTTTTAGCTTTTAGAGAGTACTGACTCTGAAATCAGTTCAAATCCCACTCTTGATACTTACTGCTTGAACAAATTATTTAACCTCTGCGGGTCTCAGTTTCTTCATATGTAAAATGAAGAGACTGGACTAAATTATCCTCAAGGTCCCTTTCAGCTTTAGATTTATGGTCCTTTGATATTATTGGGGGTATAAATCTCTCTAATTATAATATGTATTCATACATGCATATACACACAATAATGTATATGTGTATGTATGTGTATGTATATATGTATATGTTATGTCTTCCCTTACAATGTAAGCTCCTTAAAGACAGGGGCTGTTTACTTCTTCTTCGTATCCTCAGTACTTATCATGGTGTCTAAATGTGAAAATGCTTGTTTTTTGATGAACGCTTATACTTAATCAACCATTTAGCAAGCATCTGTTGAGCACATACCATGTGCCACACACTGGACTAGGAACTGAGGGTACAAAGATAAAAAAAGAATTATTTGCCCTCAGTCCATATGATAATCCATAGATTATGTCTTATTATTCTAGGTTCGTAAGTTTAGAAGGGATCTTAGAACTACCTAAGGATTTTACAGGTAAGGGAACTGAGGCCCAGAGAGATAAGGGCACTTACCCAAGGTTAACCAGAGAGGAAGTGATAGAGGTACTGGGATTTGAACTTAGTTTTTCTGATGCCAAATATAATTCTCTGTTCCATATGTATGTAGGTAGGAGAAAAGCATAAGCCCATATATCATAATTTGGTTTTGTTGGTACTGTCATTCATAAAATAATCAAAACTTAACTATTGAAGAGATCTTAGAGGGGAACCTTATCATAGGAATCTTAAGGTTTAAAGCTAGGTTGGATTTCAGTGGCTATTCAGTCACAGTGATTCCTAGCTCCTGAAATGGGGGACCTGATGGACCCCAATTCTAGCTCAACTTCCTCATTTTACAGATGATGAAACTGAAGTCCACAAAAAGTGAAGTGACTGCCTAGTCACCCTGATTAGTGATACAGCTGGCACTAAAATACATGTCATTGTTAGGTCTTTCATGAATCCTGATACATTAAAGGGAGCACGCTTAAAAATAAACACTTAAAAATAAACAAAATCCCTGATTTCGCCCACTGTAAGAACAATTGGGTCCTGCTTACTCTGGAAACCCTCTGCATTTTTACCAACATTAGGGTCTAGTGAAGCAAATTTACCTTCCTTATCTAAGTGCAAGGATCCTTTCTTATTATTGCAAAGCCTTCTTAGGCTGAAAGCAAGAGCACATTTAGGCATCCAGTCTGGATCTGTGACTGTAGTACACAACAGGACCACCAGGCTGCTGGGATTGCAAACACTTCAATGAGAAAGCTATTAATGATCCAGGCCTGAATGGCCAATAGAAAAACGGGGTCACCGTCATAATAACAGCTGGTCAATACATCAAACTCATTATAGCCTTGTTATAGATAAATCAAAGCAACACACACCCATATAAATATATATCCTAAATGACTAAATGTGAATTGATATCTTTCCTCCTGACAGATTTATCAGCTGTGATATCCAGAATCAAGAGAATGGTTCTGTTTCTGACTGGTAGAAATGGATCCTCATTAGGGAGAATTTCTTTCTTCAAAGGACATCAGTAAGGAATCAAATGTGACTCAAGCCCCGCAGGACTCGTGCTGGCCCATATGCCAGTTCCCTGCTCTTCCCTGGGCAGCTACAACATTAATATCAACATGCTGACCATCAGGAACAAGGATAATTTCTAAAGCTTACTTTCTTCTAGTTGCATCAGGAATTTGGAGACAGGCTTCCTTATTCCCTGAGAGAATATTGATAATAATATGAAACTGTTTGCATAATGAGATTTAAGCTTGCTTTATGTAGATTGTCTAATTCACTCCTTACAACAACCCTGTGAAGTTGGTGCTGTGGTTATTCCTGCTTTATAGATGAGGAAACTGAGTCTGAGAGATATTCAGTAACTCCTCCAGGATCGCATGGTTAGTAATGGTCTGAGGTAGGATTCAGCCTCTGGTCTCACTGACTGCAAGTCTGGTACGGTCCACTATCCCTCCTAAGAGACAAAAGACCTCTTTACTCTCTAGACAGTTGATTATCTGATGCCAAAGTATGGCTATGGTATATGTCCCAAGATATGAGTTACCATAATCCTTTGCAATTCAATTATATTTAGGACTAGATTCCATTTTGGCACATCAAGATCACAAATGTGGATCATAGGGACCCTCGAGCTTTTTCACTCCCTATTATGTGTTTTCTTCCCTCATCAAAATATAACCTCCTAAGAGGAGAGACTTTCTCTTCTCACTAGCTTGCATTTGCATTCCCAGCACTTAGAACCGTGTTTATCAAATGCTTAATCATTCATTCATGTAGAGGAGAAAATGGTGCATTCAGACCTCTAATAAGACCTCTAAATGCACTGCATGGACAATATACATAAGATGCAAGAGCAAATATCCCCATTTAACAGGGGCTAATTTTTCTATCAGAAAATGTGCCTATCTCCTAAACACCTCCTTGGGTACCAGAAGTGGATTTGGAGTTAAACCTATCAGGTTGCAGTCAGATTTTAATGACTGATGAATAATTGAGTAAATACGTTGCGTACCATACAGATGTAATTGCAGAAAAGATGGAAATGATCACAACCCATGATACAGAACTGAGATCAAGATGGATGGTGAAGAATGCATCCTTAAATAGTGATTGACTGGTATCTACATCATTTCCCCCTGGTAGTAGGGGAGGGGGTATTTCAACTTGGTTTTTGTATCCTCAGAGCCCCACATACATTGTCAGCACTTAATAAATGCTTGAATTGAATGGTTGGACCTGTTCCTCTTAGAGGATCTTATGTTGAGATGAATTCCATAGTTGTAAACTTTTTATGGAACTAGATTATATAATTGTGTATATATAACATATGCTATATATAATACATATAATAATTATAGCCCAAAGAGTTAAAATTAAAACTAACAAATTTCCCCTAAATCAGTGAGCTTTTGGCTAGGCTAAGATTATCATGATCTGCACTTTCAAATGTGAATACAGCACACTCTAAAAATTCACATAATTTCCACACACCCCAGATAAAAAATATACAGAGGCCAAGAGCTCAAGGGAATTCTTTCCCTGGTAAAACAAGCCAACTATTGGCCAAGCAAATGGTGGTATTAGCACAAAGCACTCTACTGGGAAGTATTGTCCAAAACCCTAAAACTGAAGGAAAACAAAACCTAACAGCTATGATCAGATTTCAGATATGTTCTCAAGCTCCTCCTCCCCTCTTTACTCCTTATGAACAGCCTTTATGCTATATGTCAACCAAATAAGAAACTTGGATTCCTTTTGGGGTGCTTTTTGGATACTGTCTGTGGGAACAGACTTTTAAAAGCCAGGGCTACAGGCTGGAAAATTTCCAAATCCCAGTCAATATGGAAGCTCAGAACCTGGTCAAGAAGTTGGATGCAGTGAACTGGGAAGTGTGTGGGTTGGGTCTTTAAGAGAAAAGAAAGGGGTCTAATTTTGGGGAACTCTTGAGCGGAGGAATTCTGGATGACCAATAGTGGAAAGCAAAGGCTGAAGACAATCAGGATGGGGAATGGAAACCTTTGGACGACTGCTTACAATAATATAATGCCACTTGTCCCAGGAGGAGATGCTTTGATGGACACAACATGTATTTGCTTAGTGGGGGACAGAGACTAGATTTTGATGCATAGGATCCATTGGTGTAGCCAATGATAAAGTGGGTAGAGTAATGTGTCCGGAGTTAGGACGACCTGAGTTCAAATCAGCCTCAGATACTTAGTAGCTGTGTGACCCTGGACAAGTTACTTAGTTTCTGGTTTCCTCAACTGTAAAATGGGGATAATAATGGCACCGAGGGTTGTGGTGAAGACAATATTTTTTAAAAAGACCTTAGTATATTGCCTAGCACATAGCAATGCTACATAAATGCTTTTCTCCCTTTCCCTCGACTCCAAAATAGTTCAAACTATGAAATGTTTATCAAAATGAAAGTCATTTTTCCATGTACAGCTGGGTTCCGCTTTCGATTAATGTCCTTTTCTGCTTTTTGCTTTATTTTAATCTTTGTGAACCATGCTCTGCTTTTTAAATCATTATTATTTTTTACAATGTTACTCTAATTTTTCTCCTCTTCCTTCAGAAATGTCTAAAAAGTCATTTGTCAGATCATGCACTCAAACCACACACTTGGGGAAGTAACCCACCTATCAGTGAAAGACATCGATCACAACCTAGAAGTATGAATTTCTTTCATTATCTGCAAACAGTTTTGGGGACACAGGGACACCATGAAAGAGGCCACTGGTAAAAAGTTGCTATTTTGGAGGCATTGGGAATGATTGGTACTAGACCTAAGAGCAGAAGAGTTAAATAGTAAATTAGCGATGAGTTAATACTCCCGAATCGATCACCCTGCCTGCTGATTAAGGCCTCCCGATAAAACAAAACAAAACAAAACAAAAAACCCTTCCCCTACCCCCAACCCCCCCTTTTTTTACCCTTTTTAGTCTACAGAATACGAAATTAAACACTTGTGGGTTCATTCTAAAGAGTGAATGAAATTGAATGAGCTACCTAGTACTTGAGATGCACGGGGAGTACTTCAATAGAGCAAACCTCCTAAGTTGAATGGAGTGCCTTTGGGGACCGGTTTGTCTCTTTTCACTCTCTATTCTTCCATTTTTGCTGACAGATGTACAAAGGCGGAACTACTCCGACAAGCTTATCTTCATGCACCCCCAGCAGCTGTCACTTTTGTCGAGCAAGTTAATCAGGCAAATGCCACCATATCCCACTTTCTATAAGGAACAACATGTTATAGACAGTACTCTTGCTAGAAAGAGACTTTATTTTAACTTTGACTGGCTTGCTTTCCCACCCCTTCAGCCCCCCACCCCCACTCAGCTTTCCCCCTTCTCCCCAAAGAGGGGGGGCAAGAAAACTTTGCCTAAGCTTACAATTTGGCCAGCCGCGATGGCATTAAAAATGAACAATAATACGCCACACAGTCAGGTTTTAAGCTATTTAGTGATTTAAAGGACTTGGGGCCACATTAGACCCACATGGGGTTTATGCTATTAGGCTGAATGCCACAGGCTAGGACAGAAAAAAAACCCAACCCTGCAGGCAGAAAACATTATTACTCCATGGATGTCTTGGATTCATTTGCTTCTACTCTATCTCTTTGTAAAAACATTTTGCATCCCTCACTGGTTATTTACATGTCCCTTTGTGAAACCTGACTGCATCAAGAAAGGCTCCCCCTGATTCCGAATAGCATTCATTCCTGCACCTTGTAGGTTGGGACCTTTCTATCAATATCCCTGAATTTCCTTCTCAACCCCACCCCCACCAACACCAGGGATCCCTGAGACAAAATGAAGGGACTGCTTCACGTCTGGCTCCCAGAAACCCTAGGCCAATTGAGAAGGGTCTTTCCTGGTAACTCATCCACCTCCACTTCCCTCACTTCTATGTAAAGAGGACTTGTGAGGATGTGAGACCTCATGAAAGGGTGCCCCATGCTGGCTCAGATCCTCTCTGAGAGCCCCCACTCACTCTGAGAACTCAATGCCAAAACCAGACATATTTTCATTAAACAAACTCTTTAGAAACAATGTCTGTGGAGGACTCGCCACCGGACAAGGGATTTGTCATTTTCAAGGACTGACAGCCAGCTCAAAGATCCGGTAAACTCTTTGAAGGCACCAATGCTGAAGTCTGTTTTCCCTGCCTCATTCATCCCACCCCCACCCCTTTCTTCATTTTCATCTTGCTAGGTTGTTTACTGCATCCCCAGAAGGATGACCAGGTCTCCAGCCACCAAAGTTGTACGGCTCCCCTACACACAATTGACTAAGGCGTTGCTGTAGTTGCAAATCCATCTGTAGTACTTACAGATTGTGTAACCGTGTTCTTCTGTAATCTCAGATTCCCTTTTCCTGTATAACGTTCCTGGGCAATGAAACCTCAGAACAGCACAGAAGCCTTAACTACACGGGTAGGTTATAAAGTCAATAGGCCTGATATGCCAATCAACCACATTGTTGCTGAGTAAGAATGCAGAGCTGAGTCTTACAGAAAGGACTTAAGCTGAGACCCTAAACTATTTATCAACTGTCTAGGATGTATATGCTATTGAATTACCTTCCCCTTTTCAAAATAAACCCTGCAAACTTTGTTCCAGGGGGATAAAAGCTCCCAGACAAAACGCAGAGGGAGATGCAGACGGAAAGCCAAAACCCAGCCCTCCCTCCGTTGTGCCTAGGTATAGCAGCCTTCTGTGGTCCATATGGCATTCAAGATCACCCACTGTTTCATGGTGTTTAGCTGGGGCGACGATGGAGTCCCACCCATAATTGGGTAGAAGTTGGATTTAAGGTGGGATCTTCTGTCCCTGTGCTGGAGACTGGCTTGGGGCCTCCAGCATAGAAGTCTGGTTTCAAGGCAACCAACTCCCTTACTGTTCCACAAGAGAATGAACCTTGTGGGTATAAATTGTCGGCGCCTCGTCTCTGGGATTAGACACACAGCCCGCATCATTGTTAGCAGGAAAGGCATGACTAATGAAACATGTTCTACACTAAAGAATGTGTCCCCAAAGGTTAGTTTAGCAAGGATTTGTTTTCCTTTGGTACATCACACACTTATAATAATAAACCACATTTCCATAGCCTTTGAAGATTACAAAGCACTTTCCTTACAACAGCCTTGTGAGGAAGGTGATTCAAATATTGCTATTTCCATTTGAAATAATAATACTAGCATTTATATAGAGCTTGCTATATAACAGACACCATGCTCAGCTATTTACAAATATTAACTCATCTCATCCTCATAAAAGCCCTGGGTGGTGGTTGCTATTATTATCTCTATGTTACATTTGAGGAAACTGAGGCAGACAGAGGTTTGTTTGTTTGTTTTAAATGACTTGCCCAAAGTCACACAGCTCTAACCAAAGCATCATTTAACTGCCTCATGAGGAAATGGAGCGGGAGTCTGGCTCCTAATGCTGACATCTAGTCCAACCCTCTCCCCATTACCGCCCTCTGTGAGGTACAGCAGGTTTGTGATGGGTTTGTGCTCACTGCCACCTCCTGGGGCCTACCTTCATAAGTCTCAATCCTTTTTCTCAGTACCCTCATTCTGATTTTTGCTTTGTCCATATTAAGTAGGCATGTGTCAACATAGCATATCTATTTTTCCCCGTTAATTGTGGAATAATATTAATTAACCTGATTTCTGACTGCCTCCCTCTCTTCTCCCCATTTCCCATCCCCTAATTAGGAGTCTGGTTTCCACTCCCAGATCTCAGTCACTAATCTCCCTGCAATCTAAGGCAGACCATTTGACTTCCTTGGACCTTTGTTTCTCCACCCATAAAATGGGAACAAGAGCATTGTATTTATCTCACTGGACTCCTCAAGACCTAGATGAGATGATGGATTTGAAAGTACTTTGAAAAATATGAGCTTAAGGGGTTTGCTGTATGGTGGTTAGTACGTGAATCCTCTAAAATAAAAGCATTCGGATTCCAGAATTCAGATCTAGATAAAAAGGAGAAACAGGTTTCCTAAAATAGGAGACTTAGATTTCAAGAAACAGTTGATAAGACCCTTATCACAAATGAAGTGAAGCCACGGGTCTATGACCATTCTGATACATCATCTGTAAGAGAAAATATCTGTCGATGGATCTGGACTATGGTGGTCTTTCTCTCCCTCTTGGCATGCTTCACCCCTTTCAAGGCCTGCCTCAAATGGTGCTAGGGGAAATCTTGCCTGATTTTCCCGATGGTTAGCGTGTCCCCTTTCCATGCCTACCAGAATGATTTTGTGTACATTATCTGTTTAGAGGCATTGTTCGTCCTTTGTGAAGAGAAACTGACATCACGGGTGATATTTTGACTTGTGTATGGCAGTATGGCATAGTACAGAGATGTCAGATGCTCTGTGGCATCCCAAATGTGGCCCAAACCAGATTAAAATGCAATTGGGAAATATTGAATAAAATAAGTAAAAAACATACTAGAACATAGTTCATGATAATAAGTCAATATGTGGCTTGCAGGGATCCTTAGGTACCTAAATGTCTTATAGGCAGGCATTGTATCTTGACCTATGACTCCAGGCACCATCTCTGTGACTTCCCTGTCCAAAGTGTCCCTCCCTGGCTCATTATTCCCTGTAAACATTGTCTTCCTGGATCAGCATATTAGCTCCTAATGGGAAAGACTGTCTTGCTTACATGTATTTGTGTCTCCAGAGCTCGACACAGTTCCTGGCACATGGTAAATGCTTAATAAATACCTTTTCACTCACATGCGCTCATTCTTGAATCTTCGGAAACTCTGAGCATGGCATGAAGCACAGAGGGGAGGGTGCGCAGTTAGAATCATAATCTCAGATGTTATGTAGCCTAGCTGGAACCCAAGCCTTTTAACCTGAAGTCCTCCACTGAATAGGAACCTACTATCTCCCCAAACAGCATAGAATGCCAGGGAGTGTCCTACATATTCCATTCTGTTGTTTCTACCCACTGTTGTGAATTCTGCCTTCTGGGGCCAAGCAGTACAAGGTGAAACCCTCTTCCTCATGAGTACTTAAATCAAATATTTAAATCCACATTTTAAGGGACCTCGGTAGCTGCACTACCTAACCCAGAGACATGACCATCAAGAGGTCATCCAACCTTGACTTAAAGTCATCCAATGAGGGGCATTCATTTCTTCTTGAGATAGCCTGGTGCTTTGGGGATGACTCTAGTTCTTGGCCAGCTTTTTCTGACATCAAGGCAAAATTTATCTCTTTGCACCATCTACCCACTGCTCTTAACTATTCCTTCTAGACCCAACCAAGACAAGACTGATCCCTTTTCCATAGAACATCTTTTCAACATTTGAAAACAGTTTTTAAGCTCCACCTGTTTTTTCTCCTCCAGGCTAAGCATTGCCAGTTCTTTTGACTTCCTCTTATGATATTATCTCAAGGTCCTTTACTATCTTTTTCATCTTTCTCTAGATTCTGTCCAGCTTATCCATTTCTAACAACAACAAATAGCATTAGTATTTATATAAGGTTTTAATGTTTGCAGAATGCTAACTCTTGTGTTCCTCACACAACCAGGTGAGACAGGCACTCTTATTTTCCCCAAATTTACAGATGAGGAAACTGAGACTTGAGAGAGGTTAAGTGATTTTTCTTCGGGTCATATGGTCAATAAAGATATGAGGATAGATTGAAATTCCAGTCTTCCTGACTCCAATTCTCATACTTTTTCCGTCTCACCATTTAGCTACCTCCCTACTGAGGTTCCTGCATGATAACAATACTCCAGTCATGGGCTGACCAGGACAGAATGCCAAGTCTCCCTTAATACAGCCTAAGTTTGAATTAGTTTCTGTGGTTGCCTCCTCACATTGTTGAACATAGTGATCCTATCTCCCCTGAGTTGTCTCTTGACTAAATCACCTACAGCCCCTCCTGTGGGGGCTGATCAAGCCCAAGTTGAGCAAGTTCATCACTGCCTTCATTCTGGGTATTGTACTTCCCTGCTAAGTAGGCCAAAGATTTGGGTTAGCTTTTGTCTTTCGACCATCACAATCTCGACTCACGCAGAACTGACATACACAATGAATACTTATTGAATGATTAGAAAGGAAGAATGTCCAAAATATGTTATTAGGGAAAAGCCATTTATGGAATGGTTTCCTAATAAATTAATTATATTTACAAAATGAAAGCTACTTAACTTGAACTATCAATAGGTAAACATTATACATAGAAACAAATATATGTGTGTGTCTATATATATATATATATATATATATATATGTACATGTATACACACACACACACAGAGGTATATGATTTGCACAATATGACCTGTCAAGGCATTATTATTACCCTGGGTGTGTTTTTCTAGAGCCACGACTAGGTTGATATTTGCTTTTAAGAAATGAGAATTTGTTTCCAACCCACTTATGGAGTATTATATTGAGACTTCTGGTAAGTAGAAGACATTTCCTTCCTTCCTCCCTTCCTTCCTCCATTCCTCCCTTCCTTTTCCACCCCTTCTTCCTTTCCCTTTTTTTAAGGGAAGCATAAAAATGGCCACCATGCTCCTATCATGCTACACAAAGAACCACACCCTTCACTAGTACTTGCACTAATACTGAGGTTGAAAATTGCTTCAATATGGAGGTTTTGGGGTAGTCCAATCAATAGAGGTGCCATACATGCAGAAATTCAGTATGATCCCCCTAGCCTCTAAATCCAGCTCTCTCTGTCACAGTCCTATGGTTTAATAATAGCTAACATTTACAGAGAGCTTTAAGGTTTGCCAGGTACATCCTACATATTGTTACATGTGAAATATTCCTATAGATCAGGCACTACTGTATGTCAGACAGTACTAACATTGTTCTGTGGTCAGGAGATGTGGCATTAGAGCAACTAGGTTTGACCCTCAGCCTTGTTACTTACTACCTGGATGAGCTTGGGCAAATCACTCTGTGGTGTGAAAGGCTCTTTGACTCTAAATCATGTGGAGTCTTTGACAATACCTATCCATTTCAGGTCTAATTTCTTAAGTTTCCTGGGAGAAGGATGAACTTTTCCAAATGATTGGGGGAAAAGGGGGAACATTCTCCAGTATTCTTGCTGATTTGGCATTTTTTTTACAAGGACTGAGCCCAACAGAAGCACTGGAACCAAGGTAGGGTTAATATGGCTTTCTCCTAGTGTGCCAAAATTTACAAGGTGCTGACAGAACTTATAGCCTATCAGCAGCAAAGAAACAACTGAGTTTAGTATCTAGTTAGTAAAGATAATTTGTTAAAATAGAAAGCTACCAGATGGTAGTGCTTCTTCCCCCAAGGGCAGCTGCACCTCATTTGAGCTCCTCTTGGCTTCACGCGGGCCCTACTCCCCAAGCAGCCGCCTTGTGGTGTCCCATGGTCTCCTTTCCCCACCTGCCTTTCTGCTTAAATGAATTTGTCTTCAAAAGTTGAGCTGTTCATGACTAATGTGGAAATATATTTAATATGATCATACATGTATAGCCTATGTCAGATTGCATGCTGTCTTGGGGAGGGGGAAAATTTAGAACCCCAAATCTTATAAAAGCAAATGTTGAAAATTAAAAATAAGTTAATTTTAAAAATAAAAGTTGAGTTGTTTTATGCCCCTTCTCTTGGGCACATAAATTGCTAGTTATGTCTCTGGCCGATGAGTTAAATTGTGTTGATTACATTTGGAGTCTTTTCCAATTATTTGTTCTTTTGTGAATATTCTTCCCCTCCCCCCTCCCCTGTTAACAAAGAGAATGATCTTTCATCCCCTGTTTGACATGTAGATTCTAGAGGGAATAATTCCCAACATCCTGAGCAGGATTCAGACCCTTTGTGAATGCAAGTGGTCTCAAGTCCATGGAGGGACCTAGAAATTAGCTCTTAAAGGTAACACAATATGTTAAGTGACACCAGCCTTGTGTGTACTTTGGGAGAAAAAAATGTCAGCTAGAACAGGGTCACAAGACTTCATCAATTGGATTCTAGTCAACTCAGTGGGAGTTTAGCTGAAGAGCGGAGGGCTATGAAAAGTTTCCCTCTAAACAAGGAATTTGGAATGAATGAAACATTGAAGCTGAGCCTTTTTTTTGTTTTTCAGCTCAGATCATCTTTCTGGACACATAAAAAAATCAGGGAGTCGCCACCTGGTGAAAGCAACCACTTATTCTAACAGTTAATGCCTAATGAATAAGGAAGAAAGAGCAGAAAAAATGTGAGAGGAAGACCACTGCGCTGTCTTAGACCTGCTAATATAGCAGGTGGTGCCAGGCCATTCACTTTATGGGAAAAGGCAGAGAGGAATGAAGACACAGTCAGGTGATCCTTTACTGTCATTACATGAAATCCCCCTCCGCCTTCCCCACTGCCTACATATCTGTGACAGGTTCCAAAGGGAGAGCTAGAGATAAGAAATGCAGTACTTCTTTTTTTGTCTTTTTATGCTTAGTTCCTGGCACATAGTAGATACTTAATAAATGCTCCTTGATTAATTCATTGGCATGAATTAATTAATGCCAGTTGATCAAATTAGATCTTGGTCCCAGCATTTTATTGGCAATTTGCTTACAGATTACCTTTGGAAGGGGAGAAGAACAACTGTAGGGAGGGGGTCATACTTTTTGTGAGGGGGTGGGGGAGTCAATGGGAGAAGTGGAAGAGGGTAGTTTGTTTTGTTTTGTTCTGGACCTACGATTTTATTTTAGGTGCATTTCAGTGTGGAAACTCATTCTACTGACACAGGTCAGTAACTCATCTGTAACATTAGAACAAGAGAGAGAAGCAGATCATAGAGATCATAAATTTAACAATAAGGTCATTTAGTCCAAACCCTTCATTTCACAGATAAGTAAACCAAGACTCAGGTTAAGTGATTTCCGGTTATTATGCCTTCCCTAACTCTGTCTTTTCTAGGCCAATATTAGGGATACCAAGTGGTAGATTACTATAGATATACTATATATAGAAGGAAGGACTTGAACTCAGATCTTTCTGACTTCAAGACCTTCTATCCATCAGGCTATCCTGCCTTTCATGGAGTCATGTATACTGTTGCATAAAACAAACATAAACTCTGTTTCTTATTTGATTTTTGGACTGGCACTGGGATACCAATGATGTGCCGTACTCTGGGTGAAGAAATGCCTTTTACCAATGCAGGTTGACACCTTCTCTGAAACATCTTAGGCTCACAGATTTTAGATCAGGTATAATTGCTTCATCTCACAGATGAGGAAGAGGAGGCTAAGTGATTGTACAAGATCACACAGTCATTACGTTGTAGAGGGTTTGAACCTGGGTCTTCCTGACTTTGAGGAGAGTTTCTATTCAGGAGGCCACATTGACTCTTTCCATGTTAGACAATATGTTTAAAAATTAGTCAATTGCTTTTTCTTTTCAAGAAGAGCAATTCTTTTTCTAGAGGATCAAGTGTGTGCCAATGCCAATAGAAGATGGTAGATGAAGACACTTTCTGACAAGAGTCAGCACGGAGACTGGCAAGAAGGGAAGCCGCCCCTCTGTTAATTAATGGGATGTGTTTGAGAATCGAGTACATCTCGTCTTCTGCGATGCAATGTGACAGTATTTGTTCCACAAAATGTGCCTTGGCTACTTTGCGTGTGTGTATGTGTGCGTGTGTGTGTATGTATGAGTATGTGTGTGTGTGTGTGTGTGTGTGTGTGGCAAAAGTAAGTCTGTCGCTTACTGCCTACATGTTTCAGACTGCTATGCAGAGGGAACAAAATTTTCCCTTCTCCAAGACTTCCAAGTCTGTGAGGCTCGTGTTAGCCAGACTAGTGTGACCCTAAAGTAATGGAGCAATCCGGCTAACTTCTTAGCACGATTAATAGAACAATCTCCTCTGGAGAAGAAAACAAATTAACTCCAAGCACCAAATGTCTCCTGGACCAGGAAAAGCTGTTCAGAAAAAAATGCTTTGGAAAACTCCAGGGAGAAATTCCAGTCTGATTTGCTCAAGATTGTCCCTAAAATGAGTGAATCCAATGGACAGAACTGGCTTGGGAAGGATAAGATGGGCCAGCATCAAATTTGGGAGTGGATATGCCACTAAGCTGGGTCTTGGTGAGGTGCCTATCTGCCAGAGATAAATGGAGACTCCATTGCCAGCACAGATCCTCCTGATCACTGCCTGCCCCTCCTCCCCTCCATCTTGCTTGGACCCAGGACAGCCACAGTCAAAACCTACAAAGCTTAAAGAGCTCTCCCTTCCCTTTCCAAAGAATAGAAGCTGGGATCTCCAAAAGGTGAAGGGACTTACTCATTATCTAAATGGTGCCACAGACAGAGGGATAGAGAGCCCTTGGGGTCAGCAAGATCTGGATTCAAGTTCTGCCTCTAATACATACCAACTGGAGAAGTCACAACCCTTCCATAACCTAGGCAGCTATCTAAATTGCTCAACCACATGCTGAGTTCCCTGCATTGAAGAAATCATAGACATAGTTCAAAAGAAAGATTCCCCACCCCCAACCCAATCCCCAACTTCACCCCTCAGTAGAATGGAAACTACAGGGAATTATTTTTCACTTTGTATTTTGGTCTTTCAAGTGCATTGGCACATTTAGCTTGGATATAGTAGGTGCTTAATAAATACTAGTGGAACTGAATTCAACTCTTACTCTCCTCTCAATAGTATTGTAAATGAGTCACTGATGCCAGAAATTCAAGGGCTAGAAATTATTTAAGCTTAAACACAATCAAATTAAAACGCAAATGCACCAGGAAGAGCAGTATGTATGAAAGTGTTCATAAAGGCCTTCCCTAAAAAAAGGTTGTAAAGGGTAAAGAGACTTGGAGAGATGTAAGGATTGCAGAAACTGGATACAAACTGGAAGTAAAGTCTAGGCAAGGAAGATAAATTTCATCTGTTTTGAAGTTTTGCTCTGGGATAATCTTAGGTGGGCAGCTAGGTCATGCAGTGGATAAGGGTGTTGGCTCTTTTCTACGAGTTCAAATCTGGCCTCATTTACTAGCTGTGTGACACTGGGCAAGTCATTTAACCTTGTTGCCTCAGTTTACTCATCTATAAAATGAGCTGAAGGAAATGGGAAACCACTGCAGTATCTTTGTCAAGAAAAGCCCAAATGGGGATCATCAAGAGCCAGACATGACTCAACGACAACAAACTATCGTGACCCTAAAATAGAGGAGCAATTTGACTGACTGGATCTCATTTTTTGGTTTAATTAGTTGGATTCTAGTTTTTAAAAATGTTTTAATCTATGAAGAAAACAAAGTATTCGAATAGAGATGACAGGAAAGGACAGTCAGTTTCCATTTGTCTCTCATTTATACTATAGTTGGTTTTTTAAAAAAAAATTTTATTGGAAATAATCCCCATTCCCTTTCTCCTCCCACCTAGGCTCTCATGTATGGTCAGTCTAGTTTGGGTACACAGGAACTCTCCTGGTGCCAAGTTTATATGTTTGCATCAACTCTCTCTTCTTCTTAATCAGAATTTCCCAAGATTTGTCATTTTGACTCCCCCTCACTCCATCCTGTCTCCATCATTCCCTCCTTCAGAATTTTGAAGAATGATTTTGATGAATGTATTTGCAGACCCCAAAGCAACAAAATCTCATCTCAATGAAGGGGATGATATAGTCCCTATTCCTAGGTCATCTAGAGGTTGATTTGACAACTCCTCAGTTTCTTTTGATGGACCTTTTCTGTCTGTCTCTATTTCTCTCTCTTTATCTATCTTTGTCTTCAGTTATGATATTTTTCATATCTTTGCAGATAAATCTTAGTTTTATATGTCCCCTGTTGGTCTCTGTGTCACCAACAGTCTAATGCAGATTTTGAAATGGCTGTCTTGTGAACATCTCAAGCTCAACATGTCTGAAACAGAACTTGTAATTTTTTCTCTCAAACCCTCCTTCCCGTCCAAATTTCCCTACTTCTGTCTGAAATAGAGGGGTTGAATGTGGCAGATGACACTCCTGAGTACAATTTGAACCCGATTATAATACAATTTGGAAATAATGAACAAAATTTTAAAAATACAATAAAATATGAACAGTATTACATTTAAAATGAAGGCAACATATATGGCTTAGTGGATGCCATTTTTTTTTTTTGTTTGGCACCACCATCCTCCCCATCACCTAGGCTCACAACTGTGTTATTAGACTCGATTCTTCACTCTCACTCACCTTACACATGCAGACCTATTGGAAAATACAGTTTCTGCCTTATCAGCATCTCTCACGTATACTCCTTTTTCTCCACCCACACAGATACAATTCTGGTATCAATTGTAATCACCCCTCACTTGGACTATTGCTATAAATTTCTCATTGATCTCCCTAATTCAAGTCTCTCTTCACTCTAATCCATTTCCCACTTAGATGCCAGAATGATTTTCTTAAAACATAGGTCTGACCATGTCACACCACTTCCCAACAGCTCTAGTGGCTTCCTATGGCCTCCAAGGTCAAATCAAGCCTATGTTGAGCTTGGACAACTCTTCCTCACCTGGCCCCTTCATACCTTCCCAGTCTTCTCAGGCTATATTCCTCTGTTCATACTTTATGATCCAGTTACACTGATCTCCTGGCTTCTCCTCACATGGTTCCCCCCATCTTCTGTCTCTATGTCTTAGTAAGTCCTGTCCACCATGCTTGGAATATTCTCCCTCCTCATTGCTGCTTCTTGGCTTCTCTGACTTCCTTCCAGACTCAGCTCAGATCCCACCTTGTACAAGGGGCCTTTCTGGTCCCTCCAGAAGAAGGCAGCACCTTCCCCCTTGAGATAACCTTCCATGGACTCTGTATATATCTTGTACATAGCACATTTTGTACAGTTTCTCCTTCCATTAGAATGTAAGCTCCTTGAGGGCAGGAAATGTTTTTGCCTTTCTTTTTACAGCTAGTACATAGGACAGTGCCTGGCCCATAGTAGGTACTTAATAAACTCTTGTTGACTGACTGATAAAAACCCTATTTTAAGCTAGTTTGATACATTGGTCTTCAGTTTGGATAGCTTCAAAGGAAAAGCTTGTGAGACCCACCAAGAAACTCAGTGATATTTTTAGGTCAAGGGATCTAGATTCACAAGTTTCTGGTTAGCTTGATGGCCCAGCAGATAGGGGCAGCTAGGTGACAAAAAGGAGAGAGTGTTGGGCATGGAGTCAGGAGGGGTCATTTTCATGAGTTCAAACCTGGCTTCAGATACTAACTAGCTGTGTGACCTTTGGCAAGTCTCTTAACCCTTTTTGCCTCAATTTTCTTATGTGTTAAATGAACTGGAAAGGGAAATGGAAAACCACTGCAATATCTTTGCCCAGAAAATCCCAAAGAGAGTCAAGAAGAGGTGGACATGACTGGACAACAAGTAGAATGAGAGCTGGAACACTTCCTTACTTATTTCCTTACTAGCTATGTGAAACTGGCCAAGTCTCTTAACCTTTGTTTGCCTCAGTTTCTTCACCTGTAACGTGGGGATAACAACAAACCACCTGTATACCAAGGTTGTTGTGAGGACCAAAGAAGATATATTTGATCATAAACATACAACATGAAGCACTATAGAAATGCTAGCTATTGTTATTGGGCTCATTAAGTCAATTTCTTTTGCCAGTTGACAAAACAAAAATGTAGAGACGATGTGGAAAATGGTAATGAAGCTAGATTTCTAAGGAACACGTTGGAGTCTTAGTACCAAGCAATAGGAGAGGGCACTCCTGATACCACTACACCTGCTCAGTGTATATACGTCCTGGGGTAGATGATTTGTTTTTGGCTCAGTATCTTCTCCTTGAGGCTCCACAGTTCTGACTGCCTGTTTTATCTTAGGATCACAGACTTAGAGCTGGAAGGGATTGCAGACAGCTTCATTTTAAGGCCCAGGGAGGTAAATTAATTTGCTCAAGGTCCCACCATCTGAAAAACTTTCCGGTAGAATCCATTTTGTAAGATCATTGATTTCAGGCTAAAGCATATCTTAGAGGTCATTTCCTCCCATGTTTTCCCCAATGGAGTCCAATCTTCTCATTTTGCATTTGTTCAGAGGTAATAGTTTGTTTAAGGGCTGAATCATCCAGCAAACTCTATGGTATCATCGATACTTAGCTGAAGGGGCTTTAGAAGTCACCTAATCCAATCCCTCCATTTTTCACATGCATCTCAGAGGGAGTAGAGTGAAATACACTCCAGTTGAGTTATCAGACAACTGGTTATTCTACAACAAAATAATCTCCCTACCCAACTAGTCTGTTGCTTTCTAAAAAGACAACTGATGTGAATAGCATTTGAATACATAGATCAAGATATGGATCCTCAGCCGTGCTGATAGGCCAATTTTAGATCTATTTACCAAGATCCCCCAGGCAATTCCTGAGGATTTATTAAGGGAAGCCATGAAAGGAGATTGAAGGAATCAGAAGACCTAGATTTGAGTCTTCACTTCCACCTTTCCTAGCTGTTTGAGCCTGGGTAAATGTTGCCTCATCGCTAAAATGAAGAAACTGAACTAGATTAAGGTCCTTCTAATCCTAAAGGTCCATGATTTTTCATGATAATATCTACAAGTCATAGGTGGGTGGTGATCTGGGTGGGTAGGTGGAGTTCCCACACTGGAAGTTCCTCTGCTGATGAAACCACAAATCCTTAGGGAATCAGAGAGGCGATCTTTAAAATTATCTTTTTTAGGAAAAATACATTCAGTTTATTCTTATATTGGCCCTAAATGTAGATGTTTGTATAATTTGACAATGAAATGGTAAACCAAGACCGCTACAAGAACATTTGAACACTTAGTCCAAACAGCATCATTCTGCTGTTATCATTGACCTATCACTGAACGATTAAGTTCTTACTGGGCATTTTTAGTATTTTCTGATCTGGTAACTGCTATGGAGAAGCCAAATTCTGAGTCAATCTCTGCCAGCCTAATCCCTGAGAAGTCAGATTAAGTGTATAATTGACCCACATAAACCACACATCCTCTCCGATCCCATGTTTTCCAAGTCCTGTTTACTCTGACACAGGACTCAGAAAAAGAACTCTATGAGAGAAAGGATATTTCCTCCCCCTGGGGATTTCATCAGAGTTAGAGATGGCTTTTTAATCACTGATCTCTGAGCTTTCGAGGTTTAAGCAGATGAGCTAACCCTAAGCACATCTGTTTTAATCCTGATCTCCTACTCAGGCTGTCTCTTCAAGAAGTATAAGGAGAAAAAAATAAATTAATTTTTTGTTTAGTCACTGAAATCTTAGGCACATCTCTTGATGAACTGATCTCTAATATCAAATGCATGTTTTTATTTTGGGAAAGATGTTGAATTAAACATCAGCGAAGGGGTGGGGTGGGAAGCCACCTGCATTATTTATGGACATTTGAATTTTGCATCTTTGTTCCATGAATTGGTAATTTTTTTTTTTGCTTTCAAATGGCCTTCCTAGGAAAATGGCAAATAGCTTTATACACAATCCCCCATGATTGTTTTGCATTAGGGGAAAGGTCACCCATTGTTTCCTCAAAGGAAAACAAAACCAGCTACGCTGGTCCTTTGGATCTGATGCTTAAAACTCACATTTTGGAATATAATTTTAAATTGCTATGTTTGCATTTATTAAAATCAGATAATAATCACCATATTTCCCAGCTTTGAAAAACAGATATCAAAAAATAACTCAAAAAAATCATGGACTACTATTTTGTAACAACTAAGATGAGCTCACAATGCTTAGTCTAATCAAAATGCAACAACATACGTGAAGAAACAGAAATGCCTACATGCATATAGCAGAAATATAAAGAAAGTTCTTTGAATATAATTTTTATCTCCTTTAGTGTTATTACTTTTCTTAAAGGTAGGTTGAAAGAACTGTTTGCTATATGGTGGGAGGGAAAACTATTAAAAAGATGATGCCTATGCTTTCACACATACTTTATAACAGTCAATTTTCTCATCTTTGTGATTTCAAATCCAGCCTCAGACACCAACTAACTGTGTGACCCTGGGTAAATCACTTAACCCTGTTTGCCTCAGTTCCTCATTTGTAAAATGAGCTGTTGAAGGAAATGGCAGATTACTTCATTATCTTCGCCAAAAAAACCCCAAATAGGGTTACAAAGTCAGACATGACTAAAAAACAACTGAACGAAAAAAGAAATTGATTTAAAACAATTTCAGTGAGGTTGAGAAAGTTTGCTTGACTCATATACTGCAACAGGTAAAAATCCAACTAATACTATCCTAACAATTTCCCAGAAGTTCCAGCTTCCACTCAAAAAGATAGTAACGGTTCAGGTAGTGGAAGGCATCTGTGGTGTGATGGGGTGGCCAGCTCAGATTCCAAGAGAACTTTGAACATGCTTAGAGGACTTAGCCCAAGTATTCCCACTTCACATTCTAATGTCTGCCTGTTTTTCTCCCAACGACAAAAGCCAAAGGAAGACCAATGCTTAAAGTGAAGATGTGAAAGGAGAGCCATGAAAATGCAGTCAAGAAATGGCCCATAGCCACAAGCATAGCAGTAGTCCTGGAACTAAAATCTTGAGTCACAAGGCAAAACAAAAATGGTGCTTGGACTTGGAGGCAAGAAGTCCTGGGTTTGAATTCTGCTTAGGACACATAATTGCTGGGTGACCCTGGCTAAATCACTTAACCACTCTGAAACTCAGTTTCCTAATATGGAAAAATAGGGATTAGATGAGCACCTACCTTGCTTGGTTGTTGAGCATGTCAAATGAGATAATGCCTTTGCAGACCTTAAAGCTTTACATAAAAGCTAGTTATTATTGGCAAAGGGAACAGATACACAAAATTCAGACACAGAAAATGACACAGAAACTTGCCACCCTCCAAACAAAACATAAAATATTGAAATAGAAATCTTTTTCTTCTCTCCCAAATGCTCATTGTCTATTATTCATTTTTGCCATTTAAAAAAACGAAACAACTTGGAAAAGAAATCTTTAGCACTACTAGTGTCTTCTGAAGTATTTCTGGCAATTGTTTCTCTCTCCACCCTGGAACTCCTGTCCTCAGAAAATCAAGGGCCAATGGTGTTTAATTACTGCCCAACTGAATGCTCTCTATGAGCCCTTTCTACTGGAGCTCAGAGGACACAAGCGGCTCACAGGATTCAAAGACATTGAGCTCTCCTTACAAAGAAATAAACACCATGCTGGAGGAAGACAGAAGCCGCAAATAACCAAACATGTTGGTAATCTGATGTTGTGTAGCTAGATTATAGAAAAACAGTCATTACTGAATGACATTACTCAGTCAGTATGGTAATGAAGTTTTTTGAGAAGATCTGGGTCTTTCAGATGACAAATGTTTTAAATCAATGACAGATTCAGGAACTTTCCTCTCTACTTCCTCCGCTAGGTTGCCTAGCACCAACATTCTATATGTTAAGGGAAGAGGTAATTTGGAAAGGACATACAGGCAAAAGCAATGCATTCCTTTGCATTGACCTAAGCTGCTACAGAGGAAGCTTTGGTTAGTCTCTGAGTAACTTGGTTAAAATTTTTAAAGTCTGGCAGGTGGCCACGACAAGGGAGCATGGGTCTTACTGGGAAAATATTATCCGTGGAAGATCAAAGTGACTTGACTCTGGGGCAGGGGGTGGGGTTAGGTGTAGATAGGTTGGGGGAAATCCATAATGTAACTGAAATTATTTCTCATTGACCAACATCACTCAATAAATATGCAGAAACCTTTATGTATTTAGGAATGGCTGCTCTACAAAGGTACCTTTGTTTTAAAATATGGTTTTGATGACACTTTGCTCTTAGAAACTTGGAAAAGGACAAAGGTTATTTCCTGAGTTAATACCATAATGTCTGAGATTCCCCTCCCCATGCTAATTAGGAAAAAAAAAGTTGGAGGGGGCTGTTTGCAAACATTAGGACAGGCTGGGATGCAGATCAAACCACAAATTCAGTAGTGGATGTTTTCAAGATTGGCTAGCACAAGGGTAAGAGGGCACACACACACACACACACACACACACACACACACACACACTCCTGCACATACGCACACCACGCATGGACCACACCAAACTGTGCTTTGGGAGATACGGATCAAAGAAAAAGGCAGCTTAGGCATTGAAAAGAGCAATCCACAGGCTCCTCAAAAATTTGCCTTTTATGGAATTGGTTCAACAGAGCCGGACAGTCAGGGCATGATTAGAGGCCCTGCTACAGGTGGCATTGGCTGTCCCTTTTTTCAATGCCTACTAGATGGGTGATTCAGTGTGTCAGGCATTCGAGGCTCCATACTCTCAAAAAGGCACGCATGCAGAGGAACGAGGAGGCATTAGGTGTGTTTTACGCATGTATGAGGCATTCTCAGTGGAGGTGGGTCATGCTAGAAGATGTACACAGGAAGATTATTTGATTTTAATTCATGCCACTTGAGATAATGTGATAAAACATTTGACATGAGAGATAAGTTCCATTTTCATCTGGGAGGTCACCAGTGAGAGAATGAAAGAAAGAAGGAGAGTGAGTGAGAGAGAGAGAGAGAGAGAGAGAGAGAGCTAGAGAGAGAAGAGAGAGAGAATGAGAACTCTAAAGAGAATTCTTAAATAAAAGTAATGCAGAAGAGTGGAATATCATGTAGGAAAAGAAAATGATTGGGGGTGGGGGAAAGAGCACATTATGGAAGCCAATGAGCTGGAAGACAAAGCATCAAAAGTCGGAAGCATGGAAATTGGAAAGCTGTGCCAGGCAATGAGATCACCAAGATGAAACAACAACAAGGAATAAAAAAAATCCAATGTAAACTGCTGTACACAATTAAAGAAATCATATAGAAACAAGAATCCCAAAGTAGACCAAAACACTAACACTGCCTTGGCACTAGAGACACAAAACCTTAAAGGGAGAAGCCGACTCTTCATAAAATTGACGAGGACAAGGGGTGCACCACACACAATGGTAGCAAACACAGAGACGGATAAATCGGTTCCCATGCACTCAGGCCAGGTCTACACTGGCAAATGATGTGGAACCCAGAAATCATTCTTGGGATCATTCCAACAATTCTCCACTCCCTCCTCCTTACCCCCCCCCCCCCACCTCAGTGCTCCTGTCCCAACCACTTTGGCCTGAAATAGACAGTAAGGGCCAAAGTAGGGTATGGGACTAGTTATCTACTTTGGCAGTGCAGACATGGCGATTGTCAAAAAAAGAAAGGGGGGAAGGGCTGAAAACGATTAATTCCCAAGACATCCAAGTCAGTGTTCTCTAGAAGTTTTTTTTTTAAATCCAGCGTCTTCCAGTCATGTGCAGCTACTCTTTTTTTTTTTTTTTTTTTAAGATTTAAAATTTTGTCGTTTCTCAGGGAAGCTGCATAGCCACAGCGCAGTCTTTTTGGAAGCTCAGAGGCTGAAGATATTTTTTTCCTTTTTTTTAAACTCCCCAGAAACTTAGTCATTCTCAAGGAGATAACAATACAGCACCTAGGAGCTCATCTGCATGTCACAACTGTCAGGCAGCGAGAGACAAGCAGCAGGGTAGCACAGAGGTATGTAGGCAGTGAATGGCACCCGGACTGGAAGACGGCTCCCTAAAAAATGGGACTGGATTACACTGATGAGAACAGTGACCGAGAGAGATCTCTGCCCGTTCCGAGAAAGCATCCTCACAAGCTCGGTGCGGGAATGTGTCAGCTTAATAAAAAGACACTACTACCCTACGAATCACACAGAAAGGACCAGAGGAGAGAGATTCAGAACAGAGAGACAAGAGACAAGAGCCTGAGTCAGAGGAAAGGGAAAGATTTGGTTGGATTTCATAGCCAATTGCGTGTTGCTTTATTTTTCTCAAAATGTGACTTATCCTCCTGTCTCTTATTTTGTCACATTTTGGAGAGTCTCCTCCTTGGTCTGCAAGGAGGAGAAGGCATTTACTTACATCAAATAACCTTTCTATATACATCTCCTCATTGACCTTATCACGGAGGACATCCTGAGAGTGGCGGACAAAAGTGACGTAGGCATCGGCAACGTCCATCCCAGGCTTCTGCAAAGAAACACAGAAATGTGAAAATGACATCGTCTCCATGTCCTGCACTCTCTTTCCTTCTCCCATCCCCTTCCAGGGAACACCTGCTGTTGACTTCTAGGATCCCTTCTCTGGCCACATTCTGCCATCCATTTTTCAAGGCTGTTTCCCACAGTGCCATTCATGGTATATATTGGAACAGCAGGACAGGGACTGTGGCATTTTAGATCTGGAATGAGCCCTCTTCAATCCTTCCCTGACCAAGGATGCTCTTTATAGCATACCTGACAGGTGGTCAACCAGTTTTGACTAGAAGACCTTTGTTGACAGGAAACCCCCATGTCTCCCAAAATAGCCTGTTCTACTCTGGGATAACTCAGGTCCTTAGGAAGCTTTTCCTGACATCAAGCCTAAACTGGACTCTTTGCAACTTATACCTAACTCCTTCTAGTTCTGCCCTCTGGGTCCAAGCAGAGCAAATCTAATTTACCCTTTTCCTATATGACAACACTTCAAATGCTTAGTATTACAGTTTTAGAGCCAGAAGAGACCTCAGATCTAGTCCAATTACCTAATTTTATAGAGAAGGAAACTCAGATCCAGAAAAGTTGAAAGGCAAAGCTAAGATTTGAACCCAGGTCTTCCGACCCTAATTCCCACATACGCTCTATGACACCAATGAAAGTTAAAATGTTCTCTTGCCTCTGACTTCTCTTCTTCATATAAAACTGCAGCTAAGCAGTGAATTGGGCAGCTAAGCTGGGTCTGGAGTCAGAAAGATTTGAGTTCAAATGTGACTTCAGACACTAGCTGCGGGACCCTGGGGAAGTCACTTAACCCCATTTACCTCAGTTTCCTCATCTATAAACTGAATTGGAGAAGAAATGGCAAGTCACTCCTATATCTTTGACAAGAAATCCCCAAATGGGCTCACCAAGAATCAGACATTAATGAAGAACAAAAGTCAGGAGACTGGGGAGGCAGAGACTCAGACAAGTTATCATTGCCCTCCCTTTTTTCCTCCTGTCTTTAGCATAATCACTCACAGAAACATTTTCACTTGCTGCCCCTGAGCAGTAGTCAGGCTAGGTTTGGGACTGCAAACCCAATTAAAGGAGCTTCAGAGTCCACTGATGTTCCAGGGGTCATCTTTTGTCATTAAAAACTGAACAACATCCTTTCTCTCGATCAAAAATGGTGTGTAAAATACAGATCTCAGCCTTTACAAAAACAACAGCATGCTGAGGAAATAGAAGAGCAGGCCTAAAAAATGGAAAGACCTAGATTCAAATCCTTCCTCTGAGGCATCCTGGCTTTGTATCCATGGTTAAGACTATAAATTGCAGAGAGAGAACCTCAGCTTGTGTTGGTCAAGGAGATTTCTCCTCAGGTGCTCCCAATACTGATAAAATCAGAGGTCTAGTGAAAATAAGAACAATGTTCTTTGTTGTTAAAATCAAGGTCTTCATTTATCCAAGTTTGCTTACATTTCCCACTCGATCAACTTGCCCAGATCCTGCACAGGGCCACTGTCTCTGCCTCTCCATCCATTCTTAGTTTAATAATAATAATAGCAAAGATAATACTGTTTATCATAAATATACCTTTTATATAAATGAGATTTTGCGGAAAGGAGGTGCGGAGAAACTGGGCAACAATTTCTTGTAAGGTGGGGACAGCCCCAGACCAAACCTGGAGATCACCCTGTTTGAGATGCTGCAATCCAAGTTAGCGCCAAAGAAACCCATTAAAATACTGTAATGTGGGTCATTGGAAGAGCCACCACCAAACCTCCTGAAGTCTCCACAGCGGCAGATATATACGTTTGCTAATAACTAATAAGATTAGTTTTCATTACTGTGATTTACCTTAGATCACAAAGTATCATTTCCCTACCAGACGTGACTGTCAGCCACTGCAAATTGAAGTTAGTTAACACTTCTGTGTAATTTCCAGGGTGAAAATGAGGAAGGTTTGGAAACAGTAGGACTGTATTTTTTTCCCTTATACAAAGCAAACAATTATCAAGCAAAGGGCCAATGCTAGGCCCCTGGGTTGCCAGTAACATTTCTTAACACCTGCTGAAACAATGACAAGGTATTAATTTGAAAAACAATGAGGACAAACCAATGGGGCTGTAGTCAAGTGTTACACTTTCAACAATTTTCTGCAGACAGGAATATGCCAGGGCTGTGATGGTCTTATAATTGTTGGAGTTTTATGATATAAAACAATAGCATTTCTGGAAGGAGATGTAAATGATAGCTGTCAGGTCTTCTTGCCACTGAGGCTTGATTAACCAACTCCATTTTCAATAGGAGGTGGGGGCTCATACCCCCTGAGAAGAGATGGGATTTGGGGATCAAATTCCAGGTCTAATGTTTGCTAGCTGGGTGACCCTGAGCCTCAATTTCCCCATCATCTCTAAGGGGAAGTGGGATAATAGATATTGTGGGAACAGTGTTCTATAAACTTTTACCTGCTCTATAAACGGGAGCTGTTACCTTTAAGGAACTTCAAAACTACTTAATGCCTTCTTATTATGGGGGTTCATTTCTAGGTAGCGTTTCTACTGAAACTCAGCATAGAACATCACATAGACCTTGGGAGTCAGGAAGACCTGGATTTCGCTCCTACCTTGAAAACTTAACTAATTGTGTGGAGAAATCATTTCACCTGATTAAGCCTGAGTTTTCTCATTTGTAAAATGAGAGGGTTAGACTTTATGACCTCTAAGATCTCTTTCAGCTTTAAATCTGTGATCTTACAAATCTAGGTTTAATTCCTACCTCTGACAGGTACCAGTTGTATGACCTTGGACAAGTCCCCTTAACTCTCCGTGCCTGTGGTAATTCTTGAAGGGTACAACTCACCCAAGAGTTGGCTGATCTGCCTTGTGGAGGGATTTTTCACATCCATCAGTTCCACATAATAATTCCATGAATCTAGACCCAAACAAATGTTCGTGGCCTCTCTGGTCTTTTTCAAAGAAATGTCATTTATATAGACTGAGGCTCTGGAATGAAATTTTGCAGGAAGTCTCAGATTCATCTACTTTACAAGCAGTCAGCTACACTTTTAAGGCTAACTGTCCTTTCCATGTTTTGGTTTAGAGAGATTTTCTAAACATACCTTTTACCTTGTTGCAAATTTCAGAAGCTTGAACCTACCTATAGCAATTGGCTCCATTAAGTTTGCTGACATTTTTTTCTGTTTCTTACCACAGCAGCACTTCAGTTATCTGGAGGTCATTTATCTGACAACTCCAACTACCTAAATAAGCGCAATGATAAAGAGGTAGGGAAGCTCAGTCGCTACGAGGGAGAGAGGCTGGATTTGTGACTTCGCTGGTACAGACAAAGCCCATGGTAGGAAACTCTCTCTGCCATTGTAGATCTCAATGTCTAATCTTAGCTGCCCAGAGCACAGAAAAATTAAGTGACTTGCCTAAGATCACACAGCCATAAATGTGTCAGCCTTGAACCTGAACTTCTTGGCCACAAGACAGGCTCTATATTCAATACACCCTGTGGCCTCTCATGAATTTTGCAAATAAAGAAAGGTATTTCAGGACAGTCCTCAGGATGTTATTTAGAGCCCATTGACTTATTTTGGAAATAATTCTAATAACGTTGGTCATCAGTTCTTTTAGACACATTAGATTAGAAGCATTTATAAAAATAAACTTTCAGCTGTTAAAGGCAAATAGCCTTATTGCTGTGGGAAGTAATGGTGGAAGAAAAGGAGGAAAATGACAAAGGCATATGCATAAACCAAGAACACAATAAATGCAGAAATCTGGGAACTTTCATTGTAGGGACAAAAAGATCCCACCTCAGTAGTCCTGGAGATGTGGGGATCCCAGCACAATCCAATGGACTGATGTGACTATTCGTAGTGATGGTACTAAGTTATCCAGAAGAGGATAAATTGTGATCAACATGCTCTTTATGAAGGCAGGAAGCAGGATGAATTTTAGAGAGAAATTCACCTTTAAAAACTTATTTTTTTCACTTAAAGGGATAAGTAGTAATAGAAGAAAGACATAATGTAGAGCTGCTTTCCTGAATAATGCTGGGTAATGAGGCCCATCTTGCTGCTATTAGTACTACCCCTACAATCACCACTACTACTACATCTGATCTCTCTAATATCTCTCTCTCTCAATCTCTCTCTTTCTTAGACTCTCTCCCTCTTTCTTTCTCTCCCCACTTCCTCTCTGTTTCCCCCTCCTCCTCTCTTTCATCCATCTCCACTCCCTTAAAGTTAAGGAAATTGAAACCCATAGAAGTAATAGCTGTAGAAATTCACAGACCATCAGAGCTGGCAAAGACCTCAGGGATCTAGTCCTACCCTCTCATTTTACAGATCAGGGTCATAGAGGTAATCCATATGTGAGGTAGAATTTGAACACAGGTCTTCCTAACTCCAGTTCAGGACTCTGTCCATGCACTCAGGCTAGAAATTACAGACCACTGCTCCTTTTTAATATACCACTTTTTGTGGAGGACCATCGTCGTTAGTTCCCTCTTGAAATCTGGGCCCATTTTGCTACCAACAGGAGCCAAAACCTTAACTTCCACTTAAACTCCCGATTCTTTTAAGATCAGGTATGAGGATATTAAGCTCTTTGCAGTAACATAGGAATCTATCCCATCTTTTTAATTTAAGCCAAACTTGACCACGAATGACTTGGAAATTGGTGCTAAAGATGGATGAAACAAACTGATGCTCTTTAACCTAGTAAACATGGCTTAAGATATAACCAGTAGTAGTGGCCAGAATAACAGGAGCAGAGGCTGGTTCATGGCTGCTATTTCCATGTGTTCAGAGGCTCATGAAAAGCCTGGCCTCCCTCCCTTGCATTTCTGGTTTGGGAACTTAGCCATCAAATGTATACAGTGGCATATACCAAAGACTAGAAGATGCTTGGCAAAGGTGAGTTACCTCAACCATGGGATAAGTGTACTTATGGGGCTCCATTCCTTTCATTCACATCTATAATCTGAGAGAGAGAGTTGCTTTGGTAGAAGACAGGCAAGAGATTTCTCTGAGCTTTCTGAGGACAAAGAGGGAACTTTAGCAACCTGATCTATGCTGGAATCTTCAGAGACTCAGAAAGGTGGTCCCGTTTATGGATATCTCTGATTTGAACTGAGGAAAGGTACTAGGTGTGGGCTATTAAGCAGTCTTACTTATGTTAGAATGGCCCATCTAGACTGTTGGGATTGGACAAGGATGTTCAGCTTGGCACTAGGGTTATGCTGTACCAGGCAGCCAGGTGGAATCATGTAGGCAGCCTGGCATTCAAGTTTGGCTCAGCCTGTGTCTTGGCAAGTCAACCCACTTCTCTGAAGTTATCATACCTTTCCCTACTCTCAATTACAGAGATGTTACAAGGCTGATCAAGGTGAAGGACTGTGAGTTCCCTAGATGAAAAGCATTATATAAATTCAGGGTATAATTATAGACTCCACATTCTTTCATTAAACAAACAAAATGTATGCTAATGCTAATTTCAGTCCAATTTCTGATAATTTATTGTCCTTTTAGAAGTGAGCCAATAAACTGT
The DNA here is from genome assembly GCA_023548195.1 of Bettongia penicillata ogilbyi. Lineage (NCBI taxonomy): Eukaryota > Metazoa > Chordata > Mammalia > Diprotodontia > Potoroidae > Bettongia > Bettongia penicillata. Next base: position 1,991,088 of record JAJHZJ010000062.1, on the reverse strand, counting down.
AACACACTTTCAGGGGAAATGAATTTAAATGTTAATATAAATCCCCTTGGAAACTGACATATCTTAACTAATAAGTATTTGAACAACGAAGACACTTAACCACGTTCAGGGCCGGAAACATTCAGTACAAGACCCTTGGTAACTGTTGAGATAAGCTCTCCAAATTTAATATTTTGCAACAGACCTCCATCTCTTTTATTCTAAATGGAAGCACAATCATTTTCTTATCTCCTCTCATACAATATATTTAAATCGCTTCATTTTTAGTTTGCTAATCTGCAGGGCAAGGTTTATCTGTGAATGTATCCTGGTTTATCACAGGTAATCCCATACTCCAGCATTCATATGTTGTACTTAACCTCAATTTAAATGTAAATTTTGGGCAACTTTAAGTGAGCTTTAAGGGCTCTCTTCATTAATGAGGCCTCCTCTAATTATAAGGGGTTTTGCAAGATTGTCTTAAAACAATTGCAGAACATACCAAAAAATGAACAAGTTCAGACTCTATTTGTTTTCATCAAAATACTGTCTCCCTTATACAAATTTCTAGCTCACAGTAAAATTCCCCAAGGGATGTAAGCAAGAGGGGTTGAGTAAGATGATATTAGAATGAAATTTACCAGAAAAACCAAATATAAATGAAATGAAATTGAATTGTACTTTAGTCTTGTACTGTGAGGCTGCTTTTGTTTCTGCTTCAAGCTCTTCTGGCTGAAAGAAATCATCATCACCAATTTCCCATGTGGGGAAAAAAAATTACTCAGAAACGTTCTGGGCTTCCTTCTCTCTAATGACTAAAAATTCAGCACCAAATCATTAAGAACAGCACCATTCCGATTGTGAAGACAGCAACAAACATTTTGAGTGATACTCACAGGGACGTCCACATACTTGGAAGCTGCCTTCACCTTAGGAGGAAAGAAGAGATGGGGCGTGAGACTTGTTTTTATATTGAACCATTCGCAGCTCAGTGCAATAACACAATGAGAGTTAAAACAATATGCTGTATCGCAGTGCTGACCAGGAAAACAAACAAAAAAAACGTACTAAAAATAATCTGTTTGCCATTTGGAGCTGGAGCTTTTAACTCTGTTGAGATGGGGAGAAGGAGAGGGGGGGAGGGAGGAAAAGGGGAAGAGAGAGAGAGAGAGAGAGAGAGAGAGAGAGAGAGAGACAGAGAGACAGAGAGACAGAGAGACAGAGAGACAGAGAGACAGACACAGAGGGATAGAGAGGGGGACAGAAAGAGAGAAACAGAAAAAAAGAGAAAGAGAAAAAAGTGAGGACAAAATCAGTTCTATTGACTCCCTGTCCTTAATAACAGCAGATGCTACTGTAGGAGTCCTGAATTTTTCCTCCTTGTGAAAGCAGGAGAAGAGATTGTGATAGAACAGAAATGGATTCTTCAGAGGGCACAGGGATACATATGACTGGGGCCATTTGCTTATTTGCTTCTCTTTGTCTTTCCCTCTCTCCCTCTTTGGAGAGATCTCAGTTTGACAAAGAGAAGCCAACCTGACCTAAGGCTGTCCTTGAGTCTTCCATGGATTATATTTTTAGATGTTTAAATGTTCGGTGAAATTACGCTGAAGGGGAGATGGAAGTGGCAAGGACCAGAAAGGAGTCTTTTGTTTTATTTAAAAATAAAAGAAAAAAAAAAACCACTAGGAAGCAAATCCCAGGTCTAAGCAATCAGTCAACAAGCAATTACAAGAGTCTGCTAATAAGTTCTGAGTAGGGCAGTTTCATGTGCAGTCATCTTTTATTATATGTTCTGGAAATGCTTGCTTTGTTCCATAAATTCAAAATAAAGCCAAGCATCTAGGGTGAATTAAAAAAACTGATAATGAGTATTTCATTTCTAAAATTAGGGTCAAATAGGTCTGAGCAGTCTGACCTTTGAATTGCATGTCTAGTTAGATGGCACGTGGATATGAGAGTTCTCGAGAAACAACAATTACAAGAGGTAGCGTTTCTACAGTACTTCTACAAATATGACATCATTTGGTCCTCACAACAACTCTGGGAAGTAGTGCTATTATCCCCATTTTACAGATGAGGAAATGGAGGCAGACAGAAGTTAAGTGACTTGCCTAGGGTTATACAGCTGACTCCGAGTTCAACACTTCATCCGCAGCACCATCTAACCAAACCCTTTTAGAATATGGTACATCTGATATGTATTACCTGTATGAGCAGGGCAGGGCAACTTATCTCTCAGTGGCCATGGCAATTTCTATGACTGCATATTGCTGCTGTATTGGCAGAACTGAACTGGTGGAAAGCATTTCCATAAAAATTCTCTCTCTCTCTCTCTCTCTCTCTCTCTCTCTCTCTCTCTCTCTCTCTCTCTCTCTCTCTCCTACCTCCCTCTCTCTCTCTCTTTGTCTCTCCCTCCCTCCCTCTCTCTTTCACACACATATGTATATGTTTCCTATTTTGAAAGAATCACAAGTCCATTCCCACCCTCCTTTCTGTCGAGTAGACACAAATAATATATAATCAGTTAATAAGCATATATTAAGCACCTATCATGCCAGGTATTGATGATTCCGACAAAAGTGAAATCAATCTTTCCCTTTGGGGAACTTATAATCTAGACAGATGAGCTAGCATGTGAGTATATAAAAAATGAGATAGTAGGGAGGGGGCAGTTGGTAGCAACTGGGAGGGAGATAGCAGGGAATAAGAAAAGGCTTCACACAGGCTCTGGTTCTTGAGTTGAGACTAAAAGGAAACATATAAAACACCATCTCTTCCCTAATGATGCTGACAGTGTAATAGGGTGCTGATAATGACCCAAAATAAGTAAACTATTCATGCACACAGATGAAAAAATAATACAAGATTGGAGCATAAGGGAGTGCACACCAAGGGTTACCTGAAGTCTGAGTAGAGAAGGTTGTTCCTGATTAGGGGCATCAGGGAAGGCCCCCTGAAAAAGACTGAACTTGAGTATTAGAGACTGGAAAGAATTTCAGCAGGCTGAGATATTGATGGTGGTGGGGTAGAGGAACGTCATGGAGGGAAGGACATTCTGCATAAAGGTGTAGGGGTAGGTTACTAAGATGCTCCTCTAAGGGGCAGAGGGTGGTTCAGTTTGAGAAGCACACAGGTGGAAGGAAGTAATGAGATCAGACTAGAAAGGGTCTTGATTGTGGAGGGCCTCAAATGCAAAGCTGAGGGAAAGAAGCAGAAGTGAGTAGAGAAGAGATGTCGGCAGTCTTTTTCTTCCATGTCTCCTTTGCTCTGAAGATGCTGATTTATAGCAGTTGGTAGTTTTGTGGCTACTGAAATGATCAACCTTTAAACACGCCTACTCTTCCTTCCCAGCTCACATTCCGTTCCACTCAAGAAAGGAGCCAAATTCTTAACCCTCTCCTGGCAGCTGGGACAGCCTGATGGACCTCATGGCTAAGGTCCAGCCACTACTGTTATCTATGAACAATCACATTCATATTTCAATTCCCAACCTAATGGTCTCATTACTCATCCGGTAGCTTTATTTTCTTTACATCAAGAAGATAAATGGATTTCTATTTTTCAGACCTTCTTCAATTGGATCATATTTTTAGTGGTGAAAGGTATCTTGGAAGGTACTAGTACAATTTCTTCATTTTATAGTTAATTGGATCAAGGATTTAGAGCCAGAAGAGAATTGAGGGGCTATATAGTCGAACTTCCTCATTTTATGAATGGGGAAACTGATTAAAGTCACTCAGGTAGTAAGAGGTAGGGTTAGGATTCAGATCCAGCTCCATTCAAACCTTCCTGCATCAGTCAGAACTCTAGTGGCAAGAAGAAGGGAAAGGATAGTGCCCTAACTCTCTGCTCTGGTCAGATCACACCTAGAGGACTGAGACTCTTGCAAAGACCACCTTTTAAGAGTAACAGTGAAAAACTAGAGACTTCACAAAACAGGACCAGGATGCTAAAGGATCTAGAGAACAAGTCACCTGGGGAACTGTTAAAGAAACTGGGGTGATTACCTTGAGATGAGAAGGCTAAAGGGGGACAAGCTACAGGGTAAGGGAAAGGAACATGATGTTCCTTTCAAATGACTGAGAGGCAGACAGTCATACAGTAGAAAAATTTTGTTTGTCCTGTGTAGCACCGGAGGGCAGGATAATGACTAACTGGAGAAGGTCCCAATGGGCCAGATTTCAGCCCACGATAAGGAAAAACCTTGAAGTAGACCTGTACGTACTAGACCCCACAAAGTAACATTGTTCTCCAACCCTGGGAATGCTCACCCAGAGCCTGGATGTCCATCTGTCAAGGAGGTTGTAGCCAAGATCCATGTACTGTGTGCAAATTTCACCAAAGGACCTCGGAGGTCTTATTCATCTCCAGGACTTTTTGACATTCTCTCAGGAAACTGTAAACTCTTTGAAGGTGAAGCCTCTTTCCTTTCTGTCTCTCAGTAAGTACATCTATTGACTTTTCTTCCCAGGGATCATTGCATTTACACAGTATTTAATTCAGCTCAATTCAATTTAGTAAGGCTTTACTAAATGCCAGTTAGATACTGGGCACTGAGCTAGGCAATGAGGATACAAAGACAAAAGTGAAAATGGTATCTGTCCTCAAGGACCTTACAGTGTAGTTGGAGGAGACTGTATATGTATGTATGTGTGTATAAGTATGTATAAATGTATATATGTGCATATGTACATACATATAGCTATATATCTGTGTATAATACATTATATATAAAATTACATATGTAAATTATATCTAAAATATATGTTGCTTTGTCTAAGTAGATTGTATGTAAGTATATATATATAAATGAAACACATAATTTTTATATATCTATAATCTATACATACATATATTATTAGATATCCATATCCTCATCATATGCATACACAAACTATATGTATATGCACATATATTTATATATGTATACACACAAGTATGCGTTTATGTACGTATCTATATACAATGTATATAAGCTAGAAATCAGTTTGTTCATCAGTAAGACAGTAGACTCATATGATACATGACTACCAATAGAATGTAGACTCTGGAAGAGGGATGATTTCATTTCTGTCTTTGTATCCCTAGTAACTAATGAATGAATGAACTAAAAAGTGTTTATTAGATACCTATGTTGTGCCAAAGACTGTGCTGAGCACTAGGGATGCAAACAGAAGTGAGACAGCCCCAGCTTTCAAGGACGTCCCACCCTGAGGGAAGCAATTCAGGAAAGAAGGTCCAGCTCCAGGGCAGGTGGAAAGTTCCAAGACTGTCAGGTATATGGTAATATGGCGGATGGTGATGCCCAGAGAATCTTGGGTTACTTACTTAGGGATTTAAGATGATAGTGCGGGGCAAAGGGACAGGACAGGAGGTAAAGCCCAGAGGATTTTAGGTGGCCAGAGGGCAAGGCCAGGTGGGTCTGTTTCTCATTGGAAGCAAAGGAGCTGTTAACTTCCATAACATCCAAGCCCCATAAATAGTGAAGCAGCCGGGGTGAAGGATGAAGGCAAGAGAGGAAGATGACTCCCAATGGCGGTAGTTCTTCCAGCCATCTGCCTGTCCTGAATGGATCCTGGAGCAGCCAAAGACTGGAGAAGGGGATGAGGGTGGAAATAAGGGGGTAGGCACATAACACGTTTCTTTTTGGATATTGCAACATTCTTCTCATCTCCAATATCTTCACCCCCAACATACTCTTCATATAACATTACCAGAATAATCTGCATAAATCCAGTCATATCACTCCTTTGCTCAAAAATGATCAGCATCTACCAATTGCCTCAGATACTTATTAACCACAGGACCCTGGGCAAGTCACTTAACCCTGTCTGCCTCAGTTTCTTCACCTGTAAAATGAGCTGGAGAAGTAAATGTCAAACTATCCATCATCTTTACCAAGAGAACCCCAAATGGATTCATGAAGATTTGAATGTGACTGAAATGACCGAACAACCACCTATTGCCTGATAAACAAAGTTCAAGCTTTTAGTTGGCATTTAAGGCCATTCACAACTGAAACCTCTCTTCTTTAACAATCTCATCATACTACTCTCCTTCATATACACATGCCCCAGGCAAATTGCACCCAGAATAACTCACATTTATTTAGTACTTTGAGGTTTTCAATGTACTTTCCTCATACAACATAGATTAGAATAAATATTACCATTTCACAGATGAGGAAACAGACTCTGAGAGATTAAATGTCAAGATGGCAGGAAGTCTCCTCAGTAATGTACTAGGAAATCTGTTTGGTTGTGTGCTGTTTAAAATTTTTTTATTAATTATTTAAATATGGCAAAGATGTCATGCTCACCCATTTTGCAGATAACACAAAGCTGGAGGAAATTTATGATGAAGCTACAAGATGACAAAGTCAGAATGTCCAAAGACTTTTGACAAGACTAGAGCATTCTGCTAAATCTAATAAAATGAAAATTCAATAGGGATACAAGTTGTCTTACCATTAAATTTATAAAACAAATTTCACAAGTACAATATGGGCAAGGCACAGTTGTACAGCAGTTCGGAAAAGATCAGGGGTTTTAGTACATGGCAAACTCAATAGGTCAGCAAAATAATATGGTGATGATAAAAGCTAATGATGGGCTACACCAAGTGAGTATAGTTTTCAGGAATGGGTAGGCTATACTCATGCTCTGATTAGACCTTCTCTGGAGTCTTGTCATAATTTAAGAATTTAAGGATATCGATATATCATTCAGAAGGACCATGAGTCCATGTCAGCTTAGAGAAGAGAAAACTCATGGAGTAAATGATAGCTGTCTTCAAGTATTTGCTGGGCAGCCATGTGGAAGACAGATTATCCTTAATTTGGAATAAAATACATACAATTTAAATAAATAATCATTTTCTACCAAAAAAAGAAAAAAGGAATAAAAGATTATACATATTTCACTTGGCCCTCGAGGGTAGACCCAAGAACATTGGGGAAGTTACAAAGAGATCAACTGATGTCAAGAAAATCTTTCTAATGACTAGAGGCATCCCTTCCAGTGGCCTTACATTTAAAACCCTTCATATCCTGACTTGGGACTACTCTACTATTATTATATACATGACTCTCCTATATTCATTCTGTGGTCTAGCCAAACTTATTTGACTATTTCTCACACTGGACACTCCATCTCCAGTCTCCATGTCTTTGCATTATCTATTTAGTACGTCTGGAATGCAATTATTTCTCTTTCCTACCTCTTAAGACTCCTACTTTTTTTCAAAGCTCTAATAAGCAACTCAGACCAATACTTATATGCAGCAAGGCATGATGAGTAGAGGCTGGTCCTAAAACCAGGATGACATGAGTTCAAGTCACATCTCTGATACATACTCAATTGTTGAATTCCTCAATGCTCTGGTTAACTCTCCAAGGCGATAGGCTGAAGAGATTTTAACCTTCTTTGATAGAGGGAGTTTTCTCAAATGGGAATCCCTTGTACCAATGAAATTAGCTGTAATCCCTATACCTATTCACACTTGTATATCTAGATACATACACACACACACACACACACACACACACACACATTTTCTCTCTCTACAGATGAAAAGCTGCTAGAAGGGAAGGGATATTTTACTTGTGTCTTTATATCTTCAGCAGTTAGAAAAGTGATTGCCACATAGTAAGCACTTAGTAAGTCACGTTAACAAGCATTTAAGCACCTACTATATGCAGGCACTGTGCTAAAACATTGGAGAAAGCCAAGACAGTCTCTACTCTCAAGGTCTAATCAATAAGTGCCAGTTGATTAATAATTGGATTTGATTGAATTGAATTCTTTGCCTGTGTCTAAGTCACAATTAGATCACTCTGAATGAATTTACTGATCAGCTCAGTCAAAGGGCAATTCCATTCAGGTAGAAAAACCAACCAGTCATATCCATTAATTGACTGAATCAACCTTTACTTCCTTACTCCAAAGAGCTACAGCCTAGAGTGGCTTCTGCAGCCTCCTATGCTGCTGAGGGAGAGCTGAGCAATTGCTGGCTAATTTAATCAGTTGCAGAATGGCCCAGCTCATTACTTCGGCTCTCCACCTGACTTCGCTTGTGTAGACACACACTTAATGGCCTTTAGATGGAGTTATTAAATTATTTTCAGGTGCCTAATACAACCTTTTCATCAGATGTCTTCGACGCCAGGTTTGGCAGAATGTGGGCGATTGAGGGCTTTCCTTCTGCCCAGTTCTAATAAGAAAAACCAGGCCAATCATTATGTAACTTTGATAGGAAGCCTGGCAGGGGTTTAAACCACTTCTCCCCATTCATTAGGGGGAAAAAGCAACCCAGGTGCAGCCCAGAAAGACTGCAGGCCTTGATACTATAAAATCAATGCACACTTAAAAAGTGGATTAGGCTCTTTTACAACAAAACCCAGGAAAATGAAGCTGCAGGACTTTCTTTTATTTTTAAAGCATTAAACAACTATATTTGTGTATTAGTGATGGACTCAGCTCTCCAATCTTCCTACCATCTTAATGAAGTTTTGATTATACTTTTTTTATATTATCTCATTTTCTGGCTTTTCTGTATACATTGCTTCTGGATCTGAGTTTGAATCCTGACCCAGAGGCTTACTGACTATATGCCGCCTGAGGAAGTCAGTGACTTTCTCTGAACCTCAGTTTCCTCATCTGTAAAATGAAGATGATAGCAATGGCGCCTACTTTGCTGGGTAGTCATGATGATTAAATTGTTAACACACATTTGGGTGACAATATTCATGTCAATAGCTCTAATAAGCCCTTTGTTTTACAAAGGAAAAAACAACCCATTAGGTTTCTGGTTAGTGGTAGAACTGGGTTCAAGTGCCAGGTTTCCTAACTCCTAGTCCAGTTCCTTGTCCATTGTAGCACTGGGAGTGGCCTCAGAAGCCATCTGTTCCAACTCCATCATTTTTGAAAGATGAGGAAGCCAATGATCAGGGATATTGTGACATGCACAAAGTCACACATGTAGTATGTGCCAGAGGTAGGTACCAGCTAGGTGGCACAGTGGATGGAATGCTGGAGTTAGGTAGACTTATCTTCCTGAGTTCAAATCTGGCCTCAGATACTTACTAGCTGTGTGACTCTGGGCAAGTCACTTAACCCTGTTTCCTCATCTGTAAAATGAGATGGAGAAGGAAATTCTGGAGCAAACCACTCCAGTATCTGCTGAGAAAACCCCAGTGGGGTCAGGTCACTAACCAGATACCTGATATGACTGAAAAAATGACTGAAATGCAAAGAGTCATTATTCTAGTGTTTTGCAAAGAGGAAGTGTACATTCTTCCCTAGTTCCTATCCCCTACTGCTGTACCCTTTTCCCTCCCTCTACCTAACTGAGCCAAGACCATATAGGTGCAGCTTTCTGGAATGAGGAGAACTTCAGAATGAAAGAGTTTAGGAGTATTCAGAAGATCTGGTTTCTGGTCCTAACTCTGCCACTACTAACCTGTAAGAACTAGGGTAGAGTCAGTTAATCTCTTTAAGTCTCATTTTAGTTGTTTGTGGTTGCCTCAGTTTAGTCATCTGCAAAATGGGGCAGTTGGACAGGATCCCTAAAGTTTCTTTCAACTCTAATGTGCAATGATGAATAGAGCTAAGTAGCTGAGTTTCTTTGCCCCTTAAACAGAACCTCATTCCAATCTCTCTGTCTCTCCATCTCCCTCTCTCTCTCCCTCTGTCTCTCTGTCTCTGTTTCTGTCTCTGTCTCTGTCTCTCTCACACACAGCCACAGTCACCCATTTTTAATCCACTGCCAATGCAGATCAGTATCTGTTTGGCAAATTATAGGATTAGAGTTAGTCTGCAGAAGTTAAAATTGCTCTTCCCTAGGTCATACAGTCAATATGTATCAGAAGCAAGCTCTGAACCCAGGACAAAGATAAGTCACACAGGACAGCCACGCAAGGATGGGTTGCAATCCAGATTGTTGATCTAGGAGTAACTGCATTGATGAGATTGAGATTTATGGAAATCCTAGAATACTAGAGGCTAGTATGAGAGTTTTAAATTTGTTTTTAACATTTTTATTTAAAGTTTTGAGTTCCAAATTCTATCCCTTCTTCCCCCACCCCCGTTCCTGAGATGGTAAGCAATCAGATATAGGTTATACATGGGCAATTATGTAAAACATTTCCATATTAGTCATTTTGTACAAGAAGACTTGAATAAAAGCAAAAAAAAGAAAAGAAAGTGAAAATAGCATGCTTGAGTCTGTATTTAATCAATATCAGTTCTTTCTCTGGAGGTGGAAAGTATGCTCCATCATTAGTCCTTTGGGATTGTCTTGGATCAGTGTATTGCTGAGAATAGCTAAGTCATTCACAGTTCTTCATTGAACAATATTGCTGTTACTGTGTACAATGTCCTCCTGGTTCTGCTCACGTCACTATGCATCAGCTTATGTAAGTCTTTCCAGGTTTTTCTGAAGTCATCCTGCTTGTCATTTCTTATAGCACAATAATATTCTACCACAATCGTATTTCACAACATGTTTAGCCATTCCCCAGTTGATTGGCATCCCTTTGGTTTTTAATTCCTAGCCACCACAAAAAGAGCTGCTAGAAATATTTTTGTAAAGATAGGTGATTTAAAAAATAACATCTGCAAAGCTGAAGACATGGTACAGGACAAGAGAGTTAACTTTTGACTGTTCATCAGAAGGAAACAGAAGTCTAGGTACTGGAAGACAACAGCTATAACTCAAAGTCATCTATATTCGGTTTTGGAGTCAAATCAGAGGAAGGCATCCAAACGCTCACCTCCTCTGGGCTGGTTTTCAGTTCATTTCCCCTGCTGGCAGACTGGGATCTGACTGGGTGGAGGAAGCCAATCTGGTTTCCAATCCCACAACTCCACTGGAATTGTTCTCTCTGAGGTTCCCAAGGATCTTTAACTACTGGACCCAGTGGCCTTTTCTCAACCCTCATTCTTTTTGTACTTTCTGTTATCCACTCTCTTCCCTAAGATACTCTCTCTTCCTTAGCTAGTCTCCTCTTGCTTTCCTGGCTTTTCTCAGTCCTCTTTGCTCATTCCTCCCATTTATTTCCTACCTGCTGAGCATGGGTGTCCCACCTCCCACCCAATGGTTTTAACCCAGGCCTTCCAATCTTCTCTCCTTTCATGATTTTACTAACTCCCATAGGTTATCATTCCTCTGTGCCTGGATCCCTTTACCCAATTTTCATCTCTCTTCTGAGCTTCAGTCCTATGATGTCACCTGCCTCCTAGACATCTCTACTTGGATGTTTCATATGCACCTCAAACTTAACATGTCCATTGTTTTTAACATTTTTATTTAAAGTTTTGAGTTCCAAATTCTATTCCTTCTTCCCCCACCCCCGTTCCTGAGATGGTAAGCAATCAGATATAGGTTATACATGGGCAATTACGTAAAACCATTTCCATATTAGTCATTTTGTACAAGGAGACTTGAATAAAAGCAAAAAAAGGAAAGAACTCACTATCTTCCTCTCTAAACCCCCCCCTCCTTCAAGCATCTTATTTCTGTTGAGGGTACCCAGATTCAGAACACCTGAGTCATTCCCAATTCTTCACTTGCTCTCACTTTCCAAATTCAATCATTGGCCAAGTCCTGTCAATTCTACCTTCACAATATCTCTTATATCTAGCCCTATTTAAATGACTATTCCCCTGGTTCATTCCCCTGTCTCTCAGCCTCTTTATTGCTTTTGCTGCTTTGAGTCTCTCCCTCTTCCTACTCTATTTTCCACACAGAGGCTGCATTAGTATTTCTAAGGAACAAATCTGATGACCTCACTCCCTCACTCAAGAATTTTCTGTAGCTCCTTATTACCTCTAGGATAAAACACAAGTTCTTCAGTCTGGCATCAACATCCTCTATATCTGGATTCCACTTACCTTTCCATTCATAATCAATACTCCCCTTCAGAAACTCTCCTTACACCCAAACTGATCTATGAACTCTTCCCAAACTTGACACCCTATATATTTCTTACCTCCATTTTTTGCACAGATTGTTTGTCGCCTGTGCTTGAAATTTACTCCCTGCTCATCCCTGCTTCTTAACATCTTTGGCTTCATTCCTTATTCTCAGGAATAAGATGCTTTTCTTGATTCTACCTTCCCCACTCCCCAACAGACTGTAAACTCCTTTGAGAATTGAGAATATTTTTATCTGTCTTTGAATTCTCAGGCTCTTCTCCAGTTCCTTGCACAAAGTAGATATTTAATAAATAGTCATTGAATTGGATTGTTTAGTCAACTTTGGAGAGACCATTGATTGGGTGATAATCACTATGCAGCCTGGAAAAGGTGACTTTAGAGTCACAGAATATCAAAGCTGGAAGGAACCTTAGAATGTGGAATGTCAAAGAGAAGACTTAGACCATTACAGTGGAAGAGGACCCTGGAGAGCATCTATTCCAATACCTTCATTTTTACAGATAAGGAAACTGGAGCCCAAAGACATTATGTGACTTGCTCATGGTCACATGGGTAGTAATCATCAAAGACTGGATTTGAACTCAGATCTTCTGACTCAAGAGTCAGTTCTATTTTCATTATATCACACTGATTCCTTATGCCCTGTGCTATGTCTCTTCCATGATTTTGTTCAGACCATTCCTTTTGTCCATATGGTTCTCCTTCTCTTCTTTACATACTGAATTCTTGCTTAACCTTCTTTGATTATTTCTTTGGGCAACAACTTCACATGGTCGGGGGGAATGAAAAGGAAGTAGTATTAAGTTCCTGCTATGTGCCAGGTACTGTACTAAGTAAGCCTTACAAATATGATCTCATTCACACAGTAATGATGATGATGATGATAAATGACATATATAGTGCTTTATGTGACTATATTAAGAGTTTTCAAATATTAGCTCATAGACAAAGCCCTATATCTCCCAACTCTGAGGAGATCACAGTTTTATAGGAAGTTAATAAACAAATACTACACTACATAAAATTACTCAGGATCATAGGATTATAGTTTTACAACAAGAAGATACTCCAAAGACTATCCATACCATCCTTTTTTACAGATGAAGCACCCCCTTTTCTTGCCGTTCTCCACTACGGTCCTATCTCAGACTAAACTTCTCTAGAGTTCATAGAATTTGTGTGAAATAGAAGAGAAGACAGGAATCTCCATAGGCCACCAACAAATTAAGAGTAAAGTAATGAATGGTTTTTATGATGACAAAAGCTGGACAATGCTTGGTAAGCTTGCAAATCTGAACTCTTAATATGAAATGTGAGGAAAAACAACAAGTACCTTTGAGGAAAGAAAAAAGTAAGAGACAGGGTTAAACAAGGACCACACACATGAGTATGACAAGAGTGAAGGTGAAACCGTGTGGATACATAAATAAATGGGATAGGCAATGAGATGGAGAAGATAGATAAATAAAAACTATCAGCCCACAGGCTGTGGTATAGCACATGGGGCACAAAGAGAAAGAGAAGAAGACAGGAAGGGAGAGAGAAGATGGTATCATTGAACATAAAGGCATACACATATTGCACTGAGACAAACCCAGTCCTGGTGCCAGGTAAATGGAAAGGGTAGAAATTTGTCCCTGTTGGATGGTAAGGTCCTGGAGGTCAGGCACTATCATTTGTCTCTTTTTATATCCTCATGGCTTAGCACAGTGCTGGACACATTGGAAGTGCTTAATAAGTGTTTATTGACTGTGATTGACTAGAAGGGAGGGCCTGGTGACATAAAAAGGCCAGAGTTGAAACTGTGTCTGAGTTAAATGCTCTTGGAAGAAGGACTTGGTGGTCAGAAAATGGTGCCAAGTTGGGAAGACTGATGGACAGCTATATAGGAAACAGTCTAATGGCAGATGTTTTGCCAGGAGAGAGAGGGAGAGTAGCCTTGCACTTGCTAGAGTTGGGGCTGTAGGGATGGGTCCCTTGGATGGGTGGGATCATAGACACTGTGGCACAGGAAAATGCCCTCTAGGAGGACAGCATCCTGCCTCAAAGCCCTGTTCACATTGGTCTAGTTACAGATACAGAGTGGGAGGTTCGAGACCTTTCTCCTATTGGTTTATTTCCTATGGAGACAAGGAGTCCTAAGTGGTGGTATAGTGGGAAAAGTGCTGGCTTTATAATAAGAAGAACAAGGTCCTGCTGCTGTTGCCTATCTTTGTGACCTTGGACAAGCCCCTTAACCTTAAAGAACCTCAGTTTCTTAATCTATACAAATGAGGGGTTTGATCAGATGACTTCTAAGGTCCCTTTTAGCTCTAAAATTGATACAGGGGCAGCATGGTTCAGGGGGAAGAGCCCTGACTCTACAGAGAATAAAAGGATGTGGGTCCTTTTGTAGAAGATTTTTAAAGTCTTTTTAAAAAATATATCAATGAACAAGCATTTGTTTTATTTTCTCACCCTATTTAAAGGAAGAAAAGGAAAAAAAAACAAATGCTTACAACAAATATGCAGACTCCAGCAAAATAAATTCCCATATTGTTCACGTCTAAAAATATATAGAAGTCATGGGTTGAAGTCCTATGTGACAATGAGCAAGTTACTTCATCTCGGTTTCCTCATCTGTAAAATGAAGGTGTTATGCTATATATCCTCTGAGATCCCTTTCAGCTCTTTCTTCATGAACCCATAAGCCTAAATCAGTACCTTGCACAATTTTTGTGGCATTTAAATTATGTGCAAGAGAACAGAGAGGGACTTCGCACACTAAATTTAATTGTGAATGGCCCTTTGACCTTTGACACACATACATGGGCTCATGGTGAATGGTCATTTCATGTGGATGAGATATCGCAATGGCTGGCCGCTTGATGAGAGGATCAGAAGTATATAATGAGGATTTGGGGGGTCAAGAAAAGGGGTTGGGTTTGGAAGACCTGGGTTCAACCTGCTCTGCTATGTACTCCTTGTGTGATCATGGTCCACTCACCATGCCTCTGTATCCTCATCTAGAAAATGAGAGGGTCGTACTCAACGTTCCCGAAAGTCTCCACCACCTTTCAGTCTATGATTCTAAGCCTTGGTGAGTTTGTGCTTTAAGCCTCAGGAGGTTTTTCCAATGAGAGGAAAAGTAAACATTTATGTTTACAAAGTGACAAGAAATTTAGAAAGTGTTTTACAGATACATGTGTTATTTTCCTCATTTTATAGAAGAGGAACTAGATTCAGAGGAATTAAGTGACCATGACAGAGGATAGAAACTCAAAGAGGCTATTAGAACCTCAGTCCTCTCTTATGGGGTGGTATCTTCTATTGTATTATCTATCTGTATCCATCTACCATACATACATATATGTATGTATTTATCATATTTTCCACCCCACTATGTGTATAATGGAAAGGAAAATAGGATTTCCTAAGAACTCTCTCTACATATGCATATATTTTAATAGATGATAGAACAGAAGATGCCCAAAATATTTTTTAACTTTGATTTTTTTCCAGGTGCCAAGCTTTTATTTTCTCTCCTTCCTACCTCCCATTATTTTCTCACAACCCTAGGAGGTAGGAATTCCAGGCATTGATTCCTCTTCCCCAGGATCCCACTCCCCCACTCATATTATAGACAAGGTAACCAAAACTTAGATAGTTGAATGATTTGTTAATAGCTGTCATAGTTGGAATTTGAATCCAGATTTGTTCCCTTGACCTTATATTTCACTATGCTACATTGTAGTAGACTTAGCTCCTAATTTCTGAGAGGTCAAAGTTGCTTCTTTCTTTGGGGCTTCCCATCTAGTGCCTTTCATGAGGCTGACCAGGCATATTGATCATTTCCTTGATTGAAGTATAAAAAAAGAGAACATTTTCATGCTGGGACCCCATCTAGATGGAGGAGATTCCCTTCTCCCTGCCCCCACGAGGAAGAAGTAGTAATTCACATCCTAAGGGGACCTTCTCAAAATCCTTTGGGACTGACATTTCCCATTCTGAAATATTTCTTCTACTTTGGATTAAAAAAATCCCAACCCACAGCCCCAGATATATAATCAGGGCTACTCAAGGGCATCTTGGGAAGATGAATACATTTCCACTGCCAAGTGAGGCACGGAATGCTTGGGTGAGACAGAATGTGTGCGTGGGTGGATGTACTGGGACTGTGTGTGCGGTTGAGCAAACCCAGTGGCAAATGCTTGGGTTCAAGTGACAATTACAGCGCTATCGCTTCTCAACCCTTTTCGAAGGGATAGAGAAAAACACAATGGTGGAAATAGCAAATCGCAGACATTATCGCAGGCGATTCCTGAAGGACCGCCAAGCTGAGATATCCACAGGGATGTGACTCCTCCTTTTTTTTGTGATGTGATGAAGGGCAGATGCATATTTTATACATGTGATACTGGGATCTCAAGAGCAGCCTCCAAATTCCAAAGCCCTCATGGGTGTCCTGGGAGAGAGGTGGAAACTAAGAATCCCAGAATCTTAGAGTCAGAAGAGACCAGGAGAGTCTGAACCTTACTTGAAAGAGGAAGTCTCTGCTTGATTATTTCCAATGAGGGGAAGCTCACTACCAAAGCGGAGGCTCAGTCCATGTTTTTATAGCTCCACCAGGTGGAATGTCTTCCTCACATAAATTTACCTCTTTGCCAATTCCCCCCATTGTTTCTAAATCTGCCCCTCTAGGGCCAAGTAGAACAAATCTAACCCTCTTTCACATGGCAATCCTTTAGTTACTTGAATTCTGCTCTCCTGTCTCCCTTAAATCTTCTCTTCTCCAGGATAAACAATCCAGTTCCTTCAACTCTCCATCAACATCAATCTCTATCTCAATGTCTCTATCAATGGCACCCAGCAACTGAGTGATCTTTTAGGATGATGAGTCAGTCTTTTAAATCCCTAAGGCACAACAAGTCTGGCCACATCACTCTCCTCCTCAAAAATCTTTCGTGGCTCCCTATTTCACCCTGACATTTCAAGTCCTCCACAGCCTGGGTTCAACTTACCTTTCAGGCAGAATTCCTATTAATCCCTTTCCTATTCTTGACATTTTAGTCAAATTCGCCTAGTGGCTGTTCCACAAACTCAAAAAGTCATTTCCTGCCTTCATGCCTTTCCTGACTGCTCCCCCATACTTGGAATATATTTTTCTTTACCTCTGCCTGCTTTAAATTACCAGATTATTTCAAGGCTTATGTTATTAAAACTCACTCTTCAAATTAATTTTCACTAACTTATCAGTAGACACCCCTTCCCCCAGTAGAATGTAAACTTCTTAAAGTCAGGAAGAGTTTAATTTTTTATTTGTATTTTCAGTGTCTGCTCCAGTGGATGGCATGTAGTATATGCTTAATAAATATTTCTAAATTGAATTCAAGTAATTCCTGAAAAGGAAACAGTAGAATGAAGAAAAACATTTTTTAAAAATAAAATTTCCCTAAATTGGCTATAAGATATTAATGAGATGAAAAATTAGGCAGAGTGGTAGTGGAGACATGGGATATAGATCGCTGGATTTGGGATCAGGAAACATTGATTCTGGTAGTTGCCAAATCACTGATATCTGGGTGACATCACAAGCTATTGAAGCACTCTGTGTCTCAGTTTCCTTTTGGTATAATAGGAAGCCAGTGTGATTACGAGGATGGGGTGTGGCAGTCAGAAAATTTGGGGTGACCTGTGTTCAAGTTTTAGTTTCCCCATTCACCAGTCATTATAACATTCCCAAACTACTGAGGATACAATTTAGGTATACTTTCTATCTCACATAGGTAGGTGTTATTTCCCTCATTATTATTTTTCTCAAGAGCATTGAGCTATTTCATTATTGTCTTTGTGATCTCATCATGGCTCACAGTAAGCACTCACAAGTGCTTGTTGATTGACTAAATTGGAAAGTCATAGATTTCTAACTGGGAGATAACACAGTAGGCTAAGAGAAAACTGAAGTGTGGGTTGAAATGTGTTGCTCAAGGTCATGCTGGAATTTTGCTGAGCTAGCATTCAAACCCAGGTATTCTGCTGGTAAACTGAACGTTCCTTTCTCTATCCAGTGCCCTCTACTTAAAGGGACTAAGTTTAACTTCTTTTAGCCTCAGTTTCCTCATTTGTAAGTGGAGATAATACAAAAATAATTATCTCAAAGAATTGCTGTGAGGAAAGGGTTTCATAAACCTTCAAGTACTATAGAAGAAGACTTCGTAGAGTAAATTCCCCAAGTGCAGAGATGATTTTATTTTTTTTTGAGTCCCCAACTTCTATCATAGCACTGGCATAGAGTAAACACTTAAGAAATGCTTACTGAATTGAATATATAAATATAAGCTGCAATGTCTCCCCTATATGTGACCTTGGGCAAGTCCTAACCTCTCCGGTTATTAATTTCTTCCTACATAAATTTCTTCCTAGATTTTAACCCTCGATGATTCTCCCAAGAATGCTGTGAGGGTCGGATGAAATAACCAGTTTGAAAATTCTCAGATAAAAATTAAGTTCTTTATCATCATCAACATTATTATCTCATTCTCATATTTTTCAGTGTAGTTGAGATAGAAATGGTCCCAGGACAAATTACTATCATGCTATTATTGTTTTCTGTTTAATATTCTAGGAATGATTGAGCAGGTGAATAAAAGACTGTAAGGGAATAAAAATATTTCAATGTCAACTAATCTGCAGCCTCACTGAATACAACTTTTTGGACAGTTCCAGAGCAGACAGGGTAACTGGGATGGGCCTTGCCTCAACCTGTTTTCACATGGTTTGGATTTCTTTGGCTTTCTTTGGCTAGATCTCTGTATTTCATTCCTCATGGTTTGCAGATTATGAGTATACAACATGATAACATCTAACAAAAAAGTTTGTTTTTAAATTTTTAATGTTATGCTTGGATGATTATGGACCACAATTTTGTCTAGGAAAATGCTTTGGCTTCAAAATAATTCATTTGCTGAATTCTCAAGGATAACATCCAAATAATGCCTCCCATCATCTAACTCTAGGTTCCTATATTTTGGTCTACAAAGAACTGCTGGTTTATCTGGGAACCTGGGGGAAATGTCAGGGGAATGATCTCAATTGAACAAAAGGGTCCCATCCTCTGGAATAATTTATTCTCACACCCAGTTTTATGGATGAGGGGAAATGTCCATGTCTTTTGTTGCTCAGTGTGCTGCAAATGGGGATGTGGTCCAGGAAGTTTGTGTTCTCGTCTCTTCCACCATGGGGCTCCTTCGCAGATGCTTAACTGGAGTTAATCAGCTTTGTTTTCCAGCCTTCCTTACTGAATGACCTTCTTCAGTATCAACCCCCTTTCTGGCTGGGGAAATGCTATAGCTGGTTTGTACTTACTGTCCTTCCATAGGCACCATCCCAGTCTTTATTATTCTACAGATTATTCTGATCAATCTGCTAATAAGAATGACCCCACTGATTTTATATGAGAGGTCCTAGAACAAAGAGTCAGATTTCTTTAAAGCTCAATAGAGATGATCATATATTTAAAGCTATAAGGGAACATAAAGGCCATCCAGTGCACCCCCATTCATCTATAAGATTAGGAGACTAACTTCTGGAGCAGTGAGGCAACATGCTGACATTACATAGGTAGCAGGTGGCAGAATCAGGATTTGAACCCAGATTCCTTCACTTTGTGCTTTCTACTAGAGTAATAATAACTGGCATTTATACTTTACATATATTATCATTTTATCCTCCATGGCACAATATAAGCACTATTATTATCTCCATTTCTCAAAGGGGGAAAACTGAGGTCCAGAGGCCAGGTAAAGGGATTTGTTTAAGGTCACACTGTTAGCAAGTGGTAGAGATAAAATTTGAACTCAGGTCCTCTAACTCCAAATTCACCGGTCACACTATTTAAGATCATAGATTTAGAATGTGGCATAGAATACCTTTACTCTTGTCACAGGCGATTGCTAACAGGCAAGAAAGAACCTTAGAGACTGCTGAGTCTAACCGTATCATTTTACAAATGAAGGAACTGAAGCACAGAGAACTTAAAAGTCTTGCTAAGAATCACACAGCAATAAATGGCTGAAGTGGTATTTGAACACAGATCTTCCTGACTCCAAGTTTCAGCACTCTAATACCCAACTAGGTGGAAAAATGGTGAATAAAAAGTCATAGGAATCTCAGTCTCCATTAAAATCTTTTTCTGTTTGATAGAAGCTTTGAAATCCTGCTGTCTTTTCCATAACTTTCTGTACTTCTGGGTACAGAGCCTTCCACAGCATGTGCCTGTGAGCTTGGAGCACAACACACAACTTTACCTTTTAATTTCAGAATAATTATTTTCTTTTTGAAGCCTGAGTACATTTTGATTAAGTGCCCAGTCCGTAGCTGTCAATTCTGTGACCCAACCACTCTGCACCTCAAGAGCGAAAGGAATAAAAACTGTGTCTTATGTTCACTCTGAACACTACTCATCTGTTCCAATCAAACATTATGAAGGCGAGGGGCTCCGTTTGGAGGCTGGTTTGTGTTCTGAAAAGCTTCTGAAAGATGTGGTGTCTAGGGAGAGCCTTCTTTGGACAGCAGGTGTGTTAATTGTAAGCTGCATTTTAAAGGCATGGACCAGAAATGAGGAGGTCCTACTAGGTGATAAAATTGTCTGTCAAAAGTTCCCAAAGGACATGTCATGTATTGAAAGATGAGGTTAGAGCTGATGAAAGAAGTGGGTAGAAAAGATGACACATCAAAGATTTCTCATTTCCCAAGGTCTGAACTACATTGCCTTGGTGGGTTCATAGGAAAAAAGTGCTAGAGGAGGAGGACTTGAGGAAATAGCAGATGATTTTCTTCTAATGATCACCCCACAAGAGCACTGGCGGAATATCATTACTCTATCACAGACGATTGTTAACAGAAGAAACTGCCAATTACATCATTCTTAGGGAAAGACCTGAGTCATAGAATTTCAGAGACGACTGTCCACTGGGTATAATTCCTCAACAAGTGGCTAGTGGGAAAGTTACATTTTCAAATATCTCTGGTGAGTGGCAGAAGGCACATCCAAGGGGGTAGTCTCTTGAAGACATATAACTTTTTGTTTCCAAGCATGGTTGGAAAAGGTTGAACTATATTGCCATAGCCTCCTAACTGGTCTGCCTCTCAACTTATTCCAATCTATCATTCACAAAACTGCCAAAATGATATTCCTAGAGATCTAAATATGTCTCTCCTTTGCTCAGTAAACCCTAGTAGTTGCCCATTGACTTTAGGATCAAATAGAAACTCTTCTATTTGACATTTATGGAGAAATAAATGGCAAACCACTCCAGTATCTTTGCCATGAAAACCCTAGATGGGGTCATGAAGACTCAGACATGACTGAAATGACTGAACAGCATTTGATATTTCAGGAGGGGCAGGTAGGTCTCCCCTCTCTTACTTCAACTATGCTCATGGTTGGACTGGCTCAGGACTTTCTACCCCAAGCCCTTTGGAGGAAAAAGCTGAAATTTCCCCCCACAGCCTTTTCCAATCCCTCTCATGCCCCCTTTGTAGTACTGAATTTTTCTCAGGTGCCAGAATTTCTATTGATGCCTCTGACAGGAGTAACTGCTCTGAAGAACTCTGTTCCTGAATCTGGTGACTGAATTAAGTCAAGGCCACCTGACGCATCTCCTGTGGTCTTATTTTTTGGCTGTTGAGAATGCTTCCTCTGTGGGATTCATTGTTAGCCACTACTTCCCACCATTAGCATTTACTAAATCCTACAATGTCCAATTCCTTTAGGCACTTTGGTGCAAACAGGGGAAAAAGAAATCACAGAAGAATAAACTCAACTTTCACAATCTTATGGCTTTTCTGATGGAAAAGCTCTGTGACTGCAAGTGACTCCCCTTAGACATTTCCTGCTTTTTACCAAGGGGGCAGTCTTGTCCCATGAAATGTCACAGAAGGCATCAGAGGAAAGCAATCTTTGGCTGTGGATGTGTTGTTATCACATTTCTAGTCCTTGTTGCCAGCATTAGAAAAATATGGAGCTATAGCTCTGTATCAATGTGGCAAAAATGGGAGAAGAAACTGTCCAAAAAAAGGAAAAAAAGAAGGGTCGAGGCAGATAATTAGAAACATGATACGAGTTTCTGGCTCCTGACAGCACTGGAGAAAACTACACTTGAAGTGTTAGGTATCACTAGTCATGGCTCAACAGATAGACAACTCTCGTCTCCCTCACCTCTCCCCATCCTCCAGCAAAGTGTAGAGGTGCCTGTTGATGGGGCAGGGAAGGACAAAGATCTTTCTGTATTCTCCTTAACGTCTGGCTTTGGCTAAGCCTATGGATTATCAGAGAAGGGCAGATTAGTAGGGGTAGAATGGCAGAATTTCAGCATTTGAAGGGACTTCAGAGCTGTCCTAGAGTAATAGGTTTAGAGTAGGAAGGAATCTCAGAGGCAATTGAGTCCAACTACCACATTTTACAGATGGGAAAAGTGAGGTTCAAAAAGTTGAGATTTTCCTGAGGGGATACAAGTCTTGACTATTAGAATGGAATGGTTCCTCTGCTTCTTCCCAATTGTACAGTTTTCCCTTCCACATCGACACTTTCCCCATCGCAGTTTCGATATATTGTGGGTCAGCATAAGAAATCAAATGGGAATTTTTGGGAGGTTTGTGGAAACTGCAAATTATATATGACGGCCAGTAGAAGACACAGAAAAAGTTTAGAAACTCAGAAACACATAAACTATATGTACAGTGTTATATAATAGCATCCCCAATTTTGCAATCCAGTACTGGTAACACCTCATAAAAGAAAAAAGAAGACTTCTCTGATATGAAGAGGGCCAAACACTTTTATGTAGATTTTTCAGATCACTGAGGTGCTGTGCCCTTAACCCCCATGAAGTGGAAGGGATAACTGTAGCTCTTTACAAAGAAGTGGGACAACAAGTTGTTAGTAAAGTAACCAGGGGATTCTTGGCCAGAGACAAGTTATACTAGATCTCTGTTAGGGTGTTTTCCCTTATAAGAAGCCCAAATCTCAGTCTGCAACATTTATGTACTGCTCCTGGTTCTGCTTTGAGGACCAGACAGAATCAATTGCCTCCCTTCCGTATGACTGTCCTTCAAATACTCAAAGATGGTAGTTGTTTTATCCCTGAATTTTCTCTAGGAAAAATCCCCATTTTCTTCAACCAGTCCTCACAGAGTATAGAGTCCACTTGTCTTATCATCATGGTGCCCTCTTCTGGAAGCTTTCCAGCTTGTCAGTGTGATTTGTGAAATGTGCTACCTATCACCAAACATCACAGGCCAGATACAGGACTGAGTACATTTGGACTAACGCTTTCCTCATTCAGGACATTATGTACATAGTACAAAACCAAAACATGCCAATAATACTTAAAAGTTTAAAAAGTCCAAACTTTGCTGGAACTGGAGATGCCCTCCCCATGCCTTAGTAGCCACAACTACAGAAAACTTAGAAAAGAGAGTTTTCACTACCAAGTCTTTGGTGCTATAAAATTGTTTGTCATTAGAAACAGACATGGGTTAATAAATGAGATGACACTTAAAAAGATGAGTTTGTACAGCAGCTTTATCTCCTATCTGTACTCCATCAAATTGGATCATCAAGCTTTGCCTTATTCTCTGCCACTGAATCAAAGGATGACCTGATCTTACTGATGCTGGGGCCTCTTGATCCCCAGGCATTTCTCTACGTCCTGAAAATCGATTACCTGTCCTTTACATCCACCCTGTAGCTATCTCCCCTTTTAGAAGGAGAGTTCCCTGAGGGCAGACACTGAGAGCAGAGGGCATCTCATTTTTCTATTTCTATCCAGAGATTAGCTCGGTGTTGTATGCATAGTAGCTATGTAATAAGTACTTTTTCATTCAAAACAGGATACTGAAAATAACATTTATATGGTGACTATTATATAGGAGGGGCTTTACAAATATCATTTTATCTTTATGCCCTGGGTTGTTGTTCTTCAATTGTTTCATTTGGTCTTACTCTTCATGACCCCATATGGGTTTTCTTGGCAAAGATACTGGAGTGGTTTGCTATTCCTTCTTCAGTTCATTTTACAGTCAAAGAAATTGAGGCAAATCAGATTAAGTGACCTGCCCATGGTCACACAGCTAGTAAATGTCTAAGGCTGAACTGAACTCAGGAAGATGAGTCTTTCTGATTTCAGGTTTGGTACTCTATCCATTACACCACCTAGGTAGGTATTATCATTACTATGCCCATTTTACAGATGAGGAAACTGAGAAAAACAGGTTAAATGACTTGGCCAGTTACATAACTGGTTAAGTGTCTGAGATCAGATTTGAACTCATGTCTTCCTGATTCCAGGTCCAGCATTCTATCCACCCCACCGTTTAACTGCCTATGGCATTCTTAATTCATTCTAGCACAGCATTTGGCTGTCATCTCATGTCTTTACCCAATGTTTGAGCTTGAAGTCCATTAAAATCCTGAGATTTTATTCACTCAAACTATTCCCTGTGCTTTCCTTGTCCTATACTTCCAAAAGATAATTTTTAAATCTAGAAATAGTTTTCCCCTATTAATTTCTATTAAATTTCATCACAGTAGATCACACTGCTAAGATTCCCATTATCTAAGCTGAGAACCACCACTAGTTGTCTTATTCTTACCTATTGTCCTATTTGTCAGAGACTTTATTAACCTGTAGCATGGTGTAATAGAAAGATGGTCTTGGTACTAAGAGGACCTAGGTTCAGTGTTGCTTCTGACATCTGTTGGCTTACCATTCTACCTCAAATTCCCTTCCTGGTTCTCTGTCTAATTCCTGTGGGAATCCTCTAAGGCTCAGCTCTCTTCCCTTTTTTCTCTACGTTTTTCATTGGGTGAACTCATCATCCCCTTTGGTTCAGTTACTATCTCTATGAAAATGACTCTCAGATTTATATATCTAGCACTCCCTTCTCTCCTGAGCTTCAGGCCCCTATCACTGCTTGCCTTTTGGACATCTCAAGAAAGTCCTGTAGGAATCTCAAAATAAATATGTTCAAAATAGAATTCATCATCTTTCCCAAAAAAACCTTTCCTTCTTCCCTCTTACTACTGCAAGCATCTCCCAGGATTAAAACCTTGGTGTCATCCTTGACTCTTCACATTTACTCATTCCACATATCTAATTTATTGCCAAAACTTAAAAAAGTCTCAATATCTCTAGTATACATATTCTGCCTCAAGTGCTTCAGTTAGAGACTCCTATATACCCTCCACTTAGCTGCCAACCTGATTTTTTTTTAAAGTAAAGGTCTGCCAGTACCCCCCAAACCCCATCCCACCTCCAGATGAATGAATTTCAGTGACTGCCTTATTGCCTCCAGGTTCAAATAGAAATGCTTCCATCTGACGTTAAATTCTTTTCATAAATTGGCTCCTTCCTATCTTTCCCGATTTCTTATATTTTATTCCCCTCCAAACACTCTATTCCAGTCCAGCTATACTGATCTGCTTGTAGTATCTCAGAAATGACATTCTATCCCCTGTCTCCATGACCTTGCAACGGCTGTTGCTAAGCACGACATGGTGTTTCCTCTCATCTTAATGTCTCTGCCTCCCTTTAAGACTTAATTCAAATCCTTTCTTCTGTAGGAGTCCTTTCCCAGTCCCCTCAGTTCCTCCAACATTACCTTCCATCAACTTTATATATAGCTTCTCTATTTCCGCGTTGTCTCCCCCATCTCAGTGGATGCCATTCTTTGTGTCCCCAGCACCTAGCATAGAGACTGACATACAGTAAGAGCATAATAAATGCTTGTTGATTGCCTGACTTAACTTTTACACTGGGGAAGTCAGTTAACATTTCAGTGCACCAAGCAACTCTTAAGACTCTAAGTTGCAGAGATGGTGCCAATTTCCTCATGTGGGACTTTCCTATGCCAATGAATTTGCAGGTCTGATCCCAATCCTTATCTCTGGTTTCCTTGGAAAGAGTTGAGAATGTTAGTCACAGCTAAGATTAACTCAACTCCATTGTTTTCCTTTCCCTAGAAGAGTCTTTGAAGAGATGATCAGTTCCCCCTCCATATTTTAAGGCCCAGGTAAACAGAAGTAGATCAAAGGACAAGATGTGACTTTGTCCCTTGAAGGTATCATTCAGTGCTGCCTCACAATTTGAAGACTCATGTAGACCAAAAGAAATTCAAAGAATTTTAGAGATAGAAGGAGACCAGCCCCCTTATTTTTCCAGATATGAAATATGGAGCCTGGAGATGTTAGGCAGATCACTTGATGTTAAAATGCCAGTTAGGAACAGAATTGGGATTAGAGACCAGTTCTCCTTTTTTCTACTAGTTTAACTCTCCCTGCACTCAATAGGGCCCGCTCTTGGCACAAAGGACTACAGTTATTTGAAACAAACCAACATGTTGGCCATGTCTCATAATGAATGCCTCTTGTAGTTTGATCAGAGGAGGACAGTCACTTGTTCTCCAGTATATTTCACTGAGCAGAAGCCCTGAACAGCTATCGCAAAACATCTGTGAATTTGGGATTTCACTGATGTGGGCTTACCCTCCAGTGTTACTGATTTCTACCCCTTCATGTCCCCTCATCCTGGGTGTATGTGTATGTCCTCTCCAGGGCAACTATAAACAGAATCTGCAAATAAATAGAGATACCTTGGTACTTAGTGAGTTCCCAGAAATTCAGGCAGGATCTGAACTGACTTCTTTCTTCATACATGACAAGGGTTGGGAAAAGGATCTTCCTTAACCTGGGGGAGAAGTGGAGGGGAGCCTTACTCTTCCCCTCTCCTTGTGCTTGGGAAAGAACAATGCTAGCCTAATCACAATGCAAAGGACCCTCACGAATAAGCAGACTCCAGAGAAGCGCATCTCACAGGCAAGGGAAACAGGAGGAGAATTGCTAATTAGAGCATCCCCCAACTGAGCTGATCTTCTGAAAGGCACATCTGAAAGGTGGCGGCTGCCTCTACCAGTTCCCGGGCTGCCGATGACAGGGCTTCTGCGAGAGGAGAGAAGGGGGTGCATTGGGACTTTTCACATGCTGGCATGAAGCTATGGCACATATCCCTCCCCCTTCCAAAGCCCTCTCTTCAAGAGACGAGGCAATGCAGATGGAGAGGAAAGGAAAATATTCCCATTTTCTCTATGGCCTAACAGACTTCTCCCCCACCTTCACCCCGCACCCAAAAAAGTCTGCATTGAACCACAGAGTAAATCATGCACAGGGTGGGAGAAGGGAGAGGGGGAAAAGAAATATTATATGAAGAATACTGAACTTGTAGTCAGCAGACCTTTGTTCAGGGACCACTCTAGCCTTGTGCTATCTTTGTGACTTTAGATGGGGCACTTTAATTTTTAAGCCTCAGTTTTCTCATCTTTAAAATGGAGATAATACTTATACTTCCTACCCTGGCAAAGTTGTGAGGAAGAAGAAATGTATGTAAAGAAATGCATGTTTTATTGTTATCACTGTAAGCTCCTCAAGGCAGAAGCAAGTGTAGCACAAGTTCCAGGGTGTTCTCCAAGGTGCTGAATGCATAGAAGGTGCACAAAAATACTTATGAAATTGAACTCAGAATGGGGGAAACCCTTAAGGACTCTGCACTACAAGAGGGTGACACTCTGCTGTGCTGGTATAACACTGACATGGAGATAGAAAAGGGGACTACAAATTATAAGGAATTGTAAAGACGTATCTCTATGCAGATGCTGGTCAACATTTGCATGCTATATGAGAGGGATTTAACTAGGGAAGGAAAATCACTGATATGGCTGAGTTGAGGAACCTATGTCTACAATATCAGAGATCTAGACAGACAAACAGAGCAGACTGACTCCTCTTCCCGCTCCAATCCATCCTCTATTCAGCCACAAAAATGAATTTCCTAAAGCATGGATCTGATCATGTCACCTTCCAACTCAATAAACTCCAGTGGCCCCCTATTGTTTCTAGGATTAAATATAAAGTCTTATGCTTGGAGACTGAAGTTCTTCACAATGGCCCCTTCTTCCATTTTTAGCCTGCATGTTTGACTTGTCTCTACTCTCTGTACAATCCAACTACTCTGACTTTGCTGTTTCTTGCACATCTTCATGTTCCATTTCCCAACACCATGTTTTTGTGCTGGCTGTCCTGGAATCTCTCCCTCTTCATCCCCATCACTTCATTTCCTGTCCCTCTTAAAGACTCAGCTCCAATTCTACCTTCTGTAGGAGATGTTTCCCAGTCTCCCAGTTGCTAGTGCCATATTATGTCCCATCTACTCCAAAAATATATTATGTATACCTAGTTATTCCTTTGTTGATTCCTCCAGTGGAATGTAAGCTGCTCAAAGGCAGGAACTGTTTTTGTCTTTCTTTGGATCCCCAGTGCTTAGTACAGAGTTTTTAATAATGCTTGTTGGTTGACTCAATCAATTTATTATGCACCTAATATGTCCTAGGTACTGTAAATGACAAAGAAGGAACTTTAACTTAAAAATCAGTGGTTAAGAATTTGGCCCATTGAAGCAAAGCAAAATTAGTATCTTAGTTTATGTATGAGGAAGTTAAAGGAGTTACTCAGCTTGTTAGAATAATAGGCTTATTGAATTGAAATTTAGAAGGGACCATGGCAATTTGTATGACCTTTGGGAAATTCATCTCCCTTCCCTTGTCCTGAATTTCAGTTTCCAGAGATCAGACTAGATGATTTCTAAATTTCCTTTCAACTGAACATACTGGGCTTAGGTCCCACCCCCTCACTGCATCAGAGTATCACCACAAGCACTTTTCAAGCTAGAGGGGTCTGCCATGAGGCTTCCTTCTCATTTTTTTTGCTGTTTTGGGAAAAGAGACTCCTTTGAATGGTGCCTAACTAATCTGGTCCTCCTCATGAAGAAATCTATCTCAGAGTGGACAGAATATTTTTCTTGTTCAAGTGATTTTTAAATAAAAGTGTTTGCCATATGAAAAACTAATCCCCAACATGATGTAAAAGTTCAGGTGGCTACCTCTGTAATCAACCAATCAAAATCACAAGATGCTACAGGTGACACATTTTGGGGGATTTTCCAGAGAAAATGTTTTGAACTCCATGGGCATATTAACTTAATGTTCTCTCAGTTCTTCCATGCTAAACAAAATAGAATTCTACCTTATTTCTTTCCCCAGTGTGTCCTGAAACCAAGGGTATGGGTGAGGTTCATTTGCCTTCCAGCTCTTCAAAACTGTCAAATGTCATTATTTTAGAGCTGGAAAGAGTCTTGGAGGTCACTGAATCTAATTTCCTGATTTTACAGAAGAAGAAAGTGAGTCACAGATTACCCAGCTCGTAAGTGGATGAGGTAAATCTCGAACCCTAGTCTTCCCAACTCCAAATCCACTGCCCTATCCATGCTGCCTCATTAAGGGATCTGAGTGAAGAAAATTGAAGTATTGACAATTCCCAGGTCATGGGACCCTTGTCTATGGTCATAGAGACACTAAATAGCAGAGCTCTTTTGATTTCACATCCAATATGCTTTCCATTAATGTTGGCAATGAGGGTTTGCCCACATTTGTACAGCTAGTTAGAATAAAAGAAGCAAAGAGTGTTAGAACTGGCAAGTTTTATAAAGATCAGCCAATTTAATCCTATATTCAAGAAAAACCGAATCACAGCAAAGTGAAATTCCTTGTTCAAGGTCACACAGTAAGCTAGTAGCAGTGCAAAGACTACAACTCCAATTTTCTGATCCTCTGTCCTATGCTTCATATATGGTCAGGGAATACAAACTTATTTACCAACTAAGGAAAATAGAATTATCAATAGGAAAGTACGTTTTTGCTCCCCCTCCTTCCCACACATGCAAACAATGCTGAACTTAAAATTAGAAAAAGCCTTGATGTGACATGTACTTTTGACACTTACTAGATGTGTGATGCTGGGCACGGGGCTTACCTTAGTCAAGCCTCAGTTTCCTCGTCTAGAGACAAGTCGATGATTTCTACAGTGTAGGGAATTCACTAAGTCCTAAACAGTTGCCTAAGGGACTTTAAGCAACCAGGATCACATAGTATGAGTCTCAGGCAAGATTTAAATATACATATACATATTAAATATACATAATCATATTTGCCTCAGGATTTGAATCCAGGTATCATCTACCACACTCTTTTGCTTCTATATACAAACTAGGGAGAACACTACATCATAGGGTTGTTGTAAGGAACAAATGAGATAGAAAAAGCTCTATGTGCTGCATATAAAAGAATAAATGTGAGCTATTATTATTATGCATACACGATATATTTCTACATGTATATATACATACATGTGTATATAGAGACATTATATGTATTCACATGTATATATACATACACGTATGTATATGTGCATATGTATGTATAATACAAAAACTTAAACACTCTCTGACCTTTTTATCTTAGATTAGACATGTTACTCTTTCTCACCATCCATGTGGCTAATTGGAAATTGACCAGAGTATTAAATTTTCTAATATTATAAAATGTGTGAAGGAAGAAGAGGAGGAGGAGAAAAAGCTGAGAAAACAAGAGAGAAAGACAATCACTACTCACGGTAAACGAAAGGAAAGAAGAGAATAAAGTTCCTTCATCGTATCTGGATAATTTGGCCAGCACGCCTTCCAGGATTGTGACAAACTGCAACGGCAACAAATGAAAAAGAAACGTAAGTGGTTTTCGTCCATCATTGTCCATAATCATGATCAAGACAGTTTGACAACAGAAACCTGGTCTGAAAAAATATCTATATTTAAGCAGGGAATGAACTTCGTGGGTATTTTTTTTTATAAAGTTCTATTATCTAATTCCAGCCATCTGGAAAAGAGATTCTGTTGTCTCTACACACAAATATTTGACTTATCCGGCTTTCTCTTCATTGATTATGTGATTGCAAATATGAAATGCTACTGAAATGCAAAGTGACACAATATTATCGAAACATGCAGAGCACACGATAATATTCAATATCCTTTTTTTTAATAAAACAGTGCAAAACAGCTTTAATGTTCCACATTAGTGCTATGTTTAATCCAATCTATTTTTATTTGCATTTTTATCAGTAATTTCAGGAAGCTGAAGATTCCCACTGGCAAATATAAATGCTTTCCCTGTCTCTCTCTCGGTTTCACTTAGCTCAAATTCTATAATTCATGAGGAGGACTGAAATAGCTTTATCTGACTTTTATGCTTTATTATGGCTCTCTCTGCATCTGAAACTAGAAGGGAAAGGGGGCTTTTCATGATGGCAGCCTTCTGTATTAGTGTGGAAGTTTTGCTGCTCTAAAACCGAACTTTGTCAGCTTGGAAAAATAATTTCCATGTCACCGCATGCGGCGTTTGGGGATGCGTTCCTATTAGGTTAACGTATGCCAGTTCAACCATTTGTCTTCACACAGTTCCTTTTAATCATTAAGAAAATCACTCTGAGCCGAGGCACTTGGTGACGCACAGGCATCTCGTTTCCTGAGCTATTCAACTAGCCGGCTCAACTTTTTTTAATGTGTGACATTTTAATGGAAATGCAGGAATGGAAAATAAAAAAGGAGGATATTCGTGATGCCACATTTCACCTGGTGCAGAAGGTTACCTTTGCCACTAAGAGTGTTATCATTTCTTTAACAGTTTCTTCAATTAGTTCATCTATTTTTGAATGGTATTGATGCTAAAGAAAAAAAATACAAAGAGACAAATATTAGCTTGCTCCATAAGTGATGGCACGGCAGTAATCAGTTGCTTTTATAAAATGTGATTTAAAAATAAAGGCTAGCTCAGAAAGTATCTTTATACTGGGCTCTACCAAACAGCTTTGCTGACTTCTTGACTTGAGAACTTTTGATGGAGGGAGTTCTAAAGCCCTTTTAAAATTATCTGACTAACTCTTTCTCATACAAGCTTGTCTCTGACTTTGATACTGAGGAGACAGACACACACATTTACAAATGATGTGTAAATGACTTAGCGGGCTAGCACCATGAAGGGTAGCTTAGAGTTTGGAAGACACAAGGCACGTTGGAAAGACTAGGAGAGGAAATGGAAAGGGGTCTTTGGAAGCCATTTGGGAAATGGATACTATAACTAATACCTGAGCTCCAAAACCTTGAGGACCCAAGGTCTCAAATGACCAAGCTCCTTGAGGTTCTCATGGTGCAGTGGAAAGAATGTTAAATTTGGAGTTACCAGACCCAGATTTCAAATCTCTCTCCCCTACTTCCTTACTCCCTGTGACACTGGGGAACTGGCTTTATCTCTTTGGGCCTCTGTTCCCTTATCTGTAAAAATAGAATATTAGGTTAAATACTATCTAAAGTTCATTCCAGTTCTAAGACTGATTTCTAAGGTTTCAAACCTATTCTAAGAGCTATCTATGATACTATGATCTTGGGAAATTGACCCTTTGATTGTACAAGTCTTTGGAGGAACAGCTCAGGGTCCATGTTTCTGTAGGGGTATATTTGGATGGATAGTAAATCAAAACACCTAACAGAAATTGATGATATTTTTTTCCCTTTCTCTCACTCATTTTCACTACCGTTAATTTAAAATAGGGATGTTAGACAAACAGGCAAAACCCCAAAACACCCCAGCGCAAATAAAAATCTGTTATAAATGCCAAGCGTAGATTGGAGAAGAGAAGGGAGTGTGACTTCAATTTAAAAAAAAAGTCATATGCCAACTCTTTTGCATTCATTACACCCATCGTATATTCATCTGAGTTGTTCTATATTTTCTTAGCTAAGAAGATAACAATGTGATTTAAAAAATAAAACGTTCAATACACTTACCCACTCTTTAGCAAACTTTTGGATGAATGATGAATACGAACAGAAAAAAAGAGAAAGGTGCAAAAAGGGCAAAAAAGAACACATGAATAAAAAACATTCTTGAAATTAGAAATTGGGGTTCTGAAGAAGCCGTGCCAACAGGACAGAAAGTATAAGCAATGACAAATGAGGGTTGACATTTAGGTAACTGGCAATCTCACTCATTTCCAAAAAGCCAAGAGACAGTAAGTTAAATTAATTCACCCAGAATTTTGGTGAAGGGTAGAGCATTTCTTGCCCTTTATACAAAAAAGAGCCCTGAATATGGAGTTACAGAATCCCAGCTCTGTCATTTATTAGCTGTGTGGTCTTGGGCTAAACATTCAACCTTTCTGAACTTTTGTGGTCTCTTCTGTAAAATGAGTGAGTAGACTAGAGGACCTCCAATGTCCCTTCCAGTTCTGAATCCACAGTGATAATAACATTTATGGGATATCTAGGGACATTTGTTTTCATCGACGTTTTCCCAGATATGTTTGGACCGACATTATTAAATGGCTATATCATTTGGAAATGGTATTTTTTTCTTGCAATGATCTATACTTATGAATGTATTTTTTTTCTTGCAATGATCTATATTTATGAATGTATTTTTCATTTGAATTCTGTGGAGGTTTTGGGTGAAAGTTCACAATAGAAGGACATGTACACAGCTACTTACTAGCGTGGTGTGTGTGTGTGTGTGTGTGTGTGTGTGTGTGTGTGTGTATACCATTGTTATCTAAGGAAGTGGAGAACGATGATTTTTATATAGAAGTGAAACTTTCTCACTAATAGAAAGGAAAATCATATGTGCGTCTCATGATAGCTAAGGGATGGGGGGGACAGGAGCAGTGTGATTAAAAGTAAGGTCAGCACCAAGATCAAGTCTTTAGGGAAAGTACCAGGACCACTCATCTGAAAAGTGGAAAAGACCAAGTACAAAGAGGCATGAAACTGGCTCGCAGACCTTGGGAGCATCCTCTACAGACTGCTACTAGAGAGAAAATCCAAATCCAACTAGGAGAATTATTTGTGGAGCTCAGTATTTCATCAAATGGGAAATTTAGTGAGAAAATAAGTCATTTAGACAGAATCCTTTGTTATGCCAGCTGGAGAAACCTGAGGGTGGGGGGACTGAGGATAAAAAGTCAGTCACTTACAGGTGAAAGTGCAGTGGGAGATCTGAAGTCAAACTGGGTTCAGATTCTAGCTCTGCCACTCTCTACCTATGTGACCTTGTCATAAATTTACTTTTCTGACTTCTGTTTCCTCATATGAACTAGATGACCTCCAAGCTTCCTTCTTGTTCAAAACCTGTGATATCATGTTTGTTTCAGGCATATCCAACTGTTCATGATACTACACATATCTCTTCAATTATTTCAGTTATGCCCAATCCTTTGGAACCAATTTGGGGTTTTCTTGGTAAAGATACTAGAGTGATTTAGTATTATCTTCTCCAGCTCATTTTACAGATGAGGAAACTGAGCTAAATAGGGTTAAGTGACTTGCCCAGAGTCACACAGTCAGTAAGTGTCTGAGGCTAGATTTGAACTCAGATTCTCCCACTCTCCAGGACCTGCACTTTATCCACTGTACTACCTAGTTGATAAACATAAATAATTCCTTTATGTTCTTTTATCCTGTTGTATGTGTGTGTATTGATGCATACATGTATATGCACACATATATTAAAAGGAAATAAGTTTTTATATAGCATGTACCATGTGCCCAGGCACTTTAAACCATTATCTCATTTGATCCCTGTGAAGGAGGTACTATCACAACCCCATTTTACAGTTGATGAAACTGAGGCAAACGAGGTTGACTTTCCTGGGGTTACACAGCTAGGAAGTGTCTGGGGCTAGGTTTGAACTCAGACTTCTCAACTCCAGACCTAGCAGTTTATCCACTGTGCTACCAGCTGCCTCTAAAAATAGAGAAAACAAATACTCTATAGAATGTATCATTCATCTATCTATCTATCTATCTATCTATCTATCTATCTATCTATCTATCTATGTATCTGTCTGTCTGTCTACAATCTATATAATAGATTAAAAAAAAAAAACCTAAGGCAACTGTATATTGAGCATAAAACTCCACAGCACAGAAATATCTATCAACTGATCCAAAGTATTTTTCTCACCAACTGCCACTCACTTTTCTAGATAATTGTTCATTCTTCCCTCTTGCCCACTTTACATTTTAACCAACTGACCTGCTGGATCATTTTATGATACTCTGTTTCCTGCCTTGGTGCTTCTACACAGGTTGTTGTCCCCTTTGTCTGCAGGCTCTCCCTTGTCACTTCCTTCTCACTGAATCCCTTGTTCCCTTCAAAACACAACTCAAGGGATCACCTCTTACATGACCCCTTTCCTGATTCCTCTTTGATGTTAAAGTTCTCCACCCTGGTTCCAGAAATTAATGTGTCTTTACATAGCTATGATCAAGGCATCATAGCTTTAGAATAGGAAGGGACTTAAAAGGCCATTTGGTCCAATTTCCTCATTTTACCTGTTGTCTTCCCTCCATTAGAATGGAAGCTTTTTGAGCATAAGACCATTTTGTGCTTCTTTCTTTGCATCCCTAGTACTTAGAATAGTGCCTTGCACCGAGCAGGCACTGAATATATGCCTTTTGAATTGAATCGAATCCCGGGAAGAGATGCATTGCTAAGCCAAAGAACGTGTCTAACAGCAGGTAACACAACCCAAGCCACACATTGCATACTACCCATCAAATTCTGTTCTAAAAAGGCTATCAAGTCTGGGAGCAAGAAGCTTGATTGCACCAAGAGATTCCTCCACCCCCCAGGTCATTTTAAAGTTTTCCATAGCTACCCCAAAGTGCTACTTAATTCTCCTCATTATCCTATTGCCTTAATCAGGCTCTCTTTGGGCTGTCAGCTGTTCATTTTCATTGGATAAATTATGGGTTTTAACTCAAAGATAATGGCTAGGTGTGTGAGAAGTAATACAGTGTGAAATGTATTGACAAACATATTTTCAATTAAGGACTTCTTTACAAAGCAAATAAGCGCCCTGCTGAGAGCAACACCAGCTTTGTAAACAGCTCCACAGAGGAGAGAACAGATTTTGGAAGGGAAGGTAACAAAGGAGCCCATCCAAGAGAAATCATTTTCTTCCGAGAGAAATCACTTTTCTCTCGCCTATTCGCCGGAAGGGACCTAAGCTTTATGGCTCAAAGAGCGGCAAGACGCTCTCATATATGAGTACTATAACTGAAATTCCATATGCATAATCTCTTATGTAGGACATGGATTTAGGGTGAAGGTTTTCTTCTATCCCCTTGGGGTGAAAAAATCATTGTAATTTGGAGTTCGAGGATCTGGATTCCATCACTGCTTATGGGAGCTTAGGATCATTGCACAAGCTCTCTAGGCTTTGGTTTCCTTATCTACATAAGAGGGGTTTCGGAGTGACTTAGATTGAGCAGTCAATCAACCAGCAGGTATTAAGTGTCTGTGATTTGCTGGAAGCTATGTTAAACATTGGGATAAAAAACCAAAACTGAGCCAATCCCTGCTCTCCTGGGCCTTCCATTCTATCTGGGGAAATAACACAGGTATATACAATCAATCAATCAATCAATCAATCAATCAGTATTTATGGAGCATCTCCTAAGTTCTGGGCATTACTTCATATAATTGTATGCAGAATAAATGCAAAACAAACATGAGATAGATTAAAGAAGGGGGCATCAGAGATTGAGGGGTTAGATAAAGTTTCTACAGAGCTTGAGCTGAGTTTCCAAGGAAGTAAGAGATTCTAAGAGGTAGTGGGATGGAGACAGAGTTCTCTAGATATGAGGGAAAGCCATTGTAAATGCACAGAAAAGGGGGAGGGGAGCTGTGTGTGAGCAACAGACAGATGGTCAGTCTGTCTAGAATCTAGATAGGGGTGGAGAACCTTTGGCCTTGAGGCCATATGTGGTCCTCTAGATCCTCAGATGCAGCCCTTGGATGAGAAGTTTGGATTCAGGCAAAGGGCCACTCTTGAGGACTTAGAGGGCTACATGTGACCTTGAGGCCAAGGGTTTCCCATGCTGGTCTACACTGTAGAATGAAGAAAGAGGAGTAATGTATGAGTAGGACAGAAATGTAGTATGGAGCTAGGTTGTAAAGGGCTTTAAAAGCTGTACAGAAAAGTTGACATTTTATGCTAAAGGCAATAGGAATCCATTGGAGTTTACTGATAACAATAGTAGCTAGTATATACTTAAGGTTTAAAGGTCTGCAAAGTCCTTTACAGATACTAACTCGTTTGGTCCTCACATGGGAGGCAAGGTGCTATAATATCCCTATTTTGTAGATGAGGAAACTGAGGTAGATGACTTGTTCAGGCTCACGTAACTAGTAAGCATCTAAGATCAGATTTGACTCCAAGCCTGGCACTATCTTTGCTGCATCACCTGGATGAGAAGAGGATGACACAGACTGAAGGTTAAGGAATTGACACCTGTGTGAAGAATGGATCATTCAATCACATCACACAGACCCTCAAAATCTCTATATAGATTCTCCCTTTCCCTCCTTATAAATCTCTACCATTATCTTGTCCTATATTGCCTAACCTACCCCTGAAAATGTTCTCTCATGAAAGAATATATATATATATATATATATATATATATATATATATATAAAACCTCCTCCCCACCCCAGGATATTTTCTACTAGTTTTGAAAGTAGTAGATTAAGAAATACGATTTAAGAAAAACTGCACAATAGGGTTATTTCCGCTTTACACCTTGGGTCATCCTGTCCTCAGAGGGCAACACAAATTAGCTTGCTATTATTTCCTTTTGCCAGGTTCTGGTAGGATTAAGCTAAATCGATTCATTTTCCACTTTTTGGGAATCACTGACCACTGAGATTTTGTTCTCCAGAAGACGTTGGGTATGTATAAGCATTCGGTCACCAAAATAAATGTTTCCATGGATGGTTGGAGTCCTATGCACATTGCAATCATTCTTGCAGCACATTCCCTTGAGGAGCCACCAACTACCAGATTCTCCCTAGCTTTTGAATTAGACACTGCTCTTTCCACCTGTTCATCTCCCCCTACCCCACTGATCCAGGATTCTCTCTAGCCCACTTTGATCTCCACAGTCCTCTAATGCATTACTATGTCCTTCATGTGAAGTGTTCCCTTGATGTGACCAGGGCACCTCGATCCCTCTTCTAGGATTGGAAAGTTTGGAGAGACTTCACTCTGGTTTCGGATGAGCTACGTTTCTGCGAAATTCACAATCCCTGCATGAGAATGATTCGACTTGACTTCCTGTGCTGCACATTCTGCCTTGTCGTGTAACAGATTGTGTGTACGTTGTCTTTCTGTTAAGACCATCTGACCTTGGAAATGAGATGAAAACATTCTAGACCAAGTGAGAAGCAATTTAACGCACAACTTCATATCCATGGGTGCTTTAAAAATTCTGACAAAAAATAAATATTTAAGATGGTAAAGTATGTTTACCAAATGTTTGAACAGCTGCCTTTGAATGTAACATCACCCCAGAGGAGATGACAGAGATGAATTCAGGAAGTGAGCTTAAAATGAGAAACATATTACATCATCCGACCCGCATCTTGTCTAAAGTGAATTTAGGAAATTTATTGATAAGGCCACCTATCTATTGTTAGAGGCAGTATAGGGTAGTGGATAGAATAGTAGGTCTGGAGTCAGAAAAACCTGGTTTCAAATCCTGCCTTAGACACTTACTACCTGTCGGTCACGTAACTTCTCTTTGTCCCACTTTTCTCATCCATAGGAGAAGGGAATTAGACTCTTTGGTCCCTGGGATCCCTTACAGCTCTAAATATATAATCCTATAGGTGGGTGGTAGAACTATATGGGACCTGAGATATTTCTCAAATTATCTTGAGAGATATTTACAGATATTTAATAGATGAGAAAACTGAGGCTCAAAGATTTGAATGACTTGTCCCCAAGGTTATAGTCCCAGTGTCAGAAATCAGATTAGAACAGTCATCCTGATTCCAAAGCCATCTCTTTTGCCCAAGCCACATCTTACTGTATGGTCTCACTGCTAGGTTGAGTCTCATATGTGGGGGACCTGTCTCCCAGGCATAATGTCAACTCGGTTCCTCCTTTCTAAAATCTTTCCCACTCCTTGAGCATAATAGGTGCTAGCTCCTGAACAACATCCCTAAGGTTATTGGATCATACACTCAGGGCTGGAAGCAACCACAGAGGATGATGAGTCCCACCTTATTGTACTGAGGAAATTGAGGGCCTGGGTGGTTAAGGCAGGATTTGAACCCATGTCTTCCTGACCCCAAGTCCACCTCTCCATCCACTACTGCATACTGCCTCTGGCTAGTCTTTAATACTCAAGAGGGACAATAAACCATGCTATTTTTTTGCCTTCTTTCCATTTTATTTCTTTAGGCAAACCCTATATAGAGGTGCCTCAGATCAACATAATTTTACAATAATGAGAATATCATCATAATGACACCCAACTTAAGGTTGGTTACTTTCTCTTCCCCAGAGTATCTGGAATACAAAGGAAAGACAATGAGAAGCAAAGAGTGTCCAAATTGATGCATCTAAAATGTTTTGCTTAACTCCTACAAGTCCAAAGTCACAATTCCCATTTGCTGCTCCATTTCTCTGGTTTCTAGAAAAAGCTGAAGTTGAGAGCTTATCATCTAAGACCTTAGGACAACAGTTCTACTCAATAAGACTTTCCCATCCATACACCACATTAGTTTTATTCCTTTGGGGAGATGGGTTGTACTTACTCCAGATCTGGACAATGGGTTAAACCACCCCCCCCAAAATCCTGGCTGATCTGAGGGTTGTAACCTTGTTTAATTAGACTTCAAATTTGAGGATGGCAGATCCTTGGGGAGGAAGGGGTTAACCCTTCTTTCTATCTTCCTTCTACAATGTGGTTAGGTTCACTGTTTTCAGTCTTTGAACCAGTCTATTACCCTTCATCCTGTATTTGATGACTGAACAAACCTTGACAGTCCCTTCGATGACTTGGTCGTCAGTCATGGCGGTAGAATAGAAGCAGGGTTTTTTGTCTTTGTATTGACAGTACCTTACACATTGCCTGGCACGTAGTTGTTGAGTGGTCTTTCAGTTGTGTCTGACTCTTCATCACTCCATTTGGGTTGCTTTGCCATTTCCTTCTCTAGCTCATTTTATAGATGAAGGAACTGAGGCAAACAGGTTTAAATGACTTGCTCAGGGATACACACCTTATAAGTTGTTGGAGGACAGATTTGAACTGGAGTCTTCCTAACTCCAGGCCCAGTTCTCTAACCACTGCACCCAACTAGCTGCTCTAAGCTACCAGCACATAGTAGGTACTTAATAAAGGCCAGTTGATTGACCAGACTGGCCCAAAGCTGCATCTAATGTAGAAATCAGCTCTGTAGTGCCCCAGACATCCAGCTTTGGATGGAAACCCTCCATTATCTCCTGACAAAGCTTCTTCTGTGATTGAACATTTCAAAGTGAAAAAGATGTCTTCTTTATATTGAAGGGAAAATAGTCTCCCTATAATGTTTACCTTTTGATCCAAATTCTCCATTCAGTAGTAACCCAAAACAAGTCGAATCCTGCTCTTCCCTAAGGTTTAAGTTTATGGCCTAAGCTTTGTGGCTCTGTAAAACAAGTCCTGAACCAAGAGGAAGGAGACATGAATTCTAGTCCTGAGTTGGATGCTAATCAGTATTGTGACCTTAGGAAAGTCATTCTTTCTCTTTGGGACTCCCTCAGTTTTATCACTTGCCAAAGGAGGCCCCTCTTGACTCTAGCCCCTTGATTTTGGAAGTCAAATGTTCAGGAGAAATGAATGCCTGAATGCCAGTTGTAAAACTGGCCTCAGAGAGAGTGAAACAAAAACGTTCTCACAACAGCAACAAAGAAAACAAAAGGAAGTTCTCTCTGTAACTTATGCAGTGAGGATTTACATCTGATTTACAGATCTATTAGGTTCAGCTGTTGGTTAAAATATCCTTCCCAGGCAACTGCTTCTTCTCACCATAGCTAGGATCTCTCAGAATCACTACAATAAAGGCTTTAGAAAAGCACATACATTTCTGCAAGGTCTAGGTGTCTGCTGGTTTTTTGGGGGGACTGCCTTACATTCCAGGTGAAAGGCTGCTTCCTATCTCAGAATCTGGTCCTTTTTTTGCTAGTGATTCAGTGATGTGGAGAGGGAGATGTGGGGCCAGGATGGGCCCCACAGAAATATGATTTCCAATGCTGAAGGTTTTGGAACTAGAAAGTTGTGGCATGGGGAGGATGATTGGTGAGGAACTGTGTGGGTGATCAGCTGTGTAGTCCTTCGTAGCACCCACCATGCTTCAGCTTTCCCAGGCTTATAAGGTTAAAACAACCAAGTCGTGCTGTGCCGTTGAATCAGTTCAAGGTCAATATGAGAATGTGCCCATCCAAGCAACAGATCGACTTCATGATATGCACAAAATGAGCCAAATTGGGCACTCAGTATAATGCAGACCGAACCAAACTGAAACCCATCTCAACCTGGTTTTAGCTACTCTTGTCAAATCTCCAACCAGCCATGTTGTCCATGTGTGTTGACTTAATGAAACCAGACCTTAACTCTCTGGACAATGGTCATGGCTTCATGGTAGTAGGGGAAGTGATCAGTGAGGAACTGTGGCTACTGTATATTTGTTCCACCTCCATTCTCTTTTCTCCTCCAACAGTTGTACTTAGGTGAGATCAGGTTAATAGCTCCTTGAGAGAGGGACCACTATCACCTTTGTTTTGGCATCACTAGTGCTTAGTATGGAGCCAGACATAGCAGGTACTTTGATAATGTTTATTGATAGCAGTAGTATGAGGTAGTAGACAGAGAGTTGACCTTGGTCACAGGAGCCCTCTACACCAATGAAATCACAGTTCCAAATATAATTGATTGATTAACTGACTAAGAGCAGCCCAAATTTATTTTGAGCAAAATTGATTAAGAGCTACTACCTGCAAAGCACTCTGCTAAGTGCTAGGGATGCAAAAACAAAGATAGGATAAAATGTCCCTCTCCTCAAGAAGCTTACAATCTACTAGGAAATATGTCACAAAAGGAGGTCCAAAGGATTTGTGTGGAAGTGGAAAGGGACCATGCTCCCTTTTGGTTTGAGAATGAAGGCTGTGGTTTTTGGACTTGGTTGTATGGCTAGGAATCTATTTAGGACTAGCTGGTAGATCCACTTTCTTCTACTCCTGATGGCCCCATATGAGGATTAAAGCCCTTGGGTTAACATCATGGCTCCTATATTAACTAGCTGTGTGATGCTAGGGCAGTCACTTGATCTCTCTGTCTGAATTTCCTCCTCTGAAACTAATCTTACAGAATCATTGTGAGGAAAGTGATTTGTAAATCTTAAATCACTATATAAATATTAATTATTCTTATTACTACGTAATCTCAATCTTCCCATGGATAACTTCCTGTCACATCTGAAGTCTTTAACCTAGTCTCTCTGAGACACAGTGATTAGGGTAATTAAGGAAGATAACGAGAACTAACCTACAACCCTACAGTGTCTGATTCCATTACTGACCATTGTTTAAGCCCAAATTGGGAGACTTCTTCACAAGATGCTGCCTTGGGGGAAATAAGGTTGGGGATGATCTTGCCAGCAAGAGAATATCACACACAGACATTTAAAAATGGAAGATGCACAGAGAGAAAATAAATAATGAAAAGGGAACAAATATAATTGAGTATAAATTCTGAACATGTAAGGCTGTATCAAAAAATCTGATTTAGGAGCAATTTATGCCAATTGGCAGGAACCTGAGAGTTGCCAGAAATGTTTCTGAATTAATTCTAAATTGGTATATGAATATCAAACTGGCTTAGCGCCATTGGGAGAAAACTGATCATGAGTCTTTAATCAAGCCCAAGTTCCAGCTTCTTTCATCTTTCCATTTTAAATACCACATTAAGATTTGAAACATACCAAAGGACAAAACTTTTGGTCATAAAAGATGAAAAAAGTAAAGTTAGCAAGGTATACAACTTAAGGAGCTTGGTTACCCTGGGTTTGGGGGAAATTTAAGCATCTACTGACCCATGCTTAGGCGTCATGGAGACTTGAAGAATGTGTCCGGCAAATTGTGGGATGAAAAGATAAGAGTGGCTTTTGCTTTCCAGATGTTTCCTATCGATAAATCACATCATACATGTGGGGGTTTCTGTTGCATGTGTGAAAGGGACAAGCATTTAGGCAAATACAGATCTGCCTTCCAAATAGTGACACAGACTCTGTGAACAAGGTCAGCGAACATCACTTGGCTCAAAGGCACCTTATGCCCATGTTGGTCCCTGCCAATAACCACTTCCAAGTGCCTGAAATTCTGATCATGCATATTCATCAGAGATTTATTTGATAAACAGATCTTGAATATTCATCTGCATACCGTATATGTGGATAATTAAATTCACAAATGTTAGAGAATGTTTCTGAAACCAGCAGACTAGGGGATAGGATATTTGTGAAGTTTTCCCCTATACTTGATAGATGTTAAAAAAATCTCCCTCCCCACCCCACCCCCTTTTTTTTTTACCTCTTGGCCCATTTCCATACTGCAGAGTTTTGTTGATTGGGCCTTGGCATCAACCATAACATTAAACATGGTGCATATTGACTGTGGGACTCGGAAATCTGTCGATCGGCTGGTTTTTTGCAGCTTAACTTCAAATGCAATCCTGGTTCTATTAAAACAAAGTAGAGAAAGATCATTTCAATGTTAAGACTGTAACAGGTGGAGGAGACATTTCAAGGGAGGGCGGTGAAATAGAAAGCTGAATACGCTCATCAGTAGTCATCCACAATGATTTCAAATGGGAGCTGATGAATATGAATTTCCAGACCAAAGTGGGCCATATGGAGTAGGTGCTGGTCAAGGGAAACTGCCATGTTTCTAGCCTCTACAGGACATACCATAGCCACAGTAATAGTGAATTAATTGGAATACAGAGCCTGTTGAATTTGACTACTTCACAAAGAGTTTGGATGGTGTGTGGTCTCTGCAGCACATTAAATCAAACAAAATGCACCTATGATGCAACCTGAGGGGAATGCCTAGTTATCTGCCCCCTTGCTGTGCTATCATGGACCAAAAGCATGCCAAGCAGGAAGGGCAGACATTGGAGACTTCAAACCACGACAGCTACGCAGCACTACCGCCATCAGTTTTCCCCTTTTTTCCTTCCCTCTTCACTTTCACATAGACCAGCAAGGCTCATTTTTACCTCTCCTGTTTAAATCTACTAGCTGGGGGCAGTCTAACAAGAATGGATATGCACAGGTACCTTCCTTCAGAAAACAATATATCTGCTTCTTTTCGATCTCTCCTACTCTGCTACA
Source organism: Bettongia penicillata ogilbyi (assembly GCA_023548195.1). NCBI lineage: Eukaryota > Metazoa > Chordata > Mammalia > Diprotodontia > Potoroidae > Bettongia > Bettongia penicillata. The sequence goes on along the minus strand of JAJHZJ010000062.1, from coordinate 1,946,974 downwards.
CTTCTCTCCTTCCTGTGCTAATCTAGACGGTCCTGATCTTAGATAAAATCTTTCCTTCCTGATTTCAGATAAAATTCTTCCTTCCTTAGCAGTCCAGTCTGCACCTGAAACTTAATATATTCACAACCACACTGAATATGCTATGGGAACCCACAAGTGCAGGAAAATTAACTTGTTAACTAATACTCCATGGTAAAATTATTGTATATGCCAGTTTGTTTAGATTGGCAGTTGCCTTGTCTTATTTTATTTCTTTTTTGGTGAAAGATTCAAGAGTGGTTTCTATTCTCCCTTTACATTTTATGGGAAAAAAGAAAATCATGGTGGTCTTACTCTATTGCCTTCTTACTATAAAAACCTTCCCCCCACTTTAAAACTTCCTAATGTACATTTTAATTCAGAGGGAGTCAGAAATGTAAAAGAATCTCATTGTAGCAGAGCTACAAGAGCCAGGCATGTTCCATTGGCACTGTTATGGACTCCTGCCCGTACCAGGGGTGGGGAACCTGTGACCTCAAAGTCATATGGGGTCCTCTAGGTTCTCAAGTGCAGTCCTTTGACTGAATCCAAACTTCATGGAACAAATCTCCTTAATACAAGGATTTGTTCTGTAAAACTTGGACTCAGTCAAAAGGCCTCACCCAAGGACATAGAAGGCCACATGTGACATCAAGGCTACAGGTTCTCCACCCCAGGATATGCCTTGCCAACAATCTAGGGGTGAGTTCTACCCCTTGAGGTGAATGTGCTAAAGAGGAATTCTTCCATATATAAAAAGCAATCAGGAAATAAAAGGACCCATCTAATTCTATTGTAATAGTAACAAGTTAATGTTAATGTCACTTAAACTCTATGGATCTCATTTTCCTCATCTATAAAATGGGATTGATAAAAGAAACTTCTTCACTGTGTTGTTGTAAGAGAATTTACGGAAAGTGATATACAAATGTTATTTTTGCTGCTTGTGCTATCATAGTACTTCTTTTCATTATTCCATCATTACTTACTAATAAATAACAGAAATCACGTTGCCTGCTGCAGAAATCATAATAACTATAGAACAGCCAAAGTAAGGCACTGGTCTGCTTGACAAAAGAGTGATGAAAATATCCAACAGAACCTTAGAGTCCTAAGGTAAGTTGAAATGTAATTTTAAAGTCAGAACTCATATTCTTTAAAAAAATATTTTTTTAAAAGAATCATCCATAAATTTTGTACAAGTATGTTAAGAGGCAGGAATGACTTATCTTGTTTTCTTACCACATTGCTCATTTTGTAGCAAAGAAAAGTCCATTCTGTTTTTTGTATCTCGGGCAACAATAGCATTTTATGGCTAAAGAATTGCCGAAGAGCCCTTTCAAGTGAGGCTTCTAAAACTCGTGCTATAGTTAGACCAAAGAAAGATAAGGGCTGGAATGCATCTTTCAGTTCCCCTTCCATTAACTATGTCTCATTCATTTTCACAGGAGAATTGACCTCTCTTCTATTAAGTTCAAGGATTGTTGGGAGGTGGAAAGATTTTCTTAAATGAATACAAAATCTTTGAGTAGAATTTGAAATGATAGGGCTGAATAGATGGCTGCTTCTACCTGTAACAGACTGCAAAGCCAACCAATATATGAGTAGCTTATGAAATTTATTCAAGTTTCAGTAAAATTCAGACATTCCTAGATATCCTTCCTTTACCACTTTAGTATTCCACATCTGGTATATTTGTCCATTATGTGTTTTTAGGATACAGATCAGCTTCATGTCCATAGCATGGGGTTCACGTTGTGAACCTTGAGGGGAAGACATAAGATACTTTATACATTTCATTTTGTGTGGCTCAAGGTATCTCTTAGACTCCTATGTATATTTTCTCAATTCTTAATTCTAAGATTTGAGTTTGAGCATGTGAATTGGAAGATTCTATCAAAGAATCACAAACTCAGAGCTAACTGAAGGCTGCTTTCTACCCTTTCACCCTTTCTCAGTGCTGACAGTTCAAAGAGCCTTCATGCTGTGTACAGTCTTCCTTCAGGATTCCTTCTCATTTTTACCCTTCCCTCTTTCCCATATGTCTATTAAAATAAACCTGATTACTATGAATGGCAGAATGGGTAATCCTTCCATGGCAACAACAATTCCAGCAGGGATTTTTCTGGAGAGGAGTAACTGTAATGGTTATATATTACTTGGCCATCTTGATTGGTGGAGGCATAAAACTTTGGACTGAGTTATTAGAGAGGCCTTTCAGTGTTTGTCAGCTTATACCACAGAGCTGTTTTTACATTCTGTTTATGTTCAGGGTCAACTACTAATGGATATTTAAAAATATTTTTGGTAGACATGAGGAAAGGAATCTGAGAAATGTACTTATGGTTGCTACAGGATATATAGGACATAACATTTTCAAGTACCATTGAAGTCTGATTGAATGGGTTACCTTCAAATTTTTGGAGAGGTTTACAGAAGGAAACCATAGCCTAGAGAATCCCAAACTTGAACTTTGAAGTAGCATCAAAATGGCTCCCCAGACCAGCTATTGCCACAGCAGTAATCTGTTGCCCAAGGCTGCCCTCATTCTCCTTCAGTTACATAGCTTTGAACTTCATTTGTTACTCAAAACAGGAGAAGATGGTGACATAAATTTCGATCTTCTTCATTCAAACAAGTGCAGCTGATTTGCGGTGGTACATAATATCTTAAGGAACATGGGATTGTTCACTGGCTTTTTTCAGTAAGATTGGATAAAATATTGCACTCATACTCTGGAGTGGCCCCTGTAAGTGGGACTGGAAGTATGACTATGATGATTAACTGATATTAATTTTATGACATTTCTGCACCTGTCATCCTTTTAGATCCTCTACTTTATACAACTGGTGTGGACATTTTAGCAGCATTATTCCTTTTCTCTCCAACATAAAAAATGTCTCTTGTGCACTCAAGTGGTGAAATAGGTACATCATGGGCAAACGGAATAGTTATTCAATGAACTGTTCTCTCTTTTTGTCATATCCATTTGGCTTTATGTTTTCTCAGAACAGCTATAGCTAGAAAAAGATGACTGAAAATTTAGATTGTGCTCACAGCATTTACAATCCGTTAATGACATAGGAGCAATAGAACTTAGCACCTAGTTAATAAGAATTCCTCCTTCCTTCCTTCCTTCCTTCCTTCCTTCCTTCCTTCCTTCCTTCCTTCCTTCCTTCCTTCCTTCCTTCCTTCCTTCCTTCCTTCCTTCCTTCCTTCCTTCCTTCCTTCCTTCCTTCCTATCTCTGTTGAGATGCCTCCTTGATGAGCACCTACTTAAGTAGTACTCTTCAGAACCTACCAACACAAAATGCAGTTGCTTAACTTTGACTGGCTTGCCACACAAAAGGTATTTAATACATTCTTGCTGACTTGACTAGACTTAGCTATGTAACCATGTCAAGCTCTTGGGTAATGAGCTACTTTCTTGGTGATTACTGCATTGTGTGCCCAATCCAAAGGCCAGATGTCATTCTCTAAGTAGCCCTGTTCATTTTCTCTCTCGAATATATCTCATCAGAATCTGTTATTAACCATCCAATAAAGTCCGTGCGTTGAACCCAACTGTGGAGGCACTCAGGCTTACCTTTTCACACAGGACTCAATCATATCACTTGCCATCAGCTTCAGGCGTTGTTCTAGGTGTTTTCCAAACTCTTCCTCAGGCCAGTGCAAATCCCTAATGAAAGTCTGCAGAGCATCAAGTTTCCAGAAGAGATCTTCAGAGGTGCCTGATCCATTACTGGCAGGACAGAATGAAAGCAAAGGTTATCACGTACTCCTGGCTTAAGGAAACCCGATCGCACCAACAACTGTGCTTGGGGCAAACAGTGATTCTAACATACAAAACACGGTGGCAGGGTGGGGGGGGTTTCCACCAGCAGGATTTTGAGTTTTACCATACATTTACCTAGTCAGCTGGGTTAATCAAATCATTCCAGACCAATAAGAAGATGATAAAATGATATATGCCTTAGAAGAATGACTAGGGGAGAGGTGTATGGTAAAAATCAGCCTTCTTTCAATAACCACATTAACATATGTGATGATTCACATGAAGGCCACATGTTGAGATAGAAAAATCTCGATCAGTAATAACTACATGTCAGCATCATGCAGTTATCCAGATTCAGAGCATCATGCATTTCCTCCGCTCCCCTTCAAATCGGAGGGCTCTTGGAGATTTCAGATTGCCAGCTAAAGGACAGTGCTAACAAGTGGTGAGCGAGGACATGCTTTGTCTCTTGAGGGGCAGGGGTGAATCAATTGACCTTGGGTCCACTGAAATATCTTGAATCCAAGATCTCGGTTTGTTTCTTTTGATTCAGATTTTTTCTCAGATAAGCCTATTATTGCAAAGGCAACTTCAGGACTGGGAGCTGGGGAGGTTAATGGGATCTTTGCAAATACTTTGGACCAGTGATAAGACCTCAGCCCTTCCACCAGCTCATGGACTTTACCCACTCCCCTATACTGACTGAGCCATCAGTTTCCATGTAGTTCTTTACAATGGCATCTAAAAAAAACCATTCACCTGGGGAAGCAAACTCTTCACCTAGATAGTATTGAGTGGGTACAAACAAAATGCTCCACCTTTCACCTTTTTGCCATTCTCCGCTTCAGCCTCTCTCTTGTAGCAAGGACAGTGGGAGCTCTGAGAGATGCCAACCCCCCCTCCTCGCATACCACGAATGCTAACACAGTAATTTATAAGATGTCCAACACACCATGCATTACCACTTGTTCTGACATCGTCTATAGAAACAGATGAGAGTGGGTGTTTCTATTGTGACAGATGCCAGCTGCATTGAGTTAATGCTTCAGAGGGAAATACAACTGATGCATACATGACTGCTGCAGGGGGAGGGAGTCAAACTCCCAACATGCCAAGGGGAACCTTGGGCCCTGGACTGACAAAAGGGAAGTTCTCAAAGACAGACCAGCTGGGAATCAGTTACTGGGAGTTTCTGACACGAAGGAGAAGGTAATGTGGAAACATGTCCTCAGAATGAAAAGTGATCAAAGGAAAGTAGAATTATGAAAAGATATAGAATCAGGCATTTCCTGGTGGGTGATTGTGAAATGAGGCCTTCTTTCTTCCCTTTTTTTAAATGAAGGAATTAACTGTGTGTGGAAGTTCAGCCTTTCCTCATCCTATGCTTGGAAAACACCCCACAACTTTGACTAGTCTCAGCCCCGTTTTGGAACTGCATGGTTGTATGTTTTAAATCATTAAGTACATATGAATGCAATGATTGGTATTTATTACAACAACATTTTGACACCCATCTGCTTTCATAGTTTCGGAAAATTTCTTCTAGGGTTTTTTTTCTTTTGAAGAGCTTATTATTAAGTTTTGACATGAGGAAAAGAATATTTTCTTTTTATTTTTGAGATAAACTGTTAATGTTAAGGCAATAGCACCAAAATTATTTTGATTGCTTAGCAGTTCCCAAAATGTGTTCCCACTCATGCCTTAATTAATTGAACAGAGACCATTATCTGCTTTATTATCATGTCTTGATTCATATCTTTTCAAAAAAACAATGTCACAGAGCATGCACACAGGGAAGGAATAAAAGCTTTCAAGTATTTTTAATTTTTGTAACAGATACTGCCTAAGCTAACTTTTAACACTGTCATCTTAGCATGGATATGACTTGGGTTTCTTTCATGGTTTTGTTTCCAAGAAAAGTTTTGGGAGATATTTAGTTGTTTTTCTAAAGATAATCAGACACATTGATCATGTCATTCCACTGTTATTTCATCCAGATAGAATTTTTTTCTCTTAAAGTTTGGCTTTAAAAAAGGCTCCAAGTATAGTTATAACTGACATGCCTTGTTCTTTACTTGGACAAAACAAAACATCCCAAACTAGTGTAGGGCTACCTTGCTGAATGTGATTTTGAGATATTACAACATCACTGTCCTATGAAAGTCATTTTTTTTATTCTTGTGATTAAAATATTTCCCTTTGAAAATGTTCCAGTTTCTTCTTTCAAGGAAAAGCTTATTGGGCCTACAATTAGCAGTGGTATACGAAAGAGAATCAAAGCAGGGTATAGAATGGCTAAGCCTTATTCACTTGTTAAATCATACATATGGTTCTAATTTCATTTCCATGGGTATAGTTTGGGAGCACTGGTTCTCCTTCTTGCTAGGGGGAAAAAGATGAGAGGATTCATTTCTAAATTGGAAGATATACTTACAAGACTTTCTAGAAAGACTATTTGATCATCTGATTACCTGTGCCGAAAAGAATAACCATTTCTATTCCTTTTTGGGAAAGTGATTGTAAAGTGAAGTCTTCCAGATAACAATGCTCCTTGATATCGGGGCTATTTAAATGATGACTTCTTCACTGCTCATTCTAGTATCCATGACTGACTATTAGTGATTTGTGAATACTCTACTAACTTCTAATTTTAGGGATTCTGGATATCACTGATATGGGTCTTCCCTTCAACAATGTAGACCATTAGCAAGAATGAACTACTCAGAAGACATTATTATTTTGAAACATGTTCCCTGGTTATCAGAGTACCTAAGAATCACAAAGTCATTCAGGAAGGCAATGGTTCACTATAATGGAACTGCAACTGGTCTGAGACTAGGGGCCTTTTGTTACCTTTCACATGAACATTTTCATGTGCTCATATCACCTGCATCAGTTAAAAAACAAACAACAGAATTCTATTGTAAAAGATTGGAAGTAAAAGTCAGCTCCTCAAGCTTTCAGTGGGCGTAAGACAAATTGTTAGTGCTGGATATAGAAAACTCCTTACAAACACCATGCATGCCAGAAATAAACAATATTGTCTCTGTATGATCAGCAAAATATGTCTAATTATCTGTCTCCATCTCTGTTTCGAAATTACATAGGATGCATAGAAATAAACAATACATATCCATGCCAAGATCACTTAAATTTAAATTAGAGCTAATGTGGACTGAATACACACTCAGCATCATAGATAGCAGCCATCCATGACGGTGCCGAAAAAGTAGGCATTTGTGGGATGCCTAGAGGGATGTTAACTGGTAGATTGGGTACTTTGGGTAGATTCACATTAGGTAGATTCACATTGGGTAGGGTACTGGTTAAACTCCTGTGGAAGAAACAGACAGAAAGAAAAAAAATACCATCACAATGACAATGTAGATGTGGCAGAAGCAGGGGAGAACTGTAACTCAATTGGTTAAATCGACAAGAAGACAACAGGGTGAGCAGCACACATCAACACATCAGAGAGCAAAGAGCCACAGGTATAGAAAGCTTCCCTGGGGCTTAGCACTCAGAAGCAGAAGGCAAAAACATTGACTGAAAAAAAATGAGTCAAAATTGGAAGGGAGTTTATCGACACCCACGTACAATGATCACATACTTCCCTCGCCTTTTGGGAATTGGTTTTTGTTTCCAGATCTTGACAATGATGGCCTTAAACCTGATCGGTACCAGTTATGCATAGCACAGTGGAAAAGGTGCTGGCTCTGGAGTCTGGAGACCTTGCTTGAAATCCTAGATCTTACTGTATGACCTTGGACAAGTCATTTCCCTTCCTCTGTCCCTCAATTTTCTTATTTGAAATATGAGGGGGTTGGAATAAGTGATCTCTCCCGTAAGGTCCTTTCTAGCTCAAAATAATCCTGTTTTAGATGGATGGGACTCTTATTACTAGTCCTGAACCTCATAGCTGGTGATTTTACAGCTGCTAGAATTAGTAGAGATGCTGAAACAGCTTAAGAGACAGTATTGCATAGTGGATAGTGAGCCATCTTGGAAGTCAGGAAGATGACTTCAAGTCTCACCACTGACACCTACTGGCAGTGTGACTCTGGACAAGTCACTTCTCAGTAGCTCCAATCAAGGGTCTAAGGCTTCACTTCGCTGAACAGATGGCAATCTGCATTGATAGAAAGCATTTCTCATTGGGAGTTCCTAGCACCAATTAAATCACTGGTTAGGCAAAATATCAAAAAAGGAGACTTTTCATCTTCTTGTTTTTTTTTTTTTTGCATGGAGGTTGTTAACTGTTTTTTTTTTTTGAGATAGAATAATTAGGCAGGGCAATATTCTCTTGGACATTTCTTGAGCCCAATGCAACAGATAGTAACACCTGCATCAATGTTTGGGGGAGGGCAGAGACTTCAAAGGTGACAGGCAGAAATTGAAAGCTACAACTGCTGCCTTTGAAGGCAACTATGGAAGCAGTGAGGCCAGAGCAGAGGAAAAAGATTTTTAAAGAGTATTAAGAAAAATGGTTAACCTTTGTTTAATCTCATGAAGACCAAAAAGAAAATAAAAATGTCTTCTCTGAGGTAGATTTCATCCAACTTAAAGTAGATAGAAATGTGTGAGATTGGAAAGTAAAGTATTCCAAAAAAAATGCTTTTTTCTAAAATACTAAGTCCTTAGATAAAGCAAGGAAAAAATGGATTTAAACTGTCAGATCAGAGCTTGTTTTTTCCTCCCTTGAAGACTGGGCCAGTTACTGGTTAGTTTCTTATTGTCAAAGGAGGAACCAACAATTAGAAAAGATGTCTCTCTGTGCTTTTGTTCTCTGTCTCTGTCTCTCTTTTGATGTATGAGTGGGTGGTTGTTGGGTAGGGGTAGGGAGTGATAGCATACAATGTTACAGGACTGGCAATATCATCTAATCTATAAGAACGTTTCTATGGTGCCTAATTTAGCCAGGCAAAAGCCAGAGCCAAGGCTGCATCTGAGAAGAGCCCTGCCTTTACTCTTAAGCAAGGCTGACAGCCCTTTGGCAAAGAGTCGGGGCTCTCTTTTCGGCTCTCCTTAAGAAGATGGTGTACCTTGCCAAGCCAACTCTGCCTTACACAGACTGTGCACTGCAAACTAGGACTCTTGGAGGAGTCACGACTGACTCTGGGCTGACTTGGCAAGATTCCCATCTGTCACAGGTTCTTTGGGTCCTTTTTCAGATCTCCTAAATGCCTGGACATTTGCTCTGAATGTGATTTTATTTCAATAGCTATCTTGTTACAGAAAACTGTGAGCATGGATTTAGTCCTAGTATACACAAGAGATAGTAGTTTTTTTTTGTAGTGAATTAGATGAACCAGAGTTATGTCCATTGAAGTTTCCATTATGGGGAAACCAATGGGCAACAGGAATTCTCTCTCTCTCTCTCTCTCTCTCTCTCTCTCTCTCTCTCTCTCTCTCTCTCTCTCTCTCTCTTCTGTTTCTGTCTCCGTCTTTCTCTGTCTCTTTGTCCGTGTCTGTCTGTCTGCCTCATGTTGAGATTAGAAGGGGAGAATGATTAGTCAATAGAAAAATAGTAATGAAGACACATGGTACTAGCTCTGGAGTCAGAAGACCCAGATTTAAGTTTCGCCTCTGACACTGCCTGTTTGACCTTGGACAAATAGGTTCCTGCCCCAGTCTTCAGCATCCTTCAGCAAAGGAGGTTGCTTATAATCCTAAGAAGAATATATATCCTTTATAATCCTAAGAAGAATAGAGGGGAAGATATTTTTCCTGTTGCGCTGGTGAATTTATTTGTCTTTATATTTGGTCCCTGATGGCTCCCCGGGCTTATGCGCTACTCTGCAGCCAACCCATTCACCGTTTCCACTGAGACGTGTGCCAGCCTATATAAGCAAATGTGATCATTAAGCAAGGCACGCAGTGCATAATGATGGAGGAATTAGTGAATCTTTAGAGATGGTAGCCTGGGAAGTTACAAATGTCAGTGCTGAGCAAATGAAAAGCAGCAAGGAATGAATAACGTACAGATGTATGCAAACGCAACATAATTTACACAGATTAGGTTGATGGTCGATGCACAAGTCAGAAAAAAGCTTTGTTTTCCATTCTAAAATTAAAAAATAGACCTTTTAACAAAACATACTGTATTAGTAAAATCTGACATTTGGAATGGAATACTGAGCTGTACTCACATGGAAACATTTCCTTTATACAACACATTATGATGCTAGACTTTTAGAAATGATAAAATATTATTTATTTAGCAAAATAATGTAGTGTATTAATAACATTACTAATATTTGATTTGGATATTAATAGCATATCCTAATAAGTAAGCAATTCTAAATAACGCGCAATATTTTACTAATACGCATGTGGTTAGGGGAGTTCTCCTTTTGAATGGTAAAATGCTACTATTTGACTAATGGGCAAGTTTCTTTCCCTCTCTGACTGCCAGCTTCCTTATCTGTAGAACATCCCTCTACTATCTCCCTCACAGGGTTGTTCTGAGGAAACCACTTTGTAAAACTGCCAGGTGCGATAGAAATGTGTTATTAAGCTTCCCTTAATCTGTTGAAATTGTTATTATTGGAATTCATTAGTTTAAAAAGTTCTCTAGCTATTCTATAAAAAAATTAATTCCATCATTTCTTTAAGTATCACAATTGGGAATGTCCAGATAATGCATGATTCTCATGGACAGTTAAAAATCCCAAACAATTGCCTTGATTTTAGAACATACCGGTGACAATGAGTAGGATACAAAAATAAAATGAAAACTATTTGACGATTAGGCCTGCTTTATTTTCCATACACTTAACATCCTAACCCAGTAGGGTTTCTTCTAGTCCCTGGAAATGTAATTTAATCTCCTGTCTCTGTGTTTCTGTTTTAGTTTATTTTTTTTTTTGCACAGATTATTCCCTTATGCCTGGGTACTATTCCTGCTCGTCTCTTCCACTTAGATTCAGTTCAAGCATCACTTTCTTCCAGAGACTTTCTACTCCCCAATTATTAGTAATACTGCTGTCCTCCACCCCTCCCCTGCGACCTTGAGCTATTTTGTCCATATCTTGTGTTTATTGATGGATTTATTGTTCATGTGTTACCCTTCTAGCAATGTAGGAGCTCCCTGAGTACAGAGGCTGTCTCCCTTTTGTATCTACAGTACCTTGTAGAGTGCACAACCTATACTCTGCTTATATAAATGTTCAGTGATTACTTGATTCCTTACCCAGCACCTAGACCCAGGCTCGGCATAGAATAGAAATTTAATACGTATTTGCTGGCCTGAATTCCCATTCTATTTTACCATCATACTGTCCTTGGACTAGGGAAAGGTCTTATAAATGACATTCTTAGGATCAGGTTGGTCCATTCAGGCACAAAAGGACTTTAAAGTAGTTTTTCCTCCTATTGATATGTGTACTATCATTTAATCAAGGAAGAGAGAGAAAGAGACAGCAATGAATGTCTTTCCACTATAAATAATGACGGAAGTATATGCTTTCTGAAACCCAAAGCTCTTCTTAAAGCTTCGGATCACCTCTTCTTTCTCAGACCCTACCTTCCTTGAAGGCAGGGACTGGGTCTTTTAATGTTTATCTGCTCTCTCACCTCATCCCCAGCTCTAAGAACAGTGTTTGGCTCATACTATAGTCAAGAAGTGGAGTTTCACATATAGAAATTTCTTGCCCCTCTGAATGTTTTTAAACTTGCTAGTTTAATGGAAACCCAATTTTTAAAAAAGAAAACTAACAAAAAATACGATTTCCAAATTTCTTGAATAACGCATGTGCCTCCCATGCCTGGATTGTTTTTCTCAGTCTCTTAGAATCTTTAGCTCCCCTCAAAGCTTGGCTCAGGTTCTACCTCCTTTCCATATTCCCTTAATGTAAGAATTCTTAATCTTTTTTTGTACCTTGGACAAATTGGACAGTCTGCTGGAGTCTGTGAACCTCTTCTCTGAATGTTTTTTAAATATGAAAAATAGATTACATAGAATTATTTAGGGAATCAAATATATTGAAATACAATGATGAAAACTATATTTTAAAAAGCTCATAGAACCTAGGTTAAGAATCCCTACCCTGATTATTAGTATACTATCCCAAATTACTTTGCATTTATTTTTTATATTCTCTTTATTTACTTGTTCATTTATATGTTACCACTCTCCCTACAGTGGAAAGTTAGCTCCTTGAGGGCCGAGACAGTTTAACTTTTGTCTCCGAATTTCTAGTGCCTAGCAGAGTGCCCCACACATAGTAAGTACCTAATCCTTTCTTCTTAAATTGAATTAATTTTCAATCATCCCAGGAGCTGAGGAGGTCGAGAAAAAAACCCAATAGCGAGACACCACGATGTTGGATATGCCCTTAGAGGAAGTGAAAATGGTTATTAATTAGAAGGAGTTGGGACAAACGACTCCACCTGACCACATAAGCCATGCTGGGGATGGGGGCAGGGGTTGGGGGGGAGCTTGGCACAAATTTAAAGGCAGAGAACTATTTATGAGATATTTCCACAGTAGGAAGGTTCTAAACTAATAGAAAATATTAAGGACCTGTCCCTGCCCTCACCTTTAAAAAAAAGGTAACCAAGAAGACATGAGACCTTTTTCTTTTCAGATATTTTTGCATTATTTTTACGCATTTGATAAGTCTGGTCAGTGATTCTTTGACTGCTCAGAAGGGATCTAGCCCCAAGATGGAGAAAAGGAATACGTTGCTTTTTAGTAGTTTTCTACAAAGGACCCATATCTTTATAATGTCATGTGACTGACAGGTATAGAAGGGTACCACGACTAGTATTTATTAACTTCCCTCTCCCTATCCCTACTCCCAAAGCAGACATATCTTTGTTCAGCCATTCAAAGAGCATCCAGATAAAGTGACATAAAACAAGGAAATGTCTGCTCACCAGGGGTGAGCTTAAAGCTAAAATAAAAGAAAGCCGCCACTGAAATTGTTCTCCGAATACTTTTCTTGTGTGATCCAGGGGAAAGAACACTGGTTCTTGGATCAGAGGATATAAGCTCAAATCTTGCTTCTGGCACCAACTACCTGGAAGACTTTGGACTGATTACTTAACCTCTCTGTGTCTGTCTGTCTCTCTCTCGCCCTCCCTTCCCTTTTCCCTTCCTTTTATCTGTCTGTCTCTCTCCATTTTCCTCTGTCTTCTTTCCTTTTCTCTTTCTCTCTCTTCCCCCCATCTCCCTTTACCTCCTCTTCTGTTCTCTGTCTCGGTCTCTCTGTTTCTTTCTCTGCCTCTCTGTCTGCCCCCTCCTCCTCTGTGAAAGATGTAGCAGATAGAAAATAAACTGGGTCAAGAATTGAATACAAAGAAGAGATAGATTGGATGGCAACTGAGAAATTTCTCAGGACTCATTATTCAACGAGCCCAGGCTGGATGCTGCTATAAATGCTCATATTCAAAATAAGACAATACAAAACAAAAAACTAAATCCCCCCCCAAATCTCACTAGCCTCTCAGTGATGCTCAATGGTTGTGAGTCATGGGACATCAGAACATTAGAGCCATTGAAACTACAAGAGTCTCCGAGGGTGTATGCGATATGAAGGTAGCCTACAGTGTTACTCCAACAACATGGGAAGTGCCTAGAAGGCATCATATATGGATAGGCAAGTAATGAGACTCAGGAATGGACAGTATGAGTTCTGCCCAGGGTTGGAAGGTATGTGTGCCTTGCACCATTTATGTGTGTCTTCCTTAACCTACTCACATCTTTTCATTCTGTGTAATCCTCATCCAAGCTCTTCCTTAAACTCTCCAAAGAGGATCTGCCTTCCTTCTGGTCCCTATCACCTCTCACTTCCACTACTTTGATAAGCTCCTAATTTGTTTCCCTGTTTCCCATGTTTGCCTTTAGTTTCCATCCTGTCACCGGGAGTCTGACCCAGTCCTCCTAACTCCTGGTGCCCTCTTTCTCAAATTATTTCCTATTTGCTTTTCTGTGTAAACATATCTCCCTCTCTCCCCCCTGATGACCTAGAGGACATGCTGGGACTGTTATTCATCCTGTCTTCATGTACCCAGTGCCTAGCATGGTGTCTTATACAGAGTAGGAGCTTAATAATTATTTGTGGAATCGAATTTATTGGAAGATTGATCTGATGCACAAGAAGGATTCTTTGGGATCTTTTGCAATTTCATAGCTACCTATGAAGCCCTTGGTCTATACATCTATTTTTCCTTATATTCACCATATCACTGGCATACATTCTCTTCAGATCATACAGTAGTTAAGTCATATATATTATATACATATACACATATGTGTGTGAGTGTGACAGTATATATCATTCATCATGTCCTTTAGTGCCACTGCTTGGCTATAGCACACTGCCTTTCCTGCTATCCTCTACCCTGAAGGCTTCCAGCATTTTGGTTGGATCCTCTTAGGAGGATTCCAAGTAAGGCATGGACGAGAATTCCACAGGATGAGAAAAATGTGGAGGGACTGCGATCTGTGCCAGTGGAGGGACTATCCACACTGGTGAGATTATTGACCTGTCTCAATATCTTCGTGATGACTAACTTGACACTTTTGAGTAAAGTGAATTGAAGCTGACGTTTGATTAAATCTATTCACTTCTAAAAACCAATTGGGAAAGGTGCTGATTGTGAGAGAGACATTTTAAAATAAAGTCAAGGGAAACATAATGTGTATCTGAACTTGTTGAGAAATTCATTTGTCCTCTGTTTTAGCCTCAAGATCAAAACATACACTGCACCAGCAGATGGGTGACTTTTGGCAGAATTGGCACTGTGCATCATTTTGGGATAGAATGTGTACTTGGCTGTGCCAACTATAAATGAGTGCCATGTATATGGAGGATCCTTGGCCTGAGAATTGGAAGAGACCTTTAAGAGCACCTAGTCCAAAATATTTATTTGACAGATGGGGAAACTGAGGCCCATAAAAGTGGTGGGATACACCCCAAGTCACAAAATAGTAAGTAGCAGCGTTACTCTTAAACAGTAGTGTTAGTTTTCAATCTTATGTTACTATAATCAATACTATATCTAAGAGGTGGATAATCACTTTTGTGTCGGTTACTTTGTGAGTGATATTTTAAGGAAAGTATTTCCTTGAGGTAATATGAAAAATGATATGAATTTTGTTGCTGTTGTAGACTGTGAACTCCTTGAGTCGTTTATCTTTTATCTTTCTTCATATCCTCAGCATTTAGCACGGTAGGTAGACACATAGTAGGTGTTTAATAAACACTTCTTGACTGTTGCTATTATTTGCATTTTGGGGCCCTTTGACAAAAAGCACATTCAAAAATATAAATTAAGTACCAAAGTAACTTTAATCCTTTTCTCACACATCTCTGACAAACATCTCTGATACAAACCATTGCAAGGGGAAAGTTCAGTGTACATTGACTATTATATAAAGAGTCACATTTTAGACATGATTCTGGAATCTTTATTAATGAGGTTTTCTAAAGTTTTCTGGAGATGTTTTATGGTACAGTGGGAAAGAGTGCCTGGATGACAATAGGAATACCTTCACTCTAGTCCCAGCTCTGCCTTAGTTTCCTTATTTGTAAAACGAAAGAGTAGAATTCTATGATTTCCAAAGGTCTTAACCCTAAAACCTTAGACTATTCTTAGTACAGGGTTTCAGAAAACAGACCTTCTATTTTATCAAAGAGTGAAATAGTAAGGGAGACCAGTTATGTCAAGCTACCTCAACTTCACCAAAGAGAATGATCACAGACCCTTAGAGTTGGAAGAGATATTAATAAATGGTTTTTGATTTGACTTGATGTCTGTTACAGAGAGAGTTGGAGTAACTTGCCTATGACTAGTAAGTATGAGGCAGGATTTGAACCCAGATTTCCTGATTCTAAAGTCATTGTCATAATTATCAGGCAATTCTGCCCTTTAGGTGGAGGAGAAAAGTTCTTAAGTTCCTGAATTTACAAATATGAGAACTTGGAGTCATGAGATCACAGATGTAGAACTGGAAAGAATCCCAGAGGCTGACCCCCTCATTTTATAGATGAACAAATAAAGATCTCAGGAGGCAATGTGATTTACTCAGGGTCACAGCAGAGTCAGGATTTGAACCCAAGAGCTTTGACTCTAGATCTAAGACATTTTCTACTGTGTCATACTGAGTTTTAGGTCTCATGAAAATGGTGCTTTAATATTTAAAATATTTTCTCTGCAGCTTTTCATTTGAGCCTCAAAACACACACACACACACACACACACACAACACAAACCAGAACTTGAGAGATAAGTCACACGTCATTTACATCCCCATTTTATAGATGAGGAAACTGAGGGTCAGAGAAATTAAGTGTCTTGCTCTTGGTCACATAGCTAGTAAGAATTAGGGGCAAAATTTGAACACAGGTCTTTTAACATCTTATCCACTATTCTACATAGCCCCTCATTCAATTATTACTTATCCTTAAGTACCTATGATGTTCAGAGTACTATCCTAGGCGCCAGAAGAGACAAAACATTTGGAGAAGATACAATTCCTACCCCCAGGAAAGAGTCTCTTGGGGGGAATCATCTCTACTGTGGAAAAACTTTTGGGTGGTTGGGAAGCCATGATATTAGAGCCTCATACCAACTCATTGGGACTCTAAATGAAGGTCAACTCCTTGATTCCTTTCATTACCCTGCAACTCTTTCAAAGGGCAAGAGGAGAGGGGTGATGCCTAAAATTCACTAAGAGAGGAGAATAATTAGCTGCTTCATTCAATTCCCCTTCTTATCACAGGTACAAATTATGAAATATGTCAGAGACAGGAGGCTACTCTCTTGTGTTAAATGAAATCAATATATTGCTAGCATTTGCATATCAGAATCACAGAGAACTCTTTAAAAGACTTAAATAAATGTCTTACCAATTTTTTTTTAAGGAATGATGTTAAAAATATGCATTCACAAAACACAAATTTGCAAGCAAGAAAATAGAAGGAGAGGCAGAGAGAAGGGAGACAAACATAGGGACAGAGAGGGAAAGAAAAAGACAGAGAGGCAGAGACAAAGAGAGAAGGGCAGGTAGACAGAGAGGGAGAGAAACCGTGGGAGAGAGAAAGAGTTATAAAGCCAGATGAATGAGTTGAACAGCATTCAGAAAACCAAACCTATTAACCTAAATTTGTTTCTTATTTTAGAATAAACATAATGAAGGGTATACAAATTGTTTACTGGAGAAAAAGCACACCCACCACTCAAACATTGTTACCCCCAAATAAAACCCCAAAACAAATGGGTAAAATTTGTCCCTAATAAATGCTCTGTACCAAATGGTCACAGAAAGAATTAATAACACACCTCCTCAATTTTTTTCACCTGGTATCTAATGTCGAGACATAGATTTCTAGAGATACTCCCACATTTCTAATTATGATTCACTTGTTTTTACTTTGTCCAGGGCTATGAAGTTGTTCCCTCTCATCCATATATTTTTTCTCATGAATTAGAGGTCTAGCTTCTGTGATTACCCAAATCATATGACTTCATATCATCTTAATTCAGTTTGCTTTTCTGGTTGCTATTCTCAGATTTCTCCCTCTGCCCCCACTTGCTGCATGCAACCTCCAGAAGACAGCTATAGTCATCAATCAGATCTTCCTAAGAGAAAGTGTTTTACACTTCCTACCTGGTCTCATTTTGTTGTCTGTAAGTGATATTCATTTTTAAATTGTCAGGTCACCCCTGCAGTCCGTTTCTCGAGCTAATTTCTCTTTTTCAAAACTTAAATCTTAAAATTTAAGGTGTGGTAACAACTACACCTATACTTACAATGAAAGAATTGAGAAAATAGGTTTCCATTTCCAAATTTATTACAGCAGAGGTTGAGTATATTTAGGACTTCACAAGGGTCACAATTTTTCCCCCCTGAAAAAGTGTTAATGGGTACAACTGATTTATTTGCACGTGTTTGTCATCAATGTAATCCTCTCCTAAATTAAGCTCGAGTTAAATGAATGATTATGTTATTTCTAAAATGTTGATAGTACCCAGTTTAACCTTTTCCACTTTGAAGATACTTTGGGGGGCAAAACAAGATTGATTTAAATTTTTTTAAAAAAATTGCATTTAGTGCCGTATTATCCAAACCCATCATTTCTCTCTATTTAAAAAGCCAGGGATGCACCAAGAGAGAGCTACAAATCTAAGTATATTAGCTTGGTAATATTTTCCTTTTATAGCTGCACATAAAACTCCCTAGCTGTCTTAAGTGGGATGTCCTGAGGCATCCCTATTGTCTTGATGGAAATGGAGATGCTGATTTTGTTTCAATTTCTCAGTCAATCCTACCAAAAAGTTTTGTTGGACCTTGTTTTCAAAGATAAGAAAGTTACTTGCTAATAAGGCTGCCCCCACCTCCTGTGGAAACTGGGAACATTTACTTCCTCAAGTGCTTGGAATGGCCCGACGGTGTTCCACTCAGCTTTCTCCTTAAACTTTAAAACCATCCAGATGAAGCCCCACCATAGAATTTTGACTTAGATGAACTCAAATTGGAACACACCAGCTATCATGAGTACCAAGATTAGAAGCAAAAAATTCCAGATGAACTACAGTTATTACTTGTATTGCAGACCCACAAAAGGAAATGATAGCCGGGTTCCAATTTCCATAGAAGGGTAGTTTGTAAGGATCACTTTGGGAACTTTGAACCAGATCAACATTCCTTCCCCCTCAACCCCATCCTTCCCCGCCAATGTCCAAGAGCTACACATGGGAAGGAGTATATATGGTTGAACCTGCAATCAAACTGGCCTTCAAGATGGGCCAGTGGGTCACAATGGACCACGTTAGGGATCTTCCACTCTATAAGAATAAGAAGTTAAAGCAAAATTTAAAAAAGAGTAAAGTTTCACTTTTTGTGGCCAAATCTACAGTAAAATTAATTCAAGCAATAATTTGAGTTCTTGAGCCCTTTGGAAACAGTTCATTGGACCATAGGAACCTAAAATAAACATTGTCATGGAACTACTCTGAGGTTTTTGCTTCTGGTTAGAGTGATAACATAATATATAAATATAGTGCTAATCCAACTCTGCATGACTGTCCATCCATTTGCACCCAAACTCTGAGGTATTAAAGGAGGTATCCTTACTTTACTGGTTCCCACGATTCCCGTTCAAAGCCCCTGTGAATTGACTGTGCAATGGAGGACTCCATCAGGTCGACATATCTAACCACAAGTGGGGCAAACAGGTCCTGCAGGTGTTTGTGAAATTTTCCATTGCATAAGTTATCTAGAAGAGACAAGTAGAAGTGGGATGAGAAGCCGCCTTCATTCTAGCCACCTACAGACTCTGAGCAGAGGCATTGTCTCATACAATAAACATGCTGCCGATAGGGAAGCCAAAATGAAAAGGGAAAAACACACACACACACACACACACACACACACACACAAAACAAAACATAAGAAGGGCCTTGGAACTCGTCCTTAAATCTGTTTGGAAGGAAGATTGAATTTTTAAAAAATCTTACCCATTTGTGTAGCCCTTTGAAAAAGAAAAACAGTCATGTTCCTTTAAAGAAACAACAACAAATTCCCACACCATTTCTTATGTTTCCCTGAATCTTCCCCCTCCCCCCACATTCCCCAGGAGAAGGAACATCCTGCGCAGTTCCATTGCCCATCCCCCAGCTAATGTGGTATGGGCTTTTAATGCTGGAAGTTCTTTTTCCTTTAGAAGATAGATATGTTTTGATGAAAAACACCAAATGCAAAAGCTGTAAAATTAGTTACCTTGCTTAGGGAAAAACATACGCACTCACACATATACATACACTCCCCACATCTTCTTCTCATGCTACGTTTTGTCTGCCACTTAGAGGAGAGTCACCTTCTAACTGAACACTGAGGAAGTGGAATGGATACCTAAGGATGACAGAATCATTTGAAACTGGAAGGCACTGCCTTGGTCATCTAGTTCCCATTTTATAGGTGAGGAAACAGACCTAAGAAGGTTAAGTGACTTGCCCAAAATCCCACTAGTAAGTATCAGAGACAGAATTTGAACCCGGACCCCAGATTCTAGAGCCAATGTGCTTTCTTCTCTGTCAGAGTGTGCCCACAGGCAATCGGACAAAGTCTGATGTTAGTAACAATAGGCTATCATAATCCATCTTCCACTTCTCCCTTTTTATCTACTTTGGAAAGCAGAATTGCAAAAGATGATACCTACAATCACTACGGAGGAAGTCATTGAGCAGCTGAAACAGTGGGAAGCTGTCCCATGAATCCGGGGGCTGCACCTCCAAGGCGGCATCCATGTCCACTGCAAATAATGCCAGGAACGTCTCAGCATGCTCCACCATTAAGTCTGACCACCACGCAAAGGCCTTGAAGTTAGGCAGAAGAAGAATAGGTGGAGAAATCATTAGCCTCTCTCTTCACCTGAGGCCCCCCAAATGCAAACCTTTAGCTGCTCAAGTCTAAATGGGCATCCAAAGGGTCACTTATTTTATTGTAAAGAGAACAGCTTTCTTTAAAAGTGCAGTTGGATATCCAAAGTAGAGCACAAAGGCGACACCTGTCTTTATTTTAGGAATGTCTTGGAGGGTCAAGACCATTAGGGCCGGCAGGGGTCGTGGTGCAGGGGAGGGCAGAGAAAACTTCTGTTCAATTTACAATAATGCTACACACTCTGAGTCATGCTACTGACCAGTGTGCTTGGCTAGCTCTTGTTGGTGAGTATCAAGATTCGGGAGTTTCTTCACTGTGTTTATGGGTTTTCTGCTAATTTGAAATTTCAAAATAATTCAGCTTCTAGGATGTCTAGAGTTTGTCTACAATCTCACACAAACTAATTTACTCACATTTTTCTGCTGATAGGAACTATTTCTGTTATTTCACGTAGGGTAAACACCAAGCCATGCAAATCCACTGTTGTCAATATTTACACTCAATTTTGTGTTTTTAAAATGTCTTTAAGTAGTTGGGGTTGGGGTGGGAAGGGAGTGTCTTCAGTTTCCTATCTGTTCTATAGAAACATCTGGCTAAAGTTGAGAAACAGAGAGATTACGACTTACTTTTCTTAAGGGCGTGGGGGTTGGGGATTGGAAACACATGTACGTTGAAAACCAAAAAATATCAGTGAAGTAACTCATTTTCATGCACGTGGATTCTCAGAAATCATTGTGCAGATTCTCTGGGAGGGACATTCTCATCAGCCATGGCCAGATGTGAATGTACTTCGAAGGCATGCATGCGTGTTTAGTTCTGCCAAGGGAGCATGCAGCATGAGTGTGATGTCCATAGGACGTCGTGGGCTCACTTGGAAGTGAAAGAGCAAAAGAAAAAAAAAAAATAACCCACCATCTTGCCTCCCCCTCCCGCTGCCCCCAGCGGCTGAAAGTATTTACATCAGAAACACTTTGGAGCATTCACCCGCAGAGAAGATGGGAAGGAGACTGGAAACATGAAAGATGATTATGGAAAAGAATTCCATAAATGAAACGGGCTGTTCAGTGACCAAGCTCTTCTTAGACCTATTGATTATTGGGGATGTTTTAACAGCCACTAAGAGGCAGAATGTCTGCCTTTCTTCTTTCATGAGATTCCATTTTACTTACTTCTCCTTTATCAACATGGGGCTGGTTTGCAAATTAAATGAAAAAAATCAAGTCATGGACCATTCTACAAGGTCTGCTTGACTGGAGATATATAGCTATAGTTTTAACTTAACACACAGTAAAACCTCATTGGTTCAGAATAATTACGGGCACGGGGAAGGGGAATGGAGGTGACCAGTCCCATACTCAAAAGTCCAAGTTAGAAGATATTTTAAAAGAACAACATTTCCATTATGCTAGTGTAATTCTGAGTCATATAAGTTGATACTGACAAGTAAAATGGGTGAAGGAAGGAACTTTTTCGATCTCAATCTTATATGCCCTATCTATATGGGTTTCGTTTCGTGCTTTGTATCCTCGATACCTACGATAGTCCTGGCACATCAGGGCAGGGATCCAGCCTATGTTTTCTTTGGTATAGGGAATTCCCCAGGGTAAAGATTCTCTTTCACCGACGAAGGTTGGCCCCTTCTCTGATACTTCATAGTCTTAACACGGAGATGCTAAGTGACTTGCCCAGGGACACATAGCCAATGTGTGTTACAGATATGACTCGAATTCTAGTCTTCCTGGTTTCAAGGCTGAATCTACCTTACACACCATGCTTCCTCTTATCATACAAAATAGTTTCTTGATAAGTAGTTGTTGATCAACTGACTCATTGATTAGATATTATTTAACTTACAATAATGGGAAGTTAGATGTTATAATGAGGAGAGTGATGGGCCTGGAAGCAGGGAGACCTGAATTCAAATCTGGCCTCAAACATTTACTATCTGGGTTACCCTGGGCAAGTCATTTAACCCTGTTTGCCTCAGTTTCCTCATGTGTAAAATGAGCTGGAGAGAGAAATGGCAAACCATTCCAGTATCTTTGCCAAGGACAACCCAAATGGTGTCACGAAGAGTCAGACATCTGAAATGACTAAACAACACAACTTACAGCAATCATTACCAGATCTATAAAGACACTGGCAAAAATACTTCCCTTTTGTTTTCACACTGGCTTAAGAACATCTACTAAATTCCTTTCACTCTCCTATGTGGTCCTAACAATTGATAGAAGAAGGAATCACTTCAAAGTCTTGCCTTACTAGGAGCATTGTGCCTAAATTCTAAATTAGTGGATGAATGAGGTTTTACTGGATACTTGTGCAGAGAGATGAGAGCCCCAAGGCTCACTCCTTCCTCTTTGGATACCTGGTTATAGTCAGCATGGATGAAAACCCTTCATTTCCCCTTTGATGCTTCACCATCCCCCTTTGGAAAGAGACAATCTAAACACCAGGTCTAGGGGTGGGGAATTGGCATCCGCAAGGCCACATGTCACCCTCTAGGTCCATAAGTGCAGCCCTTTGGTTGAATCTAAAACCAAAGGGGCACATTTGAGGGTCTAGAGGGCCACAGGTACCTCCCCACCCCTTGGCCCAGGTTTGACGACTTTCCACGTGCCCCCTGCCCCATGTTAAACTGCATATCCATTGTCCTCTTAAAAAGCAAAAATCACTTTCAAAGATTGAGACATGGTATTCTCCAGGTTGTTTGGTCTGTCTCTCGGTTAGCATCATGATACACTGTGATATAAGCCAAAAGAAGATTTCACCTCAATACAACTTTCCAATAATTGAGACTGTCCTAAAGTAGAACAAGAGACTGCCTTGGGAGGTTCTGTGTTTGCTCATCACTGTCCATCTCCAAGGGGAGGTAAGATGAGCCCTTGTTAGGGGTATAGGAGCACGGATTGCCCCATCGGGTATGCAGATATACAGGTGGGCAAATGAACTCTGAGGTTGTTTATAATTCTGAGATTATGTGAATCTATAGGAAAAAAAGTTAAAGACATCAAGACACCCATGAGATGCCATTTGTTCTAGGGGACAAGAAAGAAAACCTCTGGAATAGTGTTTCTCCACTCAAATGAAAATGTAAATGGCACTTGGTATAATGTCTGGCATAATGTAAGCATTGTATAAAATTGCTTATCAGCCTTCCCTTTGTTCATATCTGCAGTAGTCTTGCCTATTTCTCCATTTTACATTAAGAATTCAAGGGACAGGGGCAGCATCTAAGATCACATTCAGTGAAGGGCTCAGCATATGCTTGACAATTAATTGCTTATTGAACAAATAGCTCCAGAGTGATGATACTTTTACCAACATGTCTTTTCTTAAGTTTATTTCCTAATGTACCTTAATACTGAAGTTTTGTTAGAATACTGTGGCATTTTTAAGTAACAAACTCTAGCAACCAATCCAAACTATAAAAGCTGTTAGGATCAAATTAAATAATATTTTGTGTGTATGTGTGCACGTGTCTGTGTGTGTGTGAGACAGAAACAGGGAGTCAAAGAGACAGAGTCAGAGAGATAGAGACAGAGAGAGGCAGACAGAGACAGAGCCAGAGAGACAGAGACAGAGAGTCAGAGAGATAGAGAGAGAGAGAGAGAGAGAGAGAGAGAGAGAGAGAGAGAGAGAGAGAAGGGGGGGAGGGAGGGAGAGAGGGGAAGAGAGAGGTGGGGGGAAGAAGGGAGAGAGGGAGACAGAGAGGATAGGGACAGAGAGAGAGAGAGATTGAGAGCATGACATTCATTTGTGCATCCCAAAAGAACTGGGGAACTCTTTAACCACAAATGAGTCCACTGGGGAGGGTGATCCAAAGAAACACCAATTTCAGTTTCATCCCAGTGAATACAGAGGGCACATGATTCATTCAGGAAACAACCTGGCTTCTCACTTTATGATGGAATTGCAGGCTTCTTGATTTCAGAATGTGCTTCACGCCTATCTTTGTATCCCTAGCACCTAGGACAACTGCAATGGCACAAAGTAGGTTCTTAGTAAATGCTTGCTTGCTGCTGAGGTTGGTTATTCTGCTGGAACAGTCAAATGCAATTTGTGTAAATGTTCTACCTTCCTTTTGGTTAGAACTACTCTGAAAGAAGACCAATGTTTTTTCAAACCATCTTCCAGGCTGTTATATGCCATTTTATCTCCCAGCTGCTTACCTGTGTGCTTTTAAAAATATTTTCAAAGGAAAGGAGGCGTGTTTTATAGGCACAATCACCCCAAAATGAAGTATTGGATATCTTACACACACGTTCACATGTATATATGTACCCCTGTATACCTAAATACATATATACATATACATACGTATACATAGAGAGAGAGATTGGGCAAAAAGGAAAGCAACAATACAGGACAGCTTATTTTTTTTAATAACATTTCTCCCTGTTGAGGTTCTGAGAGCAGAATCCAATGAAGAGGCCATTGAGACAACATATGGGACAAAAAGCTTATACTACCGTGGAGATAGATGTACAGCGCTGGGCACTCTCAACTTCTCTGAGTTTTCCCTGGGACATTGAGATTGCTTTATTTTGGCTTGAAGAGACATTAAATCTATGCTGCATTTTTATAGGTCTAGTGTTACCCTATACTGCTGAAATTTCTATGCCATAATTTACTAATTTTGGGGAGAATTTGCTTCTCAAATAATAGAAGAACACTTTGCTAGAGAATAATCCTAGTGAGGAAGGTCCAAATAAATCAGATTCCCAATTAATTTTATTTGGCATCATAGACCCATCGTTAATGATCCCATGTAGATCTTCCCTTCTTCGTACCAACTTGTACCCTGGTTGTAAGTGATTTGTTCTTCACTCTGAAATCCTGTATCACTTGTCACCTGTGCTGAACTTCTGTCATGTTATCTTTTTATGTAGGATGCTAGCTGAAGAGTCAATGATTCTTTGTTTGAATCCTGCCTCAGGCCTGATGTGTGGCAAATGGCACAGTGCATAGAGGGGACCTAGAGTTTGCAAGCCCTGAGTTCAAATCCAACCTCAGGCACTGTAAACTTTGAGATCCTGGGACATTCAGTTAACTGTTGTCTGCTTCAGTTTCTTCATCTGTAAAATGGGGATAATAAAAGGATCTACCTCCTAGGGTTGTTGTGAAGACCAGATGAGATAATAATTATAAAGCACTTAGCACAGTGCTTGGAACCATTAGCAAGTGCTGTATTAATGTTAGCTATTATTGTTAGTAACAATAGTAGCAGCATTATTTCCTCAAAACAATAATACTATCCCCATAACAGCTACAACGATAATAAAAATAAATAGTATTATTATTTGGCTTCTATGTGCTAGGACTTGTCTATTGAGTCAGAAATAGAGTAAATCTCCATTTGAGGCAGGAAATCTCACACTATCAAACCATCTGTTCTTTATGTATTTCTCTAACTAGATTATAAGCTCCTTGAGGGCAAGAACTTGCCCTCCTCTAGAACTAGGCTAGCATGGTGCTGAGCAGACAGCCAAGGGCTCAAATGAATACCATCTAATGAAGTTATAGAGATTTACAATTTGGCGGGGATGTTTTTGCTTAAGTGTGAATACTATTAAGTGTCTTTTTATGTAAGTGAACTCAGTTTCTGGATCTCCAAGTACACCTGGTCATCATTAGACCTGAGAACAAATCTTAGAGTCCTGGAAACAAACCTGTGAATTTACTTTTGTTTTCTCAGAATCATCTATGACATTGATTTCTTAATATATAAAAGCAAACTGTTTTGTGACAATCCTTGTCAAGATAGTTTTGGACAATGGTTGGGGACCTGAAAAACTACGTTCAAAATTCATGCTTTCCCTAGAAGGTTTGACTTTTCTCTGGTATCTGTTTGGACACAACTTTGTGAAATGTCATGACATATTTTTTCCCTATACTATAGGTAGATTTCTAAAAAACTCAATTAGAACTCAGTGTGGCTCATGGTTTGCCTAAATATTCATGAAACATCACAACAAAATGCTGAGAATACTGATTTTCCCATGAGGGTTGGTATGGTGATGAAAGCTTTCTGCTTCCTCAAACTAAGTAAGAAAGCCTCCTACATTCTGAAGAATACTCTTGCTGGAACTTGAGTCAATGGCATGACCAATATGGAAAGATCTTTACCCTCATTCTGGGAAAAAACAAACACCAGCAACAACAGCAACAGCAAAAAAATAAATAGTGAAAGTCACCTTGGACAGGCCATGCCTGAGGGGCAGGGCAAGGGTTAAAAAAATCCCCAACCTGTGGAACGAATTTTAATTACTTTTTGGGTATATTTCTCAAAGCTGTGCAAAGCTTGACATTCTTTTGGAATTATCCTCCTAATCATAAGGAAATATAATGGCCTTCTACCTGGATTTGGGAGAAAATATTTACTCTTGGCCACTCTCTCTCTATATAAATACCGTATATATGATTCACATACAGACAATATCATAAGAAGATTAGTACCATTCTAACTAACTACTGGTTACTAAGTTCACTACTCATCTGGCATAATAAAGGTGAGTGCAGACCAACACAGGTAAATACAACAGGCTAAGTAAGGAAAGAGTCCAGGCAGGTAGGGTTGTGTTGGGATGTAACTGCAGTCCTTTCTCAATATACTGATTGCTTCATGCATGGACCAGATCGCCACCCCACGTTTACGCTTCTGTGGAGGGAAACCAATTCCAAAAGCAGTCCATCTGAAGGTGCTGTTACATTCCTTTGGGGGAGGGGGCAGAATTACAAAGCAAGGAGCACCCAGGTAAGATCCCATTGGAAAACACTGCATTAAGAGGGCATGCACGAAGTCTGACAGTAGGTGACTTGTTTCATTCAGTTTGAGTCACATACCTCTTTCCCCTGCCGGGATCATCCAAGAATGAATGAACAGTAGAAAAATAGGGAGGAAATTTAAATATGCAATCAGGCATTAGTTGGGACTAGTGGATTTGTGGTATGTTAAATATTAGCTAATTGCATTGTCAATGTTCATTAGACGGTGGAGTTATCTTTTTAGGTGACTGTGAAATTGTTTTTACTGAGCGCCTTTAATGCAACCCATCTAAATGTGAGGGAAAAGAGAGAAAGTGTATAATTCAAGAAGAGGATGCCAAAGAGAGCATTGTTCAATCTGAGTTTTAAAATGAGCTGGGACATACAGCAGTTGGGACAGAATGAATTTAACGACAAGTTAGACCTATGGAGTTAGTTCCTCACAGGTTTAGGATTTTGTTAGAGCTGGCATTCTGTAGCATTAAAAATACCAAAAAGTGGTCTTTTGGACATGATGACAAGTTTACTCTTTGAGGTCATGTTGGAAAACCTACACTATGAGCAACACAGAATCAGATCCATCTTGTCACAAACAGCATTAGCAACCTGAGGTAAACTGGAAAACAAATGGAGAGTCTACTATACAGTAGCAAAGCTTGGCAACAAATCAGAAAGCACTGTCTAGGATCCACACAACAAAAGACCAACACAAACACCACCACCAACACAAAGAACCAAAACATACCCCAGGACCAACTCTACATTGTGAGAATGGAATGAATTTGGGAGTCCTTGACACTAGGTTAAACTTACCTTGTTCCATTGATGGCTAAAAACATCAGAAAATGGTGTCCAAATGGACAAAATACTGTCCACTCTTGAAGATGAATTACCTCCTCAAACCTTCTGGGCCAAAGTCTCTTTGTCTCTTAACCATGTTCAAGAAAGCCCAACTGTGTAAAGGAATATGGCAACACCTCCATTCCAACACTTGGCATGTGGGAAAAAATGTTCTAAACCACAAGGAGACTTGTCTCTAGGGGACACCAATGTCCACTGCATGGTCATGTCACTCACCTCTGCGTGATGCTCCTCATTTTGCTGGAGGACTTCAATGACTAATTCCGCCAGGCGTATTGTGTCTTCTAGTTTTTTGGCAGGAGTGATTAAGCGGCCTACATTTTCTGCAGTACAAGAATTGGAGTTAAAATTTATCACAAATGTTGAGCGAGTGTTGCGGCCATTAGAACTAGTGGGTAAGAGATCCCAGAATAATTTAACAGCTTAAAAAAAAATCCCATGCAAATGTCAAATGCTACATCATTAGTAGTGAGCAAACCATGAAGCCATTTTCAAAAATTATTATAAGATTATGACAAAACAGTGCTCCAGCTTGGCAGCTGCCCATTGAGTTTTCAGAAATATGCTATTGCCTATTACAAATTGAGTGATAGTGACATTTTGTACCCACAATAGCATTCTCTAAAGACAGCATCCATGGGTGACCTTGGTATGCCACCAAACTTCTGCATGGGCTAAGATTACCTAGAAACTGTACCTACAGACTATTTATGCCACATCTCTACCATCCAGAGCTCCTGGATCTTTTGGCAAATACCATTTTCTTGGGTAACGTTTGTACTAAAGGTCTAAATAGTTCATTGGCACAATTTAAAAAAAAAAAAACAGGCCAAATCGAAGGATGTGGTTGTTTGAAGCAGGGCAGGAAGGGGATTGGAAAAAATGTTAATTCTTTTTGGACAGAAAGGCCTCTGAGTGTAATTGTCCCATTGTTAACAGCTGAAAATGCTCACTTGTAAGGTTGTAGAGAGAATATTGGATGACTTTGTCCATCTTTCTCTCATCGAAGGTTGATTGGATTGGATCCCCTCTGAAGGGAGACTAAGTCAGAGCACTTCAATAGAGTTCTTGCAGTGAAAAAAGGCTATGTGTGGGGTTAACCATACTTTCAGAAATTCTACCTAGGACACAAGGTTTTCTCATGCTATAAGTGACTATGATCCTTCCTAGTGAACAGGGAGGAGCAACCAATCAATATGCCCACTTATTCATTATAGCAGCAAAATACCTCTTTTAAGAAATCATTGGGGAAGTGCTGTAACTAAGTGTTGGTTGATGCCTTTGCTCATGCCAGAATTCATAAATCTTGCTATTAAAGATGAAAAAGGGCATAAATATCAAAATAAAATTCATAGGATCATAGATTTACAACTTGAAAGCACCCTAGAGGTCAACTCATTCAATTCCTTCATTAAGGGACGTGGCCAAGGTCACATAGCTATGTTCTGAAAGAGATCAGTGATTGCATATTACTATTTTGGCTTTCCATATCTTGTCAGATAAAGCTAGGTTAACCTGAAAAATTTAAATCTCAAGATTTTGTGTGTGTGTGTGTGTTCATGCATGCTGAGATATCCTTATAAGAGGAGGTTTGAATTGGGTCCATCTGGATTCTCAATAGAATCCTAAAAAAAGCCTTCCATCATATCCTCCTCCTCCTAGACCTGTTAATATCTTGGGTGGTTAGGGGAGCAGAGCTAATTAGCATTTAGCTTAATTCCTCAGGAGATAGAGCTATTTGCTTCAGGACCACTGAGTTTTTTGTGAAGGGAGCATAGGTATATTTTAGCCTTAATTAGGTTCTTACCTGGAGGTAGAAAAGAGGTTGCTTTGTGGACTTTTCATGAATATGGATTGTTTCATTCTTTATATTTGTATCATTAGCAGCTAGAACAGCCTGAGCACATAAGGAGTTTTATGAATTAATAAAAACTTGTTGACACAATGTATAGAGTGGTGCAACTGGAGTCAAGAAAACCTGAGTTTAAGTCTAGCTTCAGATACTAGCTGTGTGACCTTGGGGGTTCCTTGACCTCTGTTTGCCTCAGTTTCCTCAACTGTAATATGGAGATAATGATAGTATCTACCTTCCAGAGTTGTTGTGAGGGTGAAATGGGGTATTACTAGCAAAAAAAAGTGTTCAGCACAGTGCCTGGCACATAGTAGGTACAACAGAAATGCTCACTCACTTTTCTTTCCTTCCTTTTCCCTTTGATTTAAATTGTATTTGTTCTTTCTGTGGTTTGGTAGTCATTAGCAAATTAATATTGATTTCATGGGATTTCTCTCTTGACTCACAGGAGACTGTAATACTCTCAAAAAACTTGTTAATCCCCTTTGTGCATGATCAAAGCTGATTTATATATGACATTGTCCCCCTTCGAATGTAAATTCCTTGAAGACAGGGGCTATTATTGTTTTCTATTTGTGCCCAGCACTTACCACAGTACCGGTTATATAGTAAGTGCTTAATAATTGCTTATTCATTCATTGATCCATGGATGGATAGAGGGAAGGATTTGTCTGCTGAGCCAAGAAGGATATATTAACCCTATCCCTTCAGAAGCAGTTAAGAATACTCTAATGAAACATAAATTCAGATTTCTTAATGCATTGTAGACCTTTATCTCTTTCTTGTTTGGTGTAGGGAAAACAAGACACCCCACAACATGGCCCTTTGAAGTCTTATGAAAAGAAGGTGATTTTGACTGCGCCTTCTGGATATGTGACTGGCTGGCCAATGAAAAATGGTTTAGCATCTGAAAATGAGGGAGACATGAAGTGTCATAGACTAGTGAAGAGTCCCCATTACAGAAACAAGAACTCTAGAGTCACATGGAAAAATGGCTTATACTAAGATTCAATGATGGTGATGGTTGTATTACATCCAGATAGAGGGAAATGGAGCTGGCATTGGGAAACCAGGCTCCCAGTGCTGGGGGATGCCCTACTGTAGAGGCTAATTAAGCAAACAAAATATTGTATACTCAAAGTTACTTACCTGTGGGTTATTTTATAAGTAAGCAAGGGCAATTTTATCTGCTGTCTTTAAGGTCTTATAAAACATACTGTTTACACATGTCTGGGTAATAAATGTAGGAGGAGGTATTTTCATATTGACAAGTTACTTTACAAAGTGAATTTTTCATTGTCAGTAGCTAACATTAATATTTCCAAAAGACTTGAAAATTCCCCATCCTATGCATATTACTTATTACATACACACCTACACACACGCACACACACATACACATTGCCTAGTAAGCACACCATCCTGCACATTAATACATATGTGGTGGGGAGCCTCACTTAGTGCATCTTTAAGATCTCATCATCTTTTAAATAGTTGAGAGTTCTGAACTTCGGGGAGCATTCACCAATGCTAGCATGATTTGACTTGATGTGACTTGTTACTTACCCTTCCAGGTTGACAACTTTCACACATGGTTGCTTTGAAAGATCTTTTGCATTTGGAGAAATTTAAGATGCTTTAAGCAGGTCCACTAAAATATATGTGTTAATGCTCAGGAGTTTTTGATTGACCACTATCTATCTATCTGTCTTGATAGATATGCACATATACGTATATATGCACCTAACCTTTTCATGGTTACTTGCAAGTATACACATACATGTGTTTGTTGTGTTATTATATATACATAATATATGCACATATTATATATATATATATATACAGCCAGTATGTTTAATAAAACCCCTTTCAATTCTTAATTTTAACAGGCAACCATCCAATTTA
Organism: Bettongia penicillata ogilbyi; assembly: GCA_023548195.1. Lineage (NCBI taxonomy): Eukaryota > Metazoa > Chordata > Mammalia > Diprotodontia > Potoroidae > Bettongia > Bettongia penicillata. Next base: position 1,915,405 of record JAJHZJ010000062.1, on the reverse strand, counting down.
ATCACTTAATAATCCTCAGTCTACAAAGTCCAATCTGCTAATTAACCCATGCAACCAAACATTTATTTTTTGGGTGTTTGATAGAGAATGAATGCCCAATTAATAGGAAATGGATTCATGGAACTTCTTAGGAAAGATACCTGTTGCCCACCATTTTTGTAGGTCACGTATTGGCTAAAGGATAGATGTTGATATGGAGAATGCTTTTCTAAGATGCTGTCTTTAAAGAAGATGCAGGGGTAGAGGATCTTGATAACCAGCAGAGGCTAACGAACACACACAGGTCTAGAACTAATTGTTTTCGTTTGTTACTTGGTTTTACGTGTTCAAAACTGTCTCTGCTGTGCTGCAATACCTCTGTGGTCCTCATGTCACAGTAGTAGCTGGAGCACTGGAGGCTGAGCAAATACAGTATACTTAGAATGACATTTCATACAACAGAATTGAAGCTCATACGTATAAAAATTGTCATGCAAAATGTTATGCAACAACAATGTTATTTTGTGCTGACATTGAGATTTGAAAATGTTGCATATGTCAGACATTGCTGGACAAAAAATGTGGACATTTGGAAAGAAATGCTATCCTTCGAGTTTCTCAAAAGCCTACAAAGTTCCAATTGAGAGCTGAACACTCTCGACTTTGGAATGACTACCTGCTATGGATCAAGACCAAACCAAATTTTAAGGAAAAACAAAACATGGACAGGAAAGCCAACTAAACTAGAAAACAGCAGAATGAAGGAAAGGGAAAGCATTACTGTACTTGGTATTGGCCTAGGTATGCCCTTGAGTCTCTGAGTTAGGGTTTTAGTCTGCCTTTGCAAGGATGGAGGACACCCTCCTGGTGGCCGGTGAGCTGTTCAGGTAGATGAGGGGAGACAGTAAAAGTAAAAAGACAAAGTGACTTTAACGAATGACTTTAACAAGTAAGATGACCAACTTGGAACAAACCAACAGAATGGAACCATAAATGGCGATACAAATGGAGAGCTGCTATTGTCCCAGGATGTGTCAATGGTCCCTGAGGGTCATATAATCGGACAGGCAACAGCACCAGTTGACACCTTCTACATCCCTGGCCCTTTCTGGTCACACAAAAGATGACAATTTCCTGTTTTTAATGGAACCTATGATCACATGGACATTATTAGCTGGTTGAAAGAATGCAGATGTCATTAGCTGGTTGAAAATTCATTTTGAGAATAATAGGACCAGTGTTACAAAGATTGCTTCTTCCCTTCTGATAACAGGAAATATTTCGTAAGTAGTCCATGACCAGAAGCCCTGGTTTCTAGACCCAGCTCCCATCACTTTACTGGCTTTGTGATTGTGGACAAGTCAATGAATCTCTTTTGGAGCCTCAGTTTTCCCATCTGCAAGATGGAGATGATAATTCTTACCCTACCTAACTCTTGGGATTGTTGTAGGGCTCAAAGGAGATAAAATCTGGGAAAGCATTAAAAATATAGAAAATATTACTAATTAGTAGCTATTATTACTAATTGCCTTGCCCTCTCTGAAGGGGGGAATGTAAGACTAATTGCTCTGCAAAGTTTTTTTTTTTCTTAAAGAAGAAATGTCTACATTAGTTCAAGGTAGCTGGAAAATATTCTTGCTCCCTTTGTGGAATTTAAGCCTGTAAAAATCTGTCACTTGAAAAAAAATGTGTGGATTCTGATTGTTTTCAGCTCATTTAATTATTTTCAATTTGGAATTCTCATGGCTTTTATATTGTGGGTTGAATCATATATAAAAACTTGCCAGCTCTATCAAATATGTTACTTGCTATTCCAAATGTTAGAATACTGCAATTCGAACTTGACCCATCTGTCATATAGTTTACAATATCAGCCCAGCAGAAAATTCTATAACAATAGCCCTCTCTTCAATATAAATGCCAATATCCAGCAATATCTGATTCTATAATTCTCCCCCTTAATGAGAGTCCCTGGAGCCTTAGGAAAGGTACTCTCTGCTAATATTTCTAGTTTTTAGCAATCTGTATGGTGAGGGGGCCACTTTGTTGCCAAAAAGATTTCTTGGTTTGCTTGAATTTTCAATGGGGAGGAGGAAAAAAAAACAGATTTGGCTGCAGGTTATAGGAAATAGATTTTGGGTGTTTTGAATTCTAGGGGTGTTAATAAAGGGATCGGGATAGCGGGATGAGCACAATATTCTGCTAAGCCATCTGTTTCAAAGCAAAAGTTTAAGGGATCCTTTTCAGTGCTGGACTCCTTGAATGTGGCAGTGTTGGATGTAGAGTTAAAAAAATTGAAATGCTTCTGGCTTTGCTACACTTTGGAATGTATCACAGGCAGGCCCCACTATAGGCAATGGACGTGTTATCTGAAAAGTTGAGTAAAAGTTAAGTTAAAAAAAAAAAAGATCTACTTATATGTTAAATGCACTAGAAGGAACTACTATTTAAAGAAAGTCTATTATCAATCCCTTTGTAAAGCAAATAATATTTTTTTTGTCAATCTCAATGTTTTGCTTCCCCCCTGCAAAGAGAGGCTCTGGCTTCTTCTATACATCTTGACTCACTTGTCCCCCCCATCATGTTTCACTCAGGATGTGTCATCCACATTTGACATCTCATGAAAGCTCCTTGTCTGGCCTCAGTGACAGTGGGTCCTCTTTCTCCACAGTGGACTGATTGACTAATAAAATAACAAAACAGACTCCTTGGCCATCCCCTTACTCAAGAAATGATGGATAATGCTTGAAGGTTTTGAAGCATTAGAAAGAGCTCTAGAAAGGGATTTCCTTCTCTTAGCAATCTTTCCTCTATTCCAGTGGGAAGGTTTGCCATCATAAGAAAAATAAAAACACTAAAAAAAATCCAACCCAGTCCATCATACCTGGAAGTTTCCCACTGGATTTACTCAATTACCATAGCTTGTGTTTACACAATGGAATCACTTTGGCTCCAGAAAAGAGAGTGAAATGTGACCAATACAAACAAAGAGAGGCTTTTTTGGAATGTTCACATTAGCCAAAAAAGGAAGAAGGACGAGACATTCCAATTAGCTCTCAGATAACCTGGCCAGCTACGGTTCTGCTGCCAGCCACAGAAATAGCCATGAATGGATGGAACTGACAAGTTACATCAAGACCCAGCTTTCCAATGTGTTCCTGAGGACACCAGTGTGTGGGCCTTGTCACTATTTAAAAACACTAGCTCATACAACTTTATTTACAGTGTTCTGGGGTGGAATAAAAGCAGAGAAAGAAAGCTGACACCAAAGGGACAGCTGAGAAATGCCTTTGAGAGCATCTACTTTCTTTAGGGCTGCATGTACATGGGCAAATGAATCAGAGATCATCAAGATCCTAGAAGGCCAGATAGTCCATATGGACAAATGAACAATAGTCCTAGTAATTCAATCAATGGAAAGTTTCAATTTCTTTTTTTCATGAACCCAGAAGAGTATAGCATAAGAGTATACTGTTTTGCATAGGATATTTGATCAATAAATGATTTGGAATGAATGACTGAATTATCCATAATTTCCTCAACTGTTTAGCTTACCTGTAGACACCATATAATTCATTTTAATCACTGATATGTTATTAGTGTTTCCCCCCATCATTTCTACCTTTCATTAATCCACTTCCATTCCTAAAATAGAACTCTTCTTTGTAACAAAGAAATTTAATTAAGCAAGCCAAGCCAACATGCTGGCACATCAGACAGTATAGATGCCAAATAATTTTACAGTGCTTTTATGAAAACACATTAGTCCTTCAGGAAAATGGTCACCAAACAAATTATAGTCCATATTGCCCACCTTAAAGTCTTCGGATACTTAGAAAAGATCATAAGCTAAGGCACACGTATTTTTGAAATCTCTTAAGCTCTGAGGGTTTGGGTCAATTCCATGGGAGATTTCCAAAGGACTATGATCTTAGACCTTATCTAGCTATTCTTGGAGAACGGGTCCTTCCTTCAGATGGGAAGGTTGAGATATCTTTTCAAATATGAGCAAAGTCAATTAGAAGAGTAGTGCTGAAATCATCCTCCTTTAATTCTAACAGTTCACTGGATTATTCTTCTTCCTCTGTCAGCTTGTTCTACAAAACACCAGTCTATGCGAAGAAAAGTGAAAACTTCAGACTCTTACATGACAGTTATTCCAAGTGTGTCAAAGAATACCTAAATTTCAGATGACAATGCTCTGACTCTTCTGAGTATGAGGTCCCAACTTTCTTTCTAATACCTTATATGTGTACATATGTATGAATATGTATCATTCTATGTATCTTTCTATGTATCTATCATTGATCTATCATCCATCCTTCCATTCACCCCCACTTTCTCTTTCTGTCTCTCTCTCTCTTACATAATAGTAACTGTACCCTTGTACTTTAGACTGAGCAAAAAATCTACCATGAATTCAGCAACATTCTTCCCTTCCCCTCACTCTCCAATGTCCAATTAGTTGCCAGTATATCTCCTCTCTTCACTCACAAGCATGCGTCCAAATTTAATTAATGTCCTCTTCCCTAGAATATTGTAACATTCTCTTACTTGGTTTGCTTGCTGTTGCTCTTTCCTCTCTCCAATCTATTCTTCAAACAATTTTCACACTGATATTCCTAAAACACTCATCTGACAATGTCAACTCCCTACTAAAAATATCAAAGGTTCCTTATTACCTTTAGGAGAAAATACAAAAAACATAGTCTGGCATTTTAGATTTTCTAATATCTAGGTGCCATTTATGGAAAAAAATTTTCTTTAATATTATTATCCCTTTATAATGACTTATGTCCATCCCCTTGAAGAAAAAAAATACACCAGTTCTTCATGTAGCACAAAGGAGGGATAGCAAACACACTGATGTTATCAGTGATATCAGTTAATCAGGATCCAAAAAGATCTTGAAGGCTAAAACATTGGGCTAAATTGAGTAAGATAAAATTCAATAAATATATTGAAGTCTCATATTTGAGTATAAAACCAAACTTCATAAGTATGATATGGGGAGTCAAAATTAGATAGAAGTTCTGAAAAAAGATCTTGAGGCTTTAATGGACTGCAAATTCAGTATGAGTCAGTAGTATGACATGACAATCAAAAACGTTAATGAGACTTTGGGTTGCATGAAATGAGGCACAGCTTCTTGTAATAGAGAGACAATGGTCTCACTGCACATTTCTTTTGTCAGTCCTACTCTCTTCAGTCCTAGGTATCATACTTTAAGAAAGGAAAATGGTGAGCCGAGGAGTGTTCAAAAGAGGCCAAGAATAATGGTACAGGGCACTGAGTTCATGTCATGGGAAAATCAGTTGAAGGAACTGGATGTGCTTAGATTGGAGAAGAAAAGATTCAAGTTGAGGAGCTTCAGATATATGAAGGCTGTCACTGAGGAGACACTATTTGATTCTACAGGACAGAACCAGAAGCAGTGACTGGAAATCATAAGGAGGTAAACTTGGGCTACATATCAAGAAAATTTCCTAACAATGAGAACTGTCCCAGAATTCTACCTTTTGGTAGCTTTAAGAGCTGGTGGAATCTCCCCCTCTGCCCCCCACCCCATCCTTAGATATCTTTAAGCAGAAGTGAGACAGTGATTTGAGTGTTTTGCTTGGAATTCCTTTCAAACATAGGTTGGAGTAGATTTCCACTAAGGCCTCCTCTACCTCTCAAATTATGTGAAAAAAAGAATCTCTCCTCATAACAAAGAAGTTTAATAGAATGAAATAGGTCAACACAATGGCTAATCTGACAGCGTATGCCTCATTCTATACCTAATTCTACCACTCCTGTGATGAGAGTCCTCTAAATTCACAACTGATCATTGTATCAGTAACTTTGGAAATTGTTTCGTTTGCTTTCATCTGTGTTATTACAGTCATTTAGCATTATTTATGGTTCCAATCTTGCTTTATACTACCCTCCTTCATCTATTCTGTGTCACAGCCAAACTGATCTTCTAATCGCTCCTCATAAACAATATTCCATCTCCTGCCTCCATGTATGAGCACAATTGAACCCTCATATTTGTAATGTCTCCCTTCGTCATTTAAGCCTTTTGGAATCTCTGCTTCCTTCAAAACACGGTTTGGGTGCTATCTCCTTTGCCTTTTCTGATCCCCATCCTAACTTCTTCCTGTCACTGTTCTCTCCATTCCCTTTTTTCTCTTCACCTCCCAACCCCTACTCTTTCTTGTTTGAAAAAAAATGGTTTTGGACTAGATCTTTAATTATATTGGTAAGAGACTTCTCCCTATACAGATCACCTTTGCTGAAACTTTTGTAAGTTGCAATTAATCAACATTTCCTCAGCATGACTATCTGCCACGTACTGTGCTAGACTCTGAGGAGATGAACACAAGAGATGAAGTAAACCTGCTTTCAAGGAGATTATACTCCAATATTGTCTTGAGGTGTTGCCTAGAGCACCAAGAGTTTACAGAACTTGATTAGAGTCTCAAGACCTAGTATGTGTCGGAAGACAGGACTTTCTGTCTCTGAGGGCACACACTGACACATGAAAATATTTTAAGTAACTTTGTATTTATTTTCTATCTACTTATCTGTGTATGTGTTATATTCTCTCAGTAGAATATATATCTCTTGCGACGAGGACTTAGTTCCCCTTTTGTCTGTGTCTACAGTGCTCAGGAGATCATTTTGTATGTTATAGGTTCATAATAAATGTTATTGAATGAATTGAAATGAATTTTTAAATGAATTTGACTCTTCTTATTCGTAATAATATCTATAAAACATTGGAAAATATGGATGTGAGACATAGTATCTATTCATCTTATTGGACGTTTGTTTGCTTATTTGCTATTCTCTTTGGTGTTTATATGGGGTCAGAGATCACTTGAAGTAACTTGGAGGGTCTGTGACTCAGTGGCTGTCTGTACTCAGAAGCCTGGGTTTGACCCAGAGTCTGGTCACCTATCTGGGTAGGCTTCTCGGAGCCTCAGTTTCTTCATTCATAAAATGGGACCAAATGGCCCAGAGTTGCTCTGCAAATGTCTGCCATTTCTTGGGTATTTCCTGTCTCAAAGCCTTGACTTCCCAAGTCAACCATAAAGTCCTGTGGGATGTACATGATATTCCTTCTTCCACCTCCATGCTTTGCCTAGGCTGTTTCTATATGAGAAATGCTTCCTTTCATCATCCACCCTTCTGCTCCCTACTTGGGGGATTCCTAACTTCTTTCAAAGAGCAGATCAGTTACTACCTCCTACAGGAAGCTCTCTCGGATTTTCCTGATCTTTCTTCCTCAGTTATTAGTTCCTGTTTCTCTCTCTGTCTCTGTCTCTCTCTTCAATTACTGTGATCAAATGAGATAATATTCATAAAATGCTTACCATAGTACCTGGCATATCATAGGTTCTTAATAAATTCTGTTCCCTTTCCCTAATTCATATTGTGATGATTCTGTATTTCCCTGTGGTCATATCATTTCCTTCACTAGAATATCAACTCCTTGAGAATAGGGACTATTTCTTTTGTGTCTTCTTATCCCTAGTGTTTAGTATAGTGCTTACAACATTGTAAAGTGCTCAATAAATGCCATGGGAATGGAATTCATATACTTCATGTCAGATAGCTTAGGTTTTACTGAACTATAATTGCTTGTCAACTCAAACAAACCTTTTTTTTCCTTTTTATAAAGATACTTGTAATTTTATGTATATGACTGAGGGTGCTAAATAGTCAGCCTTCTGTGAGTTACATCACTAAAGGTATTTTATTCCCTCTGGTCTATTTTCAAGGTTTCATGTGATTAAAGATATAGTTATTACCCATTCCTTCCTTAGGATTATAGATTTAGATCTGTAGGGGGCATTAGAGATCATCTAGTCAACCCCCTCATTGACAGATGCGGAAACTGACCTGACCTTGTTCAGGGTTGCCCAGTTAATAAGTGGCAACATTAGGATTTGAACCCAAATCTTTTGATTCCAAATTTATTGTACCTTGAAGCTAATGGACTATTTCAAATAGATTAGTAATGGACTGTGTGTTCCTAGAATTTATGTTTCCTTTATAAAGTGACTCAGCCTGATATTCCTATGTTTTCTACCTGTGTGACTTTAGAAAAGTCCCATCACTTTCCCAGGTCTGAATTTCCTATTTTGGAGTAAAGAAAAAGGTTGGTTTAGAAGACCTCTGAAGTCCCTTCTACCCTTCTATGGTGGAGTCAACGCTAATCAGATTGCTAAATTTTCAATGTCAGCGATTGTTACAAATCAGGATTTGCTTTATTGTTTTTTTGTAGACTTAAGAAAGTTTTAATGAAGCAGATTAAACTTAAAAGTCATTGTGCATAAATCTTCCACCCCCTTTCCTTCCCCTTCCCTCAGTTATTAAACATTTATTAGCACATTTCTGTTTCTTTCTAAACCTGGGCTTGGTGCAATTTAAAAAAAAATATATTGATAATTGAATTTTAATATAATTGGTTTTCTATGTAATCCTATGTATTTTATTTTATGCATTTAAAAACATTATTCTAAGAAGAGGGATGTATCTCATAGATTTTTCCATCCTGCCAAAGGAGATGGGAAAACAGGTGTTAAGAACAGCTGAGCCAGACCCATAATCTGATTCTTCCATGGTCTATCCTCTTAAAAGCCAGTTCGAGAGGACAAAAGATTCATTTCTCTTGCCATCATTCAAGGAAAAAAAATATAACCTTGAGTGTAATGTAAGTTCATTGAGAGCACAGGCTGTTGTAATATTTTTCTTTATATATACCCAGTACTTACTATAGTGCCTTATAGAGTTTTAATAAATGTGTGTTGACTTGGATTGGAGAGGGATTTTGTCTACTGGTCGGATGATGTTGAGGAGAATGTATCACAGAAGGAGCCCATCACATAATAAGGTCTCAAAGCAACAGTTGAGTACTCAACTTGTTGAGTATTCAGCTCTTTCAATAAAAGTATAAAAACAGAAAAGACAGTCCAAACTTTCTATTTGTCATTCTTGTTTGTCTACCTGTACTTTCTCATCACAAAGGAAACTGCTTGTTAGCAAAACTGATAAATGAAGAGGGATTACATTATGAAAAAGATAAAATGAAAAGTGAAGATCTAAGACTTCTCATTTCTCTGTACTTGGTTCTCACATCTGGTGTTTTACTAGAACTTGGCTCAGCAGGAAGATTGTCACAAGGTTACAAACTTTCTCTCCCCTTCCAAAGACCAAGGAAAGGTTTCACATTATGTTTCAAGATGACTATGTCAAATTATGATAACTTTTGTCATTTTTACTTATTTGTGCCTAGTGATGTTTCTTGGGGGAAGGGAAGGGGGAACCAAAGTATTAGCTCAATTTTACTATTAAAGAAAGGAAAAGAAAATGAAATATTTTGAAAGATAAATGAAGGTAATAAGCTGCGAGGGCTGGTCATCGACACCATCCTCTTTCCAGAAAGATGAAAAGTTTCTAAATTGAGCAAGGATAAGTCTTTGAGGCTCCCGAAGGACAAAAGAAAGAGCCCAACTTAAGAACTCCCCCAAATATTCATTTCTACTTCTCAGAAGTCAGCTTCTGCCAGTGTGAAGAGGCCTTCAGTTGATTCCACAGAAATATTCCACAGAATATTTTCCACCATTCACATAAGAAACCAGCATTTGGATCATATAGAAGGCAGTATTCTAAATGGCTATCGACAAGTTCCATATGCATTTAACGTTTTTGAATTTCTGGGCTGTTTAACATGTTAAGAGGGGGATTATAAATGTGCTCCACTTACTATGAAATTTTCCTCCAAAGGAACATAGTTAATGAAGTTTTATTTTTTTAAAGTCTACATATTCCTTTGCTAAGTTCATGAAGATTATAAAAAAAATCAACAAAAATTCTACATTATATATGATTTATTACATATAATGCAGATATATTTGATAGGACCAGAGATTTCATTAGTTCAGAGAGCTCCTGGTGAATAATTAATTCCCTCCATCAAAACAGATTGCCCCCCCCCTTTACAATTTGAAGTTGAAAAGAATTGATTAGGTCTCTGTAAAGGTGAGTGAATTGCTCAGTATGTATCAAAGGCAGGATCTGAACCCAAATCTTTCAGATTCTAAGACCAGCTCTGTCCACTCCGCCAGTTGTTTCTCCAGCAATACAAATGCATAAAGAAAATGGGAATCATCAGCTTGTAGATAGACACAACCTGTCAATGAATTAGTAGAAAAACGCTAGGGAATTGCCTGAGGAACCCAGAGATTATAAGTGACTTGCCCAGGGTCACACAGCTAGTGTTATAAGTGGGATTTAAATCCGATATTCTTGATTCCAAGGTAAGCACTCTATCTACCAGGTCACACTTTTACTGGTGACAATAGTAGCTTGAAGTCAAGATCTTCCTTTATGGAATCTACTCAGAGGTGCTATTAACCAACAAAGACATAATGTCCAACTACTTAGAGCTTCCCAGAAGGTTGCCCCACAAGGGAAAGTAACAAAAACAGTGGAAAGCATAGACCTCCAAGACAAACTACTCAAACAGTTTACATCCATTTTCTACCTACCTGCAAATTCTATCTTCCCACACATCACAAACGACAACAACACAAACACAAGTCTCTTCTAGCTCCATCAGTAGTACACAGTCACTGAATAACATAAACTTCTCAATAGGTCAGAATACAAGAAAAGAAAATAATGGAAAATAAAAATGAGGATTAATTGAATTCAGTAGCCCTTGAAAGTGAATATGACCACATGAGGCCAGATCAGTAAAATGTTTGAGTCAAAAAATGGAATGATGTTCCATTGAAAATGAGAAATTCTGTTCCTTTGAAGTTTATGCCTTTATCGAAGTTCTCTAGAAGGTCAACAGCTAAGGGGTATGACGTGTGTTGAGACAGCACAAATTAACTCCTTAAGCATTATTGTAACTCCACTTCAGTCTCTAGGAGTATACAACTTAAGGAGCCGGATAAAAAGAAAATACAAAAATAAACTAAATATAACTTTTTAGTTTATAATGCATATACAATTGTTCACCTGTGTCCTTTTGATTCTCTATGAGAGAGAAAGAGAGAGAGAGAGAGAGAGAGAGAGAGAGAGAGAGAGAGAGAGAGAGCAAGGAGAGAAGAGAGAAATAAGAACAGATACGCAGAATTAACGAGCAAGCGGATCAAAATGCCCCCCACTTATGTGTGATATATGACATTAGAAAGAAAAAAAGTTGCCCCTTGGATTCCCACTGCCCTGAAGTATGGGGGTCAGCAAAAAAGGCTCCTTCACAGAGGTGGCAAATGCTGCACAAATAGAAAATTAGTCAAATCAAGGTCAATGTGGAATTAAGCTATGAAACACACACAGAACTCTCTACGTGACAATTAAGTCATATGTTCTAGCCAGAGCTTGGAGGAACAGGACCAATCAGTCTAAAGAGAACGAGGACAAGCGACTGAGCTTGAGAGATAACAGACAGGAGGCATATATGCGCCATGCGCTACTGTAGGCAGAGAAGGACTGCTTTATGTTCTCTTGGACCCAGAATTGTTCTGAGATCTTACACATGGAAAAGAAAGGCAAGACTTGCCCCTACTGTCCTTCCTCTAGCCCCTTGCTCATTGCTCCCCTGGTGTAGCTGCTACCTTCTGATTGTGTACCAGTGACAAATACTTTACAAACTGGGACTACACAGAAGCAAAGTAAAAATGCATTCAGGTCACAGACATAGAACAACAGAAAAAAACTTACAGACAAATTGGAGTTTATCACAAACAAATGGCTTAATTGTCTAACCTGGTTTTAGGCTGATAAAAAGTGACCGGACTTCTCACACTGGGGTTTCACAGACAGAATCAACAGACAAGCCAAATGCTAAAAGACTTGAAGCAAGGAGAGTGAGTTGGTTTGGATCTGAATTGTCTTGAGGTAATGAAAACAGAAAGAGTGAAGACAGCATGGAAAGGAGGTGGTAGGTACTCACGAATGGTTAAATCCATCACTTGAGAGGCCAAGCAGAAGACAGGATGCTCATACATTTCTCTCTTTTTCCCTATAAAAGAGGATTTGGGCATGCAAGAGGCTTAGGTCAGAGGTAAAGAGGTTAAAGGTCACAGGTCAGAGGAAAACGTTACATTAGCTCAAAAGGAAAATAGCCACAGAGTATTTTGGGATAAACACAGGATAAAAGAAAAAGGAATTTAAAAATTGAAGATCTACTGGATTAACCATTCAGCATGCCATGAGTCACAAGAGAGGCTGTGACCACGATTGGACAAGTCTTTTTGGAATCGTTTGCAAAAATACAATGACCAAAACATCATGGATAAAGGGAAACAGAATCTCATTGGTTTGAGGCTCCAAGATACTAAGGATTTCAGACTTTAGTATCTAAGGCTCTTGAGGTATTTCTTCATAAACATAGTCGCCAGCAATATTACTACAACTTCATTCCAAAATTCTGTCATTAGTGAGAGCTTTGCAAGTCAGTAGGAGATGCTTGAGTATCCAAATTTAAGGTGGTATTTTTCCCCTGCTGGTAAAAACAGGTGTTTGCAAAGGAAAGTTGCGTAGTAGTAATATTTTTGAGTTTGCCACGTGCCCACGCTCAGTGGACTATGCTCATGAAAGAAAACCTAGTGCATGCAGCTGGTGGATGTTGGGTTGTTGGAGTTAACAATCCCAGCATGCTTTGAAATTGGTGTCACAACCACTTTTTATAGAGGTCACATAGAAAAGTGGCTGAGCCAATCCCGGACAAGGAAGGAGAGAAGCAAGAGAGAGTGGGTAGTGTGGAATGAAGTACTTCTCTGAAAAGAGAGCTGGAAAAAAAGGATTTGTTGCTTCAAAGTACTCCCAGACCTAAAAGTCACAGTGCAAAAGATAATTAACACAACCGAGAAGAATTGAGGCACAAAAGGAAAGGTACAAACTAGCTGGTCTACTTTGGAAATGAATGCATTTTTACTTACAGATCTTAAGTTTGCTTTATCTATTCATGTATTTTAGGGAGGGGGCATAGATTTATCTGAAAGAAGAGAGCAGATCTTACCGAAAGGTTAGTACTATCTACAACCAAGACCTACGGAGGGAGGCAGCTGCCATGATACCAGTGCTGGGTGGGATCCAAGTCCTGTTCCATTCTCGCCTACTCTGGTTACCCATTTCAGTTGAGTACAACCAACTGTCATCTCCTGTGAGGGTGAACGCTGGCAAAATCAGCTGATCATACAGCACTGAAACGGTCGGTCTTCTTCCTCCTCCTCTATTTTTGTCACTCATTACCAAGTCAAGAGTTGATAAACATCCTTTTAGTGCCCAATTCTTAAGTGTTTCTCACTGGATGCATAACAATGAATTCATTACCACTGGTACACAATTTGCATTGTCAGACAGACAAAATTGAAAAAAGGGAGGACATGTAATGTACAGAACACTGAAAATTTGACACAATCTTTACCTAATTCTCTAAGGAAACAAGGACTCTGGCAGGAGATTGGTCAGTTAATTATTTTTTAAGTCCCGAAGGCAAACAATGTGGGTTTGTTTGCTTTAGTCAGTTGCCATGTTTCACATGTGAGAAAAGATCTGAATCCAGAATGCACATTTAGTTTTGCACACAGAGCTTCCACATTGATACACTTACACATCCATCAAGCTGGGTGGGCTTTTTTCAAATCTCCCTCTAGCAGCTGACAAGGTAACAATGAAAAGTTAGCTATACCTTTGGGACTCGGAGTCTCCCACCCCGCCCAGAGAACCGTTAATTCCACAGATCAGATCTACTTAAAGGGATAATTAGATGGTCAATAATGATTATTTCTCAGTGATTTTAAAGGTCTTGTGGTCTCACCCACCTAAGAATTGGGAAGGCAAAAGTGAAAGAGGTCTGATGTGACCCTGAGACCATCGGAGAACTAGATCACCTATTATCATTACATAAAAATCTTTAGAAACATCAACAAAAGGAAGACACTTTCAAGGGATGAGAAATAGTGAAAGCAGACTTGAGATGTTGCCTCCTTAATTCATCCTTTTCTTGACCACTAGTTGTGGTCATCTGTCACCTGTTCCACCCTTTTGGGTAACAAAAGTTGCAAACCTTAAATGCTTCACAGGGCAGATGTTTGATGCCAAACATACCCAGCCTTAGAAGAGACTTCATTTACCTAATATTTTCTGCTAATTCCATCCCCCTTTTCTTCGGTAAACAGGTTGTTTTTTTTTCTTTTTGCATGTCAGGCTTTTGATCTGTTATTCAAGTACAACCAAGCATTATGCCTCTTGTCAGGTGAGTTTAGTTGCCAATTCAATATGTTCAGCTGGGTCATTAGAACACTGTCCTGTCCTAGTTCGTGTCATTGCTTATTTATCTATTTATATGTTGTAGCTCCTCCCCACCCCACCCTTCCATGTCAGGAGAATTCAAGCTCTTTGAAGGCAGGGACTGTTTTGCATTTTTGTCTTTGTCTTCCAAGTCTGGTACATCACTCTGCTCATAGTAAGTGCTTGATAAATGCGGAGTGCGTGTGTATGTGTGTATATGTGTGTATGTGTGCGTGTGTATGTGTGCGTGTGTGTGCGTGCGTGTGTGTGTGCATAGAATTAAATACCCAACAGTCAGAAATTTTCCCAAGAGAACATATCAAAATTTTAGTCTGAGACTGGTGACAGAAGGTAGCCTTACCTTCAATTTTGGCATACTCTGAGAGACGAGTATAGTTGACTAACGCAGCTTGCTCTAAGCATTTACGGATGACCATTTTTACCTCCTCTTGCGGCACTGGGGTAACAATGTCTTTCATCAAAACCTTCAGATGGGAAAAGGAAAGGGGGGTAAGAAGGGAATTCACATGCATTACTAAGTCACATTTTTAAAAGAAAATTGGGAATTGGAATTTACTGGCCATAGGCATGGCTTTACAAGGTTCTATGTTTTTTCCACTGTTAACATTCCCATAACGTTGTGTGCAAAAAGTGGCATAATATTTGCGGATTGCAGGAAATGTATGACTAGGAAAGGAGGTGAGTTCCTAATGTAAGAATGAGGGATAACAGATGGACAGATCAAGGACTAGTTGCCCTGGTGCCTATAGAATTATAAAAGGTTTAGAGTAGGAAGGACCCCCAAAACTGGAGTGTATTCCTCCAGTGAAGAATCTGGGAGGAGAAAGATGAGAATATACAAAGATGAGAAGGCATGTGTGGATTGTGATCTGCACAGTTGGATGGATGGAAAAACCTTATTGATGACACTGTAGATCTACAGAAGCTTTGAAAGGTTTCCCATGGAAAGGTACATAATTTATTTTCCATAGTCATTTACAAAGTAGACACTAGAATTATCTTTAAAATGTTACTACCATGCATAAGTAAGATGGCAAAAGTCCATCCACATAACAGAAAAAAAGCAACCTCACCACTAAATCATCATTTTGTTCAAATTTGGATTTAGCCTAATGTTAATCATATGTATGCAAGCTTGAGGGGAAAAAAAAGAAGATACCCAGATGTTTGAGATTTTGTTGTTAAAGCATCTGGAATTGGGGCTGTCTTTTAGTTTTCACCCAGATGCTTGGTATAATCTAGACAGCATTCAGCTCATAAATAAAATCATTTGATAGCAATATTCTATTACAATGAGACTCCTGTACCTTATATATCCAACCTGTCTTGAACTGTCACTCTTACCCTTTCCAAAAGAGAGAGTGTAGCTTTTAACGCGCCTTCAGGTCGGCCAAATGGAAAGCAATACCTGAAAGAGACATAGATTCTTTAGGCAGCACAAATACATGTGATAATTAGCACCAAGATATGAGAGTCCTACAATTGGATTCCTATAGCAACTCCTTTGGAGGCGCTGAAAATGCTTTAATGTGTCACATTATGTTATGTTAATACTGAATCGCACAGGATGTGTGTGTGTGTGTGTGTGTGTGTGTGTGTGTGTGTGATGACTGAAGGCTGACTGTCAGACTTGTCTGCAGTAGGAAGTAACCAGTAAATTAAGCAAGGTTTGTTTTATCCTTCTATGGTGGAAGGATAATCATTTGTTAGCTTGGGAAGACCTTATGCATCCGTTACAAGTGTCAGCGTTGGGAGGTATTTGTTCAACTCAGGCAAAATCCATTTAGCCCTCCAACCTCTGGTGATGTTAGCCATGCATTGTTGATGATGGTGTTCAGTCCTTTCAGTCATTTCCAGCTCCTCATGACCCAATTCAGGGTTTTCTTGGCAAAGGTATTGGAATGATTTGCCATTTCCTTCTCTAGCTCTTTTTATAGATGAGGAAACTGAGGCAAACAGGGGTAAGTGACTTGTCCGCGGTCATCCAGCTAGGAAGTGTCTGAGGCAAGATTTGAACTCAGGAAGATGTGTCTTCTTTGACTCCTTGCCTAGTACTCTATCCATCGTGCCACCTAGCTTCCCCTTTAGCCAAGTAGTATATCTTATGTGGAAAACAGAAGTTCTAACCTGGACAACAGTGATATACACACAAGAATAAAATCAGCCAGGTCTGTTAATGTTTTTTTTTTTTTTTTTTTTTTTTATTAATCAGATCTATTAAGCTTCTACTGTGTTCAAGGCACAGTGCTGGCAAATGGGGATACAGAGACAAAGGTAAACAAGAAAACATCCTTGCTCTCCATGAGCTTCCATTCTACTAGTGGAAACAACTTGTAAACAGAGAAGCATGTAAAAGCTTATTTGAGGCAGTCTTTCATCACTAAAAGAGTTATTGAAGCCTTCATGGAGGAGGTGAACTGAGTCTTGAAGAAAACTCAGTGAGCATGATGGAGATTACAGAGAACCTTTAGATGTTTTCATCTAATTCATTAGTTTGTATATTAGCACTTGGTCCTTTGCTGTCCAGCACCATGTCTTACACACAACTGGTGGTCAAGAAATGTTTGCTCAGCACCACGTGCTACACACAACTGGTGTTCAATACATATTGGCTAATGCTGCTCTCTTTGGGGACAAGTTAGGCACTTTTGAAAACTCCAGTGACTTTCATGCCCATTTGAGTGTGCTGGCATGGTAATTGACTCCCTGGGAGCCCAATATTCTGAAACATATTCTGTAGCCTCCTGGAATGCTCATTTTGTCTCAGGGAGCAGCCTCTGCCCTATGAGTCTGTTGTTGCATTGTCATTGCTAAGAGAACTGGGCTAGCTGGCTCTCTTATGAGTTGGGGGAAATCTCTAAGCTATTGAGGCAGGTATATCTCTTGTCCCTGCCTTCCATTTGCCTAGCCACGTAACTAGGCTGTCTGCTTTTTGCTCCTGAATGGGGAGATGAGGGAAAACTATCATGAGGAGACAGATAACTCTTTCCTTTACAATTAATATCCCCATATGAATCAAAATTAAAGAACTGACATAATTTATAAATAACTTTTGAGTATCAAGTCTTTTTTTTTTAAATCATACCTTGGCAACCTCTCTCACACATATTTGCTCTCTTTCCCCATCCTCTTATGTGCCACCAGCCGGGATTTCATCACTTCTTGCCTGAACTATTGTACTAGCGTCCTAGTTGGTTTCCCTGCATCTAGCCTCTCTCTTCTCCAATCCAACTCCCTCACAGCTTCTCAAAAGCTCAAAATGCTCAAAAGAACATTGGTTCTCTATTTCAGAAGCTTTATTCACTTCCTAATTGCCTTGAAGACAAAATGAAAACTCCTCCATTTGGTATTTTAAATCCTTCACAATTTGGCTACAAGTTATGTTTTCTGGATGATTTTGCCTCAATCTTTCCCATGCACTCAGCTGCTCGAAGCAACATGACCTAGCTGCAGTTCCTTGTACAAGATATTTGGTCTCCCACCTCCAAGCTTTTGCACAGACTGTCTCCCCTGCTTGGGAACGCATTTTCTTTTCACTGCTACCTCCTAGAATCCTTTGCTTCCCTCAAGAATCAGCTCAAGGGCTGCCTCCTTCAAAAATTCTTTCTTGATTCCACTGGTACTTAGTGCTTCCCCCATAAATTTCCTGTGTATTTGGACTTTTGTATTGCTTCATATTTAAACATGTCATTTCTATTTGGGAGAATGTGCACTCTCAGGGGACAGCATCTGAAGGCTTACATTTTGTTTTTCAATCCCTTGTGCCTACACAGTGCCTGGCATGAGGCAGGAGTTAATAAAAAGTCTTGTATTAAATTGAATTAAGTAGACTCTTTAGAGAGTGAGATAGAAATTAGATTGTTGATGAGTAATTGAGCTAAGGACATCTAGGTGGTGCAGTGGATAGAATGCTGTGTATGGAGTCAGGAATATTCATCTTCCTGAGTTCGAATATGACCTGTGACACTTACTAGCTGGGTGATCCTGTTTGCCTCACCTGTAAAATGAACTGGAGAAGGAAATGACAAACCACTCCAGTATTTCTGCCAAGAAGACCCAAGTTGGACACAACTGAAATGACTAAACAACAGTAACTATTGAACTAAGGCAGCCTGTATGATAAGAGAATTAGACATTCCACAGACATGACTCTGATAGGCATCTGAGAAAATATGACCTGGAGCTTACAATATTCCTTCTTTCATCCTACTCTGTCTTCTGATTACTCCATACATTATTATATATTATATGTCATTGCCCAACCAATAATACATCTCTGATCAATGAGCCTGTTCTGGGCCCTGGCATCCTAATAGGATCATAGGAATGAGAGCTGGAAGGGACCTCAGAGGCTACTAAGTCAAGGCTCTACTTTTGCCAGATGAGTAAACTGAGGCTCAGAGGGATTATGTGACTTACTGAAGGTCACACAGGTAGTGGCACAAAATCCTTTTCTCTCCCTCAGTCACAAATGTAATTAATGCTTTACCTAAAATGTGTGATTTGATTTTCCAGGAGAACTCGGAGCCTTTCTTTGATTTCTTCAAAACGTTCTTTTTCTTCAACCGTCACAGTTCCTATTCCATCAGGCCTGAAGGAAAAAACAGACAAACAAACCAATGCAGGTCATGCAACAAATAGCTCAAGATTCTTGATCCGACATTGTTAAGCCAAACTATGGTAGGAAGAAACTGTGGCTTCTGAAAGCCCAAGACTTCCTCAAATGACCAGCCTGCCTCAGAGAAAAGCACATGAACATCTATTGGGTTTATATGATGTTCTTCAGTTCTAGTATTTGTCAAAATCACTCTTTTGTCAACTTGAACCTAGTATTAGTGCATACACTGTGAGAAATTCCCATTCATGTACAGATGTTGGCAGATGACATAGTGCTTCCAGGTTACTTGGTGACACATTCACACACATATTACAGAACCCAAAGCGACAGGCTTCATGTCAAGCTCTGTGCTAACAGCTTTTAAAAAGGTTCAGTTTTCAATCTGCAGTTACAGATGATCAAATTATTGTGTTTTCCTCTCTCTCTCCCTCCCTCCCTCCCTCCATCTATTCACTGGAGAACAACTCGTCAGTTTCTAAAGCATCCGTGAAATATTATTTCACAAATGTAAAAATAGTTATGTGAGTTGATAAATTTAACCTTAACCACCATCTACAACATTTTAACAATCAATATATCAACCAACAAGTGTTTTGTAAGTGCCAATTATGTGCCAAGCACTGTGCTGGGTGCTGAAGGGACAGAGACAAAAGACAATTCTTTGGAATTTTCCATTCTTCCGTAAAAAAGCATCTGTTGCTTCTTTAAGGATTATTCCATGTGAAATGAAATGAGTCCACATATTTGTGGGCCAATATATGCTTCTGAACAACACAGAGTAAAGGGTTCAGCAGCTCAGGCTGTGGGATGGTCTGTCTTAGAAATTAACTGATTTTGCAGACAGTTTGGGTTACCAAGAAACTCCTAGCAGGACTCCACCTTCCAGTTTGCAGATGTAGTCATCTTAAGACCAAACAAATGGTATTTTTAATAGAATTCCTTGAAAATTGAGTCTGAACTAGGAAAAGTCTGGTCACGAGATAAGTCTCACTACACAAAAGACCCGGTAAAGGATTGCAAAGTTTGTAATGGACCTCCTGTCAAAGGCTAATTGGGAACCTTCCTTTTGAAATGAAAGAAAATTCTTTTTAAAGACTAAAAACTGCCAAATTAAAAAAAAATTTCCTTTACCAAGTTCCCAAACTAATGAAATATAAATGTCAAAAATAAAAACTCTTACGATACAAATTTTGGAAGAAGAAATCAACGAAAACTCTCAACAACAGAATTGCTGCTGATCCTCGAAAAGTACCATTTCTTCAAATTTCTTAGAGAAATCACCAAATTCATTCATAAAATTCAGGTATAATGCAAGATTGTTTTCCCTTCCAGCATGGAATCTCCATTTACAATTCGTGAATTTCCAAGGCCAAATGAACATGACACATTCAACTGCATCCTCTCAATGTTTTCATCACAATCCACAACTTCTTGGGCTGTGGCATCAAACTGACTTTTGTTCAGAAAAGGAGACAGGCAGTCACAGCTTGTAAACACAGATACACACACATGCATACACACAAGATTTAGGGGAAAGTGATTAGTCACTTAATGTGTTTAGTTTCCAGAAGGGGAACAAGTCAGAAAAAAATCTTGTCGAATACAATTTATAATTTAAGGGACAGTGATTTAATTAAAAAAAAAATATGTAGGACATGCTTAAGCTGGTTTATTTAGAGCAATACTTCCATCCTCAATAAAGAGATCAGATAGTTTTTAGAAAACAGCAACACATGAAATTGAGAAAAATAGACAATGACCCTTAGTTTTCTGCATAAGATCATTCATTCATTATTAAAGAAACCCTCAGTGTTGCTAATCAGAAGCAGCACTTAGCGCTAAGCCTGAGATCCTAGGAACTCAGTGAAAGAAGAAAGGAGCCATCCGGCTTTTAAAATTTGTAATCTGTCCCTTTGCCTGCAGTCACAAAGAGCAGCTGAAAGGGTCAAAATAGCGATTTATTCTGATGGGGAATTTTTGAATAAGCAGGGGCTATTATAGCCAAATACGGAATTTTCCATAGGAAGCACATTTTGCTATAGATATTTTGGAAGGTGATAAACCAGTGGAAAAGAGATCCCTTTTAGACAAAAAGAAGCTACAGGAATAAGTTGTAAGTATGATCTGTTCTTCTAGTTCAGGTGTTTTTAGCCGTGTTTGTTTGTGTGTGTGTGTGTGTGTGTGTGTGTGTGTGTGTGTATCAGTTCCCTTCAGCAATGTGGTAGAGTCCATAGACCCCCTTCTAAGAGAAATGTTGTTAAATTCATAAAATAAAACATGTAAGATTACAATAGAAACCAATTATATTTAAATTCAGTTATTAATTTTTTTAATCCAGAAAGGTTACAGACCCCAGGTTAAGAACTCCTGTATGATCCAACTCTTTCAAAGCTAATTTGGGCTTAATTGGGTGTCTTTAGAGATTCCAGAACATTTTAAATAATTTGTAATGAATTAATCTGTAATGAATTAATCAGTTTCCTCTTAAAAGAAAGCTTTCCATTATCCTACTATCTGCATATAATCCTATTACTAAAAAAAAAAAATTCTCCACACAGGTTGAGGAATAATTATAAAACATCCTCCCTACCCCTTTACCACCCCACCCCCTTAAACCTTTAGGATAAAAATTGTTTTTCTTCAAATTAATTGCATGTTACCAAGCCAAACTAATGTACTTGTCATTCCCTGTATGGTACATAGAATTTTAGCTTCTGCCTCCATAACTTTTCCCAGTCTATACTTAGACCGGGAAAATTCTTCCTCTTCACCTTTCCTAGCAAAATTCTCAGCTTCCTTCAATAATCAGCTCCAGGGTTTCCTCCTCAACAAGGCTCATCCTACTCCTTGCCCCTTCCCCCAGTTGCCAGTGACTTTCCTTCTCAGCCCTCTACAATTACTTTCTATTTATTTGATATGTATATTGCCTTTACTTACCCCTGCACATACTTCCTCTACCCATTCTCTCCCCCACCAGTGGAATATATTCTCCTAGAGGGTAGAGACCATTTCGCTTCTATCTTTGTACCTCCAGTGCTTAGCACACTGTTTGGTACATACCTGTTTAGTAGTAGATGCTTATTGAATTGAATTTGAAAAATGAGTTTGAAAAACTCACCTAACACAGATAAAAGCACTTACTGCGTCTCAGTTTCTATGCTAAGCACTTTACAAATAATTTCTCAACTGGTTCTCACAACAATCCACGGAGCTCAGTGCCATTACTATTCCCATTTTACAGTTGAGAAAACTGAGACAAACCTGTTAAGTAACTTGCCTGGGATCATCCAGTTAGTAAATGTCTAGGCTGGATTTTGAACCCAGGTCTTCCTCACTTCAGACCCAGCGTTTTACTCATTGCACCATGAAGTTGCCTAAAAATCTTTAGCCAGAACTCATAGCTGAGAACTTTTCCACTGAATGTAAGTTTCGTAGGAGATCCCCATGAATAGTAATTTAAAAAGATGGTGAATTCTGTGAGATCCTAGCGCAAGATTTCTTAACTTTTCCAGTATTACTGAGGTCTTTATCAGCCTTGCAAAATCTATGAACTCTATCAGAATAACGCTTTTAAATTCATGAAATAGACAGGATTACAAAGGAAACCCATTCATTTGGAATAAGATTATCAGAGTATGAAAAACCAAGAGAACTGATTGACCTCAGTTTAAGAAGTAGTGTAAGGCAGTTAGTTATATGGGGTAAGTCTCAGAGAAGGGTGGTTGGGAATAAGTGATTTCCTATTGACCTTGCTTCATTACTTTTGGGGCGGTAGAATTTCTATCTTATTATGTTAATGAAAACCAAGTTCATAAAAGAATGCGAAGTTTCAAAACAATGGGTTTGGTTGAATTAATTTTTAGGAGAAAAGTGGCTTGGTTGGCTGAACTGGATTGTGGGTGTAGATGAATGTCAGTGTAGAATCAAGACAAACATTTCACTTAAACATTTTATTGGCATCGTTTTCCCTGGTTGCAGCAAAATGATTTTCAAGGGAATGAAAATATTTGGTGGGTGGACTCTTTAATATGCTGGAGATGCTTGCTTCAGTACCAGGGTCCCACTTCCCTGGTTAGGAGTGATTTGTGGAGCTCAGGCTAACAGTGGGAGGCACTTAGGCTAAGTAGGATATTTATATAATCATCCATTCCCTGAAAGGCAGCCTGTTGGAGGGGAAATCATGTTGTATTTGGCATCAGAGGAAATAAGAATTCCTGGTTCTGCTACTCTTACTGCCTGCATAATTTGTGGCAAATGACTCCTCTCTGTGGGCCTCAGTTTCCTCATCTGACCAATGGAGGGGATGTTGGAATAGGTGGTACCTGGGATGCTTTTTGACACTAACTCCTGTGATCCCTGTTCCCCAAAACTAAGAGGCCTGGATTTGGAGTCAGAGAATCTTGAGTTTAAATCATGTTGCTACCACTGTTGAGCTATGTGACCTTAGTAAACCACTTAAATGAGGAAGTCTGATGACCACTAAGGTCCCTTCAGCTCTCAGTCTTGGAGATAGCAACAGATGAATGGGCACACTATTTCTGTTGTCTCAGCAGGGGATGGATTCCTATTCTTGTGCAAAGATTATGGACCATTTAAATAACTACTTAGGTTCCCTATTTTATGTTTTTTTTTTTCTCAACCCATTGGGACTATTGTAGAGACAGACATGAGCACTATTCACAGAGAATTCCAGGATGAGATTTGGGGGGGGATGGTTAGGGGTGCGAGTGGAGGATGAGATCTGTGATTTCATCAATGTAGGGAAGCTCAAGTCTGTCAGTCAATTTGTGTTTATTAAGTGCCTGCCCTGTGTTAGGCATTGGGCTAAATGATGGAGCTACACAATCTGGGTTCAAATTTGGCCTCAGACACTTACTAGCTGTGTGATCTTGGGTAAATCCTTTAAACCTGTTTGCCTCAGTTTCCTCATCTGTAAAACAAGCTGGAGAAAGGAATGACAAAGCACTCTAGTATCTTGACCCAGAAAACCCCATGGACAAAGCCCCTGGAATGTCATCTGTCTCTTGCTTGTGTCTCCAGCATTTAGCACACGGAGTTTTTCCACAAAGAGGCAGAAATGACTGAACTACAAGTAACCAGCCTGAAAATTAAAGTCCTAGAGATTTACCTGTTGCCTGGGGACATGGGGAGGTTGAATGACTTGCCTTATGTCACATGATGTGGGCATTAGAGGCAGAACTAGAAGCAGATATCTGTAAGGTGCTTAGCACAGTGCCTGGCATGTACAGTAGATGCTTAATAAAGGCTTGTTACCGTTCCTCCCCTTTCCTGGTTCATCTCTCTGGGATAAATCTTAGCTTAGAAGAGACTCTCTTAACATGGTATACTCCAAACTCCCTCATATTCACAGACACATAAAGCAGCCTTTCATTTATATAAATCAGTCAGAAAGCATTTATTAAGTGTTTACTGTGTGTCTGGCAAGCAATAGATACATAGCCTAGCAATAAATATTTTTATTCTGTTTAGAGGCAGCAACTTTTGCTCTCATTAAGACTGAAAGCTGGCAATGGACTGAGGGAGAAAGAAGGGATGATATCCTTGGAAATATCTCACCCAAGTGCTCGCTGGAGAGGAACCCTTCCCTCTTGACCATCAATGATCGAGTGGAATTTAAAAACAATCTCTGGGTCAACTTGACTCATTTTTGGAGTGGCTTGGATGACCATAAAGGCCTGCCAACAGTGACCCGTCCCCAGTGCCAGGTCCTCATCTCTCCGGCCATGGCAGACTAGATTACATCTGACACGAGGAGCAGCTCTGGCATTCACCTTTCAGATTTTCGGCAAACCATTTTCTCACTGTCCTTCACGGAGCTGACACTTTCGGCAGCACGATCAGAAGGATGTCATGTCGGCTGCTTTTCAAGACCTTGTCAGGGTGGTTAGCACCAATTCTGTCATCTCCACTCTCCTCACAATCTCCCATCTTGAGCCATGTCACAAATAATCATACTTCCAATGTGTGTTTTCTTTTTCTTCTTTTTTCTTCCTTCCTTCCTTCCTTTTTCTTTCTTTCTTTCTTTCTTTCTTTCTTTCTTTCTTTCTTTCTTTCTTTCTTTCTTTTTCTTTCTTTCTTTCTTTCTTTCTTTCTTTCTTTCTTTCTTTCTTTCTCTTTCTTTCTTTCTTTCTTTCTTTCTTTCTTTCTTTCTTTCTTTCTTTTCTCTTTCTGTCTCTGTCTGTCTCTATCTCTGTCTGTCTCTCTCTCTGTCTCTGTCTCTGTCTCTCTCTCTGTCTCTCTCTTTCTCCCTCTCTCTTTCTTTCTTTCCATCAGCCTGAGTCCAGCTGCACAGTTCATGAGTTACTTAAGTTACTATCACTGGCATGTTATCATTAATTAATGATGATTATTTGTTTTAATCCAATATAATTAGAAACCTTGGTTTTGAATGTGAAACATTACATGGTGATATTTGAACCCACGTGGAAAAGAAAGCTCAGAGAATTGATAACCAGTATAATAGAACATGCAACATTTTTTTTTGTAGGCAATGTCAGGATAATGCAATCTGATGTGTAATAACTATGGGTTATCAAACAGACTTGTTTCTCCACTGAACCTTAATTCTGGTAAGATACAAGGGAGGCAGGCAGATTTCTTTGGAACCTCCATGACCTTCTTAAGATGGTTCACTTCAGTGGATGGAAAGCTGTTGCATATACTCTCAGTTTGATTTCTAGGATGCCTTTACAAGAAGGCTTGAGCACTAAAATTAGAGGCCAGGAACTCACCGCTTTCTTTTGCCAGTGTGTTTTCTGTTTCTTCATCTATAAAAGGTGGGTTTGTATCATGCACATTAGTTACCTCACAGGTTTTGAGGAGGAAAGCAAATTTTAAAGTACCTTATAAATGTGACTTATTGTTAAGTGGTACAGAACTGAAGTCTTAAGAGTACAGAATGTACAAAGTAAAGGCAGAGAGATGCTCCACACCCCAGCCTTTAGAATAGGAGATGATATTCATTTATGAGGTACCATGAGAATTATTACCCTGATTTTATAGACGAGAATCCAGTCTCAGAGGTCTTAATTTGCCTACAGTGACCCAGCTAGTGAGGATAAGGGTGGGATTGGAAGCCTTATCTTTCTGACTCCAAGACCTACTGGCTAGTTATTTCTGCTTGTTATTGATCTTCAGATGGGCAAAGATTTACACACTTTGTTTCTCCTCTCCTCTCCTCTCCTCTCCTCTCCTCTCCTCTCCTCTCCTCTCCTCTCCTCTCCTCTCCTCTCCTCTCCTCTCCTCTTCCTGGTTTCTTTTCTCTTCCTCTTTCTTTTGATGCCTCTCCTTTCCTTTGTTTTCTCTTTTTCTACATGTCCATCCCTTCTTTCCTTCCTTCTCTGTTCTTTCTTTTCTTTCTCCGCCTTACCTTCCTTTTCTTCCTCTTTCCTTCTGTCTCTTTTCATCTTTCCTTCTTTCTTTCAATCTTTATTCCTCCATTTCTCCCTCCATATTTTCTCTTTTTCTCTTTATTTTCCTTATTTCTTCTCCTCTCCCCTGCCCTTCCTTTCTCTTCCTCTCCTTCCCCTCATCTCTTCCCATCTTTATTCCTTTCTTTTCTCCTACTTTCTTTCATCTCTGCTTCCTTTTTCCTTTCTCTCTTCCCTCCTCCCTCTCCTCTCCTTCTATCTCCCTCCTTCCATCTTGCTTTCCTTTCTTTTTCCTTCCTTCTACAGCATCCCTTCTTTTCTTTTTTCTTTCTTCCACACTCCCCTTCATTCTCAATGATATATTAATGCAGACAGCACTATAGACAAACATAAACATCCTCAAAATAAGAATGAGAACAACCTCTATGCACAGTCATATTGTTCTTGGCATAGAAACGAGTAAACCATGGTTAAAATGCAGGAAAGACCCGATCAAGACATTCATGGACAGTTGAGTATGCTTTGAATAGCACATTTAGAACAAATGACTTTTCCTAATCACTGACTTTTTTTCATAAACACACACTCCAGAACAAAAAAAGTGAAATCCTTTCAAACCTCTACTGTAAATCATTCCCCTCAAAAGTTTAGAATGAATATACTAAGCTGAATCCTGGCCTGACATCCTTTCCTTTTCCTTTTCTTTCCTTTTTTTTAAAAGGAGAAATATAATTCTAAGTGATGATAGTAATATATTTTTTTTTCTCTTCTAGGGGGCACATTTTTTTTTACCTCATTTAGATGGCTTGTACAAATGTCTGGATTAATTATAAATTGTAATTAGGACTCAGGATCCCTTGGCCACAGCTTCTTCTTAAAAGGCACACCTCCCTCCCCCACCTCCTGCCCTTTTTTAATTATGCCCCAATGCCCTGGGGCTTAGACAGGCTGCTAAAACTAATATATCAAAGTGCTTTTTCCTAGAGAGTATCACATAAGGAAAAACTGTAGAGTTTGCATGACTGGATGACATACCATCTAGCTGCTTGAGGTCAGTCCCTTTGACATTAGCATGTTTCTCCAGGGGACAGGGTGGTATAGTAGAAAAAGTATTGCTACATTGGACCGGTAATCAGTAGATCTGGGTTCAAATCCTTCCTCAGACATTTAGCTGTGTGACCACGATAGTTACTTAACTTCCTCAGGGCTTAATTTCACCATCTGTAAAATGCTGATAATAATATTTGTACTACATATATCTTACAGAATTACTATGAGAAAAGTAGCTTAGTAATATTCCAGAGTGACAGAAAAATTCATTTTCTTCTTAGTGTCTTTCCTGGCTTTCATCAAATGCTTGTGAGTCATGTTCCCCACCCCTCCCCCCCAACCCCTTGGACCATCCCTGTACCCTGAGAATGTCAGCTCCTTGAGATCTGGGATTATTTCATTTTTGTCTTTGCATACCAAAGTGTCAAGTACAGTGCCTGGCTCATAAATAATAGCAAACTAATAATAAATAACTGAATAGATTCAATATTTTCATCAACCAACAGTTAAGTGTTCCATACACCAAGCCATATAATCGAGGATTCCAACACTATGTTGGATATAAGAGGGACCACAGCATGGCAGAAAAAGAACCAGAATGCAAGTTGGGAAAATGTGCTTTGAACACTTACTGGTTGAGTGACCTCAGAGAAGTAATTTAACCTCTCAATTTTCCAGACAACTCTCTAAGACCATGTGAATTACTTATGAGCTGCTCATCTGCATTGATAGAGGTGAGTTTCCATGAATAGCAGGGGGTTCCATAAATCAAAGAAATCACTCACTGGAACCCCTTCCTTATTTATCAAAAAAAGTAAGAAAAAGGGATCAATCCATAAAGACATCTCTTCTTTCTATAGATATCTTTCAGAAAACCTGATACTTAGCAGGTCTTTTACTAATTACCTTAAGAAGAGACAGCAGGGGGGTAAAAGAGTCTTTACATTTGCCCAATTTTGAAAAGGTGATTGATTTTGTCCTGAATGAACAGTTTTTTCTAGACATATATCAATTAAATAATAAAATAAGATTTTTTTACGGTCTGCTGCTACTCAAACGTGTGGGACAGCTGAAAATCTATTTCCATGTCAGTGAGATCTCAATTTTTCAATATGTGTCCCAGTACAGTGCCAGAAATGTGTGTGTGTTTATGCACACATAGAAATTATTTAAACTTTTATATGTGATGTATGTAATGTGTATGTATGTAAACTTACATGCTATATAAACTTACATATTTATGATCTCTATCCTCAAGCTTATCTACTAAGCGAGGACAAGTACATATGTAAGTATATACAAGGTAAATATAAAATGAATTCAAAATAATTTTGAGAGGAAGGTTCTAGCCTTGGATGGATCAGAAAACACTACAGAAAGGATGTTTAAAGTAAGATCTAGCAATCTAGAAATCAATCAATCAATCTATCTCCTTATGGTCTACCAATTCAAATTCAATTTTTTGAAATGGTCTTCAAGACTCTCCACTGTCTGTCCCTACCCTACCTTTTGAGCCTTATCTCCTCCTATTCCTTGAGGAATGCAAAGTTCAAGTCAAGTCAATATGTCTTCTGTCTTCTGACAACACTTACATGTTCCAAACTATATGCCTTGACTCACACTTTCCCCTGTCCCTAAAATGTCTTCCCTTTCCCTACCTACCTTAGTGTCCCAATGAACTCTAGTCCCACATTACAAATAGCTTATAGGGATTTTCAGATTGGCTATGCTGTGGCTATCCCCAACTCAATACGTTCAAAAAAGCTCATCTTTCCCCTCAAACCTTCCCTTCTTTCATACTTCCCTATTACTGGCAAGGTTATAGCTATCTTTCCCATCACCTGACTGATCCTTTTCTGTTACCCTATCTATACATCCAAAGGGTTCCAAACGTCATTGGATTATAATTTTAGAGTTGGAAGGAACATGACATTAGAATTCATGACAACCAATCTCTTCATTTTACAGATGAGGAAACTGAGACAAGGAGAGGTCAAATGACTTGGTTACATAGTCACTCTTGGAGATGGAGTGTGAATAAAGATCTTCATTCCAAAGCCAACATTTCATCCACTGCATTGTGATCGCCACTCATTTCCATCTCCACAGCAACTCAGGTTTGGTCACTCTCCTTCTTTTCCACTCACATAGTCAATAGCGCTTCTCCAATTCAGACCTCTATCACTTCTCGATACCCTCCAAATTGCTTTTCGTTGCTGTTTAGTTGTTTCAGTCATGTCTGACCCTTCATGACCCCATTTGGGGTTTTCTTGACAAAGTTATTAGAGTGGTTGGCCATTGATATCCTTGACTAAAGCCCCTATTTCAATATACCAACTGAAGTGATTTTTTTTTCCAAAAAAGGCGAGTCCAACAATTTCTACTCAATAAACCCTACTGTCTCTACATCACCTGTAGAATGAAATATCAAGTCCTGTAGCATTTAGAATTCTTCAAAACTTGGCCCTTATCTACATTTCTAGCCTTATGTCAAGTTATTCCCTTTCATGCATTCTATGGCCCATCTAATTTGGCCTTCTTCATGTTCCTCACATATGACTCTCCATTTCTCATCTCCGTGCCTTTGTACTGACTGCTACCCTTTCCCCCTACCTAGAATGCATGACTTCCTCAAGACATCTTCCTAGAATCCCTAGTTTCCACCAAAGTTTAACTCCAGTACTACCTTCAATGGGGGACTTTTCTTGATGCCTTCACTTGTTGATGCTCCTCTCTCAAAACTACGTTGAATCTAATTTGTTTTTAAATTCAATTCAACTCTATTTTCATCTTTGAATCCTCTCCCTTCCTTTTCCCCCTCCATTGAGAAAGCAAGAAAAACAAAACCTCTTGAATCGGTTTGGTATCCAATTTGTAGGTACCTACATACAGATTGTCCCAAAAGTCTTAATGAAATTTTATGCTTTAATACTTTCAGATGCCTCAATGTTTCAAACTTATAAAAACATCATTTGAAGGTTTGATTTTTAAATTTCCTTTTTTTACTTATTCAGTTTTGTGAATTTCAAATAATAACTTTTAATTTTAAAAGGAAGGGATGCTTTATCATTATACATTTTGTATGTATGACATTTTCTAGATGACTCTTTTTGATGTTGGTGGATTGGGAGAGGAGTCCCTTTTGCCTGGCCACCTTAGTCACCTGATCTATTTCCATTAGACATTTTATTGTGGAGTCATGTCAAAATTTTTATATATGCATTAAAACTGCAGCATTTGGATGATTCTAAGGCTAGGATTACAGGTGGAATTCTTTCAGCCAATGAGCAGCAGCTGACCAAAAGTTTTACAGTTTGAAAATCAACTACAGCATAAGATGATGATTATTTCTAATTCTAACAAAACATTAATATTTAAAAAAAATTAATTAACCTTTTAATTGTTTCCTTGTAAATTTGTAGCATTTGTACTTTTGAAAGTCAGCAAAACTTAAAACAGGACTATGACTTTGAGTACATACTATATATACTTGTCTCTTGGCTGGATTATAAATTCTTTGAGGAAAGATACTATTTCACTTTTGCGCTTGTATCCACAGTGCCAAAGTCAGTGGTGGAACATAGTAGGCATTTTATAAATGCTCATCGATTGGTTGAATGAACTCCTGCCTTCAAAGTCCACCTCAAATGCTGCTGCTGAAGGGTGTCTTTTATGATGTTCTCAGTTGACAATACGATTTCCCTGTAAACCTCATACATTAATCTTGCATTTCCCCTAGAACTTTACACCTCTCTAAGGAACTTAGCTGGTCCCATTTTGCCTGTACATAAAAAGAAAATAGATGAGGAATTCAGAAAATCAAAAATAAGCCTTGCTAAGAGGCATGACCCAATAGTGGAAAGATATTTAAATGATCCAGACATCTGCTGAATGTCTTTCTGTCTGTCCTCTGACCCTTGTCTTCCCCTCGCTTCCTTCTTCTCCCCATCCTTTCCTCTCTTTTTCTCTTTGTCTCTCCTCCTGTCTCGGTGTCTCTTTCTATCTCTTTCTGTGACTGTCTCATTTGTCTTTGTATTTCTCTCTGTCTCCTTCCCTCTCTTTGTATTTCTCTACTCGTTCTCTGTCTCATTCTGTCTGTCTCTCTCTCTCTTTGTCTCTAAAGATTTCTCTCTTTATCTGTCTCTCTTTTCGTATCTCTCTGTTTTTTCTTCTCTCTTTTTCTCTGTAGTCTTTTCTTTGTTTCTCTTTTTGTCTCCCTTGGTCACTGTGGTTTCTCACTGTTTCTGCATGTCTCTGTCTCTCTGTCTCTATCTCTCTCCACTTTACTCTCTCTTAGTCTCTACCAAAAGCAGAAGAGCTAATAGTATTTTGATTTCTCTTAATGATAATTCTACCTTTTAAAAGGTAGAGGGAACACAAAGCAGAAATTCTATTCTGCCTCTGATGAAAACTATGAAGAAGAAATAGTTGCTAAGGTAAAAAAAAAAAAAAGATTGAGAAATTTCAGAAGACACGACCTTTTCTTCACTAGAGTTCCTGAAAGGGACTGAGAGGAAATCTGGTCATCACCTGGTATATATACTAGATTTGGGGAGGATAGATTTTAGGATGCTCAGGGGAAGGTTGGATATGATTCCATAAATTACATTTCTATAGAGAAAATCAGTTCAGGAAAGCTGTGAAAGACTCATGAATGAAATTCTGAAGATACAAAGGGAAATGATTCCAAAGAGGAGAAAAAAAAAACTTAGAGTTTATGAATAGGCTAATGTGTATGCATAGGTAACCCATGAACTAATTTGAGTTTCAACTATATATGAATAGAAAATGGTAATAAGGAAAGTGACAGGATTACTTCAAAAGAGTGTAGCAAAATCTTTGAAGAATACTGTGGGAATTTGATAAATACGAAGACTTCAGCTTCTTGGATAAGAACTCATTATTTAACAAAAATTGTTGGGAAAACTGGAAAATAGTATGGCAGAAACTAGGCATAGACCAACATCTTACACCGTATCCAAGATAAGGTCAAAATGGGTACATAATTTAGATGTAAGGGTTGATACTTTAAGCAAATTAGGAGAGCAAGGAATAGTTTACCTGTTAGATCTACTGAGAATGGAAGAATTTATGATCAAACATGAAACAGACAACATTATTAAATACAAAATGAAAAATTTTGATTAAATTCAAAAGTTTTTGTACAAGCAAAGTCAATGCAACCAAGATTAGAAAAGAAGCTGAAAACTGGGAAACAATTTTTTTTTACAGACAGTGTCTCTGATAAAGGCCTCTTTTCTAAAATATATGGAGAACTGAGCCAAATTTATAAAAAAAACCAAGTCATCCAATTGATAAATAATCAAAGGATATGAACAGGCAGTTTTCAGATGAAAAAATTAAAACTATCTATAGTCATATAAAAATGCTCTAAATCACTATCGATTAGAGAAATGCAAATGAAAACAGTTCTGAGGTATCACATCATACCTATCAGATTGATTAACATGACCAAAAAAAGGAAATGATAAATGTTAGAGAAGATGTGGGAAAATTGGAACACTAATTCATTGTTGGTGGAGTAGTGAATTGATCCAACCATTCTAGAGAACAATTGGAACCATGTAAAAGGGCATTCAAACTACACATACCTTGTGATCCATCAATATCACTTATAGGTCTGTATCCCAAAGAGATCATAAAAATGGGAAAAGGACCTATATATACCAAAATATTTATAGCAACTCTTTTTGTGGTGCCAAGAATTGGAAATTGAGGGGATGCCCATCAATCAGGGAATGGTTGAAAAAGTTGTGATATATAAATGTAATGGAATACTATTGTGCTATGAGAAATGATGAGCAGACAGACCAGAAAAACCTTGAAAGACTTACAAGGACTAATGCTGAAGTGGGAAGAACCAGGAAAACATTGTTTGCAGACCAATTTTGATAGACTTAACTCTTCTCAGCAATACAAGGATCTAAGACAATTTCAAAAGACTTGTGATGGAAAATGCTATTTACATCCAGAGAAAGAGTTATGGAGACTGAATGCAGATTGAAGCAGGCTATTTTCTCTTTCTCTCTTTTTTAAATTTCTTCTTTCTCATGGTTTTCCCCTTTGGTTCCAATTCTTCTTTACATACATGACTAATGTGAAAATATGTTTAATATGATTGTACATCTAAAGCCTATATTAGCCAGCATGCTATCTTAAAAGGGGAGAGCTGGGAGAGGAGGAGAGAATGTGCAACTCAAAATCTCACAGAAGTGAATGTTGAAAACTAAAAAAAAATTAAAAAATTAAAAATTAAAAAAATTAGTCATTCCAAAATGATAAATACTTTACAAAATGTTCCTTAGCTATTGGATATAGAACAATAATATGAATAACCAAAAAAAACTAGTATGAGGAGCAATAAAGCTCATAACCAGTTGAAACTGGTGATGAAAACTATGGACAACACAAAGGAGTTTTTATGACTTAGGATGACTGTATAATGAGGGGAATAAGACAATGACATCAAAAGATAGAAGGCTAAGTTCCTCAATTTCTATTTTGCATCTCTTTCTTCTGTCAAGGAAATGACCTTTGTCATATAAAAGATAGCACAAAAATAGGTAATGCAGTGTTGATATTTAGCCTAAGTAAAGAAGTTGCGAATTCCTTTGATGAATTTAAGTTACTTGGCCCAGATGAACTATATGGTCTATACCAGTCAAAGAACTGGTAGCTATGATTCCTTAATGACTGTTGGAGGAGATAATGGTGAATACAGGGGGTATATTTTTGACTTGAAAAGGACACATGTCCTAATTTTCAAAAAGGGTGAGAATGGCATCTTCAATTTATATGTCAGTAAGCTTAACATTCAGAAAAATGTATCTACTGAGCATCTAGAAAAGGAAGCAGTGATTACAAAGATCCAACATGTTTTTGTCAAGATTAGACAATGCCAGAGTGACCTCTGTTTCTTTTTTTCGTGGAATTTTTTCAAAGGGTAGATTAGGAGAATGCTGTGAATACAGTTTACCTAGGTTTTAGTAAAGCATTTGATAAAGTAACATGTTATTCTTATGGAAATAATGGAGAGATATAGGCTAGACAATAATACAATTCAATACCTTTTCATAGTTGGAAGGCCAGATCCAAAGATCCAATGTCATTAATGGTTCTGTGTCAACTTAGAGAGAAGTCTCCAGTGGAGTGCCTCTAGGATCTGTGGATGCTCTTCTACTATAAGTATACACACACACACACACACACACACACACACATGCACGCACACACACGCACGCACCTACACACGGAGCCACTAACTTTGATAAAGATTTATGTGGCATCTTTATCAAATTTGCAGATTTCAAGGGATAGTTAACACTCTGCATATGAGTAAGAATCTAAAAAAACATTAGTGTAGAAAAATGAGCAAATCTAATGAGAACAAATTTAATAGAGATAAATCAAATGAAAAGTCAACAAATATTTACTAAGAACTTATTATGTGTCAGGTAGAGTCCTATGTGATAGGGCTACAAAGAGAGGCAAAAGAAAAAACCAGCCCTGCCTTTAAGAAGAAAACATATAAATAACTCAGTATATAAAAGATATATATATATTTACACATATATACATATATTATGTACACAAAGAAATTTGCATATACAAATAAGAAATGCATCCAAGTGCTGCCTATTTAATATGAAAAGACAAATTCTGGTTCATATGTATATAAGAAATGAAGCAAGTTCATTAATTTTAATAGATTATTATAGTCATTTACCAAATATTCTCTGTAGCCCTTGCCGGCTTCTTTTAACTCCTGTATGTGTATGCATACACACATATGTGTGAATATATACATATATTTATGTATATATATGCATATATATAATATATTATGAAGGTAATTCTGAAGGGGGAAGCATTGAAAGGGGGGATTTCCTGCAGAAGCCCTATGAAAAGTATAGTACTTGAATGTAAGAAGGTAACTTCACATACATGATGGAGGAGACATGGGTGGACAGTAGGTTGTCTGCAAAAGTCCCGAAGATTTTAGCAAGCTGGAAGCTCATTATGGGATATGGCAGACAAAAGCTAACGTGTGATCTTGGGCTTCATTAAGGGAGACAGCTTCCAGAAATAAGTAAGGAAACAAGTATTCTAGGTGCCTACTATGTGCTAACAGCTTTGCAGATACTATTCACATGATCTTCACAATAACTTTTAGAGAAAGATATTAGTATTTCCATTTTGCAGATGAAGAAACAGAGGCAGGCAGAGGTTAAGTGGCTTGTCACGTACGTAGTAAACATCTGAGGTTAGCTTTGAACTCAGATCTTCCTGACTCCAAGCTGAGAGCTCTATCCACTGCACCATCTAGATACCTTTTCTGCCTCACCTCAGAAGCAAGCAATGACCTTATTGTCCTGGTCAGACCTTATCTGGAGTATTGTGTTCAGTTTAGAAAGCACATGAGAAACCGGAAAGCACCTCGAGGAGGAGAGGAAGGATGATACAAAGCTCTGAGTCCATGCTGTATGAGGATCAGCTGAAGAAATTGAGGACATTTTGCCCAGGAAGAAGACTCAGGGGAGACAGGAAGTTAAGGGAAGGCTGTCAGGTAGAAAAGGGCTTAGATTGAAGCTCTTTCTCTCTGTCTGTGTCCATCTTTCTATATGCACAAATTCATTTGATTCTTAGAACAACTCTGTGAGGTCGATGTACTTATAATTCTCGTTTTATAGATGGGGAAACTGTTCTTTGTATCCCAGAGAGCAGAAACAGAAGCAAGATGGAAAAAACTGCAATGAGACAAAATTAGGTGCATCTCAGGAAACACTTCCTACTATTCAGCATTGTTAATAAATGAAATGGGATGATTTGAGAGGTAATAGAATCTCCAGAAGGTTTTCTGATCCTAGACGTCTCCAAGAAGAGGGTCAATGACCACTTACCAGACACTTTGTACTATATATTCTAGGCAATGTGTGAGGCAGTGAGATGCAAAGTGCAAAATGCAATAGTTCTTGCCCTCAAGGAGCCTGAACTCTAGGGAAGGAGTTCCTAACTTTTTTTCTGGTCTTTTTGGCTTTCAGTACACCTTCCCATGATTGCTATTCTATATGAAAGCAAAGCAATCCTAGAGTTTTCTTGTATGAACAAATAATAAAAACATTCAAATATTGCCTACTTAATATAAAAAGACAGCTTGGTTTTTTTTTTTACTATTAGGTACTATTATGTACCTAATAAATGAAACATTTATTAATTTCAATAGGATATTGTCATTTACCAAATATTCCCCGTGTCCCTCACCAGCATCTTTTGACTTCTAGAGGTATATATGACCCATGTTGGGAATCACTGCTCCATAATAATGTTAGTTTGGCAGTGGGGGGTTCTGGGAGTCCATCTTAGATAGACATTCATTTGAGTATAAATGCTGAATTGTGATACACATGCGTCCCTTCCCCAATCATAATTTATACTGTCCATGTGCAATATGAAATCCTGAATATGTGCATACTAACATCCTCTAGCCATTGACTTTCTATCATCTGTGGGAATTGATTCCAATGAAGTAGATTTCAGCTTGGTTCATATTTTTGATTCTCCATGCAATGTATGAGGCATCATTCCTCCAACCACCCTTATGCTCCAGAAAGGACATCCTAGTTGTGGAGGGCAATTGCTGCTAGTGAATCATTCATTTAATGAAGTCTTATAACAAAATTCCACTTCCATGCTAAACTTAGTAATTCTTCTTTGGAGTCCTGCTGACTCACAGCATTGAGTAAATTGAGTGAATACTGACTCAATTTGCAAAGTTGAAAATTGGCTTTGACCCACCTATTAAAAAAGTTATATGTACGGGGAGTCTGTCTTTCTTTCAAATCTATTCAGCTCCACATTTTAAGAACCTACTATGGATAGGGAATTACTACTCTAGAATGCATCAATGGTTAATATGTATCTGGGAAGGGTGTGAGGTATGGTCTACTATCCTACTGAACCCAGATGTGGGCCACTCTAATGTAGAAAAGAGACATCTTGGCTAAAGTTTAGGGTGGTCCCAGGCCAAAATCTTTCATGTGGTTAATATCCTACATAGCCTTTACCTTCTTGTATCTTTCCATCCTTCATTTTCATCTCTGAATAGCTTTCCTTCCAAGTGGCTACAATAGGAAACATTCTGCATTTACCTCAACCCTTTTGCACAGAAACACTCAATTTCTTTCAAAGGGCAGCATCTTATTCCCATATTTACTTCCTGGAGACTTGATACCATTGGACATCTTTTCCAGAATTTTTAGGATTCCTACCCTCCCCCATATGCTTATAGACTCATTAATATCTGGAACTCATGTTGGATCAGGGCAGCTGGCATTATGGATCTGTTAATTGCCGATACAATGTACTGCTATTCCACACAGCCCATATGCGTGTCACAGTGCTGGCATTCACGAAATGTTAAATAATAATGTAAATGAGAAAAAATTTTCAATCCCAATAATAATTTGGATCCAAAGAACACTGACGCAATAAATGCTCATCAAAGCTGTTTGATTACCTTGTCTCTGTGGGAGAGTGACCAAAGTGATGCTAATTTAAATGTCATCTAGAAAGAATACTAGAAGAAACACATGCACAATGATGAAAATTCAAGGCTGCACCCTTAGGAGCTGCTTTAAAAGTTATGGCATCTAATGAGCTTCAATAAAAAAATCAATGTCAGAAAGCAACAGGCTATATACATGTCCACTGTTTCCCTCCTCTTAACAAATTCAAAAACCAAACAGGCTTGATTCTAAGGAGATTGTTCAATTAACTTCTTCAGTACAGACTGAACATCCAATGAAAACCTAACTTTTGTCTTGAGGCCCTGAGTGTGTTAACATGGTCCATATACACATACAAATCCATTTTAAAAAGGAGGGGACTTAGTCAATCATTGGGGTGCTTGTTTTACACAAGGTTGACCTCAAGTCCTTCAAAACGTCTTGAGACTTGAAATAGCATAGAATAAACATATGAATAACTTGACCACCTTTTATCCAGATGTATTGATATTATTCAGACTCAGTTCTTTCATGATATTTAGACTTTTTCTTGAGCAACTTTTTGGGGTAAGGTAAGCATATTTTAGTCTTTAGGATTCTTTCTCCCCTCCTGATAACTGAATGTGAATTATGACCAAGTGCAACTTGTCTAGTTATAGGAATTATAGTATCATAAAATATTTGTTTATAGAATGGAAAGAGTATTAGAGGTCATTGAATTCAACTTTCCTCATTCCATACAGAAAGAAACTGGAGACTATAGAAGGGAAAGGACTCCCTCAAAGTCACAAGGGTAGCAAATGGCAAAGCAAGTGTTCCAAACCCAGGTTCTCTGAAGGTTCTTTCCATCATACTACACTATCACCTCATTTAATAGGCTGCCTATCAAATAAAGTGCATAAGTTGATGATTCTAGACTATCTTCCAACAACAGAATGCAGGTGAACTGATGGTATAGTGTGGAAGGATATGAAGGATAGTAATTGACTTTCATGAGTTCAGTTCAATATTGATTTATTAAATTTCCAGAGTAAAATGTCTAAAATATCAAATTTGGGTTAAAGCTACTGCAGTTGTTTAGGGAAATGACTTCCTTAGTGCCTACACAGAACTATTAAAATATGTATGATACATACACATATATGCATACATACGTATACACACCTCCATACACACACACATGCGCGCACACACACACACACACACAAACACCACTATTTGCCAAAGCTTTTCCATTAATTTGACAATTCAGTTATGCTCTGTTGTAGTTCACATCTTACCTAGATTGTTGAATTATCATACTAATTAAATTCCTAGTCTCCAATCTCTCCCCCTTTTCCAATATCTTTTCCACAGCTGCCAAAATATTCTTTCTAAATCAAGTGTTTGACCATGCAAATCCCTAGCTGATGAATCTTTCAAGGCTCCCTATTGTCTTTAGCGTAAATCACAAACCTCCCCTTGTTATTTACAAACTTTCACAATCTGACCCCAACATGTCTTTCTGGACTTATTTTATGTTACTCCATTTTCCCTATATTCCAGTGAAAACAGCATCTTTATTTGTAGAACTTGCTGTTATATCTTCCCTCTGTGCCTTTGCATACGGCGTCAACCAAGTCTAGAATGGACCTTCTCCTTTCCTCCACCTCTTAGAATTCCTAGCTTCCTTTCATGTTCAGATCATGGACCACCTTCTTTCTTGATATTGCTCCTTGAAAACATTTTCTTCCTCCCCTTGAAATTATGCTGCTACATCTTTTGAAAATTTGTTCCCCTCTCCCCCAACCCCGGAGGAACGTCAGATCCTTGATGACATAGGCTATTTTTCCTCATCTCCCTAATACTTAGCACATAATAGGTGCTCAATAAGTGCTTGCTGGATTATATTTAATTGGGCATCATCATTGGTGATGAATTGGGGTATCACAAGAACATGAGAAGATTGTAAACTTCGTTAAACCACAGTTATTTAGCCTGTCTAAATTTAATGATTAATATGTATGCTCCATAGTCAATCTAGTAAATTTCAGTATTGTCCAACCTGTGAGCTGGATGAAGTGTGCAATAATCAGTTAAGGTTTTCAAATGTAGATGATGTATAATCTGTGAAGATGGTTTTGGTGGCAATCTCAAGTTATGACCTATTTCAGGGCCATACTGAGTTCTCAATCTTTTCTTTGCCTTTTGACAGAAAATTGGTGTCTGGCAACACACAGGTATCCCAAAATAGATTCATAGCTGCTTCATTCTTTTCCAATTTTACATAAGACATTATGTATGAGGCAGATCATAGTTAGAGGTATATTTTTAACAGCAGCTGTTTTATTCCAGTACTGTGTCCAACACTGCTCATCTGGCCAGACTGTGTACTAGAAGCAGTACCCTGGACAGCAGCTAGTTAGCTGCCACTCTGATGGCTTGTCATTCTGTCAGTGATAACCTTCAGGGTTTTGAAACATCTGAATCACATTCTCTCTGTACTTTCTTACTGACTCCGAGCTACTGTTGTCTCACTGTCTGACCTTCCACAAACAAAATGTAAACAGACAATTCACCTCAGCTCCATCACTGTCTGTTGTGGGCACAGGAGAAGGATAGCCACACAGAATTATATTTTGATTTGACCTTCATTTCTGGTTGACTGACAGTCAACCTCATTTTGGAGGAAGCTGGATTCCTGGATTTTGGGACTTTTCTTCCCTAAGA
This sequence comes from Bettongia penicillata ogilbyi, assembly GCA_023548195.1. Classification (NCBI taxonomy): domain Eukaryota; kingdom Metazoa; phylum Chordata; class Mammalia; order Diprotodontia; family Potoroidae; genus Bettongia; species Bettongia penicillata. The sequence goes on along the minus strand of JAJHZJ010000062.1, from coordinate 1,874,813 downwards.
ATAAATTGTGTAACTTCCAGTACTAAGAAAAAAAATTCAAATGAATAGAATCGAACTAAAAATAAAGAAAGCAAGCATGTCCTGCGTATGAAAATGGATAAATGTGTGTTCAGTAGCTTATTAATGCCAAGTAGCTTATGCGTTTTATGTATCTTTGCTATTGGCTATAAAATTATTTTGTTTCAGGATCAGAAATTTCCTTAATGATGATCAAAAGGTTTTTGATCAAGTTCATCTTTTTGGGAGGTGATACCACTAGCAACTAATAGACTTAGTTTTTATGGGGGAAAAAATCTCAACACACTAAGAAATGCAACATTCAGTGTAATCATTAAAAATGGAGCTTCCTTAAAATTCATAGAAATCCCTTTAGGTTTTATATCTAAAAGCAACCTTAGAGGTTGTCTTATGCTACACCTTTATCCTACTACCATTTCATTTTACAGCTAAGAGAACTGATCTATTTCTTTACTATTTGTCTTTATTTTGTGCTCTTCATTACAAATTCTTTTTTGAATAGAATATGGATTTTTTCCCTTTCTGTTCCTTCCAAATGCCTCAGGAATAGGATGAAAATGAGAGTGGCTATAACTCCGTATTTGATGTGGGTGCCATAAGCATATGGGTCTCTCTGAAGCAAGCCCATCTCCTTTGTTTTTTGCCCCTAGTTTTAGAACAATCAAGGATGGGTTGCTCTTTGTCAATAACTTTGAAAGTACCAGGCAACTTGATGTCCCTGAAAAAAAATCTAACTCACAATCCCGTTTCCATGTTGCTCCATTAATTATTAAAATACAAACAATTCTAAAATGTTCCCCTTCAAACACTGATTATGATTGATTGTCATCCTTTAGGGTTATCATTCTTTGCTAGGATTGAAACAACAGTTCATCTTCAAAAAGCTTTAAAGAAAAGAATTTCAAAGAAATTGCAGCATCAGTAAGAAAAAGAGTTGGAAGAAGAACCCACATACTTCAAGCACAAATCACCACCCAGCTCCTCCTTACCTTTTGGGGTCAGGATTCAACTGGGGTTTAGGGTCTTTTCTTTTTTTAGACTCCTTTTTGGAATCCTTTCTGGCATCCAATTCCAGAGGGGAGGGACTTTTACTCCCCTCATTGTCTGCACTTGGAAACAACCCACTAAGTAACCCATGCGTTTGTTGACTTTGAGGAAGGGGTGGTTTAAGGGATGGCATGCAGCATGTGGCCAGACACAGAAGAAGAAAAAAAAATAAGAAACACATGTAAAAGGAGAAAGAACAAAAAGAAAGCATGAAAACAAAAATGCAAACAAATACATTCAAATGAAAATAATAAGAAAAAAAGATGTAAACTTGCATAAGGAAAAATCAGAACTGAAAAGAAAATAAGAGATCCCAAACTGTTTCCATGACAAGATGTATAAACCTAACTGTGAATCAAGTGGCAGTGTTACAATATGAAATCCAGACAATGTGTATCATAATTCATGATGATGTTTACCAGGGAGTTTACAAAAACACTTCATTATTTTATAACACTTTCTTATTCAGTAACATATGTAGAATACAGTGTGACAACCCAGAGTATATAATGCAACTTCTTTAAAAAAAAAAGATTTCAGTCCAAGAGGCTGTAACAGATAGTCATTGGAGTGCATATATTTATATAAAAAAATAAAGTAGAACTTTCCATAGATGCCCTTTAGGGACCAGGGCCAATGCAAATCTCTGTTATCCAAACAAAAGACTGGAACAGTACAACAATGAGAATGGATAACTTCTTTTTTTATAGTTTACCATTCCAATAAACATTTGAATTGTCTTTCAGTGCCAAATGTCCAAATTTCATGGTGCCTAAGTTCATATAATTTACCAATGATAGAATGTAGTCTAGAACACATCTTATAGAGACCAATAAAGTTAGAGATGTGTTGTCATGTATAGAGGGCACTAGATACTGAGCATGTCACACCAAAGGTGAAAATGATAGGCAGGGCTCTGATGGATTATAAATGCAGGCATTTGCCTGCCCACATGTAGATTAATTAGTACTCAACTTCCCTTGTTATCATCAATCAGAGGAGCCCTAAGGAATTGTTGTCTCACCTCCATACATACCTGAGCAAAATCAAAATTAAAAATAAAAGTAATGCAGTTTAAAAAAATCTCTTGGATTCTAAATCCAAATGTAGATGCTTTTTCTATTGAGGATTGATTTGTATCATCCAACAACGACTTTGCCAGAGCATCAGTGTGAATGATTGAGAGCTGATTGTTTATTTCTTTAGCCATGTCTGGCATGGCCAAACGATTCAAATCAACATATGATTCTGGGACATTTTCAGGGGGTGAAGGATGGCTACAAGCTATCATTGACCCAGTGCCCACCTGAGCATCTTCTTACCTGTTGCCATGAACGTGGGATGCACAGAAGGCAAAGCTGTAGTGAAGCAGTGTGGGGTCGATCATGGCTCCGTTTTCAGCTCGTTCAAGGAGATCACTGAGGTAGCAGAGATGTCTGTGACAGCCTCTGACTCCATTTCGTGCACAGTATTCATCTAGTACAAATACCTGGCCAGGACTGAACCAGCCCTATTTAAGGAATAAAGGAGAGACTTTCTTTTAAATACAGGTTGTTTTCTTGAGAACAATTTGAACTGGGTGATTTTGGTGGGGAGGGAATGGCGAAAGGAGCCATGATGAAGGGGAGAGGGGTGTGATGAAATGCCCTAATCTCCTGTTCTGGGACTTAATAACACACTAGAAGATTCAGAGTAGAAGTGGTCTTTTCGTTAATCTAGACCCCAATAATATTGTCTTTCTTGCTCCGAATAATATGAATGTTGGGGAAAGAGTTGTTTAGGCTAATGTTAAAAGCAAATATATTTTCAAGTGCTTGAAAATGTGAGCTATCTACTTACATGCCAACAGCTATTATAATACACCTTTGAAGGAGGTCCTTTTATTTTAAAATAAAGGTAATGCCATAAATATGCAAACAGTTTTGCGCAAGTGGTTTTTAATGCTATTTCTTCAACAGACTTAATTCCATCTAGAGGAGCTGCTTTTGCCTTGGTTTGTGTATTTTTAATTTTTTTTTTATTTTTGGCAATTATTGGGTTCTCATTTGGCTTTTGACCAATCCAAACTCTACATAGAGAAGAGAAACATACCCAATCTCAAACTGCACTATAGCAAATGGGTGGGGTGAGAGGCTCCCCGTTTCTGAACCAATAATTAGTTTGTAAATTGATTTAAATCAATTTAGATGGTTATTGGACAGCATGAAGGAAAAGGGTTTAATTTTGTTTTTGTTGTTGCTGCTTGTTTTGTTTTGTTTTTAACTCTACCTTCTTCTTGGGGTCATCTTTGAAATATTCCCTTGCTTTTTTAATGAAAAAAAAGGGGCACTGTCCAGAAGAGAAAATACAGCTACCTGAGAATACATGTAATACAATTGGAGCTGAGTAGACAGCCCTGATGTACGGTGCCATTAGCTCTTATTAGGGACCTGGGTATTTATCAGTTGGTGAAATGGAGCTCTCTAAGGTATCAAATGAGAGCATCTTTCCTTTTTGAAATTATAAGTTATTGCAACGGGCGGGAGAGTGGTTGAGGCAAAGCACTGCCCCTATAGACAACTTCCTTGCCACCCCATCTGCTACCCCAAATGCTAAATCTTAGAAACAACACTGCTGTGAAAGATTAAAATATATTTTCTACGACTCAGATGACACCAAGTCTTTTGTAGATGCCAAAATAACTGCTTTGAAAAGAGTTGAAGAAATATCAATTAGGATCTCAGTCGAAGACACAGAAAAATTTATGGAGCCCTGCTGGTTGGACTCCAAAACCAACGGAAGAAAAGATTATAATAATGAGGAAAGGAATATATAGAGGAAAGGAGATGAGATTCTTTTCATTTTTATGACTGCCTGAAACTTTGTTTTCGAAAATTCATAGACCCAGGTACTTAGGTGGGAAGATATGATTTTTCATTGTACGTTCTCTGTTTTTTAGTTATCATTCTTGAGAAAAAATGCAAATAAAAAAAGGACCTGGGATTTCATAATAACTTTCTAATGATGTGATAGCTTCTCTGAATGAGAAATTTCAGGACAAAAGAAAATGAGAAATCAAGATAATTAGGTCAAGATGCATTTGTGTTTACATGAGTTCAGTTATTTAGAAAAGAAACAGGGGAGAAAAAAAAACAGCCTTTAGAGAATAGATGTTAGCCACGAAAGGATGTGAATTAGCTCAGCTATAAGATGTACTGGTGTGATATATAATGATTATCACATAATCTTGTTAAGTAAACCTGGGGCAAATGGCTTTGCTATACAAAATAAATTTTAAAAACAGAAAAAAAATTCCTTTTAGGTTAGAAGAGTTCAAATCTTATGGTAAAAATATTTTAAATTTAAAATAATCAGTAGTTCCTTTATGTGAAGTGACTAAACCTATTATAATGCATCAAGCCCTCCCTTTTCTCCTAGCCTAAACTATTTTTCTTATATACTTGGTATTTGTGTTTCTTAGACCTAAGTAAAAAGGACTTTAAAAACAAGTCAGACCTAATTCTGGAGGATTTTAGTGTCTCTTAGAAAAGGCAGTAGCTTAAAATCATGCAAATTTTTTTTTTCTTTTCTGTTTGAAAGTGAGGTTGGGGGCAAGAAATATATGTCCACTGTGCTTTTCCTTCCCTGACTTATTCCCCCTAGCTTTAAAATGGGACTGGTAATGTATACCTTTTAGGAAAAGTGGTAAAGTTTTGTAAAATCACACAAACCTTCCCTTGTCAAGGCTTATTACGTCAATCATAAGGCTCGGGGAAAAGAGGGACTGAGGGTGCCAAATTACATCTTCCAAAGACGCTCAGGACATACATAATGGCTACTTACTTTCGAATAAAATGCCTTTGGAAATTTTGATCCTACCACTGGACAGAAAGCACTTTAGACATGTAGAGTTGTATAGAAAAGGTAAGACATTGTCTAGAAATCCTCAACAAATTTATTCAGTTCACCTGAGGTCCTATGCCCTGACGATTTTTCTTGACAATTTAATTTTGGGGGAGAATGTGCTCATTTATCAGATGACCCTAGGATTTGTTTTTGGAGGAAGGGATTAAACTTCAGATCTTTAAGGTAGTGTTGCTAAATTCATCATAAACCAGTGAGAGACTCTTATCTTCTTCGGAGTCTTACTGTCTCTCCTATGAAAAGATTAGAAAAGAGGCATATAGGGAACTGGGTTGGCTCCTGTCAATAGCCTCTCCCTGGAGAGTTTTCTTTCCTCTTTTCAAAGAAGTATAATCTCAGTTCAGATTGATTTTTCTTTAGAAAACACTCCTGAAATAAGAATGGGAGTTTGCTTCTTGATCAACTCATCGCATTAGGCAAAATATTTCAGCAGCCACATCTTATCAACAGATTGCAAGTTTGTGCATTACCTTGTACTTCAGAGAGAACACAAATTAGAATTTTGCTCCTAGTCCCCAGAGCACAGTGATGTCTAAGGCCGTTCCTCTATTTTCATTAGGTTTTCTAGAAAAGGTGAGGGTAGAGACCAAAAAAGTTCTCTTTCAGGACGCTCATGTTTAAACCACTGTAGACCAAAGAATATACTTGCCAGGCAAGAATAGGAATCATTTAGTCTGTGGTCCAAAGTTAGGCGCTGCACCATCTCAAAGAGGGAAGCGTGGTCAAAGTTACAGGGATTGGAAGAGATAAATTCATCCATGCCATGTTTTTGAGCTCTATCTGCATCTGTTCATTTATACATGTAGAGAGAGACACAATTCAGAGAAACACACATTTTCTTTGACATTTCAAGTATACAGGAATTCACAATGCATTTTGAACTTTAACCACTTTTTCTTATTAACTTCCCTCCTCTATCCCACCCTTATCATACCAAAATATCATTTTGACCTCCCATTGTCAACTTGTATCACTTATTGATTAGCTTATTGCATTTCAGCAAAAATATATTGGCATCAACAGCTTATCTGGTGATCGCAATGACAGTGCATTAACACTCTACTGAAAAAAAGGAATGCAAAACTCTCAACTTAGCCTCTTGCTCAAAGATCGCTATTGGCTGAGCCAGCCTTTGCTTAACGACTCCTATTTAATTATTGATGGTGAATTCAAATAGATTCTGCCATTCTACTGAAGGGATAGCCAGAGCTTTTCTCTTTATTTTCTAGGTTGTCTGGAAAATGGGTTTCAATGATTTTCAGCCAAAGCCCAACATGGGCACTCCTTCCACGTCTAGTGCCAATTGATTTTAAGAAAGGTCTTCCCCCCACCACTAAAATGCACTCCAAGTCATAGAAATTTTTAGTTAATTACAAAGAATAAGTTAAATAGGGATGCAATTTTGTACAGTTAAAAATAATTGGAGAGTGAATTTCTGCCATGAATTGAGCCTACAGATAGAAATTTACTCAGTAAGGGTTATGATCTGCCATTTGTTGTGAATTAATAATTTCAGTGTATTAACAAGTTTCTTTCAGGGTGAGGACTCCTCCTAAAGGCTAATTCACTTTAATATGTCTAACTAAAATAGCACTAACTTTACCAACGAAAAACGAAAGGACTCAAGTTGAGGTGTGGTCCCATGAAATTCATGGGTGGGATGGGAGGTGGCTGTTTGAAGGAGAGAACCCACCCCCTTGTCTGTTTGTTCACCCTCTTAATACCAAGATTTCCATCAAATCCTTTTAAGAGCTACAGTAAGCTTTTTATCCCCATCTTTGCTTACAACATTTGAGTGGAACACAAGGGCATGTCAATGATGACTGAGGCTGACCCGGCACAGGAAGAATCAATAATTAACTCTGAGAAGGTGATGGGGTAACCATTTTACGAGTCTACTCTACAGGAGGTATTGGCTTCTATGAAAAAAAAATTCCCCTCCCTGCTATGAAAATCTTGAGTTAGAGGTAGTAGGGTTTGAAAATGATATCTTCCCTCACACTATTTTTAATTCTTCTTATCATGGAAACATGGAAATGTGCGTTCAAATAGAACTTCATTGGAGCTCATAGATTAATGCTCTCTCCTCCAATTTTTAAGTCTTCTGATCATGGCACCAAGTGCTCAGTGTCTGAACAAGATGCATTGTTTATGTCTGAGACATGCGCGAGCAAAGGTTTCCAGAAGGCATCTTGAGGATTTGTCTCTTTAAAGATGAACAGACTTGCCAGAATGATCAGATAATGTATGTTTTTAAAATGATATTTTGGAAGAGGTATTCTCTGCTTCTCTTCCCCCTAATCCCCACCCTAGTCACACTTGATTCAAGAGACTCTGAAAATCCTCTTGGCTGTGAAACTACCTTATCTTGCTGTTTGGGGAGGTGGTCTATGATTTGGGGTAGATTTTCTCTCCCCTTCTCTTCCTCATGAAGGAGTCTATTTGCCTCTGAGTTTCTTGCCAGTTGACCTACTGTCTGGCAAGGAAGGAGCATGACAGAGGAGCGCCCTCTAGAGTCGATGTCAGCAGGTTGGCTTATCTTTATCAGCAAATGAGAAAGTGTGTGTGTGTGTGTGTGTGTGTGTGTGTGTGTGTGTGTGTGTGTGTGTGTGTGTGTGTGTGTACATGAGATAGATTTTCCCCAGTGTAAGAAATCAGGATCTCACCTCAGTGACACATTCTGACTTCTCTGGCCTGAGGCACTGTATCCTAAGTCTTTCACAACCTTGGGTCTCTCATGGTAGAACATCATCTACACATGTCTAAGAAGGTCTCTATCTCTCTTGACAGATGATGCCCTCCTATTTCTGTCCCTTTAGGCTAAGATCAATTTGATTAATATGAATAACTAAAGGTTGTATTTATGCTATTTTCAAATCCTCCCCCCTCCCAGTGCCAGGAATATTTTATCCTTCCTCTCCTATTTTTTTACAGCTAGACCAGACATTTTATTTTGTTAGAGGCAGGTTAAGCACTCAAACATTCTCAGAGACTGAGAAATGACAAATTGGCTAGAGGCCTTCATTTGCCAGTTTGGCTTCTCAATTTTATCACTTTTCTTTTTAAGATTTGGGGCATACTGGGTACCAAACTTGGGGAAAGGGGCCCCTTTGGAGTTGTCAAAAATAGTGCATATGTTCTGAGTATCTTGTTCTTTACTTGTTTCTTCATCTGTAAAATGAAAGGGCTGAACTAGGTGGCCTCTGGAGTAGCTTCTCTAAGTCCCTTGTAAGCTTTGCTGCCTGACTGATTTGCTTTGTGGGCTGCCCTCACTTTCCCAATGGATGCTGTTCTAAAGACTGAACACAATGATCCTTGTAAGTTAAAGTTAATTTTCTATAAACTTTAAAGGCTGGTCTACAGGGCAATGCAGCTCAGTGTAAGAATCAACGACTTTGGAGTCAGGGTACCTGGATTCAAATCCTCCTGTTGATATGACTGAATGTGATTCCTTGGCTAACCTACTTTCCCAGACATTTTCTTCATCTGTAAAATGAGAGCTTTGGACTAGAGCATGACCTTTGAGATATACTCTAGTTCTAGAACTATCATTCTCTGAACTAAATATCCTTTTTAAAAAAGCTTTCACTCCCAAAGATTAAAATTACTGAGATAAAAATGTCCTCTTTTCTACTCTTGACTCCAGGAAGCATGTTTTGGGGGAATCAATCCATCAACAATTGGAAAGAACATGGCGTTTGGAATCAGGAGACAAAGATTTTAATCTGTTCTTACCTGAGCCACGGGTTCTTGGCTGAATTTTTAGTGTCTCTGGCCCTGAGTTTCATTTTAAAGGGAAGAGGTAACCCCCAAGGACCTTTTCTACATTGGAGAAGGTGTTAACCAAGAGTTGTTCAACGATAGTCCTAGGATTCCAAGTATTTATCAAGTAACATGTCCCTGAAGATTGTTCCAGGCACAGGGAGGGGATGTAATCAAATACATGAAATTTGAATGAATAAAATTTTGATATGCTTGGAATTAAACTCAAAATATCAAAGGTTCCAATAGCTTCAGGACATCTCATAAGAAAGCTCACTGCTTTATATGTGTAGAAAGAACTCTGGACTGCGAGTCAGGAGGCTAAAGCTTATATACCAGATTTAATGCTTACTGTGTGTTCCTACGTAACCGAATCTCAGTTGCCTTGTCTACAAAATGAAGATGATAAAACTTGAATCATCACCCTCAAAGGCAACTAGATAGGATTGGAAATAGAGTGCTGGACTTGGAATCAGGAAGACCTAAGTTCTAAGACTAGACACTAGACACTTAATCACTATGTGTTAGCACTTTCAGCACATAATAGATTCCAAACAAATTCTTGTTGACTTGAAATGCTTGTTATGTGACTGTGGAAAAATCCTTTAACCTCTTCCAGTCTCACTTTCCTCATCTACAAAATGGGGACAACAGCACCAACCTCCCAGGGTTTTGTGAGGCTCAAATGAAATAACATTTGTAAAGTGCTTTGCAAACCTAAAGTGCTATGAAAATGTTAGCTATTTATTATTATTATTATTTTATTGTTATGAGTGGGGCATTTTGCAGAACTTACTACAATTAAGAAATTTGTCTCATCGCTATCCATCATTTCCTGACATCATCCTGCTAATGCTTATTTCTATACTTTGGCTCTTGTTCCTTTCCTTATCTGAGGATAGCCTCCCTGTTCCTAATCACCAAATCATGTCTGCCTCCTTTAGCATCTGGTTTCAATCCTACCCCCTCAAAGAAGCTCACCCTGAGTTAATAATTTGTTTCCTTTGCTGTTCCTTTGAACATTTGTGCATACAACTTGTACTGCTATGGGGCTGGTCTGTTACAATATAAATGTTTTCATGTCATTTCTTGTTAACAGAATCCATCTTTTCAGCTACATGGAAAGCTTCCTGAGGGCAGGCTAGGTTTCATACCTGCCATTACTTCTGCATGTTCTTAATGTGCCTCGTTGGGCAGTGTATCAATAATTGATAGGTATTACAAGATGACTAAATTACCCTGACACCTCTATTTAGGCAGATTTCTTGCTGGCGTTATTAAGAGCTACACACATGGAGATTCAGATGGTGTCTTGGATGCAAATTCCAAAATGGGAACATGTGTTCTTAGAAGTTCTTAGAGAAGGAAACAGCATTCAAGGTGCAGGTGTCTTTGGATACCATTCAGACTGCCTGCATGTGTCTCTATACAAGTCTAGGACCCATATGCATTACATATGTTATGTATTTTTAGATAAAACACTGCCATCGTCCAGCTGTTCCAAGTTCAGTTTCAAATAACTCATGTGTGACTCCCCAGCAACACAATATCGTGTTTCCTATATTGTTCTCTCTTTTCTTCTACGAGGTGTTCTACTTCAGTTTTTCCTGAAGGCAAGTGTGGGTGTGTTAGATAAAGGGATGGCTCTAGAAGCAGACGACCCAAATTCAAATCCCAACTCTATGACTAACTGTGACCTTGAGTAAGTCTCTAACTCAGCTGACTCACTCTATCGCCTCCCTGTGCTTCACTTTTCCCATTTATAAAATAAGGGGGTAGGATGAATTTTCTTTACATTATCCTCTACCTTGAAATCTATGATCCCATTCGTTCCCCCTCACCCCACGCCCCGTATAATTAATTGGTTGAGTTTTTAAAAAATCTCTAATGCTAACTTTTGGCAGATGTGAGTACTCCAAATAGCATCTCAAGGAAATCACGATACATCCACTTCCCGATTATTGAGTTGCTAATCTCACGGGCTTTGAGGCCATTCTTTTCTGCCAAGAGTTGGTATGTGCTCAGAAGATTTAAAGTGATTTTTAACATCAACCAGAAGAAAATATAAATTGGAGGCAAATCAGCAATATGAAAGCCCTCTGCCTTTTAGATTGTTTGCTATCTGGGCAGAAGGGCACCACTGCTTTTATCCACTGATACTCAAAAAATACCAGGAGATGACTGTAGTATAAACACCTGTCTACCTTCTCTAGTCTCAGCTTTGGGAGTCACTAAATCTTGGCTTTGGATATGTAGCTATTAAGACATTCTCTGGAGAATCTTGGGTGCTTAGTATGAAGGCCTATAACTATAAAAGGACTTCTCGAACATAAAAATTAAAGCAGTCATCAGGTTCCAGTGTAATTGGTGTTAGAGACATTACTTTCCATAGACTGCCTAAACTGATGCTAGAACTTGAAATGCTTTAGTCATTGTTGACACTTCTGAAGGGTGTTTATGGTTTAGAATTTGTGTTTCTGAGTGAGGTGAGCTTATTCTTGTGGGGGCAAAGGAAACAGATAAATCTTTTTCCCTTCTTCATTTCTGCATTTTTCTTTCTTTCCCTTTGCTCCTTCGTTCCTTTGATCCTTCCTTCCTTCCTTTCTTCCTTCCTTCCTTCCTTCCTTCCTTCCTTCCTTCCTTCCTTCCTTCCTTCCTTCCTTCCTTCCTTCCCTTCCTTCCTTCCCTTCCTCCTTCCTTCCTTTCCTCCTTCCTTCCTTCCTTCTTTCATTCCTTCCTTCCTCTTTTGTTAAGAGATGGGACACTTTCATTAAAAAGAAATGAACAAACAAAATCTATTCCCAAATTTGGTAGAAACAAATTCCTTTATGGACCTGAAAGTTAGAAGGAAACAAGGCATCCCATATTGAGGAAGCTACACATACTTCCTTTAAAAATTCTAGTGAGGTGGCCTTGAGTTGATCAGCCTGTCACATACAGCATTCATTTTCATAATTAGATTTCAGATTTCCATAATTAGATTATAGTTCCTTTCACTTTCAATGTTCTTTTTCTCTTCTCCCTATAGAACTATGTATTATATATATATGTGTCCAAACATATATATAGTCTATTTTCCATGTTATCCTGTTTCATCAGCAAATATAAATGTGATCTTGTATTAGACACACATTTTTAAGATAGAGTTTATAATCATTTTTTCGTAAAAGCATTTTTTTTTCTTCTTTTGGTAAGGATATAATAAAAAAAAACCCACTCCATGCAATTGGTACTCTGCTGCCCTTCTGGCAGCTAACTGAAGGATGATCCAATCTCACTTTTTAGTTTGCAGAATGAAATTTTGGGTTTCTTTTAATATGAAAAAGGAAGAATGGATTTTTGTTGTTATAAATAAATGATTATCATGTTGTTGATGAAATCCAATGGAAAAGGACCAGCTCCATAGAGGAAGACTAATTTTAAAAGACTAGAGGTAACTGGCCATCTTATTCCCTTTGGGATTTAGAATCCAGGGATTTTCTTGGAGAATGAGTCCGAAGGCAAGTGAACAGCCAATAAAATTTCAAATTCGCATCTGTGAACCCAAACCACAAATTATAAGGTGAAACCACAAATTATAAGGTGACTTTGTATCATTCTTATCTGGAAAATGTGTGCTTGTCATATCTGTTTGACATTACAAGAATGAATATATGGTTTGGACAGTAACGAACAATGACACTAGTCAACCTCATCAGAAGACATGAAATAAAGAAGTGACAATGATTGATGGCAGCTAGTTATTTATGGATCTCCCTAAAAGAGTCTTTAATGGGGTACTCAAAAGGCTGGGATATTTTTTTCCCCTGGGAACTCTTAGTTGTGTTTTTTGTTTCTGTTTTGTTTTTTGGTTAGACACAACAGTGGAAGAGATCCCAAGCCAAGCCACAGATTTTCCCATGACCATCTTATGAAGCCATACAACTGACGGCATGCGTGGAGGAAGAACTAAATATTTCCATGATCTCTTAGAATTAGCAGAGTTTACATGCATGGTTCAGAAGGGTGACTTATTAATTAAAGATATAAAAGGACATCTGTAGAGCTAAAATGCACTCCTACAAAAATCTCAACAGGGGATTCATGATGCACATTTCAGCTTTATTTTAATTTTTAGAGGTCATTTAAAATAAAAGGTATAAAACGGTGACATTGCCAATGATCTAAAAATACCAATCAATAAATGATTTTCAACTTTCCCCTGCTGTATTTACTCTGACTTCAATTAATTTCAGATTTGAAGATAAAACATAACTCTGCCATGTTTGTTTTCCCTATAATGTAACCAATCATATTTTTCTGCACTTGACAGTAGTTAATAATGCATTATACTGTAAATCACTACACAAATCATAAAAATGTTAAATGGAGTGAATTACATTGTTGATGTCTGAGATTTAACATCGTATTCCAGAGAAATGCTTCTTCAATAAATATAGAACACTGAGGACTTCTCATAGCATTTTGAAATATTTTGAGCTGATTGTGGGAGTCTAGTTTTTTTGGTATATGCTTTTATAAAGAATAGCAAAGTGATTTACAGTGTCATTTTAGGTCATGCAAATTATGTGAATATTGAATTAATACTTTAAGATTGCATTCCTGCAATGTAGCATCTGCAAGTTGACAATACAAGAAGACATAGCAATGATTTTATGAGATATAAATAGAGAAAGCAATTAAAGCAGACAATTAGTAAAATAAAAACTACTAGCTAGCAATGCATTTTGTGCAAATACATGTAATGCCATCAGAACAGAATTCATCCATCCATCTATCCATCCGTCCATCCATCCACCTGCCCATCCTTTCTTTTATTCTTTGAAAAGTGGCAAAATCCTGAATTTTCACTAAGGTCACATTCTACAGAAAGCTTGATTCAATGTCTCATCAGACATCCAAATAAAAATAAAAGTCAAATAAGGAATCTGCTTGGAGTGGTGAAGAAGTCTGCCTGCTAACCAGGGGTACACTTATGCAAAGAAAAAAAAGAAGAAAGAAAAACATTAAGAAGAAAGACAGAAAAAAAGGAGAAAAGAAAGGAGTATCATTACATGGTTAGGAGAAATGACATGACCTACTCCCTCTCATTTGGCATTCAGAATACTCCAATGGCATATTTGCCAGCTCTCTTGACCAAGTCCCTCTTGGTAAATTATGCACTCACCATGCATTTGATCGACAGATTTTTAAATATGAATAAAGAATTAGTAAACTACATAATTGGTTCATAACTGAACAAGTAACTAAGGAAAACTTTCTAGAGAGTCAAGTTTTCATTTTCTTTAAGGCATCCTTTTAGAGAAAAAGTAACCAGACTGCTTTGACAAAGTCCTTGCTTTCATTTCCCTATTCTCACTAAAAAGGAGAATCAGGGGTATTTATACAACTTTGGTGACTGTGATGGGAACTTTTGTGGTCCTTGTGAGGGAATGATGCCAAAGCTTTGTGGACTGAGTTATTTGGGTTCAATCATGGCCCCAATCTCTCCATTTGGCTAGGACAGAGTTACCCAATGCACCCCTCCCTTTGCCTTTTCCCAAGTGATAATCCACTAGGTGTCAACATTACAGGAAACTGTCAAATCAGGAAGTAAGAATGCTGACCCATGCAAAGCATGCTTGGATTTTTACTTATTAATATTTCTGAACATTTCTGTCTTGAAATCTTGCTCTTGGAGGCTTCCTACCCTACCTTTTAATTCCCTAAAGTATCTATGGTTATCAAACCATGGGTGCACTGACCATAGAAACTAGAATGGGGAAAGGGAAAAAAAACACAACAGATTGTCAGAGTGCAGAATGATCTGTTTTCAGGCATTAAAGCAGTCAAGTTGATGTGGATTTCATGAAACAAAGGGATCATTTACAGTTTCATTGTGATGCTCAGTTCATATTTACATCTTGGGACAGAAACAAAAAAATAAAAATAAGAGATGTCAATGGTTGGCTTTAGTAAGAGAATCACTTGATGCCAATATGAAAGCCAGGGAGAGAAGGCAATTATGCACACATCACATGCATCCTAAGTTTAGTATGGAAGCTGACATTTCAAACCTGAGTTCAGGAAAATAACATGAAAAGTTTTACTACGAGATCTAAACATGAGGAAAGTTTTAAGAGAGAGGAAAAAAAAAAAGCACATTGCAGATGTCAGATAATCTCAACTGATTATCTGAGCTGTGCTAGCTACAGGGAGCACTTACCCTTGAGTCCAGCTAGAAGTTAGCAGGGTAAGAAGGAACAAATCAGAATAACATAAAGACTAGCAACAAGGCTTTGGAAAGCAGACAGGAGTTCTACCCTAGTAGCTAAAGTACTTGGGTTCAAGCAAAGAATGTAAAAGAAAACAAACAAATGAAATAAGAACCAAAAAAATCCCCCAAACCAATAACAACCAAAACTAAAAAAAATCCCCAAATTCTAACTGCTGGAAACAAAGAAAATCTTAAAAAAATACAATTAGGGAAATAATCATCCCGACCGATTATCAGGGTGGAACATATAATACAATTCTCAAAGACATCCAGCTGTTGGCATATGATGGGCTTAACAGTTATTAGCTAGAAACAGACATTTAAAATGAAAAATATAACAAGGGGTTCTGTCAAATATTCCCTGACCCATTTTTCAAGTAAAAAAAAGACTTTTTTTGCCCCTCCTGCAAAATGATAACTAGGGGTGTAATTTTCACTTTTATATAACACTAACAGAGAGAAGACAAAGACAAGGGCAAGTGGCCACTTTGAGGATGCTTAATATTGCCAAAGGGGAATATAAATCTTGACAGCCTGTTATCTACAGTTCTGGAAATTCATTTCTATGGAAACCCCAATCATGTCTAAAAATGAAGAAATGCCATTAATTTCTAGGGCAAAAAATACCCCAAACAAAACCACACCCCAAACAAAAAGTAAAGAAGTCACTTGTGGTTTGGAATTCTTTTTCTTTTTTAATTGTAGCAAAGAAGAAAAAAAAATATATATATGTATGTATCAAAACACCACATTTTTAAGATCTGGGCAACCCAAATAAAAGGGTTTGTTGAGTCCCACGCAAAATAAGGAATAGCAGGATCTATTTTTCAGCATTGAAATTGCATAGCAATATCCCACTCCACTCTTCCTGAGATTGTCTTTAGATTTTGCAGTTGAACAGTGTTATGCAGTCATGAGGTCAGAGAACAAAATCTGCCTACAAAAGCCTGTGAAGCCAAATGAAATAGGCGCCCAACAAATTCAGCCTTGCTCCCAAATCTCCTGACTGCATGATGTGATGTTTTCAAGTCTCTCTTGAACATATATTACATGACAAGACTGGAGTTTTTTTTTTTAATCACCAAGAAAATTTCTACGCTTTTTAGGCTGTTTACTATCGCCTTGAAAATAATAAAAATAATAATCAATAATCGCAACAATAATAGTAAAGCAGTTGTAAATTTGTTCCTGCAATGTATCATTCTGAAAAAAAAAACACTCACTAGCAAGAATGGCATCTTAAGGCTATTTGTAAAAGAATTTATAAGGAAGGAGAGAGGGAGAGAGGGAGGGAGAGAGAGAGAGAGAGACAGAGAAACAGAGACAGAGAGACAGAAACAGAGACAGAGAGACAGAGAGATGCCAGATTTAGGTGGTTCCCAATGGCTCTTACCTTTTAGCTGGACGAGGAAACCTTTTTAAAATGCAATACTTGACTGTCTTTAAGGTCTGACAATTTGTGCCTTTGACAGCAAACTGATCTTAGTTTTTTATCAATGTAGTATCTCATTATTCATTCAATTATTTGATTACTTAGTGAATTATCTGATTATTTAATTATTCAAGGATATCAAAGTCTATTTTATAACAGTTTTATGTTGTGCATTTTAGCAGTTTTCTGAACTTAAGCCTTTCTGTGTCTTGGTTTCCTGTAAAATGAGGGGTTTGGACTAGTTAATCTGTGAGGTCGCTTCCAACTTTTAATGATTTTATGATTTTAAGGCCAGAATAATGTACAGGGTTTAATTGGATAACTAATGTTAATAGTAAATTTTTGCATGCTCCTCATACAAGCACAATCCACAAAGGGCCCATCTTGGAACCAGAAAGACCTGAGTTCATGTCTCACTTCTGAAAAAGAGCTTTCTATCTCACCATGGGCATATCATTCACCCTTTCAGGGCAACTCTCCAAAACTTTAGATGTCAGAAGAAAGAAAGATCTGTATCAAAGGACCTGGATGCAAATCAGAGCTCTGAGATTTTACCTCCTGTGCCAATCTGGGCAAGTCCTTTTACTGCTCTGGGCCAACTTCTCACCTCAAAAATGAAAGGGTTAAAGTCCAGTGGTGATGTAAGGCTCAAATAGAAATGGATCTCTGTGGGCCACATATAGACTTAGAAAACCAGCAATTTACATTATGTATGTTGGATTGCATTTTGATTTATTTTGGTAAACACTTCCTCATTATTTTAAACCTGGTTCGGTTGACACTGGGAAGTTTGCCCAGAGGCATCCTGACAGCTGCAGATTTGACACCTCTGGACTAGGGGGGCTGCTGAAATTCTTCGCAGCTCTAAATCCCATGGGCCCTATGTTTTGGCTGAGGGGAATTCTTCATATGGAGGCAATCAAATGTTTGGGCCCTTTCCTGTTTTCCCCTTCTTTCCTCCTGAATTGATCTTAGGGTACAGTTCTGTCTGACCACCCCTTCTCAGGGTCTTTTCCTGATTCTTCATCCACATCACACCCACTAACTGTGGGGGTCTCAAAAGGCTCTTCCTGGGCCCTTTTTTCTTCTCCCTGCACCATATCTCACATGGTGATTTTTGTCAACTCCTGTGTTTTCAGTGATCTTCTCTATGATGATGATTCCCAAACCTATATATCCAGTCTTAGTCTCTCTACCAAAGCCAGTCCTATACCATAAAATGACTTTTTCAACATTTCAAACTGGATATTCTAGTAGCATCTCAAACTCAACTTCTCTAAAACAGAATTTATTGTCTAACCTCTTCCTCCAACCCTCCCTTTTTCCAAACTTCCTTCTTACTGTTGAGGGTACTACCATCCTCCCAGGCCCCCAGGCTTGCATTTTTAGGTGAATCCTCAATTCCTTCCCACTCACTTCATATAACCAATCTGATGGCACAATTTATCTTAGAGTACCTACCATCACAAAGTCTTTCCTATGTATGATCCCACAACCAAACTCCTAGTTCAGACTTTTACTGCCTCTTGCTTAGACTATTGCAATATTCTTCTAGTTCTTGTTCTGACTTTAGTGTCTCTCCATTTTAATCCAACCTCTATTCCACATCCAGGCAGCTAGAGGGTACAGTAATTAGAATGCTGGGTCTGGAGTCAGGAAGATACATTTCCTGAGTTCAAATCCAGGCACAGATACTTACTAGCTGTGTGACCCTGGGCAAGTCACTCCACTCTACTTGCCTCAGTTTTCTCATCTGTGAAATGAGCTGGAGGAGTAAATGGCAAACCACTCCACTATCTCAGCCAAGAAAGTCCTTCTGAAAATGTCATCCCCTGGTTTGATGAGCTCCAGTGGCCACCTCTTAACTTTAGGATCAAATAGAAAATTCTCAGTTTGGATTTAAAGTTTTGCATAAATTGATCCCTTCCTACCTTTCCAGTCTTAAACTACTTAACTTCACACACTCCATGTTCTCACAACACTGATCTGCCTGTAGTTTGTCAAGCATGATACTTCACCTCCTACTTCCATGGTTTCCATTTGCCGTCCACCATACCTGGATGCTCTATGTGTTTCCTCTTGACTTTCATGCCTTCCTTCAAGATTTGACTAAAATCTCACCAACTCATCTGCTTTATATGCAGCTTGAATTTATCTGGCTATGCACACTCATCTTTCACCTCAAAAAAAGAAACTCCTTGAAGACAGGAACTATGATTTTGCCTTTCTTTTCATTCCCAGTACTTAGCATCATGTAGGGTCATTGTAACCTGTTGATCAGCTAATAAATACTTGATGATTGACTGATTTATCAGTGTGCCATGTTTAGTTGAGATATTTGGTGTCAATGGTGATTTACTTTAAAACATCAATACGCAATGATAAAGTGCCTTCTATGTACTTGGCCCTGAGGATACAGACAGAAGCGAAGGGCCTTCACCCTCAAGGAGCTTACATTGCAATATGAACACAATCTGTACACATGTTAAGTTAGAAGAAAATGTAGAAAGTATATAAAAAGTTAATTTGGGAGGTTGAGGGAAGCAAGAAAAAGTGTAGAGGATGGTCCCTCAAGCTTGCCTTGAAGGAAGTTAGGGGCTGGAGGAGGGTGGCTGATGAAGAGGGACAGCTAGCAAAGGCATAGAGGCAAGAGATAGAACTTCGTGTGTGAGAAACTGTAAGAAGGCTTTGACCCCAGAGTATGGGATGTAAAAAGATAAGTGAAATGGTAAGTAGGAGCACGCCCTAGATCTGAGAAGCAAAAGGGAGCCACTGGAGCTTGTGGAGCTGGGGAGTGATGTGGGGACATCTGTTCTTTGGGAATAATTACCATCTGCCTAGTCCTGATGGGTAGAACTTGGTCCAATAAAGGGAAAACCAACTTATTTTCTTTTCATTTGAAGCTAAGGCCCAGAGAAGTTAAAAAAAGTGTGGCAGAGGTAGAATTCAAACCCAGAGACTTTGGGTGCTAAATCCAGAGCTCTTTCCACTGTAACTGGCTTATTATACATGAATCAGATCCAGTAATCACCAAGTCACCCTCTGGCAGATGCAGTCTCCATTAGTTAGGACACTCTACAAGAGGATAAGTCCTACATGGTAGCCTTTGGCTTGGCATAGCCAGCTTTTCAATTCACCCCAAACACACACACACACACACACACACACACACACACACACACACACACCATCCTTCTTAAATAGATGGTCGAGGACTTTTGAAGTATATGGTGCTTGGCCCATAGTAATCACTTAAGATTACTCCATCTATAAGGGGAGCAGCAGAGATAGCACTGGACCTTGTCAGGAAGAGCCTAATTCAGATCTGGCCCGACACTTACTAGCTATGCAATCTTGAGCCAATCTCTTTACACCATTTGCCTCAGTTTCCTCATCTGTGTAAAATGAGCTGGAGAAGGAAAAGGCAAATCACTCCAGTATTTCTGCCAAGAAAATTCCAAATAGGGTCACAAAGGGAGGGACAAAGCTGAAAGGAGTAAACAACCACAGCATGTATCTATCTATTTCCTGACCTCTAATCTCATTGCCCTTCTGCCAACTCAAGCCTTGGCTGGCACCACCTCCTTCAGCCTCCTCTCCCCTCTGACTGGAGGGTGGAGTACTAAAGTGTTCCCAATGCCTTCCTCTATAAAGGACAGAAATTGCACTGTCTCACTTCACTTTGCATTTGCTGCACTGGGCACCCCCTTTGCTCCCTCCTTTTTTGCTTTCTTTTGTATGCTGTCTCTCCTCTCCCCATTAGCTCCTTGAGCTAATGGGACTGTTAGCACAGTGCCTGGCATGTAATAAATTCTTAATAGATATTGATTGGATTGGGTTGGTCAGTGAATAGAGGGCCAGATTTCAGGTCAGGAGAATCTAGATTCAATATGTATTAGTTATGTGACCATGAACACGTGCTTTCCAAGAATCATATATTTAAAATGATGAAAGTCCTAACAGACCATCTAATCCAACACACTCATTTTGCAGATAAGAAAACAGGTCAAGAGAAATTAAATGACTTGTAAATGGCAGAAGTATAATTTGAACCCAGTTCCTTAAGTCCAAATTAAATGATCTTTCCTTAGAATCATATTTCCTTTAGCAAGTCACATGGCCACTGAGTGCCTTGGGGACAATGCTCAGACACTAAGTTGTAGAAAGTTGATTATCTCCATCAGTGGAGAAAGTCTCCACTCAACAATGATGAAATTACATGTTCAGTCTGCCTTCCTTTCTAGGTTTAATGACAAAAAAACTTGGCAATGGGCACGTTAACTAGTATGCTAGGCATCACAAAGATAATCGCAGAATACTCGAAAATGGGACACCATGATAGAGTGGCTAGAACCCTCCATGTGGAATCAGAGATCTGAGTCCAAAGTTCCTCAGACACTATTGTAGTCATGTGATCCTGATCTAGTTACTTAAACTCTGGGTGCCTTTTTCTTCACCTGTAAAATGAGGGGGAAATTGGACCCAAAGGTCCCTCTTGCCTTTAAATTGATCAATGACCTACTTTAACCCTATCATTTCTCTGGAAGATGGAGCCCTGAGGAATGAAGTCACTGGGTGCCAGCATGCCCTTTCCCTGAGGGTTGGAACTGTCATTGTTCATCTCTGGATCTTAGCAGGGTGATTTGCACAGAGCAGGTGCCTTCCTGTTTGTATTAGCCTACTCAAGGTCACCCAGCCAGCAAGTGACAAATGCTGGGAGGGTACCCAGGTTTGAAAGCCCAACCTACTTTCCACTGATCCTTGCAAAGATTCTAATTTAGACATTCTGAAATCATTCACCCAAATGGCAATATCCCAGGTATATTTCGACTCTCTTAATGGCCATATGTATATGCAGCATGGAGGAGATGACCATGCCATAATGATCCTGGGGACCTGCACCTTAACTAGTTTAGCTGTATTTTGCAAACATGGTTGGAGATCCAGCAACTGGTAGAGCTTGTCGTACTGGTACCTGCAGACTTCTCAACAGTTATTTTGGAATAACAAGGTCTTTTTTTTCTAAATGGGTGACTGACTTCCCTTTAGCAGAACTTAGCACAATGTCTGCACATAGTAGGTATTTAATAAATGTTTATGGACTGATTGATCTTGTTGTACATGAACTATAGTCCATGTCAGTCATGGGGAATGATATGGTGAGATTTATTACATCTACTCACCCATTCTTTGAGCATCATAAAGGGTTTTGAGAAATTAGACTCCTCAAAAAGCTTAATGACAGCCTAGTGACAGGGTACATTGTGATGGATTTCTAAGTCACTATCTACACTGACCTCCACTAGAATTCTTCCTTCAAGGACATGTTATAGCATGGTGGAGACCCTGGACTCTCAAAGCCCATGACAGCGGCATATCAGTTGCAGTGGCTTCTTGTCTGGACCCTGGTAGGAACTGAGGAGCAGATAATTAAATTCCAAGAATCTCATCACTAGATTAGATACAAAGGGATAGATTTTTGGCTACAGCAGCTCTTGAAGATCACCAAATACACTGTAGAGAGTTTGTGACCTGATGAAGAGATTGTCCACATCAGCAACATTGCCCAGATCTACAACCTCAGAGTCATCCTCCACAAGTCCCCCTTCCTCCTTCTTCCATCCCTTTCATGGCTAAATCTTGTCATATTTTGTTGATTCTACTTACACAACAAATCTCAGATCTGTTCCCTTTTCTTCACTCACAGTAGACTTCTACTCCAGTTCAGAACATCATCATCATTTCTTACTTGGATTATTGTAGTAACCCTATGAGAAGTTCTCCCTGACCCCTAGGTTTGTGAATATTCCCCATCTTGCATTGCCTTCTTGGTATAAATGTTGTTTAACATGGTCAATTTTCCAGTCTATAAATGCATCTCCACCAACTAGCACAGTGTCCTGTCCTTAGCAGAGGGTTAGTAAATGCTTGTTAAATTGAATTGAATTAAGCTGAAAGACACAAGACGAGCTAAGAATGGAATGTCGCATGGCACAGCACTGGATTTGGAGTCAAAGGACATGGGTTCAAATCCTGATTCTATTTCTTGTGACTTCTGTGCCCTTGTCCAAGTCACTTGGCTTGTTCATTTTTGATATAAAACAGTTGGACAAAACAATTTTGTTTTCACCTTTTATTTGTTAAAATGTATAGGGGAAAGAAATAGCTTTCTTCAATATTTACTATTTTTTAATATTTATTATTAATTTCCTACTTTAAAATTGATTTTATTGACATCTTTTGTTTATACAGCTCTTATATTCTTCTCCCTTTCAGAGAGAGTCATCTTTTCTAACAAAGTTTATTTTTTTAAACAGAAAAATTAAAAGAGGAAGAGAAAAAAACAGCAAAACTGATCAAGGCATTGAAAAAATCTGACATGTAACATTCTGTTTTCTTCCTCTCTACCCCCACCTCTGGCTGCATGATTTCTGAGTCTTATGAGGCTCTTATGAACTATCCTATGTAGGACATGAAGATGCCCATTTGTTTGATACGATTTACATAAGATTCTGCCTTGAGGAAAGGAGATCAAATGAACAAAAGGGAAAGGAGCTCTTTTATTTGAATATACTATGTGAATAGAATGCTATTACTTCTAACATTCAAATAGTGTTCAGGGACCCTATGAAAACCTTCAAAATCCAACTGAACTGTGTTATTTTGCTAGGGTAGGATCACAGAGAGGTAATAAATCATTTATAACTTAACTATGAATAGAAATTGTGAAATTTAGTAAGTAGGGAAGCAAGAATATATGAAATTTATCAAAACTGATGTGAATTTCCTCCAGCTGGTCTAGTTCCAAGGCCATTACCTTTATTAAACCTTTTCTGAGTCAAACCACTGAACATCCCCCAGAATACTAAAGAACTTCAAAGTTGTAAGGGGGCCTCAGGGGCCATCCATTCCACCCCAAACCAAGTAGGAAATCCCCTCCACAAAGCACTTGACAAGTGGATGTGGATACTTTACTTGAAGACCTCCAATATGAGGGATCTACTAGCTTCCTAGGCATCCCTCTCTACTGGTGGACAGTTCTAATAATTAGACAGTTTTCCTTAAGTCAAACCTAATGTTGCCTCTTTGTAACTTTTTCTCTTTCCCCCCCAATCTTTCCTCCAATACTAGGAAGAACACTGTACTATGTCTAATTCCTCATAAACCTGAAGATAGGAGTCGTGCCCTCCAATGAGGCCTCTAATCTTCAGGCTAATGACTTTCATTTCAACGCCTACATGTCATGATTTTGAGGTCCTTCATCATTTTGGTTGCCCATCTCTGGATAGTCACTGACTCAGCCACATCCTTCTTAAAATATGGTACCCATAACTGAACCACATGTATCAGATAATGTCTGTCCAGGGCAAAATACAATGGGTCCACCCCCTTTCTCATTCCTGGAAACTGTGGCTTTTCAATGCCATGCTTAAGATAGAGGCAGCAGCCTTCTTGACTGCCATGTTATAATATTGACATATATTGATGTTGCAGCTTGCTAAAACTAGGTTTTTAAAAGATGGCCTGTGATCTAGCTACACTCCATCTTAAACCTTCCTTATATTTAGAAAGTTGATTTTTTGAACCCAAGTGTAACATTTTACATCCCTTTTCTGAACTCCCATTATTATAATGTTATGTTTGTTATGTTTTTTAAGTTTGTAAGTTAATGTTATGTTAAGTTTGATTCAGACTTAAATAGGTCCCTTTTCTGAACTCCCACTATAGTTATAATCATAATTGCTAGTATTTATATAGTATTTTAAAGTTTGCAAAGTGCTTTATATTTTTGTCTCATTTGATTCTCACAACAATTCTGGGAGGAGGTGCTATCCTCCTTTTAGAGATGGGGAAGTTGAGGCAGGCAGAAGTTAAATGATCTGCCCAGGGATACCTACCTAATAATTATTTGAGGCTGTATTTGAACTCAAGTTCTATAGTCATAAAGACCCAATTAAACAATTATTATCTAGTTGTATTATGTGTTGTAGTAGCTAGTAGGCACATGTAATAATGGAAAGCCCCCTGGAAATTTATGAATTGAAATCTTGGCCCGGCTTGGTGACCCTGGGTAAGTTTCTGCCTTGTTATCTTATCTGTAAAACGGAAATAATAGTAATGCTTTTATTATTTATCTCACAGGGATGGGATGAGGAAGATACATTGTAAATTTTGAAGTGTTTTAAGAGTGTGCATTACTATCTTAAGCTTCCTGAGGGAGATTGTCTGAAATTTTTTCTGTGCACGTACATGGTGCTAAGCATAGTTCTGGGTAAATAACTCCTTAATTGATTGAGGTTAAAATAAGACAGTGAAAGTGATGTGTTCCTACATATCAGTTATAAAGGAATCATTCCACTCAGCCCTCATTTATCAAATGCCTGCTGTGTAAAAGACTCTTTAAGTTTCAAGCTAGCCATGATGCATTAGGATTGAATCTTGTTTCCTTAAGTCCAGACAGCACCCCCTATTCTCCTTCTCCCCACCTCTCTCATCACAAATGCTCGGTGCTCTGATAAGAAGAACTGACTGAGGACCTTCTGCTGGATAAGGAACTCAAATGTAAATTGTCAAAGACCTCATTCTAACCTGGGCAGGTTTCAAGACTTCTTAATATGATTTGAATGAATTTTCATAGAATCATAAATTGAGAGGTGGAAAGGACTTGAGAGGACACTGAGTCTCACTCCCTCATTTTATAGACAGACCAAAGAAGAGAGCGACTTGCCCAAGGTCACCAAGCTAGCTGATGTGTGATTTGAAGCCAAGCCTTCTTGACCCCAAGTCTAGGACTCTATGCACTACCTTTTGCTGCCTCTGATAGGATCCTAGCTTACTCATACTTTCTAATATGGGAGAAATTTCTGATCTTGGGAGAAAGAACATTGGATGAGTGGGTCAAAATTTTTATTCTAGATTCCCTAGTTGAGAACTATGTAACTTTGGACAAGGGAATTTCTAATACTCTGAGTCTTGGATTATATTCATCTGTAAAATGGGTAAATGATATCTGCCCCACCTACCTCACTGAGTTTCTGTGAAGATAAAACGATAAATGCACATGAAGGATTTTGTAAATCAAGTTACATATGTAACATCAAAGAATCACTGAATTTTCAAGTAGGAAGTCCACTTAGTTCTTGAAAAGAATTACTATTAAAATATTCGTAACTATATATTATTAAAATTATTACTAGACTTTGTCATTTGTGTCATACTTATTTAATAAGATGATACATTTTGGAGGAATGTTATACAATTTTAGGGGCAGCTAGTTGACTCAATGAATTGAGTGCCTGGAGTCAGAAAGACTCATTTTCCTGAATTCAAATCTGGCCTCAGACACTTACTAGCTTTGTGATCCTGGGCAAGTCACTTCCCTCTGTTTCCTCATCTGTAACATTCACTGGAGAAGAAAATGGCAAATTACTCCACTATTTTTGCCAAGAAAACCCCAAAGAGTCAGACACAATGAAACAACTGAGGAACACAATACCATTTTAGGCCTAGAAAGAGATCTTGCCTTGCCCCATTTCTGCCTTTTTCCAGATGGAAATACTGAGGCCTCAGGAAGGAAAATGACTTCTATAAGAAAAGTGAATGATTCTCCTAACTGTCCTATACCGCTTTTATATATTTTGAAATTCTATTTCAATCTAAGTGATCTTTTATATTTTGAGTGATGAGAAAGTATACAAGAACAACAACTAGGCAATGTATCGACTTTATCTCTTTAGTAAAATGTAATTCCTTATTTTATATTTCAATTTCCATTTTGTTTGCAGAGGTCATCATCAACGTCATCATCATCATCATCGTCACCATCATCATCATCATCAACATCATCATCATCAACATCATCATCATCATCATCAATGTCATCATCTTCATCATCATCATCAATGTCATCATCATCATCATCATCATCATCATCATCATCATCATCATCATCAGATTAAGGTAGCCTGACAGTGGAGGGAGGGTCAGCCTTAGAGGTAAGAAGACTCGGTTTCAAGTTTCCCCTCTGACAGGTATGGTCTGTGTGACTCTGTAACCTCTCAATGCCTTGAGCAACTCCTCAAGACCAAAAGTTGCATCTGCATTGGTAGAAGGAGTGTCCTCACTGGAAGTTCCTCCCACCAATGAAATTTGCAGGTTTGGGCCAAAAAAAAAACCCAAAAAAGTTTGCAATGAATAATGACTTTGTCGGACCCTCTACCTTGAAGTTGAAAGCTGCCAAAAAAGAAAGTCAATGAATGTTAGAGGCAAAAGGAAATCTGTGGGACAATGGAAAGAAGAGTATGGTCAGAGCATCTAGTCCAGTCCTGTAAGTTTACAGATGAGATAGCTAAGGCCCAGAGAGAAGTAACCTGCCCAAGGTTAAGTGGGCAACAAATGTCAGAGGTAATATTTGAACCCAGCTCCCACATCTCCAAAGCCATTGAGCTTTCCATGTGTAACCTAAAATTCAATATCAATAGGAGCTCTTAATGTTACCTTATGCAACTCCTTGTCTGTTCCTCAATTTCCTTATCTGCAAAAGGAGGGAGTTGGACTAAGACCCTTTCTAGTTCTAAATTTATTACTTTATGGTCTATGATCTTATAGATGGATAAACCGAAGTCTAGTCAAGTGAAATTAGTGCAAGACCACACTGCTAGGTAAATGGTAAAGTCAAATCCAGTCTCCCAGTCTCCTTGAATTTTAGGCAAGTAATTACCTTGGTCTTCCTAACTCCCTTTCTACTAACAAGGCAATGGCAAGGGTTGAACGGCGGAAACAGCCAGAGGAAAAAGGAGGACAGGATGCTGGAGCACTAACTAGGGTTGTTTAAGGAGACTATTGTAATTCTGAATCTGAGTTTATTTATTGCCTGGCCCAGGATGGGAATTTAAGGCACAAATGCTTTTTTCACTGCATGTGATAATGTCTTATTTTATTTTTAAGTTATTCTTAATGGCAGATTTTTTAATTGGTTTCAAATGAAGCCCTATTTATAAAGGAATATTAATAGGAAGAAATAAAGCAAGGAAAGAAAACACACACTTTATTTGAGGCGATCAAAGGAAGACAAATGAATGGTTGGCTATGAATGGCCATCCTACCTTTTACCTCTCTGATTCTGTCTTTGTCTCATTTTAACCCTTAAAACTGACATCAATGTTTCATGTACTTCAGTCTTTGAAAAAAAATACATCAAGTATTGCATTTTAAAATCCCATTCTTCAATCATTCCATCCCAACTTTTCCCAGGCTTCCCCAACTACTCATGTTTTCAGCAAACATGCCTGATGAATCTTTGTTTATTTTAGAACCCATAAAATGATGTTTAAAGAAACTAATTTAACCTGGTCTTTGGAGGCTGATTTGACTTCATAGGGCAAATCATGGATTAGAGAGCTACATTCTTAGACAACTTAGTTACTTACAAAATTGAGAGATTGGTGCATCTAGCTGAGGTACGTTTCCTCCCTTGGCATTTAGCTTTTGAACTTGAGTTGGGGGGACGGGCTTGTGGGACTGGCCAGTGGCCCGGTACATGGCTTGGACCCATAGGATCCTATCTTGCTCATCATCGCTGGCAAAAATCACCGTGTCCCCTTCTTTAACTGCATTGAAGAAGGCTCGGCCCCCTTCCAAACCTGGAATGAGATCAGACAATACCTGGATGGGATTCGGTCTCTTTCATGCTTTATCATCACAAATAGCACAATGGGAAATGGTCTAGCCAATGACTTTCTTCCCAGCCATTGGTTTAACATGTTTATCCTGATGACTGTATGTCCTGTGTCAATGTCAGCTACTTTAAATCTTGAACTCCTAGGGATCAGGAATTAAGTCTGAGCATTTATTTTGGGGTTTCACTGACAATAGCACATCACTCTAACATCAGAAAAAATGTTTTGGGAGTATGATGAATATATTAAATGACCTCTAATTCCTTCTTGATTCCTTATTAGGATGTGAGTAGGTCCCTTGTGTATCAGGAAACACCTGGTTTGGTGCACAGCGAGGCAATGAACATTTATTAAGATTTTACTATGTGCCAGGCACTATACTAAGTGCTGGAGAGAAGAAAAGCAGAAAAGTTAATTCTTACCCTCAAGAAGCTTATATCCCAATGGAAGAAAGACAGAGTAGAAAAGGAATTTGAAAGGGGTTTGGGAAGCATGATGTTGAAATCTGAAAGGCAGAAGCACATCCAGGAGGTAAATGAAGGTTGGCCAGCCTAGAACCTTCCCCAAAATGGTGGTCCCCAGAGAAACTCAGCAATGGGAGAAGAGGGATAGCATGGTAGAGAGATGTCCATGGGTGAGAAGGCCCAGGGGGATGTTCCAGGATGTCCCAGGCACAATAGCTGGTAGGCTATTTTGAGCAGTGTTGGATATATTGTTATCCAAAAGGGAGCAGGATGAAGAAAGTACTTTATATTAATTTCTCTTCCTCATTTCTAATCCACTTCCCATAGTTACCTGGGGACATACCTGAAGGCTCTCTGGTAGTAGTCAGACTGGACTGTGAGAAGTGAAAATATATGAACCTCTTTGTTTTTCTTAAGTCTTTCCCAGTCTTTCTAGCCACTACAACTTTCCTCTCTAAGGTTACTTTCCCTTTACTCTGCAATTGCCTTGGGTCTTTTTACATAGATAGATAGATAGATAGATAGATAGATAGATAGATAGATAGATAGATAGTCAAATATTGCATGTGTTCTTCCTTCATTGATTTGCACTTGACTTTGTTTTGAGTGATGAAGGACTGTGTAGGTCCCCAGCCTCATTTCTCCTCCAGAGTTATCTGAATCCAGTGACCAGATATTCATCAGGATAACTGGAGATGACCCAGGATGAGGCAACTGGGTTAAATGACTTGCCCAAGGTCACACAGTTAGTAAGTGTCAAGTGTCTGAAGTGAGATTTGAACTCAGGTCCTCCTGACTTCTGCGCTGGTAGCTGCCCCTCAAAGACAGACAGATAGATAGATGATAGATATAGATACAAAGTCTCCTCCAAAAGAATATAAGCTTCTTGAGTGCAGGGACTGTGTTTGGGCCTTTCTTTATGTCCTCAAGCGCTTAGCACAGTGCCTGAAACAATAAATAGCCAATAAATGCTTGTTAATGCTTTCATGAGTAATAAAAAGGGTTGATCCTGGCAATTACTTTCATTTTTCCCCCACTTTCAAAGGTTATTGAGGTTTCCATAACAAGTGAGGCTGCAAACTGCCAAAAGGAGAGAGATGGTAGGATTGCATGCATTGAGGGAGGAATGCAATGTCCTTACCTGCTCTACTTTGAGTCTTTGAGAAGGAGGTGCAAGAATCTGATCCTACTTTCTCTCAGGGTTAGCAATGATGGAGGTGATAATGCAACAAAATTGGCATAGCTCATAAAATGAGTATTATATTTAATATTTTGTTAATATTTAACATTAGTATTTTTGTTGCTAGACACAACCAAACTTTTTTTTTTAATGGAAAATGGTATTTCTGTCATAACAGAGAAGACCCACTGGTATGATCAGCATATAAAATGTGATTTTTTTTTAAAGGATTCACTCTAGAAAAGATTATCACAACAAAGGGATTTTGGTTTGACTTTCAGAACAAAGTCGTATTTTGCCTTTGGATGTTGACTTCGCACAGTCCACTTTTTGACTCATTTTCCCCATGAGTTTTACATGGCTCTCTCAGGGTAACAACAAGGAAAGGCTGGACCCATTTTTATCTGAGGGTAAGCCAATGTTGGGGAGGAAAACAAACTTGCACCTGCCAATGTGAGGGCCAATTTAACGAACCATTTTGTGAAAATGCCAGGAGGCACACTTGTAAGAACAGGAGGCTCCCGACTAAAGCATTTAATTAATGCCTAATGAAGCCAGTCCTGTCTTTGTGTAGTGGCAGTGTGTAGAATTACCCGTTGGAGAACAAGGCAAAGTGGGTCACCGACTCTTAAGATGGGCTCGAACACTGGGAAACCAGTTTCTCTGCTAGCATAGTCCTTACGACTAGTCTCCCATACCTTGTCAGGTTAACATCCAGACTTCCCTTGAGATCATCTTTCTTCTCTGCTTATTTTATTGCATGTGGAAAAGCAATATGGGAGGAGGAAAAAAGGTTTTGGGCCAAATACTACAGTATGGTTGGAAATGCTTGCCTCATGTAGATTTGGCATAAGAAAATAACTTTTCTGGGAGAGGGCTGTTGGTGCTTGTTGCTCATTAATATGCTGAAATGATCCCCCACCCCCCAAAGTCTAGGATGCTGAAGACTGATTTCCACTGGGTTTTTTGGAAAGATTACATTTGGGGGAGGGTAGGAGAAAAACACGACTTACAAATCTAAAACTTCTCCCTCGAAGGCTCCCATTTCACATGCATTTTTCGGTTACAAAGGGAACCAAAAGGTTAAATAGGTCTCTTGTTTTAAAAGTCTTCCTGACTTTAAATTCTTTCTTCTTGAGAACGTAGTGACTAGAATGGATGGGGAATCTATTGTTTAATGTTTTCTCACCTATGTGGTGTGGCTTAGATGCGGGTATCTAACAAATACATCAAGACTCACTTGATTTGTGCGTGAATATATACATACATGTATTCCATTATCCAGACTTGGACTGCCAAATATATAGGCATATACGTGTATAAATATATAATATATATTATATGCATCTATATGCGTGCGCGAGTATTTTAAATTTGAGCATTACTATTAGAAAAAATCAGAACTCATTTTGAGCTACATTTAATCATTCTGTGTGATTCAGGGAAGGAGAACCATTTCATTGATAATTGAAGCCTGCCATGAAGTAGGGTACCTGGCTGGGGGTCAGTGTAGTCTACGGTGTAGCCATCCAGCTGCAGAAGTTCCTGAGGCTCGGCCTTTTTCTCTCGGTAACTGCACATGGCAAATGTGTACTGGCTGACCTGCAGAGACGACAGTCAAGTTGGTGCTGGAAGATCCCATTTCACATGAACTCACAACACAAGAAACCCAACTTACCGGACCTTTTTCCTTTAGTGTTCCCAAATAAGAATCATTCTAATAACAGCCATAATAATGTTAACAGCTCACGTTGACTTAGCATACTATAGTTGAATAAAATGACCCTGTGACACAAATGGGTGAATGAACTGCTGAATGGAAACTCCTTGGGTGCAGAGACTGCTGCACTCTGTCTTTCTATTGCTAGTGCCTGACATGCAGCAGATACTTAAAGAATGCTTGCTGTGTTGAAATACAATGAACAGTCTAAGTATCATTTTCCCTACTTTCTAGATCATAGGATCAGTCTGTCATAAGGCATTGATATTGACCTTGGTGACCAGTGAAATCTGAGTTCAAGTTGTGTCCCTGACCCATATCAGCTGTGTGCCCTTAGTCACAAATTTAACCTCTCAGTGTCCCAGGCAGCTCTCTGAGTCCAAGTTACAAAGAATGTTTCTATCTTCATGGGCACAGATGGTTCCTCTCCAGCAACTCCCTTCACCAGTGAAGCCCACAGGTCCATTCTCCCATTCATTTTAAATCTTCTACACAACATGACTATGGTGAAAATGTATTTAATAGAAATGTATGTGTAGAACCTATACAAAATTGTATGCCATCTCGGGGAGGGAGGGGGGAGGGAGGGAAAGAAAACATCTAGGTTGTATGGTAGTGATTGTGGAACACTAAAAATAAATAAAATTTAAAAAATTAAAAAAAATTTTAAAAAAAGAAGAAAAAGTCAATAGATCTGGTTAAAAAACAACAAACAGACATAGAATTTACAACTGGAAAAGACTTGAGAGATCTGTCTGCTCATTTTACAAATGAGAAAATTAGAGGTCATAAAGGTTCAGCGATCCTTCCAAAGTCCCTAGCTTGAATCCCTAGCAGAGGTTTTGTATCTATCTGGTCCTTCCATGCCTAGCCCAGTGCCTGGCACACTTGGGTGGAGACTCAGATCTGTGATTTCATCACCAGAGGGAACTCCCAGTGTGGAAACTCCCTCCACTAATACACACTTTTTTGTGATGGGCAATGTCACATGCAGATACATTGCCTTTGCAGGTCCTACAGCTTTCCCTCTTTGCAAATATTCTCTTGGAAAATCACCACCCTTGCATCTTCTTAGGGACCAAAGTGGACCTTTCTGACCACCACTCTCTGTAGCATCTCCTGCAATTAGAATGCAAGGTCCTTGAAGGAAGGTTTTGTTTTTTTTTGTCTTTCTGTCTGTAGCTTTTAGTACAATGCCTGGAACATAGGAAGCACTTAATACAATTTTTCCATCCATTCATTCATTTGTATTACCTCTCTCTCTCTCTCTCTCTCTCTCTCTCTCTCTCTCTCTCTCTCTCTCACACACACACACACACACACACACACACACACACACACACACACACACGATTTCCACATACCTTTCTATCTACCTGCCTCACTCCTGAATAGATATTGAATCCATGTTGGTCGAATAATACTGAATTGATAGTACAAGAGTTGTTATTCCCATTTCACCCATTGAAGGCAGAGATCACAATCACTTAACCTCTCTGAACCTCAGTTTGTTCATCTATGAGATGAGCAGATAGAGCAACAATATTCAATCTGTCCATTTCTTAGATAATCAAACGGAGGCTGAGAGAGGTTAAGAGATTTGACCAGTCTCTAAGCTTGAGGACATTTCCTTCGGAATATCCAGTGTCTAGCATAGTGTCTTCTTGCACCTCTTAGATTTACCAATGGATGTTTATTGAATTGAATTGACATGCAAAGCCAGGATTCCAACGTGAATATGAATTCCTAGGATTTTTTCTACCATATTTCCTCAGACTCTCTCTTCCTTCCCCAGCTGATGGGAATTTGTCTTCTGGAATAATAGTAGGCAGAATTGCTTGTTGTTAATCAGTGGGTTTGGGTCATTGGATGATGAATGCTGAGTTGACAGAGACCTCCAGACCCTTGCAGTTAAGGAAATGGAGGCTCAGAGAGTTGTGACTTACCCAAGGATACATGGACAATAAGTGTTAGTGTCAGAATTTAAACTGGAGTCATTTGACTCCAAATCTACCATTACCTGTCTCCCCTGTACCTCCCATTAATTTATGTTTTAATTTTAAAATACAGTTTATTTTGCAGCAAGTGAGCAGACTCACAGTACTTGCCATATTTCCATATATTTTCCTTTCCTTTTCTTTTTTTGAGGAGTGTGTTTATGTGCTTTGGAAACTCATTCATCTCAGACAAGTGGGGGAATGACACTCTGTCACAAACAATGTGAACAGAATTGGTAGGTGCCGGTCATATTAAAGCAATCTTCCACCCCCCGACCTCGGCAGCGGATGTCATCCTCAATGCTGCAAGTGGCAGCCTTCACTCCTCGGAGTCACCATCTGCATGACACTGCGCATTCGACGTCCAGCCTTTGATGGGAGCTTTCAGCAGCTGGAGGGTTCTCTGTCAGTCTCCAAGATTGCCTTTAGGAGCCCATCAAACTCCATCAAGACCCAGATTGGATATTTAGCATTTAAAAACCCTGAGAAGAGCTGAAAGAAGACTGTTCCAGAAGCAAAGGGTTCTCCCTGCTTCGGGCTAGGAACTTAGAAATTGACGATCAACTAATTTCCAATGTCTCAATTAAGGTTGGGTCACTGCTCCTGACTCTTGACTTCATTTTATTAGATTAGACGTGGCCTTGACTTGTGAAAGGGATTCTAACTCACCCTACCTCCCCTTGATCTCATTTTAGGGTGCTCTCCCGTTTGTTTTTTGTTTTTGGCTTTGTGGCTTTTTAGATAAAGACGGAGTGTTGGGGATAGATAGACTCAGTTCCAAGACAGCTAAGTGCATGAGAAATTCGCCTCCTTCAGCCTGGTGTGATTTCTTCTTCAAGGCTGTAGGGGCCAAGACGTCCATGGTTGATGAGAAATGATTAGAAGAGCAAAAAGACCCAGTATTCCCTCTGGATCAATGAGTGGCTGCTGCCCTCTATTGGTTCTTGTGTGACACTTTCCGGAAAAGCAAATCCCCAAACCATGAGTCTCTTAGGGACTTCTAGTTGTTCTCTGTTCTCTTTTAAAATTACATCCTTGTAACTTAGGGGACCAAAGTGGCCTGTCCTGGCCACCTCTCCATCTAAAGTCTCCTATTAGAATGTAAGCTTTTTGGAGGTAGGGACTGGATCTGGTTTTTTTGTTTGTTTGTTTTGTTTTTTGTTTTGTCTTTTCACCTCTAGCTCTTAACACAATGCCTTGAACAGAGAAAGCTTTTAATAAATGATTTTTATTCACTTATTCATTCATTCACCTATCCATCCATTCATCCCAAAATGTCATCGTGTTGGGGAACTAATGCTAAATTTTTGTTTTCATTCTTAACTTGGTGAGCACCATAGAAAATAAGCATTATCAAACAAATAAAGGATTCTACATGAAACTGCAGGCTCTATTTTGGTTTTCTTTGCATATATATAAAATAAGTTCAGCAGCTAGGAGGCACAGTGGCTAGAGTTCTGGGCCTGGAGTCAGGAAGACTCATCTATATGAGTTCAAATCTGACCTCAGACACTTACTAGCTGTGTGACCTTGGATAAGTCACTTAACCCTGTCTGCTCAGTTTCCTTATCTGTAAAATGTGCTGAAATAGGAAATGGCAAACCATGCCAAGAAAATCCAGAGTTGGTCATGAAGATTTTGATATGACTGAAGACTCAACAGTAAAAATAATAAATTCAACCTGTAGCTCTCAAAGTTGTCCTGCTTGTCTGTACTTCTTTCTGACCTTCCTTCTGTTCATTTCTTTGCATTAAAAACAAACCAACCAAGCAGAAACAAAAACAAGATGCCTTAAAGACCCTTCTTTGTTTGTGTCTCTATCTCTCTTTGCCTGTTTCTGTCTCTCTCTTTGAGAATCATTACAATAGCTTCCTAGTTGATCTCCCTGTAATCCATCCTCCACACAACTTTCAAAATAATTGTCCTGAAGGTTCATTCTATCCCCTTGCTTCATAAGCTCAAGTGACTCCCTATTATTTCAAGGAATACACTTACAGACCTTCATACCAATGCCTTTCCTACCTTTCTAGTCTTATATGAAGTCCACACACTTTGATCCAATCATTCTGTATAACTCACTTTTCTGTACATCGTACTCCATCTCAGCCCATGTATCACTTTCTTCAGGAAGTCTTTGCTGATTTCTTTGGCTATAGGTGTTCTTCCTCTTAAAAATACCTTGATTAATTTTGTATATGTTTATGTATAAATTTACACATGTACATATGTATGTAAGTGTGTATACACCTATATTTCAATGGAATGTAAACTTGAAGGCAACAGGCTACATTTTGTCTTTGTACCCATGGTACTTAGCACAATGCCTGGCATGTAGTCACCTAAATGCTTATTCATTGACTGACCCCAGAGGTCACCTAGTCCAACTTGAACCTGAATGGGAACCCCCATTACAACTTATCTGACGATTGGTCACCCAGCTTTAATATGAAGACACCCCCGCCCCGCATTGAGAGGGGCAATCATGAGGTAGCCACTTACATTTTTGGACTGCACTGTTTGTTTTGAAGTTTTTCCTTACATCAAATCTACATTTGTTCTTTCTGTATTCATACCTATTGTTTCTGGGTAAAGTAGACCAAATTTCATTTGTCTTCCACGTGACAGTTGTTCATTTAACCAGGTGTCATCTCTCATGCCGCCCTGTTCTTTGCCTTCTGTTCTCCAATCTAGTTCTTTCTTATGACCCATACATGGCATATCACTGAACCTTCTCAGTCCTGCCTTTCAAGTCCCTCCCTGCCCTCACTTCAAGCTCCAGTGATCCCCTACCACATGCTGTCCAGCGGATCAATGTTCTCCTTAAACTGTGCTGCCCAGGACTGAGGACAGCACAGCAGATGTGGTCTGATCCAGTATGCCTTGAGTGGTCCTGGCCACTGTGCCTCTTACAAGGTAGCCTAAACCCCATCAGCTCCTCATACTTACTGACTGTCCTTATCAGGTGCTCAAACAGGCTGTCCCCAAAGCAGTCAAAGCTAAAAACTGCACTAAGATCTTTAGGCAACCCTGCAGTTTTCATTAGTTTCCTAGGTATCCTTTCCCATGGTTCCCCCTGTAGTATCTAGGTTCATTAAGGCAGGAGTCAGGCACTACAATCCTCCCTTGTCTCTGAAGTGCCAGCAGGTTTTCCGGTCCAAGGGATGTAGTTAATGAACATTCATTTGATTGGTTTTAGAAAACTGCCCATGAGCTAAGGTCATGGGAACTAAGTCTCATAAAGGTCATCTTGTCCAACTCTCCCATTCTATAGATGAAGAGCCGGAAGGCTAAGGATGCCACATGATCTGCCCAAGGTTATGCTTGGTAGTGAGGGGCAGAGACGGGATATAAACCAGTCACTTCATTGATTCCAGTCAGAGTTCATTCCATTTTTCTACACCAATCCCACTCCTCCTTCATCCTCTTTACTGTTTCATAGGAGGAAATTTCAATAATTTACTTCTGATAGGGGTTAGATCTGAAAATTTATAGGTAAAGGGAAGTTTTATATGAAGAAACTCCCTCTATCAGTGTTGGCTAACACCTTCTCTGCACAGAAGAGAACTTTCTGGTGTTCTGAGAAATGCTTAAAACCACAGAACAGAAATGGGTTTTGAGGCCAGGTCTTCCCAGATTTAATAATAGCTACTATTTATATAGTACTTTAGGCTTTGACTCATTTGAGCCTCATAAAAACCCTGTGAGGTATCCCCATTTTGCAGATGAGGAAACTGAGGCTAAGAATAAGCCACTTGCCCAAAGACATAGAGCTAGACCCACTTTAAACTCAGGCCTTCGTGACTCCAATCACAGAACTACGTCACACACATGGCTGCTAGGTTTGAGGGTGGCTCTATTATCTATCATGCTATGTTGCCTTTGGGGGTTTGTATTACTCAAAATCAGTTTCTTCATGCAGAAAACTGATTCCTCCTGACCTAGGATAGGGGCATCTTCTATTCCCTGAAGTGGTCATTCAACTACTCAAGTTGATAATATAGATATGATAGAAATAGTGCAGCACCACAGAAGCATTCTACTTCAACAGTGATTATATGAATTTGGATTTCTGTCTTAGTTTTGTTCACATTCAATCCCTTCACAGTTTTTAAAATTTATTTATTTTTTTTTTTAAAGCAGCATGTTTAATGAAGACTTGTGTGCTGCTGCCCTCTCCTGGGGAAAAGACTGAAATTATCATTGGCAGGTCTAATGCTGGTAAATTTTCCTGGCTCCCTTAAAAACAATTAGGAGACTTTTCAGCTTTGGTTTGACAGCTTA
Organism: Bettongia penicillata ogilbyi; assembly: GCA_023548195.1. Lineage (NCBI taxonomy): Eukaryota > Metazoa > Chordata > Mammalia > Diprotodontia > Potoroidae > Bettongia > Bettongia penicillata. Next base: position 1,837,075 of record JAJHZJ010000062.1, on the reverse strand, counting down.
CATTAGGAAACTAGAAGGATTCAAAGAAATGTATTTTATTTAAAAATTCAAGCGAGTTTAAATACAGAATGACTCTGACTAATAGAATACTGGTCTTCAAAGAACTGGGATCTCTCAAAGGACCACGAAGGGAAGCAGGGTGTAGATTGCAACTGATTAAAATTAGGCTTTATTTAGGATGAGTGGTACAAAGGATACTTCCATAATACACCAAGGGATTAATGACCTCACTTATTTGAATGGTCCCTCTAGTGATACAGATCTCAATCTGTTCATGCCTGTTCATCTTGAGTGACTGTTCTTCATGTCATAGGAACATCACTCTAGAGAGGGTTAGGGTTAGACCATGTAGGCAAATTCTCTCATTTAAGCTAAGAAGAGTTGGAAACACGGAGTTTAAGTCACATGCCCAAAGTCATACACATACTACATATCAAAAGTGGGACTTGCACCCAGGTCCTCTGACTCCAGAGCCAGGGCTCTTTTCCACTGTATCATATCACAGGGGGTCCACCTAACGTAGAAGAAATAAGCAGAGATGGAGACTTGATCTATTATTTCCTTGGCATTTTGGGGGGACAAGAGTTGTGATTTCATCAGTGTAAGAAGCTCCTGGCAAGAAAACTCTATCTGCCAATGCACAACAATACAATCCCTGCATCTTAGAGAGTTAGAGTATTGTCTGGGCATGTGGCAGAGACAGGACTTGTAACAGGGTCTCCTTGACTCCAAGGACAGCTATAATTTATGTACTATGCAACATTGTCTCTAACTCTATTATGTATGGGTCAAAAATATGGTGGGTTGATCACCTAGCAAAAATGATAGCTCATTAATGGATAGCTCATGCACATGCACCAATGATATTCGTGAAATGTGAGGAATGCCTGAGAAAGACTACTAGTAAGTACAATGGCAAGGTCCCTTAAATAGACTTATGGAAGGATACGGAAAAGAGTTGGTGATGGTGGGCAGGGGTGGGTCGGCTATGATCTGTATTGTTGGATGAAATATGTACCTTGATGAGATCACTGATCCATTGGATTACTAAATGTAGTATGACAGGATCTCAAGCTGGCAGGGCTCTTGGAGAGGATGTAGTCCAACCTCCCTTAGTTTACAGTGAAGGAATTTGAACCAGAGAAGTTAAGTAACTTGGCCAATTGCCCTGTTAGATCAGAGGCAAGATTTGAGCCCACATCTCTTGACTCTTGGTCCTGGGTGTTGTGCCACATCATTTCCAGAAAAAAAAAATCCTCTGGTCTTGATTCTTAAACACTTCTGTTTATAGATCAGATTATTGTAGAATTTCGAACTGGGAACAACCTCAAGTCTGGTACCCCACATAGAAACTGAGGGATAGAAAAGCAAAATGACTTTCCAGCTGGCCTGGCCCTCTTTGATTTCCCATCTCTGTGCTCGGAGGACACTCACTCCCTGTTCTCTTTCTCCTCTACGTGTCTCTACTCACCATCAAATTTCTACTCGAGTTTCATTTTCTTTATGATCCCCTCATTACCTTATGAATATAATTGTTGTCTTCCTCACAAACCTTGAGGAAGAGGACAATTTCTTTTTTGTCGTTGTATCCCTAGCACTTAGCACATTGTTGTCATTTAACAAATATTTGCTTATGGGTTGATAATCCAAGCTTAAGTACCAAGGTCAGAAATAAACACATATCTTGGAATTTGAGCCCAGATTCTCTGACTATGAATGTCATTGGTATTCACCAAATCCACACATTGGGATATACCAAATTGTTGGTGAATCCTAGCTTTAATGAGGCAGAAAACTACAGAATTAATGACGAGTCAACTTTGCTCCTTAAAAGGATAATATTTAAGATTTGGAAGTTAAAATTAGTAATCATTTCTGCTCTTGCTAGGGTTGTTGCCACTCACTAAATAACCTTTGCTTTTTTGATTCAGGTGTGACCCTGACCAAGTGACAACCTCTTTGAGACTCAGTTTCCTTGTCTGCAAAATGAGGGGGTTGAGTAACTAATTGGCCCCCAAGGTCTTTTCAACTCCAAATTTATGGTACTATGAGTACAGTCTCCTTGGCACAATAGGCTCTATGCTGGACATGAGTCTGTGATCCCATAATGTTGACTTTCATGGAAAATTGATATTATATTTTAATGGAAAAAATTAAATCTCTCATCATAAAATTTGAGTACAGGATAAAATGTCAAAAGTTAAAAAAATGTTCACTCCCCAATCTAAATAAATACAAAAATAGTCATCTCAGAGAAAATGGTCAATATTCAATGGAACTATGAAGGGGGAAGGGATAGGGGGAGAAACAATGTGATGGACCAGAGATTGTCTGAAATCAGAATTTATTTTGTTATCATTATCTTGTTATAGAGTCATCAGGCCTTACATTTTGAGCTGGAAGGGTTCTTAGGGGCCATTTCATCCAATGTCCTCATTTTATAAATCAAACTGAGAGATGTTAAGTATCTTCTTTACTTTTATTGGCCTCAGGCAACTGTCCACAATCTAGAGAGCTTCCATATACCAGGAATTCCAAAGGAGTATGAATGAATAAGTTTTTCTTTGTGTCTTAAAATCATAGGTTCCTAATTCACACAGGAATGACTACAACCTACCTTCACCAGAAGTACTGAACCTTTATGAGCAACCTTACATTAGATCTGGTTTTCATCTATGTTACAAGTCATTGCTAGGACCAGTTTAATATTTAACCACCATTAAAGGTAACTGACATGGATGCTGGCATTTTCCTAGGACTGATAAAGGGTCATAATATTAAGTCCAATACTGAGATACTATTATACTAGGAAGACTGAATTCATGGGATGAGAAGGTCAAAGACTTAGAACTAGAAGGGACCTTGGGAACCATGTAGTCCAACACTTTCATTTTACAAATGAAGAAACTGGGGTTCAAAGAGCCTCAATGACTTGCCTAAGAAGAGAGTGCCACCATCATAAATGGTGGTACGTGAACCCAGATCTTCTTGACTTTTAACCCCAAGACTTATGCTCTCTCCATTATTCTGCACTGTTACAACCAAGTACTGATGTATGTCATCATTCCCATATCAAGTAGTCTCGGGAATCAGAGGTCAGTGAAGCTATTGGCACATAAATGAATTACTCTCAGCCATGACCTGCCGCGTGATGAAGTGGACCTGTTTCCAGTCAGCCTAAGGGTCATCATCTTCCATAACTTTCCATCCATGGGTCTCAGCTTTGAAGGTAAAACACGCACCAAGGTTCTGCCATACTGTTTCTATAGAATTTGTATTCAGATGATTCAAAGTTCCAAGTAAGTACCATTGAAGACATGGGAAGCCTCTTACTTGAAAAGAGAACATTATCCTCTCTGGGATTCATTCTGACCTTCACCAAATGTTTGTTCCTTTGTCCCAGCAAGCAACTGGCATTGGTTGGATGAGCCACTTGTGAGTGGGCTGATCCAAATGCAAGGAACATGTGGTCAGAGATGATCTGGGAAGCTATACTAAGTGGTGAAAAAAAAGCACTAGATTTGGAGTGAAGAGGAGTGGATTCTAGTTCCTTCCCAGCTCCATTTTTGTGGACTCAAATTGTCTAATCTCTCTGAAATTTAGTTTCCTCATCTGTAAGGTGAGAAAACAATACTGTTATTGCGGGGATCAAACAAAATATGCCTAGGACTTGGTAACTTACAAATTTCTATGAGAGACAACATGGTGTCATGGATAGCAGGTTGGGCTGGAAGTCAAGGTCTAGGTTCAGGTCTTGTGGCTGATACTCAATAGCTAGCTGGAAGGCACTTTAGAGATTGTCAAATCCAATTCCTTTATTTTATAGATAAGGAAACAGTCTGAGAGATGGTAAATAATTTGCCCAGGGTTACACAGATGATAAAGATCCAAGGCAGGATTCAATCTTAGGTTTTCTCAACTCCAAGTCAAGCACTCTAGCTTCACTAACCTGTCAGTGTTCTAGGTGAATCTAAGCTATAATTGAATTGCTGATCTGTATCAATGGAAGGAGATTTTTCACACAAAGATATTTTCACATGGCCATTCTGTAGAATGAATGGAGAAAACTGTTATTTTTACAGGCAGATACGATGAGGTTCAAATGAACTAACAATGAATTCACTATAGAAGTAGAAGTCTATTTGCTGCCATTTTATAAGCATTATGTCCTACAAAAGCCCTGTCAGCACCACAGCAATGGTAGGCATGTTTGGATTATACTTGGGCATGTATGACAATTATTAGTGTTCTGTGGGATACAGCAGAAGGAACACTGAATCTGGAGTCAGAGGACACTGGTTTAAATGCTACCTCTTACACTTCTGAGTGACCTTGGAGAAGTCATTCCCCATCTCTTGGCTTCAGTTTTCTCCCCTATGAAGTGAGGAGATTGGACTGAGAGATCTCTAGAGTCTCTTCCAGCTTTGAATCTATGAATTATGAAGTTAGATACCCATTGTTCGTACCTCTCTGGTGTGTATATGTGTGTATGTCTCATTCTCTGACCATGATACCAACTAATAAGCAACATAGCTATTCCCAATTTTGTGTTTACCAGTAGTTTGCTTTGTAATGCCTACTATAAACAAGTCATTTATGATCAGTCTTCAGTTCTTCCAATTCTATACTTTGAGCAACAATTCTCACCAAAGGATAATTTTCACAAATCAGAATGAGAAAATGGAGGAATAGTTTTATGTATTATTTTTTTTGGAAGAAGTTGCGGGGGGAGGGGAAGAGTAAGAGTCTGGAGCTGTGATTTCATTGGTATGGGAGAACTCCCAGTACAAAAAAATCCCTTTACTAGCATAGGCAAGCAACTTGTCTGCACCCTAATCATAGAGGGATACTTGGACAACTGAGGGGACAACTAGCTAGCTAACAGCCATATTGATAGTCTTGTAACCTCTAAGTTATGGTGTCTCACACTTCCATGATGGTTTTCATCAAGCAGCTGAATGAAAATCAAAAAAAAAATTGTCAACATGTTTGATACATAAGAAGTCCAATATTTGGATATCTGGAAACATCTGAATGACCTGACCTCTTTTCATTTCTAAATTGTAAATTTCTAAATTGTAAATTTCTAAATTTCATTTCTAAATGTGGGGCAGCAATTGACATGACCACTCTTCCCCATCCTCACTCCTCAAAATTCCAGTGTTTTCATTAGAAGCATTTGTGTACAGCTCAAACCTGGACAGATACTGTTGGTGCTGGTTATCTATTTGAGGGAAGGAAGGCATCATGAACAAGTGGGGAAAACATGTTAGATTTGGAGCTGGAGGATCTGAGTTCAAAACTGACTCTGACATTTGCTATCTGGATGATTTTGAGCAGGGCCATGCAGTTCTGTTTCCTTAGCTGGAAAATGACATGGGGGTCAGGGCTTAGCTTCATTGACCTCTGTGGTCCTTCCTAGCTCTTGAACTGTGATCCTATAATGAATTACTAAAAACAAAGCACATAGCTTTGAGTCAGGAAATTGGACTTCTAATCTGCCCCTAACTAGCTATATGACCTTAGGCATGTTATATAAAATTGTAACAACAACAAAAATAGCATTTACTTTGTACCTTAAGGTTTGTACACTTTTAAAATATTATCTTATTTTATCCTTACAACAGCTCTGGGAGGTAGGTGCTATTATTAGACCCATTTTACAGATGCAGAAGCTACAGAACTTGTCTTCCCCCTCAGCCCTGTCCCTCCTCCTACCTTCCCTATTACTACAGAGGGCAACACCATGCTCCTGGTCCTTCAGGCTCCCATCCTAGCAGTTACCCTGGACACCCCACCATGTCCAAGCTCTTGCTGACATATGTCAGTTTCACCAATACACCCCCACTCTCTCCTCTGACACTAATGCCCCATTCTCGTGTAGACCCTCCTCACCTCACTCCTTGACTATTTTAGTAGATGTGGGAGGGTCTGCCTGCCTCAAGCCCCTCCCTGCTCCAATCCACTCTCCATTCAGCCACTGAAATGATTTTCCTAAATCTTAGATATGATCATGTCACCCCCTACTCAATAAACTCCAGTGGATACCCATTGCCTGTAGACTCAAATATAAAATGTTGTGTTTGGCATTCAAAGTCTTTCATAACCTAGCACCCTCCTCCATTTCCAGTCTTTTCACACCTTACTCCCTGACATGTACTCTTCAGCCCAGTGACACTGGCTTCCTTTAAGACCCAACCCAGTGCCTTCACTCTGTTAATTATTGCCTATTAACTTTGTTTATCCTTTGGTGTGTTATTTCCCCCATTAGACTGTGAACTCCTTGAAGGCAGGTATTGTCTTTTTGCATTCCCCAAACTTAGCACGGACCTTGACACATAGCAAACATCTAATAACTGCTTATTGATTAATTGTTAAGGCAGATAGACTTGTCAAAGGTCACACCATCAGTGAGTGTCTAAGGTCACGTTTGAACTCAGGTCTTCCTGACTCCAGGAAGTGACTGCGCCACTTGGTGTCCCTGTGTCCTATTTTCCTCAGCTGTAGAAGGGAGTCAAGCTTCATTAGAGGTTTTTAACCTTTTTTTTTTCTTTTGTGTCAGAGCTCTTTGACTTTCTGATGAATTCTTTGTGCCCCTTCTTAGAATAATGTTTTTAAATGTGTAAAATAATATTCATAGGATTAAAATGGAAACCAAAGGTTAATGGAAATAAAGATGGAATTTATTTTCCATCCAAGTTCATGTATCTTTCTGAAATTTTCCATGAATCCCTTGGGATCATGGACCTAGGCTAGGAACCTGAGAAGTAGATGGATTTTCCTGATCTGCCATTTTAAGTCTGTACAGGAAAGGTAAAGTTCAGTGAAAAACAAAAGACAACAAAACAAAAAACCCAGAAGCACCAGCAACAAACAAACCAACCCTGCACAGACTTATGTGAGAGATCCACGCTATGACAGACCTCTTTCTTTAGCGTTGATCTAATTAAATTTAACCGTCATTTCTTAAGGGTCTGCTGTGTACCAGATAGAATCCTGGGCTCTGGAAATGCAAAACACAAACCAGAGATCAGGAATACTTTCTGGTAGGAGGTGATGCCTGAACTAAACTTGGGAAGAACTCAAGATTTTATGAGGCATAGCTGAGGAAAGATTTGCCTTACAGGTCTAAGTGACAGCCTGAAAAACAGAGAGGGAGGGGATAAATTGTGTTAGGGAAATAGTCAGAGAAGGTGGAAGAGAGAGAGCTTGAGGGGAGTATCGGGAAATTGTCTGGAAAGGTAGGTTGGGGCCAGATTGGGAAGGGCTTAAAATGCAAAATGCAGCAGTATGCCTTGGATTCTGGAATCCAAAGTGGGGGGGGCAGGGTTTGATAAAAAGTCTTTAGCAAGGGAACAACGTGCTCTGGCTTCCGTTCTTTTGGCAGCAATGTGGAGAATGAGTTTGGAGTGGGGAGAACAGAAGCAGAGATCAATTAGGAGGCTATGACGGGTCTAAGTGAGAGGTGAGGAGAGCTTGAAATAGGGCTGTGAGTACCAGAGAGAAATCAGGAAAGGACCGGGGAGGGAGGCACGAAAGGTCACTGAGGGAGAAGGGACAAGACTAGGTAAGAAGTGGATATCCATAGCAGCTGGGCCAATCATCTCTGGACCATCTCTCTGTCTCTCTCTGTCTTTCTATCTGTTTCTCTCTCTCTTTCTCTTCCTCTCTCTCTCTCTTTTTCTCTCTCTTCCTATACCCTCCCTCCCTCCTTCTGTCTCTATCTCTGTCTTTTTGTCTCTTTCTCTCATTCTGTGCCTGTCTCTCTGCCTCTGTCCCTTTCTTTGTCTCATGCTCTATCTTCTCTATCTCTGACTCTATTTCTCTCTGTGTCACTATTTCCGTATCTCTGCCTCTTTTTTCATCTCTCTCTTTCCTTGCTGCATTGATCCCCTGGGGAACCCACCACCCTGAGGCCCTACTCTCCTGACTCCCTCCCTGGTGCCACAACTTTAGCAGGGAACGCAACCCTGCTTCACCAAACACGCACTTGTTCTCTCTCCAGACTTCAGATTCCTGGTCCTCCTCACTATTGCACTGTCAAGGTCATTCCTCTGCCCCAGATTTCTTTCATGTGTTGTCTTAGATCATTAGAATTTCTTCTATCTTGTGTGCTTTTCTTTATGCCCTTAGCACTTAGCACAGTGCCTGGCACACTGTAGACACTTAATTTTCCTTTTCCCTTTCCTTTCCTTTTTCCTTTCCTTTCCTTTCCTTTCCTTTCCTTTCCTTTCCTTTCCTTTCCTTTCCTTTCCTTTCCTTTCCTTTCCTTTCCTTTCCTTTCCTTTCCTTTCCTTTCCTTTCCTTCCTTCCTTCCTTCCTTCCTTCTTTCCTTCCTTCCTTCTTTCCTACCTTCCTTGCTTCCTTCTTTTCCCATCCTATGACCTTTTCCTTTTCAATTATATAGAATCTCAATGTCTTGCCTTCTGAATTTAGATGAAGTAGTCTAGTGAGTATCACTATGGTGGGGCCAGGCCAACTTCTTTCCTACATCCTAAAAATTGCTGTTCCCCCATATTAATCTCAGTTATGCTCCTCAGGCACAGTGTCTGACATTCTGAGGAAGACAGCTCAGTAGAACGGGCTTGAGACCATTCATTATGATGAAAGGAGAAATGGGGTCGATGAGGCCCAAGGGCTATTTTTAGTATATCCCCTCCTCTGCTTTTTCCTGTGTGGAGCAATTTCTCTCAAATAATAGGTGATCAGAGGCCTTCTTAGGTTTTTAGTCATTTAAAATTTGTCAGAGGGATGCCATGGGGCAGCAATTGGCCTTTTAAGGATGGCAAGGATGGATAGTTCCCATAGAGTGAAGCTCAGGCTATGTGGCTCCTTCTATGTATCAATGATTTAGAACTAGAGCTCACTTTTGAAGGCTTCTAGTTCAAACACCTTCATTCTACACATGAGGAAACTGAGGCCCGTTGAGGTGAACCATTATGCCAGGGGTTACAAAGGCGGGAAGTGGAGGAGACAGGATTGGAATCCAGGCCCTTTGATCCCTAAGTCTGTTCTTTCTCCTGTACTTGTGGGCTCTTAGGAGCCATTGCCTGACCTCAGTAGCTCACACTTCTCTTTTCTCCCCTTAGCTCCTGTAATATTGGTTACTAGTGGTGCTGAGGGAGGAATACTGGATTTCCAGCATGGGAAAGGAGCTGGGCTTGAAATCTGACTTTGCTACCTGTATGTCATTTAGGCAATTGACTTCACCTTTCAAGGTTTCAGCTTCTTCTTTTATAAAATGAGCAGGCTAGACTAGATGGCCTCTGAGAGCTCTTCTAGCACTACTTCTAAGGTCTCACCATTCCAGGATAATAATAGTATAATAGACTTTCTGGGTTATAGCAAGAGAGTTGCTCATTATCTCAGGAAGCTGACTGAATATTCATTCATTCATTCAACCAGTCAGCCAATCAGCTAAACTCATCCTTGTCCGCTCATATTGAGTAACCCTTGTCCAAGTCACAGGACCAGAGTTCCAGAGTTGAAAGGACCTTCAGAGGCCATCCAGTCCAACACCCTTATTTTATAGCAGAGGAAATAGAGGCACAGGAATTAAAATGACATGCCCAGGGTTTTACGAGGCAGGAGTTGAATCCAGGTCCTCTGACTTCATAGGCAGAGATCATTTCCATTGTAGACCCTATGATCGATCTGGTAGTTCCAATGTTTATTAGCTAGTGGAGCCTGAGCAAGGTCATAAAGGTTTCATGCTTCAAATTGCTATTCTCCAGTCATTCGGTAGTATCTGACTCTTTGTGATTCCATGAACCAAACGATTCATAGGGTTTTCTTGGCAAAAGATGCTGGAGTGGTTTGCCATTTCCTTCTCCAGTGGCAGAGAGGTTAAGTGACTCATCCAAGGCCATACAGCTGGTAATTGTCTGAGACCAGATTTTAACTCAGATCTTCTTGACTCCTGGTCCAGCGCTCTATCCACTGAGCCTCCAGCTGCCTTCTTGGGAAACAGAGGTTAAGTGACTTGCCCAGGGTCATACAGCTAGTAAGAATCTGAGGATAGATCTGAATTCAGATCTTCCTAATTCCAGACCCAGTGCTCTATCCACAGAGACATCTAGCTGTTCTGTGTTTCAAGACCAGCATTCATATCCTACGTTTCCCTCTTATTCTCTGTGTGAAACCTGACAAATCATTGAACCACCCAATCTCCATTTCCTCTTTCATTAAATGGAGTGGGAGCAGGGTAGGGATTGATGGACCCTAAGGTCCTCTTTAGCTTTAAATTCAGTTTTCAGCCTACATAAGATTCAGTTTCCTGATCTGTAAAGAGGAGATAAAATACTGTCACTTTGGACCATATAGGTCATTGTGAATAATCTGCTCCATGAACATAAGTGATTACTATTAAATCAGGTTTTAATATAATCAACCTTTTAAAAGTGAGGCAAACCTTTCCATTTCAATGACCCATGAATGTGTGACTTTTTTATGTCAGTACTTGTGTCACTGACACAGATTACAATTTCTCTGAGTCCTTCCAACTGAATAGAGGATTTTTTGAGAGTTACTATGGTAAAAAAAAAAAAAAATCTCCATTTGGCCAACCTGGTGAAAAGTATGTCTGAACTTAGCTAGTCATTGGATGACAGGCATATAACCCACCAATGGGCCATTTGTTAGGAGCTGGTAAAGGTTCTGGCATAGCATTTGAGAATCTCATGTTACTTCCTCATCGCAATGGTATCAGAGGTGCCATACATACCTCCTGCAAATGCATTTAAAACATCCCTTTCATGGAATTCTCAAAATACAGATTAAAGATGAAGTTCTGCCCTCTTCCCAATTAATCAGTGAACTATATCCTTTCTCCCCCAAATTTCCCCTGAACCCAAAACTTTTACAACTGGATTAATTTACCACTTTTTTTAGTTTGTCACTTGATTGATGGCTCTTTTTATATGTAACCCAAGATATATAACTTGATTCTCAACAAGGTACAAGTGTATTTTCCATCATCTGCCTCCAAATTCGAAAAAGAATTGCTGTTGGAAGGAGGAGAGGAGATAATTGTTTTTTTCTTTATCCTTCTCCCTCTCCCATTCCCAAAGTTGACCATATTGGAGATACTAGCCTAGGAGATTATACACCTACCCAGAAGCAAAGAAACATAGCAAGGGTAAATAGAAGGTCTCTCAAGGAAGTCTATAACTGATTTCCCACTTCCTGCCTGGAAGTTGACTAGTCTTGGGGGTTGATGACCTGAGGGAATGGAAAGGGAAAGGCAGCTTCCCCATCTTCCATCCAGCCTTGGAGGCTATAAGCAGCACATGGTCATTTATATTTGTGGTTATGCTTTCTCAATCTTGAATGAACAAATATTCCTAAGCGGACGTGTCCAAGCATCAATCAACCTTAAGAATTTAGGACATCCCACCCGAGGTCTCATGAGAAGCCAAAGTTGACAGCAGAGTCATTGGAACCCCAGTTACAATTGCCACAGGAAATGGGAAATGACTTAGCAGGAATCTTTAGATGGACACATCCAAACAGTGATCATTGAAAGGTTCACAGGGATTTCCTCATGGTAGCTGAGTGACTGGTCCAGTTTGGCTACAGATAAACATGTCCAGCAGAGAACACACATCCTTTGAGGAACCAGCCCAATGGGAAGTGAGTGGTTTATCAGCATCACCACTCCCTACAGTCAACTTCATGAATACTCCAAAAAGGGAGAAAAGGACATGAAGGGCCAGGGGTTAGGAGGTTCTCCCTTTGACTGAGACACAAACATCTCACTCCCATTGTAAGTTTCAGTTCATTCATACCCTGAATACTGAATCTATTTGTGGAAGAGTGATCCCCAAACCTTTGAAGGACATGCTTTGAACCAACTACTCTTATCTGCGATTCTTATCTGCAATAGCTTATCTGTCATCTGAGTAAAAATACTTTTCTTTAAAAAAAATCAGCTAACTGAAATATAACTGCCTGACATTAATGGAGGACACACTGCTAGGGGTTTGTGAATAATAGTGTTAGAAACTCATCTCCTGCAGGGCTACCCTGATAACTCTGACACAAGCAGCAATCAGCTGACCTTCTGGGGACCTCAACTTGGAAATGTATTTGCAGGATGAATGAGTGAGCCCAGAGGAGATACTAGAATGGGAACAGGATCAAAATCTTAATATACCTTCCATGATGGCTGTTGATTAGACACGTGAAAGATTGGGATTTCATCAATATGGAATAGATCACAACCTATCACTTACAAAAGTCTTAGGAAATTGACCTGATGCATATAGTGGTTAAGGGACCTGCCCAGGCTCATACAACTAATGGATGCCATATGTGGAATTTGAACCCATATCCTACATAGGCTTCAAGTCCATCTACTTCATCTACTGCCCTACCCCTTTTAAAATTAGAGCAGGCATTAAATTAAAATGTTACCTGAACCAATACAAAGAATCTTTTCTTCCATCTTTTCCAAACATTCTTACCAATGGCCCATAAGTACCTAGAAAGGGAAAAACAAAAATCAAGTTAAGGTGAGTGGGTGGGGGTGGCAGCATTATTTCCCAAAGCCTCTGAGAGATGAGCAACACATTATACCCATAAGAGTATAAAGCCTACTGACAAATCCATCATGAGTTTCAGGAAGCATTTATGAGCCCAAATCTTTAAAGGGGCCAATGGGTGCAGGTGTTAAAAACTTTGGAACTGCTTGAAAAATGTGGCAGAGAGGAGGGAAAATGGTGTTAAGCCCCTTCAGCTGTATTTATTTTACTTCTGGTAAGATCTAACTTTTAAAAAAATGCAGTCTTTTTTTTTCCTTATTGTGTTTTAGAAAAGGAAAGGAATCTCTAGTTGGGAGTATCCCGCTTCTGTGAATGGGGGCTAATTTACATGAGGAAATTCTCATCGTCATCAGGAGAATTTTTTTCACCAGCCCTTTTGAACATAGGCTGTGCATGAGCTATGTGGAACTAGGCAGCAGCAGCTGAAAACAACTTTGAACAAACCTCACATGGGAAGACTCAGTTTTACAAAATGAACTAGGGGACAATTCTTCACTTCAAAGAACGGTTCTCCACAGGATTGCTCTGATATACTTCCTTCTCACCTAGCATTGGATATACAGAGCAAAAGGCACAATATTGATTTACATGCAACTTTTGGGATACACACCTGTGGGCAAATATAGTGAGGAAGAGATCTCTATTTTATGTTCTTTGTCCACTGTGCCATATACTTGTCTACATCTTTTATAAGTAAAATCTACAGCTAACAATACAATTCAATGACTATATATTGTATACTTACTATATATGTATATATGTATGTGTGTATATATGTGTATATATATATGTATGTGTGTGTGTGCATGTGTGTATGTGTATGTCTTGCCTAGGTGCTGAGCAGGCAGTCACCTTTAGAAGATGTAGAATAATGGAATTTTAAATCTGGAAGGGAATTTAGAGATCGCTTAGTCCCTCTACCTCTTTTGTAAGCCTAACAGTCTGCCCAAGCTCATGCAGAACCTACGCCTTTTGACTTTTAGTTCATTTTGCTTTTCCCATCCCTATATTTTATTCGGTTTCATTCTGTTAGAAAGCAAGAAAATGCTTGTTTTTAAAGAGACTCTGAGTCTTTAGTTGAGAACAGAGGCAGCTAGGTGGCACAGTGGATAGAGTACCAATCTTAGAATCAGAAAGATCCAAATTTAAATCTGGCCTCAGATTAGCTAGCTGTGTGACCCTGGGCAAGTCACTTAACCTCTGCCTTTCTCAGTTTCATCATCTGTAAAATGTAGGTAAGAAAAATACCTACCACCCAGGGTTATTGTGAGGATGAAATGAGATACTTATAAAGTGCTTTGCAAAGCTCAAAGTTCTATGTAAATGCTAGCTATTATAATTAAAATTACTGAGGAAATCATTCTAAAACAACGTCTTTGGGAATCGCTGATTGCCAATCTAGTTGGGTAAAATGAGCAATTTATTTCTGTTCACATTAATAAGGTGGGCAAAGTATAGGGAGGAAAATGTTCAGAATTTTAAAAGCTAGTTGAACCAAGAAAGTAGAATCCAGAGGAGTGAGCTTAATTTTCAGTGGAAGAAATTGAATAAATATGGAAAATAGATAAAAATTTACATCAAAAGGAGACTTAGGATAACACATTTTTCTTCTGGTGGCTCATGTTACCCACAAAAAAGTTTCTTTCCTAAAGAGGAATAAAGAGTTAAAATTAATGAATTCATGGAAACCTAGATTTAGCGTAAAAAGCAAATTAGTGTAGGCATAGTATCAACTATTTTTTAGATTTGTTTTTTGCTTTAGTTATTTTAAGAGATAGCATTGATTGGACCTGGGTGACCTACTCAGTCTTGTGCAACTCTTTGTGACCCCTTTTGGGGTTTTCTTGGCAAAGATACTTGAGTGGTTTGCCATTTCCTTTTCCTGTTCATTTTACAGATGAGGAAACTGAGGCAGACAGGGTTAACTGACTTACCCGAGGTCGCACAGCCAGTAAGTATCTGAGAGCAGATTTGAATCCAGGTCTTCCTGATTTCAGGTCTGACACTCTATGCACTGCCCCATCTAGATGCCCAAGACTCAGTACTACAGCACAGAACTTTGATACTATGGTTTTCATCACTTAGACATGATTTCACACCTAGCTTGTTATGTATCCTATAGATAATGTCAGCAGTATCCATGCATGCTGCCGTTATAATTCCTTGAGCAGAGTCATGGAGCATTCTTCTAGTGAAGAATTAAAGCAATTTGGACCATTCTGTATATGTTATTACAAAGTGAGAGGATGATAATAGCTAGGAACTGGGATTGTAACTTTAATTGGTCTAGGGAAGTGCTGGTTGAGGAAAATCTTTCTCTCCATATAATTTGGCCCGGTCTTTCTAACTTCAAGTCCTCCAGAGTTACCTGATCATTTCAATAACTTGCCTGGGGTCAAGCAGTCTGTTTGTGTCAGAGGCAGTGTTTTGAAGCCTGGTCTTGGCGATTTGTTTGAATGTAAAATAAAAATAAAAATCATGGACTGTAACTGAAAGTCAAAGAAATGTTAACTCCCTGAGGCAGATGTTATTATGAGCTTCTGAATCACCTTAGATATATGTTTTTTATTACTGGAAGATGAGTTTTCCTCTGTTCTTGTAACCCTGAAAAATGAATGAATGTGTTCAGAGCAAAAGTTGCTGACAAAGCAGAGAAACGCAAGCGGCACACTTACCCAGAATGCTTCATGTTTTGAGGTTTATCCATTCGAACAGCAAGTTTAATTTTCAAATCTTGATCAGGGCAGTTTTTGGAAACTGTCATTTTATGCCATTCTGATTGTTTGGGACTGTTAGGAGTCGGACGCAGAACAACCTGGAAGAAAAAGAGATGTTTGTTTTAGCCAGAGAATCCCTTCAAAGGGTTTTATTCAACAAACATCAATCAATCACTTACTTACTATATGGCAAACTATGCCAAATGAATTAAAAGGAAAACAAAAAGAAACCTCAGTCCTCAGTTTCCATCTTATTTACCAATGAGGAACATTTAAGAGACATAGGCTAACATAACATTATATAATCTAAACCTGGAAAGAACTTTGGAGAACATCTTAGTCTAACTACCCATTTTAGAGATGAGGAGCATGAGGACTGGTGAGTTAAGTTATTCATCCAAGGTCACACAAGGTGGCAGAGTTGGGATTCTGACCAAGCTTCCAAATCTGGTGCTCTTTCTTTCATCTGTCTCATGCTCCTCTATCTCCATTTCATCTATCTCTTCTCCACAAAGAGGAGATGCTTCTTTCGAAGTACCTGTCTTCATATGCTGAGAGCAATAAGGGACCATAGAGGGAATCAGTCCAAATTCCACCATAGTACAGATGAGAAAAGAGGGAGACCCAGAGAGACTGAAGGTCCCACAGGCTAAACACAAGAGCCAGGATTTGATTCCAGGGTTTCCCATTCTAAATCGAGTCCTCTTACTGCTCTACCCTCCTACTCCCAGCACTATAGCTTCAAATCTCAGGTGAAGACATGGGAATCCAGAGCTAGAAAGCCTTGAGAGGGAAATAATGAGAATGGTGACCCTGGAAAATATATTTTATTTAAATTAGGAAACCACTCTGTTAAAGTAGAAACCATTGGAGGGAATATCCAAAAGTGGCTCTCCAGGCTTTTGCTCCTGAGGTCCTTTTCCTCAGAGAAAGAAAGAAGAAGAGGTGAGTGGCCTTGATGAGACACCCTAAGGAAGTGAAGACCACAAATCAATCATAGAGAGCTGGGAAGGGAACACCGTACTTTATTCCTCTATTGGAGCGGTTCATAGTTGCGCTAGTAGTAATTGGCACATAGACTGCTTTACTGTTTACATTATGTTGTGTTACGTTATTTCACTTGAACCTCATCACAACTCTTAGGGGAAGTCATTGAAGAAATTATTCCTATTTTGCAGATGAGAAGACCAAGACTCCAGGTGGTTAAGTAACTTGCCTAGAGTAGTACACTAATACTAGAGGATTTGAATCCAGGATTATCCTTAATTAATCCATGCCCAGTTCTCTATATACTGTAGCAATACTGTCTCTCTACAAACGAAATTCTGTATATAAAATTAGAAAGACTATTTCACCAACTAGCTTGACTGAAGCTTGGGTCTATTTCTGGAAAACATTGCTTTGCAAAAAAGTGATTTATTATCACAAACAATGTAATAGTGTTTCAAATGTAATAGTGTCATAAATCTTAGGCAAAACTGGGAAATAGGACGTTTCTCTTTGGTTAATATCTTTTCTATTTGGTTAGTATCTAGTTGTTCCTCCCTTTATGTCGATCCTCCCTTCTACCAAAATGTATCCGTGTAAACACTTAAAAAATATTTTCCATTTGACTGTATTCCATCTGAAAACATGGAGATTGATATTTGAACTAATATACAAGAGCCCATTTAAAGTCATCCCCCATGGAGCAAGGAATAGTTAATTTGTCAGATTTATGGAGAATGGAGGAATTTATGATGAAACAAGAGATAGAGGACATTGTGTGTGTGTGTGTGTGTGTGTTCATTCTTCATTGCTGAAGAAGACCATGCCATCAGAGAAATCATGACATGACTTGCACTTGACTTTGTTTTGAGTGAGGGAGGGCTGTGCAAGTCACCAGCCTCACTTCTCTTCCAGAGTCATCTGAATCCAGTGACTAGATATTCATCAGGATGACTGGAGATGTCCCAGCATGAGGCAATTGGGGTTAAGTGACTTGATTAGGTCACACAGCTAGTGAATGTCAAGAGTCTGAGGTGAGATCTGAATTCAGGTCCTCCTGACTCCTGCATGGGTGCTCTATCCACTGCACCACCTAGCTGCCCCAATTAGAGGACATTATGAAATGTAAAAAGGATTATTTTGATTATATGAAACTGAAAAGTTTTTGCACAAACAAAGCCAATGCAACCAAGATTAGGAGGGAAGCAGAAAACTGGGAAAGAATTTTTACAGTAGTGTCTGTGATAAAGGCCGCATTTCTAAACTATATAGAGAACTAAGTCAAATTTACAAGAATACAAGTCATTCTCCAATTGATAAAATGATCAAAGGATATGAACAAGCAATTTTCAGAGGAAGAAATTAAAGCCAGTTATAGTCATATGAAAAAATGCTCTAAATCACTCTTGAGTAGAGACATGCAAATCAAAACAGCTCTGAGGTACCACATGACACCTATCAGATTGGCTAACATGACAAAACAGGAAAATGATAAATGTTGGAGAATATGTGGGAGAGTTGAAACACAAATTTATTGTTGGTGGAGCTGTGAAATGATCCAACCATTCTGGAAAGCAGTTTAGAAGTATGCCCAAATGGTTATAAAAATGTTCATACTCTTTGACCCAGCAATACTGCTTCTAGGACCGTGTCCCAAAGAGATTATAAAGATGGGAAGAGGACCCACATGTACAAAAATATTTAGAGCAACTCTTTTGTGTTGGTCAAGAACTGAAAATCGAGGGAATGCCCATCAATTGAGGAATGGCTGAATAAGTTGAGCTATATGAATGTAATGGAATACTATAAGAATTCTATAAGAAATGACAAACAGGCAGACTTCAGAAAAATTTGGAAAGACTTATATGAACGGATGCTGAGTGAAGCAAGCGGAACCAGGAGAACATTATACACAGTAACAGTCATAGGGTACAGGGACTGATTTTGATGGACCTAAATGCAAGGACTTAAAACACTTCCAAAGGACTCATGATGCAAAATGCCGTCCACACCCAGAGAAAGAACTATGGAATCAGAATGCAGAATAAAGCAGATTATTTTCTCTTTTGCTATTTTGTTTTGTTTTTCTCGTGGTTTCTCACATTTGCTATAATTTTTCTATGCAATATGACTAATATGAAAATGCCTTTAGTGGGAATCTATGTGTAAAGCCCATATAAGATGGCATGCCATCTTGGAGAGGAGCGGGGAGGGAAGGGGAGAAAATTTAAAACTTATGGAAGTGAATGTTGAAAACTGAAAACAAATAAATTTGGGAAAAAAATAGTCATCCACTAGGAAGGTCATACACTTATTCCAAATATATCATGGCTCATCAATGAACAAGTCAGTCCTGGGAATTTGTCTGAGGTTTAGAGAAGTTATCAACTTATCCAGGATCCCACATATGTTCTACTCCATACCTCTACAATGCCAAATCTGGCACGATACCTATTGTGTTGTGCCCACCTTACCCTACCCTACCAGACTCTTTGGATATTGTGTGGAGAACCCAGAATGCTTTCCTTGAAAGATCCTCAATAACAAAAAAGCTTAATCTCCCTAGGGTAAATCTGATTTTGGAGGAAAAGTTGAAAGTTATTTGGAGACAAATTTGATGATTAAGGTAGAATCTCAGAGGTGTCAGACATATGGGCCACATGTGGCCCACAACACATTTGAGTGGAGCCTTAATCAGATTAAAATGTATTAATGTATTAACGTATTAATAAAAATTTTATGATCATATATGATTTCCTAATATTCAGCCCTCACAGATCCTTACGTATAGCCGTCTCTTTCTATTTGAGTTTGACACCACTGATGTCAATGATCAAGCCAGGTTACATGATTTATTTTTTGCTTGTTTTTAAAAATAAAAAAAAAAACAGAAGCAAGAAAGGAAACAGTTTTAAAATGTTAAGGGTGATCTTCTTTTCACTCTAAAATTGCCTCTGAAGACAGGGTCTTTTTGTTGGAGGGGATGATACTCATTGAGATGTACAAGTTGGGATAGGTTCAGTATAACAGCTCTCATTCCACTTTATCGTCAGCTTCTATTGTCCCTCATTTCCTCAGGGTTCTACCCTCAGCTTCAGGTTAATTAATTACCTGTCCATCTTACGAAGGACAACTTCCTACAAAAGACAGGGAACTGATTTCAAGTCAGGAAGATATCGGTTCAAGTCTGACCTTAGACATATACTGCCTGTGTGATGCTGGAAAAATAACTTAACCACTCAGTGCTCTGGGAAACTTTCTAACTTGCAGAGGTGATGACCTATATCAGTAGAGGGAATTTCCTCACCTGGAAATTCTCTTTATCGATGAAATAGCAAGGGCAGAAGCTCTATACTGTCCAATTCATGGAATTATTTCTCTTAAAGTGATGTAATCTTATGAGGGGAATAAAATGAGGCCACATCAAAGCCAAGGGGAGGCTATAGACCCCTGAAAGTTGCCTCTTGATCAGGCCACATCTTGAATATTATTTTTTATTTAAAGAGAAAGATTACCCAACTGGAAGGTGGTCAGGGTGGTGAGATTGCTTTAAACCATTTCATATAAGCATCACCTAAAAGAATTAGTGATGGGTTTAGAGAAGAGACGATTTGGGGCGGGGGGGTAAAGATATCTCAAATATTTGAGGGGTTGTCATGTGGAAGGATTCAGCTTCTTCAGCTTGACTCAAAAGAATGGAACTAGGATAAGTGGGTGGAAACTATGAGGTATATTTCAGCTCAAGATAAGGAACAACTTCTTAATTCTTACAGTGGAAGAGGCACCTCTATGAGTAATCTCACTCTTAGGGCAGGTCTTTAAACATGGGTAGAGACTGGTCAGGGAATATTTGTGTTTGAGTTAGGGCAAAGATGGAATCTTAGAGACCCCAGAATCACTGGTTTTCAGTTACAAGGGTCCTTGGAAGCCATCTAGTCTAACTGCCTCATTTTGCAGAGGAAGAAAATGAGCCTCAGAGAAGGTTAAGCAGCTTGTTCAAAGTTACACAGTCTGTATGATTGGATGGTGATGAAGGCAAGATTGAGAATTCAGTCCTCTGACTTCCAAACGGGCTCTTTTCCCTGTACAATGTTGTTTCAGAGTCTAGTCTTTGCTTCTAGACATGAATCTGTGATGTTGAAACTTGAAGTCCTTGGATAGGGTGGTTTGACATGTGGAAAATCATTGCCACCCTATTGCCCCTTAAATGGTGCTACAGAGATGAGTGCCTACTTAGCCTTCCTGTGAAAGAAAACCATTCAACATGACCAAAAGGACGTGAATAGACTTGCAGAGGGCAGTGAATGTAGTATTCAAAAACTTGAAAAAAAAAATCTGAGGTGTGTCATGGAGACTCTCTTTTATTATTGAGTGGTGTCCATATGAAGAATTCAAATGGCTGTTTTCAGGCTCTATTTCCTAAGGGCAATAGCTTGTATTTAAGGATGTAGTCCGTGAAATTTTTTTTGAAGACCAAAGCATGGTTAGAGAAAGAATGGTTTTAAGGGATTAATGATATCATGAGCTGAAAGGGACCCATCTAGTCGAACTCTCTCTTATAGATGAGGAAACTGAGGTTCAGAGAAATGACGTAAAAAGGAAGATTTGAATCCAGGTTCTCTTATTTCTGAGTCAGTGTTTTGTCCAACATCTAGACTGTCCCTTTGGGCATCCTCCCTTGTTAAGCAAAGATGGTTTGTCCAGATGAAAACAATTTAAGGTAGTAACGATTTAAATTAGGAGGCACGAAAGCCTTTTGCAGCCATTATTAAAGGGCAAGACTCAGAAGATATGCTTTTTTATTTCTACACCTGCTAAGATTACAAGACTTATGGTTCTTGTAAGAGCTAGGATCAAATTGCACTTATTATATCACACAGTAAAAGGAAAGTATGCTTTTATCTGTAATTCTCAGGATGGGATTGAGAGTCTATTACATTATGGCTTTTAGGGCGAGGGCTGAGGGGCATGTGTCAGTTTCTCTGGCTGCTCAGTGGTCAGTGATTAGAGCTCAATGCTGAAGAGGACAAGGATGTATAGAAAGTCATTCATCAATAGATCTGTAAGGCGTTTTGGAGACCTTACATTCAAAGACTTAAAACAAATTACACATAAAAGTATTGAGTTCTAAAGAGAAAAAAATGAGAACCACAGGATCAAGTTAGTGGTAGCACCAAGGTTAAGTCAGACCTCCTGACATCTGGTCTAGCGTTCTTTCTATTACACCATGGTGTCCAATCCCTATGTGGACTCAACTGCCTTTTTTTAACTTTATTTTTTCCTAGTTATCAAGCATTTACTTTCTCTCTCTTCTACTACCTTCTCCCTGCTGGAAAAAAAGAAAACAAAACTTTCTAATATAGTAAAGAAGATAAATTCCCTCAGCTGACCATTGCCAAGAACATGTATTTTATATCTCCATATTTCATTTTCCATATTTAGTCCATTGTCTCTTGGTCAGGAGATTGGCATATTCTTCATGATAGATCCTCTGGACTCATGGGACATCATTGCTTGATCAGAGTGTTTCAAAGTTGTTTGTATTTGTAATAAAGTTATTACTGTATAATTTTTTCTAATTTTACTCACTTCATTGAATATTAGTTCATATGTAGGTTTCTCTGAAACCATTCCATTAGTAGTTTCATAAACCATCTTCTAAACAAATGTTTACCTTTCCCTAGATCATAGTTACAACATCAGTTTACAATTCTTGATCACCCCAAAAGGAATTGCTATAAATATTTTTGCATAAATGGAGATTTTCCTCTTTTTAAAAAATTTATTTGCGTATAGGTCTAGTAGTAATATCACCAGGATGAACAGTCAACTAAATTTTGTGGACACCGTTCCAAGTAACTATTGACTTTAACATGTCCATGATTATGGAATTTCTTGCCTGACCCCAGATAGAATTGGTGCCCACAGTTTTATATAATCATACAAGCATAGATTTAAAGCTGGAAGTACCTTAAACATCTTTGAGAACAGCTCCCTCCCATTAAGATGAAGAAATAGACACAGAAAGTGGAGTGACTTGCCCTGAGTCATACAACTACTAAACACTGAAGAAGCCTTTAGGTTCAAGTTTTCCTGACTCCATGTCCACTTATCTATTCTATAAGGGGGACCAAGTAAGAGTTTGTGGGTTGATCAGTATAATTTTTCACCTCTATGGAGAAAAAAACAGTGATAGCAACAGCCTCTGCTACTGCCCACAGAGCATTTCTTTATGATCACGACTAGTTTTTTTTTTTTTCAATTAAAAAAAAAAGAGAAAAAAATCTTGGATGTTGGTTCTTGGTTTTGCAAAGGGAGTCCTAGTTAGCCACATGGGATCTGGGGGATGTGAGAGGTATAGGAGTAAAATATTTGACAAACCCAAACCCGATGGAAAGCAAACTAAATATAGGTCCAACAAAAGCTGGAGCCCCTAAATTTTGCTATCGCTGTGGCAGAGAGCCATGGTGGGTGGTGTGGGCTTTGTTTTTCACCAAGTATTCATGCCCTCCAAGTGTTTGGGAAGTGGGTTCTTTTTCAAAATCTCTCTCGCTTCATTCAGAGGAGTGAGGGAGGTTGGGGGGTTTAAATGGCCCAGACAATGGAGCTTCATTAAAGATGTGTCAGCCTCTTGTACATTAGAGCAAGTCATGTCTCAGTGGGTTGATGGTAACATATGGGTTTGTTGCACACTGCAGGAGAATGGAAAGCGATGGGCTGGGGAAGAAGGATATTCACAACAATCTCAGATGACCTGAAGGGGCTTTCTTCCTTTGCATTCGTCCTATTTTCTTCCTACCCTGAATCTGACCTTGCAAATTCTCCTTCCTCATGTGAAAGAAAACTGATAAGAAATAATTAAAACACACATGCTCTTCTTGGAATTTTTAGTCTTATGCTATACATCAGGGCGTGAAAGTGGCAGTGAATTTTCACGGGAATAGCAGTGAAGTATGACCTCTGGCTGGGGTCTTCAAACTAAAAAGTCTTTAATCTTTAGCCTGGATTGAGTTTGCCTGCTCATCATTCCAAGATCATTCCTCCCAACTTTGGATCCTTGTCCAGGTGTACAAGCTATCCTTCATGCCTAGAATGCACTCCCTCTTCTTTTGAGTTCAGTCTCTTCTTTCTCCCCCTGCCCTTGACAATATACTGATAGAACCAGACAGTCTTTGAGTCAGAATGTGCCACAAGCTGAAAGGGAATTATTCATGAAGGGGCATGGAAATACTATTTTAAAAAATTAATCTGATGATGGATTGTAACACATGAGAACTGAGAGATCATCTTTTCAATATGTTGACCATTGATTGCACTCTTACTGAAGTAATGGTTATAGCTCCACACCTTGTGGGGGAATTGAGAAAGATTCAGGGAAGAAAAATCAAAATGATTAATGGATACATAAGGAAAAGTCAACGGCACAGGCAGACGAGGTAACATCATTTTTCCTGAAACTATTGGGTCACTTATCACGCTCCCTGAAACATGTCAAGGATTTTTGGAAAGGGTGATCCTGGCCAATAATTCCTCATCTTCATTCATGGCAGAACAGGAAGAGTTGAAATCAGAGCTAGTGGAGGTCAGTTAGACGGAGTAATGTCTCTGACGTACCAGGGATTGCATGCTGGAAGAGATTAATGAGGACGACATAGTGGTTGGTAATATGGTGCTTGGCAGCACAGCACAACATGTTCTTAGTAGGAGTTTCATCTCCAGTTGACTAAGGCCATAGGAAAGAAAGAAATGGATAAATGAACTTGCTGTGAAAGAGTGAGTGAGGTTTTCCTCTCAAAAGTATGTGAGGGATGGGAGTAGAATGATGATTTGTAGCAATTAAGTAGAGGAGGGCTTGAAAATTCTTTTCAGATATCCACTTGTCCAGTGTGTTGTCCAATGAGATTCTATCTATTTAAAGGCTGGACTAGGTGACTGTTTTCCAACTCCCAAGTAGAATGAAATACAAGTGGGAAATACCGTTTATGCTTTTTGGAGAAGTATTCTGGTTATACTTAGTCAGCCCAAGGGGGAAAGGGGAAACAAAAGGAGTATTTAGAATTCTAATTAGTTGAAGGTGCCATCACTTTCATTTACCAATGTCCATAACCTCAGGGTTACCCTTCACCCCCTTCCACTTTCCTCTCTCCTCTTATGCCATCAGTTCCCAACTTTTGTCAATTCTACCTTCAGGACATTGCTTATGCCTGTTCCCTCTTTTCTATTCATATATCTAGTACTCTAACTAAGCCCTCATCCTCCCTCTCCTAGACTTTAGTAAAGATCTCCCAATTATGTGTCCCATTTCCTTCTCTCTCCAATCCACCCTCTCCATACACAGCTTCCAAAAGAAGTTTCTGGCTTCTTTCAGTCTTGACTATGCCATTGACGCATTGATAATCCTTTAGTGGCTCCCCATCGTCTTCAGAAGGAAGCACAAACTCCTCAGCATGGGGGTTTAAGGTCCTCCACAAAATTATTCTAAGCTGCTGTTCTAATATCATGTCAGATAACTTCTCTGGGCAATCGATATTCTACCCAAGCTGGGCTGTGAGCCATTCCCTACATCTTCAATCTCCACCCCTCATGTCTGGCATGCACACCTTCATCAATCTCTTTGAATCCTTGTCTTTCTGCGGGGCTCCTCTCTGAGCCTTCAGAAAGAATTTCCTGATACGTCAAGACATACACAGCATCCCTCTTCCTTCTCAAATGTCCATGAATTTACACATGTCCCCACTGAACCTCCACAGCAGCATGGAAGTTGCTTTAGGTCAGAGATTGTTTTGTTTTTATCCTTGTATACACAGTGCCTGGCACAGAGTAGATGCTTAAGAATTTCAGTTCTATTCAGTAAACATTTCTATTAATAAACTATCAGTATGATTCTAATGATATTAATGTTCAAGATAAGTATATCATAGTCACAGGTGCATATTGAATTTAAAGGCATAGATTCACTCATTCATGCAAGAAGCATTTTTAAGCAACAAAAATTTACCAGGGACTGTGTATATAGGCAGAAATACTCACCTGTTGGAGGGAATCTGTGATCTTATCAAAGTAGATAATATTAAGAGTTAGTATTTGTACAGTGCTTATTCCGTGACAGGCATAGGCATTATACACATTATCTCATTTGACCCTCACAACAACACTGGGAGGTAGGTATTATCCTTATCTCCATTTTATGGATCAGGAAACTGAGGCAATCTATGATTACATGACTTGACTGGGGTCTTCCTGTCTCTAGACTTGTATTTTATCCACTGTACCACCTAGCTACTTATTCCTTCCCACCATGTATATCACAACCGAGTCATTACTTAGTCAAAATCCAGTGATAAACATTTATTAAGTGCCTACTGTATGCCAGGCATTGTGTTAAGTGATAGTGATACAAAAGCCAAAGATTATCCCTGCTCAAGAAGCTCAGAATCTAATGGTGCCTGTATACCCTATGCCACTTTTGTCTATATCTTCCCATATACGGAAATAGTTTGGTAAACACATTTTCAGTGTAAATTACAAACATATAATTGGCATCTCTGGAATTCTTAAAAGATGTAATTATTGATCATTGATCTTTCACACACTGACCTGCAAAAAAAGTAAGAGGCTGAATTAATTGAAATCTCCCACATTCTGGGATTGCAGGCTGAGAATACCATGTGGATCTAGAGATTGAGGAAGTTTAATGTTCCCAATTTATACATTAGCATAAAAACCTCCTAGGAAAGCCAAAGCCTTCTAAATTGGTAAAAATCAACCGTGACTGAGAAAAAGAAGGAAGAAATATAAGTTTCTACTTTAATAATAGACTCAGGGGGAGGGAACTTCAGAGGTTTGCTTCACTTCTGGTTCAAGCCTCTTTTTATAGATGAGGAAACAAGAGGTTAAGTGACCTGCCTTAAGTCACCAGCAGCAAATAGACTTGTTTACTGAAACAGCAGAATTAATCAGCGTCCTCAACATTGTGCCAGGAAGCTTGTCATTGAAAACCACCCTCAATACGCCACCATGCCCAAGTCTTCTCTTCCTATCGTGCTAGGAGGCATAACCAAAGACTGCTGTGAACTCAAGAAGAAAGGGCTTTCTCCGAAAATAACCAGGCCTGCTTTTAGTTGGAAATCTTTTTTTTATGACTCCTTTTTTTTAAAAGGCATTATTGGAGCCCTACCTGTTAATCTTTAATAACAAAGAAACTTAGCCCAAATTCTGAGCTAAAAATGTCATTTGGAGTTCTGATGAGCAGGCTGTTATCATGTTCTTGTCTTGAACCTGGGGCAGTTTTTGTGGGACTTTTCAGCAAGGGATGGAAGATAGAAAGGTTGTCACACACTGCTGACTCAGCATCACAGTGTAGACACAGAGAGAGGAAAAGCAAACTTGTCCAGGGTTAGCGTACAGAAGATACACTAGCTTGATTGGATCACCCCAAGAAAGAAATTTGTAAAGTGCGTCTGGTAGGTCCTGAATACTATTAATTAACAATAATTGTGAGTGCTCGTATAGTGCTTCAAGGCTCCCCAAATGCTCTGTAGATATTATCTCTATTTTTATTTTCAAAAATTCTTGTACTTATTGTCAGAACTTTATCTAGCAATTCTGGTACCCAAGTATGCACTAGTAGAGGGACTCCTGGGCAAGCACAATTGTATAGAAAGAGACAACACTGTCAGTGAAATAGAGTAAATAACTAGGGGAGGACAACTAGGGCTTTACTTCAGGGCAGCAAATTCAGAGGGTATTTATGGTACTTGCAATTATTCACTAACTAAAAACAACAGATCTTAGCACTTAACAAGAATAATCAGAATAAAAAGCTACTAGATGATGTGCTCCTTTAGAATTTCTGTCTGTTCTACTCCTTACTTCCTTAGGTTGATGTAAAGTGGCTTCCAGGGTCTTTCTCTTCCCTCATTGAATGAATCTTCACCTCAGCTAAGGACACAATTCCACTTATTTCAGCTTGCCTCAGGTGTAATTTTCCCTGGGTGTAAACATGTTTGGTTATAACTCTGGGGAATGGGATGCTTCATGGTTAGGGATTACCACATGGGATATTCTCCTGTGATGCTCCTTTGGAGTGCTGGGGTTATGGGAACCAGTTCGATGGAGTGGACATTGATTGTATTGTCTGGAGTATTTAGGATGTTAGGTTATGTGGAGGGGGTTGATAAGTGTCGGATCAGACTAGTTCATTCCTATGGTGACAAGAATAAGTTGTGATAGGGGTACTGAGTGGTTTATTGAGGCTAAGAAGATGGATGTGGTTGTGATGCCTGGGAAGATATTGGGGTAACTGTTTCCCACTCTTTGTGCCCCTATTCCATTCATAGTTTTTTTTTAATTGAGCACCAGACACTGTGTTAGGTGATGAGGTCACAAATACAAAAATAACCAATAAACAATTTACTTTCATACCCCATCCAACCATCCTTCTATCCTCCTAGGACATCCTATTCTCTGCCAATTTGCTGTCTTTATATCCCTTTAATCTTAGTACCATCTCCTTCCCCTTACTTTCCACCATCTGTGAGATCAGTAATCATGTTAGCAGCACCCTTACTTCTGGAAAAGGACTATCTATTAAATGATTGCACTATACATCAACTTACCATCTCTATGACTTTCCCGATCAAAACTCCCCTTTTTGGAGTGGCCCTTTTTGGCCACCAATCTCCTATATATGTTCTTCTATTAAATGTAAGCACCCTGAAGGGATGGGCTGTCTTTTTATATTTGTATTTCTAGTGTATAGCAGAGTACCTGACAAGTAGTAAGTACTTGCTTAATGCTCATTCATTCATTCACGGAATTTCCATTCGTTGGGGTGGCAAATAACATATACAAATAAGCAAATACAATTATAAAAAATATACAAATGCCAATTTTTTTTGTGGGAAGAGTTCAGTGGAGGTGGGGAACACCTGAAGAAACTTCCTGTAGGAGTGGCACTAGAACTGAGCCTTGGAGGACTCCTGGGCTTCCTAGAGGCAGAGGTGAGGAGGGAGAGCACAGCAGGCATGGGAGATTGTCCTGTAGAGTGTCACATATGGAGAACAGTAAGTAAGCCACTTTGACTGTAATGTAGAACACATGAGGGGGAGTGGTGTGAAGCCAGTCTGGGATGCTAAGTTAGGACCAGATTGTGAAGGGCTTTTGATGCCAAACAGAAGGGTTTGCATTTTATCCTAGATTGAAAACTAATCAATGCACATTGATGAAATTCCAGTGATGTTCCAGGCACTTTGTTGGGCGCTGGGAATAGAAATACAAAAATGAGATGCCCTCAAGGCAAATGGGAGCCTTTCCTGAGATAGGGGCTTTAAGAATATCCTTTTGGCAGCTGTGTGGAGGGTAGATTGGATAAGGGACAGACTAGAGGAGGGAAAATCAATCAGAAGGCTATTCTATCAGTCCAACTGAGAGCTAATGAAGACCGGAAATAGGGTGGTGGCCATGTAAGTTGACAGAAGGGGACAGACACAAGAAATATGGAGGTAGAATTGAAAAGATTTGGAAGTTAATGATCTAGAGGGTAATGTTAAGTTTGGGAACCTGAGTAATTGAAAAGATGGTAGTTCTTGCCTGAAAAAAAGGGCAACTAGGAAGAGGGGTGTTTGGGGAGGGAAAGATAATGAGTTTTGTGTAGCACATGTGTTTTAGAAACCTCTGGGGCATCCTGGTGGAGCTGTCCAGTAGGTCTAGAGTTGAGAGAGATGAGAACTGGATACAAACATTTGGGAGTCTGAGGAGCTGGCTGTAGGTATTGAACATATGACAAGAGACAGGGTGTTGAAATCCTTCTAATTTCACCATGCCTCCTGGATTTGATTGATTATTTTTCTGCCTTACCCATGTATAGCAGAGAGAGAGGATGAAGTCACATTTTTATTGACTAGAAATAGTTTATCTATGCTCATTATCATTGGACAGGCACAGTCTCTCAGAGACTGTTAAGGATGTTAGAGAACTCAGATATGGACAAATTTTCTGACCTGTTGAGTCATCACAGAGACCTCAGTTTAGCTTGCATAGGGAAGAGACAATTCAATAATAATTTAAGTCAATAGATTTTATTAAGCCCCTTCCATGTATAAGGCACTATACTTAAGTCTGGATCTCACTCTGTCCCTAGTATTTGGGTGTTCTTTGATACTGAAAGTCCCTATGATGTTCCCCCTTCAGCTCATCTATTAAAAGTAATGAACTCATGAGACACAGTCTGATGTAATGATTGGAATGCTGGCCAATGGATTCAGAAGACCTGGGAACAAATCCTGCCTCTGAAACATACTGTATGACCCTGGGCAAGTCATTTAATGCCTCGATTTCCTCTAACATTAGGAGCTGCAGAAGAGTTGCTCATCTTTATCTGTAGAGGGAGTTTGGGCTCTGGAAGTTCCCTATATAAAGGAAGTGACAGGTCTTGGACCAAACATAGAAAGAAGACACATATGCACAAGTATTTATCTGTTGATTTAAGAAAACTTGGTCATTGTGTCATTTTTCTCATTGTGTAAACTGTTCCTCAAGAGAATGTCAGAGAAATTCCATTTGTACTTTCCATTTGTACTTTACGTGGGCTCCATTACACAGAAGTGGCCAGTTTAGTGTGTGGTCATAGAACAACTCCTTGAGATGACTAACCAGTCAATCAGAAAGTATTGATTAAGTACCTACTGTGTGACTGATACCACAGTAGGGGCTGTGAATGCAAAGACAAAAATGAAACAGATCCTGCCCTCAAGGAGTTTACATTGTATCAGGATAAACAACATGTACACAGGTAAGGAAGTGGCAGCATGGTATAATGGACTGTGTTGGACTTTGAACCAGGAAGACCTCAGTTCAAATACTACCTTAGATGCCCATTAGTTTTGTGTAAATTTAGGATCATTGAGTTGTAAGGGACCTTAGGGATCATCAAATAGCCATCCCTCTCATTTTACAACTGAGACATAGAGAACTGAAATGATTTTTCCAGGGTCACGTAACAAGGCAATTGGGGGACAAGAAATGTGCTTGGAGTTGGAAGTGGGTGGATCAGGCAACGCCTTCTAGAGTGACTCCTTCATTCTCAGGTTTGTGGGTGGAGTTGAAAGATTTGGGATTTACATGATGACTGGGCAATAAAATGTTTGGTTCATGTAATGTAATATGAAAGTTATCTTCTGATTTAGCTTCACCAGGGTGTCTTTCTCAAAGAAATCCAAGGGGTCAAAGACCTATTTTTCTCAGAAGTATCATAACCTAACCTTGCTTTGACTTTATACAGAATGAAACATGACCTCTGAAATCCCAAAGGAGACAAGTCAGAGTCATGGGATGGCTAGTCCAGACCCCTCATTTCAACTTCAAAGGCCACAACCTGGGGTCTGGTCTTCAGCAGCTGAGGATCCTTCCGGAACTTAGTCACCAACTATTCCTACATGAAGCCTTTGGTGTCTGTCACTCACTAGGATCCTCCTTGGAGTCTACCCCAGTGGACACTTACACAAGTATATTAACAAGAACATAGCAAACACTTAGGGAAGGCTTGTTGAATGACTTACTGATTAATTAACAAATTATTTTTTGTTTACTTTGTAAATACAAGAATGAGGCTACAATAAATAATGAATGAAATGACAATAATATTCAATAATGACTCTGTGGGGTAATAGAGGGCCGGGTGCGGAGGATGTACTGAAGTATACTGGCAGAGGGAATTCTGGACCAAGGGCTCCCTGTTTTGCTAAAATCATAGATTTATTTAAAGAAACAAAAATCAATGCTCAGTCGCTCACTATATGCCACGGGACCTTTCCTGATCTCTTCAGCTACTTGGATCTCCCCTATCTCAAAGTACTTTGTATTTATTTGTATGTACTTATAAATGTAAATATTTTCTCCTCCTTGAGGACAGGAATTGTTTCAGTAGTTAAACAGCTACTTAGTTCAGAACCTCATCATCTTTGATCTTTCCTTTTCCCTTACTACCCCTCTCCCTCATCTGTATGTATGTATGTATGTATGTATGTATATATATATATATATATATATATATATATATATATATATATATATATATATATATATATATATATATATATATCCTTCTCCATCCACAGTTACCAGCCGTCTCCCTAATCCTCATGGTAGCTACCCTTCTCCAACCACACAGCTGCCAGCCACCTCCCTCATCTGTATAGTCATCACCCCTTTCCCCTATCCATCTAACCTAGTGTAGCCCATCTTATCCTATCAAGTTCTGTCTATTCTATTTCTCCCAATAGAACACAAGTTCTTTGAGGGAAAATATTGGTTTTGCTTTTGTCTTTTTATCGCTGGTGACTGGCATAGTGCCCAGCACTGTGGTAGGCACTTAATGGGCTCTTTTTTTTTTTGCATTGAATTGAAGTTCAAATGAAAAGATGATGGACAGGTAGAATTCAATGGTACTGACTCACTCTCCTTCTAGAGGTTGGTAGAGGAAGTGCTGGCTCTCATGCTGGTGTAACCTTGTACAATTTAATGCAACTCAATAGACTTTTATTATTAATCACCCTCAGTTTTTTTGTTGATAAAATGAGAGGCTTGCACTAGGGGAGCTCTAAGACGCTGCCCAATTCTAGAGCCCCAGTCTTGGAAGCTTGAGAGATATCCATTACCAGGTGCTGAGCTGGCAAGAGAAAAAGTAGAGGAACAGAGAGAATGAGAAAGAAGGGAAGAAAAGGAGCAGGAGGAAGCCAGGACTGAGATACAGGGTTGGGAATAGCAGTAGGAAAAGCCCCCTGACTCCCTGCTGTCCTGCTTTGCTGGCAAAGGCAACGTGTGAGAGGCACTCGGCGACCAGCACTCTCTAGCTCATTAATCTGTCTTCCACCATATGGAGTCTGGACGCTTTTCCCACACACAATATGCTGTCCATTTGTAGGAGCCGACAGTGCCCCAACTCAGCTCATTACCGGCCTCTCCACAAAGAGCCTTTCTATCACATGGTCTCAATCTGAGGAGGCCTTGTCAGCCAATGAGACAGAAGGGGAGGTTAGTAGTGATATTCCATTACTTCTACCCAGCTTTCCACTAGGCCTGACGTGTTCGCACAGCCCTTTCCATTTTGTCAACCCCTGAGTTATGAGGGTCCTCCCATGTGTCCAGGGCCAAGATTAGAACACACACTTTATCTGGACATTCTTGACTGGTAAACATGTACTTAATCTACCAGCTGAGACACACATGTGCTCTCTCTTTGATGTTCACAGCTCCTGATACCATCAAGTTAGCTCCAGAGTGACATGACACTTTAACAGATCTAGGGGGGTTGCTTGGGAAGGACATCTGTGGCCAGGTCCTCTGGGCATCCATTCCCTATTATGATACAACACACCCACTCAGCTCCCACCATCCACTTCCACATACATACATGTACATATACCTTTGAAAATGAGATCTATCCGAGCATAGAATATTGGAGGTTGGAAAGGACCTTGTAGGGCATCTACTCCAAACTGCTTATCTTCCAGATGAGAAAATGGAGGCAAAGTTAGTGAAAAAACTTTCCCAGGATCATACAGCTAGTTAATGTAAAGGACAGAATGAGAGCTGAGATCTCTTGACCCTTCTGCATTATCTCCTGATTAACCTTCTGTCCTGATCCTTTAGACTTTATATTTATGGGGCATAGACTTGTAGACTCTAGAGATGGAAGGGATCTTAGAAGTCATCAATCCAACCTCCTCATTTTATAAAATAGAGAACCAGAACTATGAAAGGTAAAGAGAATTTCCCAAAGTCTCACAGTCAATAGAAGAACCAAGGTTACAAATGCACATTTCCTGATGTCAGATACAGTATGTTTTAATGTCACTTGCCAGAGTTGGTTGTATGTAGCTTTTGGACCATAGAAACCACCTATGTTTAAGATTATCAGGGCTATTTAGTCATTTGGGTATTTTAGCCAAAGTGAATAGCTTCTTTAGGGGGTTATCTGGATAAACAGCTTTGTAGAGTAACATCTTGTGCATCCAGATGTCATAAGACGAACCATTCTGAATATAGTCTAGAAAAGAAAGGAATTTTTCCACAATAAGGGAAAATGACAAGAAAAGTTCTCCAACTTAAGTTTATGTTCAGCTATGGGGCAGCTAGGTGGTGCAATGAATAGAGCACCAGTGCAGGAGTCAGGGGGATCTGAGTTCAAATCTCACCTCAGACACTTGATACTCACTAGCTGTGTGACCTTGGACAAGTCACTTAACCTCAATTGCCCCATCCTGGGTCCTCTCCAGTCATCCTGATGACTATCCGGTTACTAGATTCAAATGGCTCAGGAGGAGAAGTGAGGCTGGTGACCTGCACAGCCCTCCCTTATTCAAAACAAAGTCAAGTGCAAGTTATGTCATCATTTCTCTGACGGCATGGTCTTTGGCAATGAAGGATGAACACACATGTTCAATCCAAATGATCCCTGAGAGCACATTCCTCAGTAGAAGCTGTGAAATCCATGGACTTTTGTCAGGGTAGAACCCCTTCCCTCTTCATTCAGAGTCTATTTACTCTAATTTTTCATATAGTTCTAGCAAGCTAAATTGCTTGGTTTCCAAGCAGATTAAAGTAGGTAATCTAGAAGTAGCTATGTGATGGATGGAAAAGGGGCCGCTACATGGCACAGTGGATAAAGTGCTAGACTTGAAGTCAGGAAGATCTGAGTTCAAATCTGACCTCAGACTAGCTCTGTGACCCTGGACAAGTCACTTAACCTTGTTTGCCTCAGTTTTCTCCTCTGTAAAATAAATTAGAGAAGAAAATGACAAACCACTCCAGCATCTTTGCCGAGAAAATTCCAAATGAGATCTCAAAGAGTCAGACATGGCTGAAAAACAACTGCACAACGATGGAATGGAGAAGTTAAACTGTCTCATACTGGTAGAAGCAGTTATATGAACAGTCGGGGAAAAGTCAGTAAATAACCTACCAGTGATGAAAGAAAGAGAGGGAAAAGGCGATAAAAAGCAAGTAGAAGAACTTATGATGTCCCACTAATTTGGGGCCATTGAGAGTAGGCGCAAATGGTCCTCTGTGCTTCAACAGTATGGGTAGTTTCCACTACTAGATGGTAAGTTTTTTGAGGGCAGAAACCAAGCCTACCCTTGTCCTAACTGTGCCCCAAATTTGGAATGCTCATCCTCCCCATTTCTGCCTTTCAGTTTCCCTGGCTTCTTTCAAAACACAGTTCAAATGCCACCTTCTGCAGGAGACTTTCCCAAGAACTCCCAGCTGCTAATGGCTTCCCCTTTTAGAGTTCTTTTCCCTGATCTGAGTTAAGTATGTAGGTACCTAATTATTTATATATTTCCTCTTCCGTTAAAATGTGGACTCATTGATGAAAGGACTGTTCCTACCCTTCTTTTTATATTTCTAACACTTAGCACAGTGCCTGGAACCTGATGGGTACTTAAAAAATGTTTAGATCTAAATTTTGCATTTCACTTAGGGCCAAACATAGTACATTGTACACAGTGGGCATTTAATAAATGCTCATTAAAATCCAATTTGGAAAAAAAGGACAATTTAGGTTCTTTTGGCTTACAGTCTCTGACCTGTGACAAGGCCAGTCACATACAACAGTTGGTGAAATATTGGAAAATCAAGGTAAGTGCAAGAAAAAAAAATTGATAGCAAACTGTCAATTATAAAAAAAAAGTCACAGAAAAGGCAAATGAAGGATGTTATTAGCTCTGAGTGTGCTTAAGTCAGAGAAATATTGTTCATGGGCAAGGTAGACTTATTATGCTGGAAATTTTATTTTCTACCATTTCTCCTGCAATAAAAAATGAAAAGAAAAGATGCAGCTTGCAGGAAATACTAAGGGACAGTAGAAAGAGCATTGAGGGGCATTCTGGGAAGATATTTTAAGAACAACTTTTCATGATTATATCATTTGGACTATTATAAATACCTGAATTAGCTACAAAGGACATATGAAGGAAAATGATATGTACATGTAGAGAAAGAACTAATAAGTAGAAATATGTATGCAATGATTTTACATATATATAACATATATGTATATATATATGTACTTATTTGTGTTTAATAGTAGACATCTCTAAGGTGAGTGGGGAAGGAGGGAAAAAAGGAGAAAAATTACACAATAACTATTATATATTTAAAAGGAATATCCAGTTGTTAAAAAAGATTTACATTTTCAAGTGCAATCATTTTAATTATACTATATGCTATATTATATTATATATACTATGTATTATACCATATATTGTACTAATATACTATGTTATGGAAATGCTTGTTTTATTCCATAAATTAAAAATAAAATTAAAAAATAAGAAAGAGCATTAGATTTGGGTTCAGAGGATGTGGGGGAGCATCTCAGTTCTGTGAATTGGGACAATTTACACCCAAAAAGAGTCTGAGATTTGGAATCAGAGGAACTAAGTTCACATTTCAATTCTACAAATGAATGATTCCCTGAGTGCCCCAGGCCCCTGTTTCCTTCTCTATAAAATTAGAGGGTTGGACAAGATTACCTCTAAGATCCTTCCAGCACTAAAG
This sequence comes from Bettongia penicillata ogilbyi, assembly GCA_023548195.1. Taxonomy (NCBI): domain Eukaryota; kingdom Metazoa; phylum Chordata; class Mammalia; order Diprotodontia; family Potoroidae; genus Bettongia; species Bettongia penicillata. Next base: position 1,801,269 of record JAJHZJ010000062.1, on the reverse strand, counting down.
TCTATGATTCCCAGTCCTTTTAACCTCCTTGAGCCTCAGTTTCCTTCTCTGTAAATGGAAAGAGTTGGACTAGATGACTCCCCAAAGGTCTTTCCTAGCTCTGAATTTATGATCTTATGATCATATATCATTTATCTTACGATAATATACCATTCAGCTATAAAAAAAAACCAAACAACTATGTATGTTATTTCTGAAGGGTTTTGTAACTTGTTCCTTTAGGAGATTAGACCTGACATTATCATTCCTGTGGCTAACATCCTAGAAGTATTATTCTTAACCACTGTTCCCTTTCCCAAGCTGATTAATCCTCTGTCGGACAAAATCAGGACATGACTCTTTTCCGCACTGTTAGACTATACGTCTGTTTGGGGAGAGGGAAGGGAGAGCAGTCAGGACACGAGGACATGGGCCAGCCCTCCTCCAGGCCCCCTACACGTCCTTACCCGACCGAGCTCTTTGTCCTCCAAGGCCAGGACACCTGTGCTTTCAGTGAACAGCTTCACCTTTACAGCTGGCAGGGCGTGGCTCGTGGAGAAGTCACCTTGTGTCCCCCACCTGCAGACACAATCAGAGAGGGCAGTGTTTGAGATCCTTTGTCACCTGACCCAGCTCCGGGGTGGCACCGTCTGTCACCCTTCTCCCATGAAAGCTGTTGGAGTGACAAAACGTGTTAATTAACTTGTGAGACAAATGCAAGACAGATGTGCAGAAAATTGCCGCTGTTTTTGCAGCAAGTTCTCAGCGATCATTTGAACTGAACGTGAATTTGAGCTGGGGGAGAACTCTCCCCATCCCATTTCCATGTGAAAATGTGTTCCAAATAAGGTCCAACAGCCGCTGGCACTTGCTAATTTATGCCACATGTTTTGAGGTTTGAATCATCTGGATGCAGCCATCCTGAGGTCGCAGTTGCGCTGCTTGGTTTGTCTCGGCTAAGGCTGTTCGCCTTTAAAATAAAGTATTTATTTGGTGCTTGGCAGAACTCTGGAGGTGAGGGGTGAGAAGGATTGCATTTGTGGGACTTCACTTCTGTGAAAATGAAGCTTGACCCTATTATGTGAAGAGCTGACTGATGTTCTTAGAGCCCTGGAGGTTTGCAAAGAGCTTTTAGCATATATCATCTGGGCAACACCATAACTCTGTAAGGACAACGTCTGACCTGTGATTTCATTAGAAAAGGAAACGCTTTGGATGAGGAAAGTCCTTCTGCCAATACAGGCTGGCCCCTTTCTCTATAACTTATCTCTCTCAGAGAGCAGCCAGGAGCATTGAGAAGTTGAAGTGCCTTGCCCAGAGACTACTAGCCAGTATGTGATGGAGGAAGGAATTGAATCCAAGTCTGGTTCTAACCCCAGATCCCCATCCGCTATGCCACACCGGGAGGTAGAAGACACAGGCCATGTTACCCCAATTAGTAAAGTGAGGCTTAGAAAGTTTCAGCAACTCATCGCTACTCATATAACCTGGATCAGAGGCAGAATCTGAACCCAGATCTTGTCTTTCTGTAAGACAGATGCTCAGAAAATTGCCACATTTGATCCTTCTTCCCTTTCTTCCTTCCTTCCCTTCTTCCCTCCCTCCCTCCCTCCCTTCCTTCCTTCCTTCCTTCCTTCCTTCCTTCCTTCCTTCCTTCCTTCCTTCCTTCCTTCCTTCCTTCCTTCCTTCCTTCCTTCCTTCCTTCCTTCCTTCCTTCCTTCCTTCCCTCCTTCCTTTCTCTAGCCAGCAAGTTTAAAATAATGACCTGGATTCTAATCTGAGCTCTGTCACTTAACTGACTGTAGAATTTCAGAAAAAAATCACTTCAACTTTCTGGGCTTGTTTTCTCTTCAGTAACATGAAGGGATTGAATGAAATTCAGTCAAATAAGCATCTGTTTTTTGAACTTTTATTGAGATCTTTTGTTTTTATATGAGTAGGTGGTGGATTGGGCAGAACATTGCCTGTGGAGTCAGCAAATCCTGAGCTTGAATGTTGCCTTAGACACTTGACTAGCCTGGGGACTGGCAGATTATTGAATCTTTCTGGGATTCAGCTAACTCTTTTCTAAAATGGGGATTTTGGACACTGGTGACCTCTATGGTTCTTTTGAGCTTTAAATCTATATCTGTAATCTAAGACCTTTCCTTTCCCAATGAACCAGAAAAAGAATAGACAGAGGAAAAAGAATAGAAAAAAAGAAATAAAGAAAAATAATAGAGAGAGAAAAACTGTCCACCAACATCATCAATACATTGAATGATTTTTTTGACAGTACATGCACTTGATTTCCCACCTTTGCCAAGAAGGAAGAAAGGGGCACTTTCATGTTTCTTCTCTCAGTCAAGGTCACTTAGCTACTAAGCAAAACTTTGTGAACTGGAGAAATTCCAGGAAAATAGCAGAGAAGTAATTTGATCCTAATTCTTCAGTGTTCTTTCCAACTAATGGCATAACCGAGATCACGTATATGACACTACCTGGCAAACTGTAAAGCATCATACAGATTTAAAGGATGATGACTCAACAGTAGTGATGAAAATTAAATAACCTGTGATGTTGTGTGTCCACAAGGACAGGGATGGATTTTTTATCAAAATAGTTCACTAGAATCTTTGATCCATGGTCAGATTATTCTGTAGGGTAATGGACATTTGCATAAAATCTCTTCCTTTTTTACTTACCGTGTGTATGTGTGTATGTGTGTGTGTGTGTGTGTGTGTGTGTGTGTGTGTGTGTGTGTGTTAAGAATAGAACTGAGAGAAGAGTAATAGCACAGTTCCAGGAACCTCTACCCAGTGGGCTGGTTTCCTAGGGATTGTCTCTCTTGCTTTGGAGGAAACAGTCCAAACTGAATTTCTGGTGCCAAACACATTGGCATTCTGGTCAGAATTTGACCAATGTTACTTAAGAAGAGTGAAAATTGATCTGAGCCTCTGCTGTGGGATCTCCATCTGGGAAAAAAAGATCACATCAGTTGGACTCAGTTCAAACAGCTGGTGTCTGCTAAGGATCAGAATAGATCAATGGCAGGCAATCCATCCATTGCAATGGTATTTTCCATGTTTCCTTTTTACCTAGACCAGCAGCTGGCATTAGGTTTCCAAGATGACTTTAGACCTTTCTTGATGTGGGACATCAAGCCCCAAATCCATCAGTAATCAAATGAAACTGAACAGATTAGGTTAATTGTCCATTCAAGGACAAGGCACCAGTACAGTTAGACTATAGCTCATGGGAAGCATATAATGGTATGATCAAGTTAGTCAAGTAAGTATTTATTAAGGGCCTGTAATGGGCAAGGTGCTGGGTTAAGTGCTTGGAGATACAAAGACAACTGAAAGATAATCTGTGTTCACAAGGAGTTCACAGTCCAGAGGGGGAGACAACATGCGAACAACTACGTACAGACAAGATACATGCAGGACAAACTGGAGATGACCAGCAGAGGGAAGACACTATAATTAAGGGGGTTGGTGATTCAGTGAATAGAGCCCAGGCCTTGGAATCAGGGAAATGAGTTTAAATCCTTCCTCAGACACTTATTAGCTGTGCTGTTTCAGTTTTCCATCACGTCAGAATTTTTGTGACCCCATTACTATGGATGAAGTTTTCTTGGCAAAGAACTGGAGAGAGTTAGCATTCCCTTCATTACTGAATCCAGGCAAACAGAGATTAAAATATTTGTCCAGGGTCACATAGCTAGTAAGCGTCTGAGACTAGATATGAACCCAGGTCTTCCTGATTCTAGACCCAGTTCTCTATCCACTAAACCACTTAGCTGCCTCCCACTATCTGTGTAACCTTGCACAAATCACTGAACATTTCTTTGCCTTGGTTTCTTAATCTGTAAAGTGAGGATAGCAATAGCACCTACCTCACAAGGCTTGTTGTGAGAATTAAATGAGTTAATGTTTGTAAAGTACTTTGTAAACCCTGAAGCATTCTACAAAAGCTGGCTATTATCAATCACCATCATCCTTATCATTATTCAAAGCATTTTTAGAAGGTTTCTACTTTCTATAGCTGGGACTCGAAAGAAGCAAAGGAATGCAGCAGGCAGAGTTGAAGAGGGAGAGAATTCTAGGCATGGAGGACAGCCTGCGATTGATGGTCTTGGGTAATAATCGGGCCAGTGTCACTGGACTGCAGAATACATACAGATTAGTAAAGTGAAAGGTGACTGGAAAGTTAGGAGGGAGCCAGATTATGAAAGGCTTTGAATGTCAAACAGAAGAGTTTATATTTGATCCTGGATGCGATAGGGAGCCATTGGAGTTAATTCAATCAGGGAGTGACATAGTCAGACTAGGGCTTTAGGAGTATTGTTTTGATAGCTGAATGAAGGATGGATGGAAGTTGGGAGAGGTTAGAGGTAGGCACACCAATCAGCAGAGGTGAAGAGGGCCTGAATCAGTGTGGTGGCTGTGTGATTAGAGAGCAGTCCAGATATGAGGCAATGGGGGTCTGCACTAGAGTGGTGTCAATGTCACAGAAAAGAAGGGGGCATATTCAAGAAATGTTGAGAAGGTAAAATTGAGAGGACTTGGAAATCATTGAATGTAGTAGATAAAAGACAGAGAGAAGTCAAGGATGACATTTAGATTGGGATCCTGGATGCCTGGGAGAATGATGGTATCCTTGACAGTACAGGGAAGTTCAGAGAAGGGGAGAGTTTGTGGGGAAAGAAAATGAGTTTAGTTTTGGACATGCTGAGTTTAAATACCCAATAAGCAGTTGGAAGTGCGTGGCTGGAGGTTTGGAGAAAGGTTAGACTGAATGATAGATTTGAAAATCATCTTTGTAGAAAGATGATAATTGAATCTATAGGAGCCACTGTGATCACCAACCAGAATATCATAGAGGAAGAAAAGAAGCAGGTCCGGAGTACTGGGGGACACCCATAAGTGGTAGTTATGCCTTGGATAAAGATCCAGCAAAGGAGATTTAAGAAGGAGCTATCAGACAAGTACGAGAAGCGGGATAAAATAATGTCACAGAAATCTAGATAGAAGAGAATATCAATGAAAAGAAGGTGTTCAATAGTTACAAGGGCTGGAGAGAGGTGAAGAATGAAGATTGAGAAAAGGCCATTTATTTTTACAATTAATAGTGCACCAGTAAATTCCGAGAGAACAATTTTTTTTGAATGATGAGATCCCAAGCCAAACTGTAGAAAGTCCAGAAGAGAGTGAAAGCACCTAGTGTAGAGGACCTTTTAAAATCATTTTGCTATAAAAGAAAGAGATATGGGATGATAGTTCATAGGATGGATGGATCAACAGAGACTTTCTGGAGGATGGGGGAGACTTAAGCATGAACATGTAGGGAAGGTGTTCAGTATGGAACTAGTCAGTGCTGAGATAGAAAACTAGTTAGAGTAAGGGTGACAGAGAGGACAATCTACTGGAGAAATAGGGATGGAATTAGATCATTTGTGTACGGAGAGGAGTTTGCCTTGACAAGTAGAAGAGTCATGAGAGAGGGGTGAAGGAGAGCAACTGCAGGATGTATCTGAATTGTGTGAAATGAGGAGGAGAGAAGAGAGTGAATTCTCTGTAAATGGCCTTAATTTTTTCACTCAGCTTTCATTTCAGGATGCCCGCAATTCTCTTAGTATATTCAGCCAAAGTCTTTTCCTTGTTACCTTTATATATTGAATATTTCTCTTCTAGAGGAGAGGACACCAAGGCATTTGTAATTATTATCTTCTTCTATTGGTTCAATTTGACCTCTGAATTAAAGTTTGAAGCCTAAAGGTTCTATCTTTTCTTGGTATACTTGAATAGTTTTATATTTATTGAGTCCAAATGACACCTTGATCTCGTTGAAGAAAGATTCCACATGTTTAATGTGTTTAAATAATTTGATATTAAATGAAGTGATTAATAAACTATTTTGGTTTAACTCTTTCTTTAACATGGAAGTCATATTTAGTTCTATTTAGAAATGATAATGTATTTAAATCTATGTAGAACCACAACAGAACTCAACTGCATCTAGAGATTTATTCTAGTAATACAACCTGTGACAGCTCTGTATCAAGAACAAAGCATATAACTGGCTTATATTTGGTAGTTGCGTTCATCCTTTGCTGCCAAAGAAGACCATGCCATCAGAGAAATGATGACATGACTTGCACTTGACTTTGTTTTGAGTGAGGGAGGGCTGTGCAAATTCATCAGACTCACTTTCTCCTCCTGAGCCATCTGGATCCAGTGACCAGATATTCAATAAAATGAGTGGAGATGACCCAGGATGCCATGGGAGACCTTGGCCCCTCTAGGCCAAGGTCTTTGCAGGTACTCAGGGTGAGATAGCACCCATTCAGTGAATAGGCCTGTTTAAGAAGTAGTCAGGTGAAATGTTGGTGTTTCTATCTTTTGATAGCAAATATATTTGAGAGGAAGCTGGTAAGGTACTTTGCTAATAGTTTATGTGCTCTTATAAAGCAATAATTATGATCTCATCTGCCTTCATTCACCCCTTTCAGGTTTTTCAGAGAATTCAGTTTCAATTATTTTTCTTGACTTAACTGTTCTGTCATTCATTACGTTAATGTGCCAATTTTCTATTTCTCATTTGCTCCAACTTTTTTTTTTTCATTTTATTGACCTTCTTGTGACCAGAAATTTTCCACAGAGATATTTTCTTCAGGACTTCTGCCTTTTGGTTTGTTTCTCAAGTTTCTACAGTCAAGTTTGTGACTGAAGTTGAAGTGTTTATGTGCTTTTTAAAGTCCTAATATTTCCTTAATGTTAGCTTTTAATTGCTAATTAAGGCAATTCAGAATTTCTGGTATATTTTTGTTCTTTGCATTTTGTTCTTCCTGTTTCTTTTTTGTTGCCTTTAATTAGACAATATGACACTGAAGTTTCCTACTGAGTTTAAAAACTAGGTGTTGATATAATTATCCAATGCTTTTTTATAGATCTCTAATAACTCTCTCAAGTCACTTCTGCCATGCTAGTGGCAGAACTATTATTAGTATTAATAACTGTTGTTGCTGAAACCTGATTATAATTGGTTTGGATGACAGAAGGCTCTTTCCCCAAGTAACCGCCATCAATGGTAAAAATGATGCTCCTTCCTTCCGTGTCTCAGAACACCTTCTGTTACATTAGGACAAAAGGAAAAATTTTAAATTAATTGACTTACTCCAGCCTGCCCTACCCTGACCCATATAGATGATCAACAAAAATTCGATGCCTCCCATTTGTCTTTTTCTCAACCAATTTATACAGAACTGGGTCTTTTTTTTTTCTTTTGGTCAACTGACTCATTCCAGTTTAGAGTCAATTAAAATTGATTGCTTTCAAGTCTCATTTCCTCAGTCTCATTTTGAGTCCACTGGTTCTTGTTTACTCTAGCTTCTAATTTTAGATTTAGTTCACAGGTTCAACATTTCAAAAACACCTTGACAAATCCAGCATAAAAATTATCCACAAAAGTATCAAAATCTGTGGCTTTTGGATGAAGAAATATATCTATAATCTTATCCATTTTCCACTAGAGTTCTTTCTTCCTCCTTTTCTCTACCCATTAGCTGATTTCCTGCCGTGCCATTGGCCTTGGCTATTGAGATGAATATATGCTCTTAATGACTTCCTAGGACAGTAGTTAAATTGAACTTTCATCAGAAAAGACCAGAGCTTAATGAAAGCGGTTGCAAACAAGGTTGGATAAGGCAAATGAAAGTTCTCTTTGGTGCATGAGGAAGAGAAAGCAAAGGTAGCAAGCAAGAGTAGGGAATCGAATTCAAAGGGTCATTAAAGAGGTGGTAATTCTTACACTTCAAGAAAGTGATTTTGAATGAACCGAGCACTTGAAAAATCTCTGCTTGTATACTACTCAACACACCTGTGTGACTTTTCACAAGTCCCTTAACTTCTGCTTCGTCATCTGTAGAATGAACAGGTGGGACTAGAAGTCTGCTACGATCCCTTTCACCTCCAATTCTATGGTCCCAGGGTTCCTTTACAGCTTTCAGTCCTATGATAGCTTTTGAGGTAGAGTCAAAAACAGGTGATTGTAGCCTTAATCACAGGGAAAGATTTCTTTCATAGACATAGGCACGGGTCTTTTCAACCATAATTCTTGATGAGAACTATGAGCGTCACTATCTTGAAATATGAAGAATTAAGGTATATTGGTCTGCATATGGTGTATGTATGTAAATCCAAATACTGATGGTGGGAGATGGACTATAGACCAAGGTTCTTGACTGCTCTATCATTGTTATTGTTTTGTCATGTCCAAGTCTTCATGACTCCATTTGGGTTTTTTTTGGCAAAGATACTGGAATGACTTATTATTTTCTTCTCCAGCTCATTTTACAGATGAAGAAACTCAGGTAAATGGGGTTAAGTGACTTGGCCAGGGCCACATAACTAGTGTCTGATGCCAGATTTGAACTTAGATGAGTCTTCTCAACTCCACTCTATCCATTGCACCACCTACCACACTATTGTACTATTTAAGAAATGCTAAATTGAATGCTGAGAATGATATTTATAATTCTCAAGAATCCACTCGGTGTCCCGTGCCCAGAAGCAGATGAGAAATAAAGGTGTTTTCTATGGTAGAATGCATTTAAATGTAGGCAGAGGGATATTACAACTCCCTCCTACCCCCATTACAAGTTCTCTATGGTACAGTAAGAGAGATAATAACTTCCATTAGTATATACCCTAGAGGATGGAGTTTGTGACAGAATATGCATAGGAAAGAAGTAGGGTCTGCGTCTGGTTTTCCTACTGACCAGTTATGGGCAGGCTATGAAACAAAGACTAGAATTAGGTTGAGGATCTGGGTTTGAATCTTGGCTCTATCATTTGATGTCTTTGTGATCTCAACTAGATTTCCTCTAAAGTTCCCTCTAACTTGGCCAAGTCTCCCCTAGCCTTAAAAAGCCTTTGCTAGACCTTGTCATCTCCTCAAGCTATCTCTCTTCTCTTTTTCAGTCAAACTCCTAAAGAAAAATCTGGGTAGATTAGATAGAGCATTAATTAAGCACTCAAAGTCTAAACCATAGGCTAAGAGTCATGAATTCCAATAAAAGTGAAGACAATCCCTGTCCTCAGGGAGATTATATTCTAATGAAGGAAGACCACATCAAATGGAGCTGAAAAATGGGAGGTCAGGTCTCTAAGGCTGAATGAGCTGGGTGGGAAATGAACACACTTCTTGGAGGTTCTTGGGAGAAACTCATTAATTGGTGGAATTAGCAGTGTGGGAAAGACCGCTTTGGGCATGGTTTCCTATTGCTCCCTTTGCAACACTTTGCAGTTTGGCTTCTGGCCTCATTCATCTCTCAGCTAAATCTGCAGCTTCCCAAGTTGTCAACTATCCTGCTACGGGGAAATCCGATGACTACTTCTTAGGCCTCACAGTTCTTCCAGATACTTCCGACCACTCTCTCCTCTCTGGCTTTTCTGGACTTGTCTTAGTTCTTATCCTACTCTGTCCAATCAGTCCTCCTGAGTCTCTCTTGCTACCTGATCTTTCCACTGACTAGTTACCATGTACTGTGCTAATCACTGGAAATAGAAATAGACAAGTAAAAGGGAAATCCCTATCATTCCAATAACATACAAATGGAAACTAAAAATGTGTGTATGCTGTGTGTGTGTGTGTGTGTGTGTGTGTGAGAGAGAGAGAGAGAGAGAGAGAGAGAGAGAGAGAGAGAGAGAGAGAGAGAGAGAGATGTACAGAGAAGATATCTGCACAAAGGCAGATGTAGAAAGAAATCTAGTCATATAATTCCCCTAAACTCTGTGTATACCCTAATATTCCGGGTCTTCATGTCTCCTCTCTGTAAACTGTCTTTCTTGGTGACATCATTAGCTCCCATGGATTTAATTATAATGTCTATGTGGATGACTAAGGGATAGATCTGTCTTGTCCCAGACTTTTTTTTTGAGTTCCAAATCCTTATCACTAACTACCTACTAGACATTTTGAACTAGAGATCTCATAGACATTCCAAACTCAGCATTTCCAAAACAGAGCTTATTTACCCCCTGTGCTCTACTTCCCCTTCCCCAACTTCTACCAAACTTCCCTATTTCTACCAAGGTAACAATCACTGTTTTAATTTCCAGGTTCCTAATCTCAGTGTTCTCTATGTCTCTTTCCTCTCTCCCCTCCCCACATGGTCGATCAGTTGTCAACTTTGACTGTAGAGACAGAAACACTGGGTCAGGTCTTCAACACCTCCCTTTTAGACTATTTTAGTGGCCTCTGACTCGGTTTCCTCTCTTTACTTTCTCCCCACTTCACACAGAAGTCAGAGTTTCCCCTTAAGCACAGATCTGAGTACATCACTCCCCTTATTTTATAATCTTTACTGGCTCTCTATTGCCTTCAGGATCAAAGAAAAATGCCTTTGTTTTTAATAGCCCTTCAAACCTGGGACAGTTAGGTGGCACAGTGGATAAAACCAGGAAGACCTGAGTTCAAATTTGACCTCCAACACTAACTGCGCGACCACCTTGGGCAACTCACCTTTTTCCCCCTCTGTAAAAAGGATAATAATAGCACCTACCTAACAGGGTTGTTGGGAGCATTAAATAAGATAGTAATTGTAATGGGTGTACCACAGTGTCCCGCAGGCAGCAAGTGCTCTATTAGTTATCACCATCATCATCTTGGTCTCCAGATTTTTAAAAATTACTCACCTTGTCACATTGTACTGTCCAGAAAAACTGTTGTCCTTCTCTGTTCCTTCTACAAAGGACTTGATCTCCCATCTACATACATTTGCTCTGGCTGTTCCTCATGCCTGGAATGCCTTCCCGTCTCACCTCCACCTCAGAGAATTCTTCTCTTTCTTTAATATTGCCTTCTACATGACCTGCTACTTCCCTCTCTCCCTAACTACTCTTAATTTAAATAGCTTTTCCTTACTCACTGTCTCTAAATATGCAATAATATGCACATATAAACAAATATTTTTGTATATACGTACTCACAAATACACAAAAATGCAAAAACCTCAGTTCAGTCTTAAGCTTTAATAATGTCGTATTTCTAAGTGCAACAAATCTATGAAAACAATATTTAAAAGGTTATGTGAAATTTTAAAATATACATTTCATATTAAAACAATATATCCACTCTCTTGTACTGTATGTCACTCTAGCCAATTTTTGGACTTTGTAAAAACTCCTCAGTTACTTTTCAGTGAATGCAAGAATTTGATTTGTAATTCTAGCCTCAGGATCATCCACATAACAAGGTTCAAGCATAGGCAACAGTTTTGATGTGACCTCACAAGAGTAAGTCTAATGGAGATAGACCCAAGGTGTATACTGTTCTGAGGAACTGTCATTCTGAAACTGTAGTAGATACGGTGCATCGATGACTTTTTAAGATCAAAATTTAAAATTTCTCATTCAAAATTCACAAACTAAAGAAGCATTCGATAAATTTAAATAATTAAATTTTTAAATGACATACTTTTCAAGGTGATAGCATTTGTACTTCTGAAATTATTAAAGCTTTAAACTGCACTAAGACTTTGGAACACAGGGCACATAGGTCTATGTAAAATGAACGCAAAATAGACTCAGGACAGTTTTGTGATGAAGGCACCAGCAATGGGGAGTGAAGGGTGGAAGCTTCAGAAAAGGCTTCCCACAGAAGGTGATGTTCAAGCTGAGCTTAGATTGAAGCTGGGAATTCTCAGAAACAAACCTGAAGATAGAGTACATCCCAAGCATGGGAGTCAGAGGAGCTTTCAGTGCAAAGGTTTGGAGATGGGAAATGAAGGGTCATATGGGAGGAGCAGCAGGAAGGCCAGTTTGCTGGATCACATTATGCATGAAGGTTAGTAATATTTTTACAAGGCTAGAAAGGTAGGTTAGAGTCAAGTTTTGAACTATTTTAAATGCTACTCAGAGGAGTTTCTATTTGATTCAAATTTTAATCTATTTTAATCCAATCACTAAAGGTATAATGAGCAGAAAAGTGACATAGTTTGACCTCCACTTTTAAAAAAATTGCTTTTTATGATAGGTTGAAGTACAGAGAATCTTGAACGTAGGATGCCAAATTAGAAGACTTTTGCAGTAGTTCGTGCACTTGGTGATAAAGGGCAGAATTAGGGCAGTGTTTGTGTGAGTAGAGAGAAACGTTAGACCCTCACCAACTCTCCCCCCAAGAAAAAGTCTAATGGAGATAAAGCAGGCTACCCAAGCAGTCAAACAAGAGCATCTCCTCTACTGATTCAATGGCCTGAGATGTCATTCAGAAAATTAAATTAAAATAAAAAATTGTTGTTCAAAATTCACATAAACAGGTAAGTATAAAAGAAATTTAAATAATTTAATGTTCAAATTATGTCTTTTGAAAGTTTGTAGAATTTATACTGCCAGTGTTATTAATGTTTAAAGCCGCACGAACACTTTTGGGATGCCATATGGATCAATGACTCCATACAACATAGTGGATAGAGAGTTTACGTAAAGTCCTGCCTTTGATCCATTGACTCTGTGATCTTGGGCAAGTCACTTAATCTCTTAGGGTTAAATATGTTAAATATATGTTTAAATATGTTTAATATATATGTATGTATATGTATATCTCAATAATATAATATAGATAATATGTATATGTATGTGTGTATGTATATATACATATATGCACAATACGCACATATATACATATCATACACACACCCACATCTACATATATATATGTATAAAATAATGTATAAAATGATGAACTAGAAAAAATATACTGGACTTGGAGTCAGAGGCCCTGGGTTCAAGTCTCATATATGCCACTTACTCTGAGATTTTGAACAAGTCACATAAGCTCTCTAAGGCTCAGTTTCCTCATTCCAAAAATGAGAAAACCTTTAACTACCTACCTCATGGGAAGGAAATTATTATAGAAATAAATGCATATATCTATGTCTATCTCTCTCTCTATTTCTATCTCTATCTCTATTTCTATGTCTATCTCTATATCTACCTCTATATCTACATCTATCTCTATCTCTTATCTTTATCACCCATCTCTCTCTATCTCTTTCTCTCCATCTCTGTCTCTGTCATGTCTCTCTCTCTCTCTCTCTCTCTCTGTCTCTCTCTCTCTCTCTCTCTCTCTCTCTCTCTCTCTCTCTTTCTCATTTCTCTCTTTCTCTCTATCTCCCTCTATTTCTATCTCTGTATCTCTATACGAAGGTGTCTTGCCCAGGGTCATACACATGAACTAGGATTTGAACCCAGATCTTTTTCCGCCTGATTTTTAATACTTTGCACCTTTTCCTTCCCCCAAAATGAAGCAACAAAATGTGAACTGATTCCAAATCCAGTCTATTGTCAATAGATCCTTCTTGAGTACTGGCTAACTTTCCTGCCCTGGCCACCCCCTCCCTGTCCCCATCTGTTCTGTTCTTTGTTACTAAAGGATGGCACCATGGGGACAGGAAAGAAAGGGGCGAGTAAATTCAGAAATGAAAGTGATGTAAAGAGTAAATGATATCAGGGGGATATTATAAACCCTTGTTGAATGAATGGAGGACGAGTGAGATAGAAGCCAGAACATCAGTCATTCTTCTACTCAATAAACTCCCATGTCTCCCTCTTGCCTCCAGGATCAGAACATCCTGTTGGATTCTTAAAGTCTGTGATAAACTGGTCGTTCCTATGTGCCTGCTCTTTTTACATCTTATTTCTCTGGTGTCTGTGTTTCTGTGACACTGTCTTCCTTGCTGCTGCTCACACAAGGCAGCAGATTGCCTCTTTTCTGGTGGTCTCCCGTGCCTAAAATGCCCTTGCTCTCCATCTCAGGGCTTCCTTCAAGACTCAGCTAAAATCCCACCTTCTGCAAGAGGCCTCTCCTGGTCGCTTCACCACCAGGGCCTTCCTTCTGAGAGTGCATCCAGTTCATTCTAGAGCTATCTTATTTGTACATGGGTCTTTTCATCTCATATCCCCCATTAGACTAAGGTCAGGGACCATTTTTGTCTTTCCTTGTATCTCCAGCACTTAAGAAAGTGACTGGCATGCATCATTTACTTAGAAAACATTGGGTGACTTGACCTGAACTACTGGTAAGCTCTCTGTTTGTGTATATAAAATGAAAAACCTAAACACCCAAAACTACCTTTGGCTTTGCCATACCCTGACAACCTCCAGCTCTGATTAGTGCTCTTGCCTCTTGTACCATGGAATTTCTTTCCAGCTTGAGAGCCACAAGGACAACTGTGGTCCAACACATGAGAAAAGGGGAAAGGAGTAAACATTAAAAAATGCCTACAATGTGCCAGGGATTGTGCTAAGGCCTTTACAAATATGTCATTTGATCCTCATAGTAATCTTATGAGGTGGGTGCTATTATCATCCCGATTTTGGAGGTAAGCACCAGAGGGACTTAATATGACTTGCCCAGGATCATGCAGCTAATAAGTGTCTGAGGCTGGATTTGAACTCAGGTACTCCTGGCTCTTGACTCAGCTCTCTATCTGCTGTGCCCCCTAGATGCACATGGATCCAAAGGCTGCTGCTGGAAATACCGGTCTAGGTGGTCTCCTGTAAGCCACAGAGCACCATTATCCCTAGGAAATGAAAAGTCTGAGAAGCAGATGGGAAGATTTCTTTGGGTCCCAGTGACTTTTAAAGAACATAACTGACAGCTCAATTGTTTACTGAAATGAAACTGCATCTGGGGGAAGTTTAGGAAGAGGAGACATGAATGTTCTTTGGGAAAAGTAGAAAAAAATCCCAGGGAGAATCAAACTTGTACTGTGTATTCCAACGGCATCTGCTTGATAGCAGTCATATCTGTTTACTATGGAAAGGCCCTTATTTGCTGAAGCATTCCCCGACCATATGTTGTCAACAAATGTTGCTAACCAAATACAAACAGTAATTTTCATTAGGTTCCCCCCCTGCGAACAGCAACAACAAAAAATCCATTAGTCACAAAGGGAATAAACCTTCCTCAGTGATGGCAAACACACGTGCCGAACCTTTGACAACACAGGGATGTTGATGAATTCGTACTTGAGAAGGCCAAGAAAAAGCATCCACTTAAGGGAAATAGGGACACTTGGAGAACTGGATTGAGGGCAGGTTGGGGCTGGGGAATGATGTCAGTGGTTTCCATGGTGATGCTGCTCAACACAAGGCCGTCATTCATGAGCCCTGGCAGATGATTGGTAGTCACTCAAAGCTTAGACAGACTTGGCGTGCTGGGTGTTGACAATTAACTTCAGCCGGGCATAAGTAAGTGCCGTTCTCGATACCGGAAGGTGTCCCCGTTGCTAAGAAGAAAAGTTAATGATGGCCCAGGGACCACAGAATTAAACTCTTAGAGGTTGTCTTTGATGTGCTTGTTGGCATGCTCTTTTTCTCCGAGTGAAGCAATTGGGCCACCCCATTGTGTATGTTTCATCAAAGCTAATTGATAGGAGGTTTGGTTGAATTAATGAGTCTGAAAGCCAGAGCTCCCTCTTATCTACACAAATGAGACATTTGCTTCATAGGAAATGTGTTGTCTGGGAGCCCAAGCGTTGAGGGTTTTGGTTCTCTGGTCTTTTCATTTTCAAAGTCATATTGGCTCTGTTGTGGGGATAAAGTTGCTTTATTTTGCTCCTTTTTATGAGGAAAGCTTGAAGAAAGCTATCTAGAACCTAAATAATATAGTCCACATTCACATGCACTTCAAGTTTACAAAATGATATATATAATTTATATGTATATATCATTTATATATATAAATATATATCATATTTATAAATGATTTATACATATAAATATATATATACACATACATATATACATATATACATATATATATATATATATATTTGATGAAAAGAGCACTGGTTGTGTGGACAGAAGACCTGGGTTCAAATTCCTTGAAAGCACCATGTAAGGAAAAGACTTTGGGCAAGTCACTGAATGGACCTTAGCTTCCTCAAATATAAAATGAGAAGGTTGAACTTACTAGCCTCTGAGGTCTACACTCTTCACCACAACCCGATGAAGTCATTGGGAAAAGTATTATTATCTTCATTTTACGTAAGGAGAAATTAACAGTAATTAGCAATTTATTATATTATGGTAATATTATTGCAATACATTATTGTATTGGGCACTTAGATAGAGTGCTGACCCTAGAGTCAGAAGATTCATCTTTCTGAGTTCAAATCTGACCTCAGACACTTAGTAGATGTGTGACCTTGGGCAAGTCATGTAGCCCTGTTTGCCTTGGTTTCCTTATCTGTAAAATGAGCTGGAGAAGGAAATGGCAACCCACTCCAGTATCTTTGCCAAGAAAACCCCAAACAGGGGCATGAAGAATTGGATACAACTGAAATGACTGAACAACAGCCGCAGTATGGTTGTCTTTTATCGTGATATTATTGTAATATGTTGTGTAATTATACTATATAATAATTAGCACATTATTAATTAGTAATTAACAATAATGATTGTAATGAGAGTCTTGAAATGGTGCTTTTGGGTTTCAAAGAGCTTTACGCCTTGTTTAATCCTTTCAGCAACTCTAGGAAACAGGTGATATTATTATCTTTATTTTATGGAGAAGAAACTGTGGCTTACAAACAAGATATGACTTGGCCAACATGGCTCAACTTGGAAATGCCAGAAGCAGGATTCCAACTCAAG
Organism: Bettongia penicillata ogilbyi; assembly: GCA_023548195.1. Lineage (NCBI taxonomy): Eukaryota > Metazoa > Chordata > Mammalia > Diprotodontia > Potoroidae > Bettongia > Bettongia penicillata. Next base: position 1,784,647 of record JAJHZJ010000062.1, on the reverse strand, counting down.
GCTTCCCGACTCCAGGACCAGCACTCTCTGCACTGTGGCACCATCTAGTGGCCGTAGGGTCTAAACACTCAGGAGATTGCCGATTTAGACCAAAAAGGACCCAATTTCTAGGGTTAGAAAAGACCTCAGAGGCCACCTCGCCCAACTCTTTCATTTTGTTTTTTTTAACAGATGAGGTAACTGAGACTGAGAGACATTGTGTGACAAGCCTAAGGTTATACAAACAGTAAATGAGATGAACTCCAGTCTTTCTGACCCCAAACCCATCACTCTCTCCCCAATGGTCAGTCAGGAAGTGTCAAAGCCAGGACTTCAACTTAGCAGACCAGAGTGAGGCTCTAAAGGTACACGTTTCTCCATCTTCCCTAATCCTGACTACAACCTACCTTTTTAGGGACTTTGGAGGTCATTTAGTCCAATTTATATATAAAAGAGATAACGACAACAGCAAACGTTTATGTAGCACCTTGAGGTCTGGAAAGTGATTTACACATATTTGATATTTGCAACCATTCTGGGAAGCAGCTGCTAGGGTTAGTTGTGTTTTACAGATGACAATAGAGACTTGACAGAGGTCAAGTGATGGGCTCAGGGTCACTCAGTCAGTATGTGTCTGTCTCAGAATTCAGGTCTTCTCCTGACTCTGGGCCAAGAGTTCCATCTTCCTCCACACTAGCTAAATGCAGATAAGAATCTTTTCTATATCTGTGACAAGCTGTAAAACTGTTTCTTTGTTGAACCTATTAGCAACAGAATTGGAAGACTCCAAGCTAGGCCCAAGAATCCTCTATCTGATCAATGGCTCTAAAAGGCCCTATGTGTTTTTGGGCTGTGTGCAAAGAGGAAGAATATGAATGAATGAATGAATGAATGAATGAATAAATAATGAAAAAAGCATTAATTCAGATCCAAAACCAAAAGCAAAGACAGTCCCAGCTCTCAAGGAGCTTTTGCATTTGGTGCCTAGGCCGGAACACTTTTGTCAGGGGATTTATCTGTTAGGGGGAGTAGACTGACATACTCTTTCCAGAAGCAAGAGTAGGGTTGACTTGAATAGGGTTTCTGAACTGACTATAAAGCATGGGGGTGGGGAGATTCTCCTGGAAAAGTTGGGAAGATGGTTTGTGGATAGTGAATGAAATAGAATGTGGTTAGGCCTGCTGGCCAGGGTAGTCATCAACCTCGATAACAGATATGGGGAGGCTTCAGACTTTCAAGGAATGCGTTCTGGCCCTCATAGGCAATTCAAAGAAATTACTATTTGTTGAACTAAAAGCCTAACACTGTGCTAGAGGATATTCAGAAGCAGGGGAACTCTGGAGTGCTCAGTACTAAAGCTGCTAAGTCAAGCACCAGAGAACAGCTCTTAAAGTTCTGCCTCAGGCCTTGTATCCTTATACTGGAGCCTGGGATAAAACAATATTTCCAAAGGAGAGACAACAAGAGGCCTTGTTCTATAGGGGTGACAAAGACATCTCCCACTGGAATCTGTCACTGGAAAGGGCCTGTCTGGGAACTGGAAATATCTAGATTCAGATACCCTAATTATTAGCCAGGTGATTGGGGAAAAAATCACCTAACCTCTCTGTACTTTAACCAATGCATTGAAATCTGTTTCAGAGGAAGGCAGGGATGGATTTTTGCATTCCCATTGCTTAGTGTAATGTCTGGCACTTCTAGAACCTCTAGGGCCTGCGATTTCACTGACACAGGGAATACCAGGAGGGATCTCTCTCTTATAATTCAGGTTGGTACGTTTTCTGCAATATAAAAGTCTTAGATCATTGCCTCCAGAAGTAAGAGGTTGAGTGACACCCAGCACAGTAGGTGTCAGAGGCAAGTTGTGAAGCTGGGTCTTCTTGACTCCAATGGTCAATGGCCATTTATTATACCAGGCTACCACTCGACAAATATTAGGTGCTTGAGAAATTGACTGGTTAATTAACTGATGAAATCACAGATCCATTGTGTATTCATGTCTGTGACCACTGCCCAGGCCTCAATGAAATAGTGTGGGATGTGGGAACAACTCTCTTGTCTTCTTATTTCCAGTCTTTGCAGGGGGTGACAAAAACAGGCCTCCCACTCAGGTGCTAGTTATGCAGCTTTGTCCTTTAGACGATGGCAGCGAAAGGGAACTCCTTAGGAGTGAATGCCCTTGGCCCTTCATACATCTTATCTCCCCCTACTCAGATATGACTTTTGTCTTTAGACACTCTCATTGGATCCTGGCTGAGCCCTATTTCCTTTGTGTAGACAATCACTGTTTCTCCACATGGGGAGAGTAGAAAGCAGTGGTCTATGCAGTCCACACTGTCCTTGCTCACCTCTCTCCTTCATTTCTTTCAATCCTTTGCTAAAAAGTCCCCAGGAATTTCCACTAAAATATCTTTCCACTAAAATGTTTCTGGGAAGGAATATTATAACAATGTTATGATAAGAACATCCTGATTAAAAAAAATGTCTACAGTTATCAAAATACTTCTTTATATGTTATCTTAGCACCCTCAGGGAGGCAGGGAAGTGGAGAGTTAAGGGTGGGAAGGTAGTGTCTGCTGCTGGATGTGAACTGACAAAGGCCTAGTGTCTCTCTTTAAGCTCTCCAATAAACATCATCCACATCACCCTAGTCCAAGGCAGGTGGCCAACGCTGAGTTTTTCATCACTAGGAACTCTCTTCACACAAAGAATCTCATCAGTACCTAGTTGGTATCAAACCTCTAATTACAAAAACACATCACTACCTTCAATATCTGTAGTCCCTTTTTAATGAGCTCTCAACCAGAGAGGCAGTGCCTGTCATTTGGTTTATTCAGGGCAGTGGACACCATCTAAGCATTCATCCTGGTTTTGTTATGTCTACCAGCAGACTCTGACACAAGCCATTATGGAGCCTCTTCTTAGCTCACATGGGAAAAGAGAGCAGGCTTCTTACAAGACACCATGCCTTCTTCCCTCTCTCAGAAAAGGAAAGTTCAAAATAATGTAACTTTGCTCATGGCTCTTGGAGAATCCTCCCAAGTAGAGGTCTGAGTGGAAGTATTCCAATATTCTTTCTTCTTCAGTATTTAACATTCAATGGAACCACTAGGGGAAGACAGGAGAACTACAGCCCTCAAGGACAAGGTGGTCTACTTATTAGTAGACCAATGGCCTTCGCTGGGGATTTTAGGTATTGGCTTACAGTACTAGTTTCTAAATTGTATGCAGAAATGTGCCTGCCTACAAAAAAGTGTCAAGATCCCAAATACTTTTCATAAAACAAGCTATGCAAACAATTTCCTTAACTTATATTTTACTTGAATAAATTTAAAAACCTGTAATGATTTTTATGATAAAACAAAGGTCAAACATACAAGAAATAATAAAATACATAACAAAGAATCACTGTGATACAGTCACTGTTAAATGTTCAGAGAATTATGGGATCAAAGATTTGAAGATGAGTTGCTTATAATCACATAGCTAGTAAGTGGCCAAGCCAGGATTTGAACCTGCTTTTTAAAACTACTATTTTATATAGCACCTCATGGTTTGTGAAGCACTTTACAAATATTATTTCATTTGATAATTACAAATACTGGGAGATAGGTGCAATTATGACATCCATTTTACAGAGGAGGAAATTAAAGCAGATAGAGGTTAATGAGACTTGCTTAGTGTCACACAGTTAATGAATATTTGAGGCTGGACTTGAAGGCAGGTCCTCCTGACTCTAGGACAAGAGTTTTATTCACTGTATCATTTAACTGCCTTTGACCTTGAAGTAAGCAGTCTTTCTATTTTTCTCTACCAAAGGTAAAGAAGAAACTATGAAGGTGGTTGACTCCCTGCATCTTGAAATCTCCATGCTAAGAAGTGTTACCTACCTGGGACCAGGGATCAGGGAAAGACCTGGACTTGTTGCTTTGCCCCAGAGCAGAAGGTTTGAGCTGGACTTTGGCCATCCAAGATGAGGTTTCTTCTTCATCCACTTAGGGATATAAGACCAGGGACTAAGTATGGTGGGTCACACTGGAAAGACCCTGTAGTGTGGTCTCATCTCTGCAGAGCCTTCTTGGTCCTTGTGTCCACACAGGGAATGGCATGGACTCTGTCTTCCACCTGATTCAGGGCAGTGATGTGGCAGGCATTAAGGTGCATCACTGCCATAAGTACTCATCCCAACCTCCTCCCTCTGCATCTGGTACCTCTGCAGAGAGCCGTAGGAGGGAATGAGTGCCCAGGCTATACATGGCAGGGTAGTGGTGGTGAAGGCGGATCATCCACATTTCATTCGCCATTCTCATGGCTGGAGCCGTGGTCCTCTCACTGCCAGTGGTCTGGTAACAGAGAGGGTTTTGCTCATTTCCCTCCCCCCACCTTTCTGCACCATGTGAAGGGAATTCAAGTGGTTAGTCTTTACTCTCTTCTTCTGTGTAAGCTTTCTTTTCACTGAAAAAAGTGAATGAATTTATATTGGGGTTGTCTTTGAAAATACTCAATAAATTTAATCACTGCTTCCAGCCCTTCGCCCAAAGTGGGGATATTATGCTTCTCTAAGGGGACACATCCCACATTTTGGACAACTATAGATCAAGATAGCAATTCTCAAACTTTTTGGTCTCAGGACTGCTTTACATTCTTAAAACTTATTGATGATTCAAAGATCTTTTTTTAATGTGAGTATAGCAATTGACATTTACATGGTTAGAAATTAAAGCACTTAGTATTATTGTGAAAACAGTTTTGACCTTGTAGAACCCCATGAAAGGGTGTCAGGGACCTCCATGTGTCCTTGGACCATACTTTGAGAACAGCTGGATTAAAGCATCAAAGAAATGATCGAAATAATGCAAACAGAAGTCTATGCACAAGCCTAGTTCAACACTATTCAATTCAACAAACATTTATTAGATGGGTGCTAGGCATCACTCCATTTTTCAGTGCCCTACGGAACATTCTCAGACTCCACTTCGAAGGGTACTTGCTGATCTGCTCTTGGTAGAGTGCTTTCTCTCCTGAACTTTTCTATATGCACAAATTTGTAAGGAAAACAAGGTCTGAATAATACAAAGACAAAAGAGAAACAATTCCTGCTCAGAGATGAGAGTCTGGCAAAAATCGTATTCCTGAAGCAGAAAAAGAATTTTAATTTTCAGAGTACTTTGATTATGCTAATTGGAATTGAAGGTATAAATTACTATCTTTGTAGCAAGCCCATGAGGTGGCGATAGAAGTATCATTATTTTCACTGAGGTTCTTAGAAGTTTCAATGATTTGCCTGCCCTTGGTCCACACTGAGTAAAAATTTGAGTCAATATCAGAGCCCATGTTTCCATACTTGAACTCTAGTACGTCAGATAAAACACAGCACTAGCCATACTTCCAATTACTTAATAATAATAAAAACTATAATTAGCATTTATATCATACTTTAAGTTTCATAAAAATGCTTTATAAATATTATCACATTTTATATTCACAACCACTCTAGGAGGTAGGTGCCATTACTATCCCCATTTTACAGAAGGAGAAACTAAAGCAGATGAAAGTAGAATAGTATTGTGAGGGTGTTAATTTCTTTCTTGTGTTCTTCCCATTGCATTCCCTGTCCTCTAGGACCTTATATTCTATTAAAAGAAAACCACACATAAATAGAAAATTAAATACGAAATATATAGAAATTAATTTTGAAAAGAATATACCTGCAATATTGTGGGAGTGGGACCTCAGAAAAGACCTCCCATGCAAGATAGTATTTTATCTGAACTCTGAGGGAAACTGGGGGTACAAAAGAGTAGAGGTGAAGAGAGAGAACATTCCAGGCATGGGGAAAGGGAGATATGCTCTGCAAAGTCAATAGCCATGAAAGAATGCTGTGTATATGGAATGATAAAGTCATTTTGGAGGGAACATAAACACATAAAGGGAAGTCATGTGTAATTAGCCCTAAAAATGGCTTGGTGCTAGGTCCATAAATGTTTTCAATCCCAAAGGAAAGACTCTGTATTTTATCCCAGCAGCCAAAGGGGGACATAGAAGTTTCTTGAGTGAGAGAGTGACATGGTCAGACTTACGTTTTAGACCTCACTTGGCAGCTGTGTGGAACATGAATCAGAGGAGGAAGAGACTGAAAGCAGAGAGATCAATTAGGAGGCTATTATTATAATACTCTGGGGAGGAGTGCTGAGTGTCTGCACTAGGCTTGTGACTGTGTGAGAGGCCAGATGGGAGACACACTGTGGGGGCAGAATTGTCAAGACTTGGCAAGTGATTAAAGAGAGAGAATTGAGTGAGAGGGAATAGTTAAAGCTATCTGGAAGGCTGACTAGAAGAATGATGGTACTCTCATCTGAAATAGAAAAGCCAGGAAGAAGTGCAGTTTGGGGGGAATGTTGGTGATTTCTGATTTGGACCTAAATGAGTTTGGTCTATGCTAAATCTAGTTAAAGATCTCCAAGGGTTAGCTACTGATTCCAGACTGGAGTTCAAAAGATACTGAGTTTTGTTCTCTCTCTCTCTCTCTCTCTCTCTCTCTCTCTCTCTCTCTCTCTTTCTCTCTCTCTCTCTCTCTCTCTCTCTCTCTCTCTCTCTCTCTCTCTCTCTCACACACACACACACACACACACACACACACACACACACACCTTCACACACATCATCTACATAAAGGCAATAGTTGAACACATGAGGACTGGTAAGATCACCAAGAGAAACAAGTTAGAAAGAGAAGAGGACCAAGTCAGAATCGGAGCCTTGGTCTACATCTATACATGAGGATGGGATGGGGATGATGATCCTGCAAAGAAAACCAAGAAGTGCACAGTGTGGAGGGAAGAAGAGGCCTGGTCCAAGGAGGAGACTTAGAGGAGAACAACACCCCAAAACCTTGGGGAGGAGAGAGGGTTTAGGAGCAAGGGGTGGCCAACAATGTCAGATGCTGCAAACATGTAAGGAAGATGAAGGTCTGAAGAGAGGTAGTTGGCCTTGGCAACCGGAATCTTCAAGAAAGCAACCGTAGGTTAGTGATGGGGTTGGGAGCCAGACTGGCAGGGAGAGGGAAGTGAGTGAGAAGTGCAAAAGTAGAGGAATGGATGTGATGTAATAGTAATAGTTAATAATAATAGTTCTAGCAGTTATATTGTCTTAAGGTTTGTAAAGTGCTCCATAAAAATATCATTTATTCCCATAACAACCCTAATACTTAGGTGCTATTGTTATCCTTATTTTATAGATAATTACATAGTCAGATGGACAGCTGACTTCCTCAGTTCTCATATGTTCACCTATTTATGGCTCCACTACATTTTCTTTTGTAGAAATTTGGCTGTGTGATAGAGGAAGGACATAGAATGACTTGAGGGGGTCAAGTGAATGTTCATTTAAAAGAAAATTTTAGGGATGGTGAGATGCAGATTTGTTTTTAAGCAGTGAGGAAAGGGCCAGTGAATAAAAAAAGATTTGAAATTAGGGAGAGTGGGGGGGGTATTGAAGGGGCAAATTTTTGGAAGAGAGGAATATAGATTGGATCTGGGACATTTCCTCTGAAATGGGAGCAAAAGCAGATAAAGTGGAGACTGTTGTTGACATAATCTGAGGCACAGAGTTGGGGAAAAGGGAAACTTATGATGAGTGGATTTGATTCTTATATTTGTCAAGAGTTTCTGCTGAGAACAAGGGGAGGAGGCCAATGTAAGTGACTTAGGAGGAGAAGAGGTCTGGAACAGAAGCTGAGGTAAGTGGGAGAAGAGTCAGTCCTGGAGGAGTAAAAGGACTGACAGGCAGCAGTGTGGGTTCAGTGAAAATTATGCAACACACTCAATAGTGGAGCTGATGTGACTTTCTCCAACTCTGTTCAGTAGTGACCAAGTAGGAGTGGAGATGTAGGTTGGTTGGAATGACCTAGGCCTGGAGGTGGAAAGGGAATAAATAGTCATAGCATAAGGGGTTCAGGGGTTCATGGCTAGAGGGCTATGTATAAATGAAATGGTTAACTTTTGGGTCAAGGTTTGGAAGGAAGGAAAGTGAGATCAGAGGGACAGAAACCAAAACACTTCTCAATGTGACTTGGAGGTTTGTACCATTGTCTCAGAATTGGGCAAGTCACATCTCCAACATGACGCCAATTTGGCCCCAAGTGCAGGCAATTGGCCCAATCTGAAGCCCAACCCTAACATAATGGATTTTTGCTGGACAAATCCAGTTTGTTTACCTTCCTTCCCCTCCCAGCCTGACCTTCTCTTCACATTGGGAGATGACTTTGAGACATTCAATTAATTATGCTTTGTAGACTAAGTACCAGCACACCGGCTGCCCCCACTGCCAGGTACTAAGCTTTGTTTTGTAAATTCTACTTCCTGATAGGCCCTGAAAGCAATATGTTGGGGAGGAGGGCTGGGGGAAAATCTCTTTAATTAGGGTGAGTCTGCAGGTGATCAAAGTTAAACCGGCCCAAGATTTGAGGTTTCCAAGGATTGTAATCCCATGTCCATGGAAAAATATGCTACATCCTAAAAGACTGAATGCTCTTAGGTGAGAAGGTACAACCCTCTCCTTCTCTACTGGGCAGAACTGAACACAATAAGATTTGCTAGCATTAAATTGCATTTTAAGATTTGAAAGGATAACATGTTATCTCACCTAATCCCCTCAGCAGCCCTAGGAAAAAGGTACTCTTAACGTTCCCCTTTTACAGATGGGAAAACCAGAGGCATTCTAGGCTGAATAATGGGCCTAGCCTGGAGAAGATTTCAAATATAGAGGTGCAGGAATTAAACTCCCAAATGTCAAGACTGGAAAAAGGAGGGTTCAGTCCTTGATAGGGGGCTCAGACAAGCACATGAAGACAGCAGGATCCAGATGGAAAGTGGAGGGATGAAATGCACACACAGAGCTGACTTCAGTCCAAAGATAAGGGTAAGGAAGGGCCAGTATTGATGCCGGATCCTTAACGCCCAAATACGCTAAGGATTCAGCTGCTTGTCAAGGTGGAAGACCCCTCCAATGACGCATGCCACAACCCATCTACATACACCTGATATTCCTGTGCACTCTCGTATAAGTCTTCCCTTAAATCCACCATCAAGGCTCCATTTAAAGTGCTGGGGACCCCTTGCTTACTCCTGACATGGGGATGTAACAAGGGAGCAGATGGGCTGTCTCCTTTCTTTCCCCCAGTCATCCATTTCTCTGATGTCTTTTGTCAAATATGAATATATAACTTCTTATGATGAGTGTTTAATGAGGCACCCACCCACCATGTGCCTCTTCAGAGCTCTCCAAATTCTTCCAAAACTATAGCCTTCCATAACTCTCATGGATGCAACAGAATGACCATATAATGAGATGCATTGGGGCATGATAACGTTAACTCACATTTACATAACACTTTAAGGTTTGTTAAGTGCCTTACATGGATGGCATCATTTAGCTGTGCTAGATAGAAAATTAGCCTAGAAGAAGGGAAGACATGGATTCAAGTTCTGCCCCTGACACATAGTGGCTATGAGACTTTAGGCAAATCATTTAACCTCTCCATATGTCTAGGTACCTCTCTGAGAGAAGTGGTGTCAATCTGTATTGGTAAAGGGAGTTTATTTTCTGGAAGTTTCCTATACTAATGAAATCACAAATTTCAAAATAAAGATTATGATGAGAATAAAAAATAACAAAATTGGACTTTCTGGAGGCCCTGTGAAGGAGATATGATAGAGCAAAGTCTGTGCGCATCAAGGGGTGAAGGGTAATGCTTAATTCATATAATATGTAGGGAATAAGCTTATTCAGTGTCTCTACCTTAGTCTGTAACTTTGGGTCTCTATGGAATGTGACAGAGAAAAGGTTAGTTGGGGAACGAGTCCCCCAGCTAACACCGGCCCTTCACAAAAATAAGCCCAGTTGTATATGAGCAAATCAAACTTCAAATAAATGTTCCCCAAAGGCTGGGCACCATTTAGGGAGGCTCAAAATCAAATGACATGGAAATGTACTTTGAAACAGAATAAATGTCAAGTTACCTGCCACTGGCCCCAAACAGAACCATCAGAAATGACTTGTGAGACATTCAGGTTTTGAAAATTTTAGGTTTTATGAAACCTAAGTGGAAAAGAAAAAGTAAAAATTTTCCCCAATTGGGCAGAGGTTTGTATATTTTCTTTCTGTTGATCTCAAGGTAGATCTAATAGTCCTAATCAGTTAGAATGAATCCAGATGCATGCCCTCTTTTGGGCAGGGTTGATTTGGTTTTCTATAGGAGAGAACTGTTTTTCTGTGCAAGAGTAAATTTTCCATAGATATATTGCATAGATATATGAAAATCTAGATAAGCCAGGGATGTTGTGGGGACTGTTTTTCTTTAAGGTATTTACATGCAATGAAATATTCTTAGTGCATAAAATGACGCAGGGACATGGGGTGAATCCACAGAGAAGGTGCTGGGAAGGTCCAAGAGTTCTGCTTAGACTTTTAGGCATTATATATTGTATGAAAACTGGAAAGGCTGCAGAGAATCAAGTTTTTCAAGTTTATATAACAAAAATTCCGAACAAAACAGGAAGATGAGTGTGGTTAAAGGATATAGTGCTTTGGAGATCAGCTTATCCATTTACCTCATTTTACAGGTGAAGAAACTGAGGCACAGAGAGACAAAATGATTTCCCCACTTAGGAAATATCAGAGGCAGAATTTGAATCCAAGTCTTTTGAGTCCAGGCCAATGCCTTTTCAACTACATTGGGCTGCCTCTGGAAAGAGCTGAATTAACGAGGATATTACTGATGATGATGATGATGGCAGTGATGACGAACATGGTGACACCCTATATTTGTATCAGGACATTTGGTTTTCTTATACATTAACTCATTTCATCCTCATGATTGTCCTGTGCACAGCCTTAAATTAAACTTCGTATTCAGATATGGGGATTTGCTCTTTTCAGGTTCTTAACTTGGAGTTCATGAATCTTTTTTTACATTAAAACTTGATAACTGTATTTCAAAAAGTATTTAAAAATATTATTTTAAGAAGAGGTCCACAGGCTTCCCTAGACTTCCAGTTGAGTCTATGAAACAAAAATATGTTAAGAATTCTGATCTATAGTCAGACTTTAAGAATTCCTTCTTTAAAGATACCTCCTTCCTTCCTTTGCAGAAGTAGGGGGCTATGGGTTTGGAGCACTGCACAGAATGTCAGCCTTTGTTAGTGGGTTGGTTGACTTTGCCGAGGGCAGCCAGGTGGCAGCTAAAGTCCTCGGCCTCAAGCCAGGAAGACATCTTCCTTAGTTCAAATCTGGCCTCAGACACTAGCTGTGTAACCCTGGGCAGGTAGCTTCTCTTTTTGCATCAGTTTCCTCACCTGTAAAATGTGCTGTAGAAGGAAATGGCAAACCACTCCAGTGTCTTTGCCAAGAAAACTCTGAATGGGGTCATGAAAAGTTGAAAATGACTGAACAACAGAAAGTTTTGCTGAACTATTTCTTCTCCTTTTTTATTCTGTATTATAGCAAATGACCCTTTGGGAGCAGCAGAGGCAAGAGGTATATTAGGAGATGTAAATGATGTAAAAAATAAACTATATTAGCATAATTTTTTTAAAGAAAAGTATTCCTTAACTAGCTGCCTAACTCTAAATACATTTGCATTAACATGCCCCTTTTCCTTGACATTGTAGGATCTGACCTCCTGACCCAGGAGGCTTTACTTGTGATAACCAAGACAAAATTGATAATGGACTTGGTCCTTCCTCTCAAAGTTCAATTGCCAACAGAAACTATTTTCCTTTTAATGGAAAAGAGCGTTGGTCTATGGTCCAGAAATGACTTAAAGCTACTCTGCTCTCTGCCTTGGGGACTCATTAGAAACCCAAGAATAGGAAGCTACAACAATAGATAGGAATTTCAGGCAGTGACTGGATTCAGTAAGGCTTTGATTGGACAAGGTGACTGCTATTTTCCTTCCTCATTGTTACTGTAAATGAGGGGGAGTTCTTTCCAGAAATCTGGAACCCTGCACCTCCCTCCCTACTCCCCCTCCCCTAGTTATTGCTCTGTGCCCTGTTTAGGCTGCTCCTCCCCTAGTAAAACAAAGGAAGAGAAGAAGCCGATGATTTGATGATTCATAGGCAAATCTGATAGGCATGGGAATGATGTGGTTCTTGGATTATTCTTCTCTCTGGTGGGCACTATCCTACTGGTTTGGTACTTGGAACTCCTAGTGGGATGGCTTCCTTGAAGAGTCTGCTCAAATATTACCTACAAGAGGGCTTTTCTGATCCCCTTTAATGCTAATGTCTTCCTTGTGAGATTATCTCCAATTCGTCATCTATCTATCTATCTATCTATCTATCTATCTATCTATCTATCTATCTATCTATCTACCTATCTATCCTTTCTTCTCCTTGGTTTACATTCTTCTCCACTACTCCACCAGGTTACCCCTGATGGGAGGAAGATGCTGGCACTCATGTGTAGTAAAAGCTTGGCCCTGAACAAATTGTTTTTGTTGCTGTATGACCTTCTAAGAACTATCTTCCTGCTTTGTGCTCCTTTCCTACTTAAACAGCAGGAAAATCAATATTAAAATCCTTCTAAATTAAACTCTAGTTCACTGACTACAAAAGAGTCCTGAGGGCCTACACATGGCTCTTCCCTTTTATGAGCTCCCCTTTTACTAGTCTTTCTTTCAGTTGCTTACTCAGAGGGAGTTCATTTCCAGCTTAATGCCATCAGGTTTATTCCCTCCATCAATCATCTGAGAATATTCATGGACTTGTGGCCATTAATTTCATTACTTTAAGCTGGGAATGATAATTTCATTGTAGGCCTTGATTGCTTGTAAATTATCATGAATCATCCAAGGCCTTAACAATTTCATGTATGCCAGCCGTGGCATGAAGCTCCAGTCATTTGGATTGTGTTGGACATGGCTTTGTTTTCTCCTGGTTTATGCCTCACTCACAAGTACTTGTGGTAAGATTATTGGTAAGGGAAATCTCTCTTTCAAAGGCAGGAGAAGGCAGGTGGGATCATGAAGCCAGGGATGCTGCTGAATGCCTATAATCCTTGCTCTTGCTGAGGCTGGTGTATCTCATGGAATGGTACGGAATAAGCTTTTATTAGACACCTACTATGTGTCAGGTACTCTGCTAAGTACTTTACAAATATCTCACTTTTTTCTTGAGCTTGGGAGTTCTGAGCTGCCCTGCAAGTCATTCATGCATCTATATTGAATTTGTCATTACTATGGGAGGCCTCTGGGCCACCAGGTTGTCTAAAAGATGGAGTGAACTGGCTCACATCAGAAAACAGACAAGGCCAAAATTCTCAAACTGATCATAGCAGAAGCAGACCCATGAGTAGCCCTACACTTACAACCTGAATGAGACGTGGAGACCTAGTCCTTAAAACAAAGCAAAAACAAAGCCACCTTCTAATGAAAGCAGAGTCAATTGCCTTCATATTCTCTATGTGTGTTTGTTCTTCATTGCTGGAGAAGACCATGTCATCAGAGAAATGATGACATGACTTGCACTTGACTTTGTTTTGAGTGAGTGAGGGCTGTGCAGGTCACCAGCCTCACTTCTCCTCCACAGCCATTTGAATCCAGTAACCAGATATTCATCAGGATGACTGAAGAGAACTCACCCAGGATGAGGCAATTGGAGTTAAATGATTTGCAAGGTCACACAGCTAGTGAGTGTCAAGTGTCTACAAGTGGGACTAGCACCAGCAAAGCACATTACACAGTTGGGGGACAGGTCAGACACAATGGACCTACTTGATCATATTGGGTTTTCCATATGCAAATATATTTCAAGGAACATGTTTTGGCCCATGGCACACCGAAGTTAAAAGAATACTAATTTCCTAAGTACAAAATGGGGAAGATGAGATGCAGCCAAGAGTTCATCTGAAAACTAATCAAACAGAAAAACAAAACTCATGAACTGGTTTTCGGGATTCAACTCCATATGAGGAATAGAGGGACCTGAGAGCCAAGGAAGCCAGTGTGCCTTTAGATTTCATGAAGAGAGAGACAGAGTGACCAGCCTGGAGGTGATGGTCCCAAGGATCTCTGCCCTGGTCTGCTCTCAGCTGGAGTGTTGCATTCAGTTATGAGGTTTTGTCAGTCAGTCAGCAAGCATTCATTAGGTGCTAGCATTCCAGGAAGGATGTTGATAAGCAGACAAGTATACAGAGGAAGGCAGTCAGACCTTGAGGTCATACCATATGAGACGGGGCTGAAGGGCTTGGGCATATTTTTATTGTTGGCCAGTCATTTAAAATTGCATCTGACTCTTTGTAACCCCATTTGGGATTTTCTTGGCAAAGATACTGGAATACCTTACCATTTCCTTTTCCAGCTCATTTTACAGATGAGACAACTGAGGCAAATAGGATTAAGTGACTTGTTCAGGCCTGTTCTATCCGTTGTGTCACTTAACTGCTGGGCATATTGAGTCTAGTGTAAAGAACACTTAAGATTGGGGCAGGAGGATATGATAGTTGTTTTTAAAAAATATGAAACTACTCAGATATGAAGGAAAGCACTCTGGGAAGTAATAGATGCCCCCTCACCCGTAATCTTCACCAAGGATGCAGAAGAGGGATTCTCTTTTCAGTTACAGATTGGCCAGCTGGCCTCTGGGATTCTGTGAACTTGGCTAGGCAGACTCACAAAGGAAGGAGCCACTGCCATTGTCTGATTTAGACAACTGAACTGCCTAGGAAGGTTTTTTGGGGAATGTTGGTATTGGTGGTGGAGAATGGATAGTCTAAATTATGGAAGCACTTAGATTTTACATTGAAAGGACCCTAGAAATACCAGAAACCAAAGGCATTTCTGCCAATGGTGGGATGTTTTCTATCACTGGCACCACCACCAGAAGGCTAGGGGAAAGTGGGCAGCATGGATTGGGGAAGAAAGCAAGGACACTCAAACCTACCATTTTGCTCCTCGTTAATGTAACATCTGTCCCTTTGATTGGGCTGGTTGGTTTGTTCCTAAGTGCTGTGGGCTATTAACACATTTGATATCTTCAGAGGAATATCAAAAATTTTATTTGCGCATTACAAGGTTCTGTTTAGAAATTATTGCAATGTGTAAGTTTTAGAAACTATGTTACATAAATAGGTAAGAGATCATAGAATGAGAGCTTGCTAGAGTTGGAAAAGGGCTTAGCATTCATCTGGCAGACTTCTCAGAAAGTATTGGGGTGTTCTGGAGAGAGCACTGATCTCACTGGGGATGGGAGGCCAATCTTGAACTCTACAACTGACTTTCTGTCCAAAGGAGCAGAGGGCTTAACCTCTCCATGGTCAATTTTCTTCATAGATGCTCTCTACCCCACAGGGTAGTTATGAGGAAAACACTGTAAAATTTAAGGCACTACAGGACAAGTTGCCTGGCATAGTGGATAAAGAACCCACCTAGAAGGCAGGAAGACCTGGGTTCAAATCTTGCTTCTGAAGCTGCTTAACCATCACTTCTGGCAAGTTACTTTAATCGTTGCTGCCCTGGCACTCCACAGGACCAGAGCCTGCAGACATCTCTTAGTCTCAGGAGTTTTCCACATTGATGACATCACAAATCTGGACCTTTCTCTCCCTGCCCTTCTTTTAGAGTGGGTTATTGGAAACTATGTCTAAGCTGTGTACACAGATAGGGATGGTTTGCATCACAAATTTGTCTGAATTGCTCAAGCCACACTCTTTGTAGTCCAAGGGAATTGGAAAAAAAAAAAACAAAAACAGAAATTAAGTGAGAGAGGCAGGAAACGGGGAAGGATGAAATTATGGCCAAAAGGAGGTTTTGTTTCCAGAGGAGGGCACCTAGGAGAGTGGAAGGTCTTGCGTCATTTCACTAACCGAGGTTCTCCCTGCTCTTCATTGTGAGAAATAATATAGCCCTGGCTGCTCAGACATTTAACTAGGGAGCCTTCTGTCATTTTCAGATGTGGCCACCAGATGGCAATCACCACTAATCCTAAATTTGTGTATTGCAATATGGCCTTGGGTGAGTGGGCTGCCTCCTTCCTTCCTTCTTTCTCTTCCTCCCAGTGGATCTATCAGGTTTTAAAGTGAGGAAACAAAAAAAGAAAGCTGTGAGATGGTTCTGGGTCCTCCTGAAATGCTGTAGGATCTATCCTTATCCTTGCTGAGGGCAGACGCGTTGGACTTTTTTGCCAGAAACCCCAGGGTCTAGTCTCAGCTCTGCGGCTCACTGCCGCTATGACCTTGGGATTTAGTGTCTTCGTGTGAAGTCCCTTCTACATCTAAATCTTAGCTCTCATGATCTCGGAGGCCTCTGTCAAGTCTTACTCTGTGGTCCTCCAGACCTAAGAGCTGAACTGAGGGCCTTAGAAACTCATGATATGGAAGGAGTACAAGCTAATTTGTGGTGCTCTCGTCTTACTGGATAGGGAGGTAGGAAATCTGGGGACCAGTCAGTTTTACATATATTGGCTGTGACTTTGACTTCCAAGAGCAGGTAGGTGGCTCAGTGAATTAAATGCTGGGCCTGGGGTTCAAAACCAGCCACAGATATTTACTAGCTGGGTGACCTTGGGCAAGTCACTTCACCCTGTTTGCCTCTATTTCCTCATCTGCAAAATGACTTGGAGAAGGAGATGGCAAACCACTCCAGTATCTCTACCAAGAAAACCCCAAGTGGGGGAAGAGTTAGACGTAATTAACAAATGGCTGCATGACAGTAACAACAGTGAAGTAAATCTTCCGCGTATACAACTTCATGAGCCTGATTCACAGACCTTCCTGAGTGGTAGCTACCATATCAATGACCCTGGGAGGACTCTTGCATCTTGCCCAGTGTTTTCTGGGTTGAACCTAGAGGAAGGGGACACAAAAGGGGGACCCATACCTGATGAAAAATTGCCTCTGTGCTAAGAATTGCCTGTGCGCTAAGAAGCCGGCTACTACACTCTTTGCCTGAAGGCCTTCAGTGAGAAAGAGTAGTTCCTTCTACTTCTGGACAGCTTGCTAGGACATCTGGTCTTTAAAAAGCCTCGATTTTTCTCAGTA
This sequence comes from Bettongia penicillata ogilbyi, assembly GCA_023548195.1. Taxonomy (NCBI): domain Eukaryota; kingdom Metazoa; phylum Chordata; class Mammalia; order Diprotodontia; family Potoroidae; genus Bettongia; species Bettongia penicillata. Next base: position 1,767,631 of record JAJHZJ010000062.1, on the reverse strand, counting down.
ACTTCCACTGACCTCTACCTTTGACTGCCAAACTGAACAAAGACTTCAGAGATCTGTATGTCATGTCCCATCTGAGTCTTGTCCTTTCTGGGTCAGGGTTATGCCTTGTTCCTGCAGTTGATCCTTATAAGACATGGGTTGAAGGCCCTTCACCATCCTTGGTGACCTTCTCTGAGCACTGTGTAACTTAGTAATGGTCTTCCCAAGCTGTGTCTGGGGAAATAGATTCAGTCAATCAGCCAATCAATCCACATGCCAAGTTGCCTAAATGACCAATTTAATTGTCCAGTACCAGGCACTGTGCTGAATACTGGGGATGCAATCACAAAAATGAACAGCCTCTGCCCTTGAGGAGTTTATGGGGTTGATGTTACATTTTTTTCAATGTATTTTGTTGAGAACCTGTAGAAACCTAGTGCTGTGATTCAAAGGGATGCTTTTCTAATGGTGGAAATTTCAAATACAGCATATGGGGAAGGGAGATGTTTGGGAACATGAAAATTTTCAAGTACCAGAGTGGTCCTACCCACTTTATCTGTTTATACTTGGGGCCACGCTATATAAAGGGGATAAACAGCGGTCATTGGGTACATCTGAGCTTTGACACTAGTATTTTGTCTGCCCCTTCTTCTAGGTGTCTAAGTGGATTATAGTATACAGAGTTCTGGGCTTAGGATCAGGAAAAACTCAGTTCAAATCTGACCACAGACACTTTCTAGCTGTGTGACCCTGAGCAAGTTTCCTCCAATGTAAAATGAAGATAACTGTACCTGTCTCCCAGGGTTGTTGTGAATATATCAAAGGAGATAATATTTGTGAAGCACTTAGCACTTTCCAGGCTGTAAACACACAGTAGACATTTTAATATATGTTTGCTTCCTTCTTTCCTCCGTTGGAACCCCACAGGCTAGACCTATATGAATGACTAGTGGAGACAGGGCTGCTGGATGAGAAGAGTCTAGGTCTCATCATATGTAAAAGTGCTTCTGGCAGAAAGAGACCTCCCTGCTATTACTGAGCACTCTGAGACTTCACCACTTGGTTCTGATTTCTGTCATTTCTCCCAAGCTCTCCCTTGGATCCAGAATGGATCATAGGACATAATTTACATCTGGACCTCCATTTAAAAAATAAGGCAAGAGACTTCACTTCTCCTTGCCTCAGTTTCCACATCTGTAAAATGAGGAAGAGGAACTTCTAAGATCTCTCCAAGCTCTTGATCCTGTGAGCTTGGGGAAGCTGTTTAAATTACTTGTGCTTCAGTTTCCTCTGTTGTAAAATGAGAGGCTAGCATTAGACGACCTCCTTCCAGTTCTAACTCTATTCTATTATCCTGGGCAAATCACTTAAACTCCCCGAGCCTCAGTGTCCCCATCTGTCAATGAGGAGGTTGGATCAGATGGTCCTTTCTATTCTAAATCTAGGGTCCCCTGACCTAGGGGAATGAGCAGGGCCTGGTTCATCTTTGTCCTTCGACCCCTTCAGGGCCTAGCAGGATTTGCGGTACACAGAAGGCATTGAATCGAATTGAAATTAAGCTTCAAAAATTACATAGATGAAATTATGTAAATGAAAAGAAAAGCTTGCTCATTAGCAGAGTTGTCCAAAAGTAGAATGTGCTGCCTGGGTCCTTGTAAGGGGGTGTTGTAGAAGAAATTTAGACAAAAACTGGACTAGATGACCTCTCATGAACCTTCCAATTCTGAGATCCTGGGCCTGAGACGTAATCTGTTGCTCTGCCTCAGAGCCCTGTTCCTAATGATCTCTTTGATAACTGTTTTCTTTGAGGCCCTAGATGGATCATTGGCAGGTTGTCCCTAGTTACTGATAGGCCTGTTGTCCTGAGGGCCTCAACTTGAATGATTTCCATGAGGTTATTTATTGGCGCTGAGCTTGGGGTATGATCAATGACTCTGTGGGTTGGAAGCATCACATCTGTTACAGTTGCTGCTAAGAACATTCATTACTGCTAGGTATTACTGATTTGTGTTTACTGTTCATGGGCTGGGCTGTTTGTTCTCATTAAATTTTACTTAAACCAGATTTAACAGGAATCACACATGTCCTCTTGGGAATACTGCTCTCCTTAGCTCTAGTCCAGTCCTTGGGACTTTGGCTCAGGGAGCCAAGTCTTTGAAGGATCCCTCCTTGCAAAGGCTTCTGGTTTTCTTCACTCCTCAGCAACAGCCTTGCTAGAGACTCCTACCATTGATTGGTACCCTTCGTATGGGGACAAAGAAGAGTTCTGGGGCATTAGTCAGTAGACTTGCCTTCTAGTTGAGCCTCATTTCCTTATCTGTAAAAGGAATAGAGCAAGAGTTCTTACTCTTTCTTATGTCCTTGACTCCTAAGGCAGTCTGGCAAAGGTGGGGAACTCATCAGACCTTTATATCAGGCTATATCTATAGTGATAGATAGAGATACAGGCAGATATAGTTTAATTATAATTAAAGAGTATATTAAATTTCAGTTAGAGATTAGTGAAAATCAAGATGTAATTCTTTTTCCTTTCCAAGTTTATGGATCCTCTGAAATCTATCCTTGGATCCTAAGGAGAGGAAATTAAGGACCCTTCCAGTGGTGGGGAACCTGAGACTTTGAGGCTACATACGGTCCTTGGGTATGGCCTTTTGATGGAGTCCACGTTTTCCGTAACAAATCCTTTTATTATGGATTGTGAAGTTTGGATTCCATCAAAGGGACATGCTTGAGGACTTAGAGAGCCACATGAGCTCTCCACCCCTGCACCAGATGACCTTAACTTGGGCATATCCTTTCTATGGATTAATTATTTCTCACTCTAAAATTTTATGAATTACAATCCCTAGCATAAAGAATGGAAAGTAGATCTTGATATTAGGAAGACCTAGGTTCCAGGGTTGCTTCTGATATATACTGGGCAAGTCACCAGTGCTCTTAGTGAACCATTCAGCTTATAGACTGTTAGCTGCAAAAGAGATCTGGCTCTTCATTAGAAGGAATTTCCTCTCTGGGACTTTGCTACACCAAAAACCATTAAGTCTATTTAAGAAAAGTTCATGGTAATTATAATAGAATGGAACTTAGAAGAACATGCCACATCCCTGGAGGAATAAGATAGCTGGATTTGCTGCTTCTGTAGAGAGCAGGAGGGAAAATAAAGAAAGAAATGTAGAGGGGATGGTTAAGGGGAAAAACATCAGGACTCTATTCCCCATGATTCCTGAGGCCCAGAGAACTTTACCTTATGACACTCAACTTCCTAGGATGCTGTATGTATGGGTGCTATGTGTGCTACTACTATTACAAAAGGGCTATGATTGGTGAGGGACTAAGACTTAAAAAATGGACGTTGATAGTAGCAGAAAGAACACAACTTGGTGGAAACCAAGAGGAAAAAGGAAAGATGCTTCATGGGTGATTTTGCAATGGTATATCTGAACTGAGACTCTTAACAGAATTCAGAGAAGCTTGGAGTCATCAATCAATGACTGTACCCAGAAGACATCATTGTTGACTATCAAGATCCAGAAGAAAGGAGACAAAAAATAACTATATTTTCCCTCATCCCATCTACTCAGATACAAAAGAGTTTTCTTATTCCAGTGAGTGAAATTTCTGGAGAGTTTGCATATAGGGATTGAAAGTAAATCCACTGTTACTACATCTCAATTAATGATTTGGCTGTTTGTTTAAAGTTGTAGGTGGTCTCTAATAGCATCCTTGAACCAGATTTGCGTAGGCAGGAATACCTAAAGTATCACCCCTAAGTGGAGGTACCAAGGCTTTCCAGAGCCAGAAGGTATCTGAAGTAGAAAAGATAAAAGGCTTAACTGCTCTGGGAAGGAGTCAACTCTTGCATCCAGTGATATTTCTGACTCCTGCCTCAAATCCTGTATCCAATTTGGTCAGGAAGGCCAAGCAATGCAGTCTTTGGAATACTGTTGATTGATTCTCAATTTTAGGTTTTCATTCAAGCTTCTTTTGTGTGCCTAGAATGCCTCCTCTGCTTCTCTTGGACATGTCAAAGTCCTTCTCATCTTTTAAGATTCATCTTCTGCCAAAGATCTTTCCTTCCCAAGAATTCTCACTTACTTTTAGATCTTTGACCGCCTGCTGTGCCTACAGTCACTATCTCATAGTTTCGCTCTTGTTATCTTATTCTTTCCTGAGTATTGCTCTTCAGCTTATAAATTCCTTGGAGGTAAGGACTATACTTCTCCCTAGTCCTCCCCAACCTCAGTGCCTGAGCCCATGCTGGGTACAGAACAGGTACTCATCAAATATTTATAGACTGATTGAGCAAGGCATTTTCTGGAGGCTCATCTAAGGATGAGGTTATGAACTGACACTAAGAAAAATGTCTTTGCTTTGGTGGAGGGTGTTGGGTGGGAGGAGGACTGCTCATCCTTTACGATGGTCACTCGCAATTTCTTGCAGTGGCAGAAAAAATATCAGGGTTCCCATGGGCTTTTCCTTTGCCATTCCAGGGAAAGTCCACAGTGTCAACAACGACAAGTTTCAAGTTTACATTTTCTGCTCTGTGAGATGCAAGATGGCTCAACATACAGAGTTCTGAGTCTGTAGGCAGGAAAATCTGGATCCACATGCCACTTCTGATATTTGAATGTTGAGTGATAATGGGCAAATCACGTAAGCATTCTGAACCCACATTTTCTCATCTATAAATTAGGAATAGTAATTATTGAAGTACTTACCTCACAAGGTTGTAAGGCTTAAATGAGAGTCTTAAGTAAAGCGTGCTGAAAACTTTAAAGGACTAGGTAAATGTCACTTATTAGTAGTATTCAAATGTGGACAAGACAGGGACACTTTGGTGAATATATTACCTTTTGTTATATGACCCTTGTAGTTCAATTTAGCCCTTGAATACTCGCTAATAGGGATTTTAAAACTTAATAATAGTGATTTTTTTTCTTTAATCATTTTCCAGTCATGTTGGGCTCTCTCTGTAATCCATTTTGGGATTTTCTTGGCAAAGATACTTGAGTTTAGCTCATTTTACAGATGAGAAAACAGAGGCAAACAGGATTAAATGACTTGCCCAATGTCACGCAGCTAGTAAGTATCTGAGGCTGGATTTGAATTCAGGTCTTCCTGACTCCAGGCATAGGGCCCTATCCACTGAGCCACCTATAATCCCCAATAATAGGGATGGCCACACAAAACCAAGGCTCAGTAGAAAAGCTGCTGAAATATTAATGGTTAGCACCACAAAAACCAGAACAGTGCTATATAATTCTAATAACCAAACTTGGGCCCAGAGATGAATAGGGAAAATTCATCTAGCTGCCTCTCTTCTTTGCAGAGGGGTGAAGACTATGGGTGAGTAATACATGCAGTCAAGACTACTTGGTTTTGCTGACTTTTTTTTAAGTCCTTCTTCTACACGATGGCTCAGTGATTAGAGGAAAGATATCTTCAGAAAGAAATGTTGTGGAAATACAAAAGACAGGTATAAATACTAGGCCTTTGACTTCATTGTTATAGGGAACTCCCAGGTGAGGGAACTCCCTTTACCAATTCAGGTGGACACTTCTTTTTTCAATTTATAGTCTTAGAATTGCTTAGAGCACTGATAGGCTGTTCATGGTGACAAAATCTCTGTGTGTCACAGATAGGATTTGGATTCAGCCCTTCCTAACTGGGAAAGCAGTAGGGAGGGGAAAGTAAAAGATATAAATAAAAATAAGATTTGAAAAAATGAGTCTATTCAATAGACTCCAGGATGACTGGTAGCTATACATCAGGGCTGGGCCACTAGAGGACAGTCATGAGCTAGCAATGGTTCTCACTTCTCTTTAAACAAGCCTAGTGAAATAATGACGGTGCAGGGAAAATTCAGGCTTACATTCCCAAGGAAATTTCCTTTTGCTGCAGAAATATCTCAGCTGATGGTGGCATCCAAAAATAGAACACCTCCAAACCTCTGCCCTCGCCTCTAGGACATGACTTCTCCAAAAGACAATCAGCTGCTAAAAATGAAGGAAGCCTCTGGTCAGCATGGGGATGCTGTTCTAAGGCACAGCTAGATACTTAGCTGTCCATTTCTGAAGATCTGAGAAAGAGGGATGCATTGTGACTGCCAGCCCCAGAGATCTGTCTGATCCTCAAGGATCCTCTGAGCACCTAACCTCATTCAATCAATTCACTCCTTCATTCTCCATTCATTCAAAGAAATAATCCCTTAGCATCTATGTTTAAAATACTACAGTAGGCAGATAGCTAAGAGTACAAAGATGAAACAAGAAAATGTTTTTGCCCTCAAAGAGTTTATACCTGTGTGTGTATGTGTGTTTGTGTGTGTGTGTGAGAGAGAGAGAGACAGACAGACAGAGACAGCCAGCCAGAGAGAGAGAGAGACAGACACAGAAAGACACAGAGAGAAACTGAGAGACAGAGAGAGATGGAGAGACAGTGACAGACAGGAACAGATACAGGGAAAGGGAGACAGACAGAGAGAGACAGAGGGGACAGAGATAGAAACAGGGAAGGAGAAACAAAGAAAGACACAGAGAAGGACAGAGAGAGGGAGAGAGACAGAGAGATAACACAGATGGAATAATAAAATCCTAAATCTTGAGCTGGAAGGGGCATTAGAGACCATACAGTCCAACCCCTTAAATTTTACAGATGAGGAAAGAGAGCCCCAGCGCCAGGATTTAGACTCAGGTCCTGTGACTCCAACTTCACTGCTCTTTCCATTATACCACTCTGCCTAATGCAAATTACATTAGGAGAGGCCAATGAGAGGCCTCTTCTAGTTTGGGCTGAATTTTATCTTTTTTAGTGTAAGTGTTAGACATGGTGGCCATTGAGATGGAAGATTGGGGGAATGCTTCAAGGAGAAAGTGACCCTTGAGTCTCGGAATTGATGAAAGGGAGAGAGCACGCAGTAGTATAATGTGGTGTAGCAGAGAGGACAGTGAATTTGGAGTCATGGTGTGACAGGTTTTCTCACCTGTTAAACAAGGGGGGTGGGTTTCTTAATCCTTACGGTCCTTCCTAGCTCCAATTTATGTGACCTTCAATGACCTTCCACGAGGACAAAGTCTGGTTCATGTTTGAGAGATGGCTATGGTGGGACCTAAAGAGGGCAAGACAGGGCTGAGGAACAGGAAAAGGTCCATTTGGACTCGAAGAAAATAATGCATAAAGCAGAGCAGTTTATGATAGTTTGGGAAAGTTGCTTGGATTCAGATGATGAGAACCTTGGAAGTCAGGCAAAGGAAATTGTATTTTATTTGGCAAGCAATGGGGAGTGGCATGAGTAGGCTTCTGCATTAGGAAGATTACTGTGGTAGCAGTACGACCTTGATATGTCATGAATAAATAGAAAGATGCTCTATAAATACAGGATCACAGACTTGGAGCTGGATGCCATCTTGTCCACCCTTTATATTTAAATACAAAGAAACTAAAGCATAGAGAGCTTAATGATTTGTTCATGTTCACACAGCCAGTAAGTGTAAGAGGGCCACTGTGACCCCAAGCCCAGACCTCTGTTCCAGAAAGCTTTTGCCTACACACAAAACCTATTTTCTTTTGTATCATAACTATTTGCTTGCCTGCCTCATGCCCCCAGATCTGACTGCAGGCTGGTTGACAGCTTATTCCATTTTGTCTTTACCTTGGGGCCCAGCTTAGTGTCTTAGATATAGGACACTAGATATAGGAGGTTCAATTCATCAACATCATGACCCACTTTTATATGGTACTGGATTGCATCCAAGCCTCTACTAGGATGCCAGGGACCACCCCATAGCGACAACTTGTTATCTGACTTGAAGATCTTCTTCTCCCCACTAACTATTGAGAACCTTCAGAGACCAGAAGACCTTGTGTTCTCTGGTGGGAACTTAGAAATTCATCTACTCATCATTGAGACTTGGCCCAAGGCTATGATGTCAATTTTTAGGTGAGTGAATGAAAGCTCTCACCTCAATCATCTACATTTGGCCAGTTGCACAACATATTTCACTTCTTAGCTGTGTGACCCTGGACAAACCACGTAACGTCTGTCTGACTTAGTTTCCTCACCTGTAAAATGGGGATAATAATAATACCATTTAATACTTAGTGTTTCAAAGATCAAAAAGCATTTTGTCATCCCTGTCCTCCCAAAATTTTTCTGTGAAAGCCTATCTAATGTATTGGTGTCCTTACTCTTATTTTTTCCAGTGGAAGGCATGGAGTCCAGAGGATCATCCAGGCCACCCACTGGTCCTCCCTCAGTGTCACTCATCTTTTTCCCCACTCATACAAATCTCTGATACCCATTGTACAACTTCTTCTGAAAATTTCCTCATCTTTAATATGTCTCAATATGTTCACTCCAACATCGTGAATATCTATTTCCCTTTGGGTGATCCTCAGTTTTAAACTTTTAGAGACTGTATGTTCTATGACATGAAGTCATACAAATTACACTTGTGAAATCTAGTGGGTCCCCAAGGTCTTACTGCAGTTTTAACCACTTACAATAAGCACCAAGATTTTTGGGACACTATGTGTATTTTGCATTTTGCTTTACAATCCACTGTACAAATTCTGGTTGAATGGAATTTGTTAAATTAAGAGCTGCATTCTATGACTTGCCATGTATTTATGGATTTAGTGGAATATAAATAAGGACTATTTTATTCCAGTCTTATATGCTTTTCTCCTCTATATATTCTGCAATCCAGGGACACTGACCTCTTCCCTCCATCTCCTGTAAATGGATCTTTATTTTTTACTGGCTGATCCCTGTTCCTGGAACTCTCTCATTCCTCATTTTGGCCTTCTGGTTTCTCTGGCTTCCCTTCAGTCTTAGCTGAAGTCTTACTTTCTGTAAGAGTCTTTCCCAATTCTCCATAATCCTTTGGAGATTATCTCATTTATCCTGCTTCAGTCATATTTGTTTAGAATTATTTTCATGCTGGCTACCCCATTAGATGATGATCTCCCTCAGATCTGGCTCCGTTTTTGGCCTTTGAATACTCAGCCCTTAGCACAGAGCCTGGCACATTGTAGGAGCTTAATAAATTCTACTTGATTTAACTTGTGCCTAGTACAGTGCCAAGGATATAGCAGGAGCTTAATAAAATGAGATAATATGTGTAAAGTGCTTTGCAGACCTTCAAGGGCTATATTGATGCTAGATATTATTATTATTGTATACCTATTGGTTAATCAACCATTTGATATAATTCACATACACATGCATACATTATCTGTTATTGCACACTTATTGATCAATCAATGTGCAGTAAGGTGGTATAGTGGGTAGAGTGCTGGTCCTGGAGTCAGAAGGACCTAAGTTCAAATCTGGCCTCAGATATTTACTAGCTGTGTGACCCTGGGCAAGTCATTTCACCCTGTTTACCTCAGTTTCTCATCTGTAAAATGAGCTGGAGAAGGAATAGCAAACCATTCCAGTACCTTTGCCAAGAGAACCCCAAAATAGGGTCGTACTAATCACACCTGATTGAAATGACTCAACAAACACTACAAATCAAATGTTTGATATAATACAGATACATAAATATGTAAAAATGGTTGATAAAACACTTCAGTTTTTTATCCAGTTTTGCAGACACTGCTTGTAATGGTTCTTGAGCTATACTAGGCCAAACATGTACACTTTTGCTTCTCTGACATGGTAAGCAGCAACCAGTGCCTGAGTCAGTCTTCTCTGTGCCAGCCCTCGCACTATTTGCCTCGCTCTCTGAATTGATTTCTGAAATGAATCAGAGCACCAATAACTCCTCTGGAAAAATAAGCTAATGTGTAAACATCCCTTTTCTTACCAAGAACATAGCTGTGTAAGGGCCCTTTCAGAAATACAAGAGTCATTTTATTAAAGAGCCCTGATCAATTTCCTTCATTTATGCCTTGGGACTGTCACTTCAGTGAACCGGCCAATTCTATTTTGAGTTATAAGCCTGAAATAATTCCTTATGTAGTGAAGGAATAGACATTGCATGACACAGTGAATAGATTGAGCATGAAGTCAGAAAAGCCTGGGTTCAAATTCTTTTTGTGAAACTAGCTGTGTGACCTTAGACAAGTCATTTATTATCTATACGATTCAAGTAACTGCTTTGCATTTAGATTGGAGTTGGTGTAGGCAACATCCATGGCAAGAGTACTCCATGTTAGTATCATAGATCTTGAACTTATTGACAGAAGAAGTTTTGAGGTTTTATCTTCATGGACAATGTGGAGTTCAGAGTTGAAGCAAGTATCAGATAAACCAGACTAGACGGTCTAATGCATTAATAGTCAACCCAAGTTGACAGGCATTTATGAAACATCAACTATGGACAATTGCTCTAAGTGCTGGGGATACAATGAAAAACAAAAACAACCTTTTCCCACAAGGAGCTCACAATATCATGATAGCAAAGAATGTATTTTTTGGAGGAATTGCAGATTATGGATAACAGCAACGATAATCTAATTGGCATGTTCTTCCACAATAGCTCTGTCAGGAAGGTAATTCAAAGTCTATTATCCCTGTTTCAGGAATCAGAAGACTGAGGGTCATAGGATGTAGAGCTGAAAGGGACCTTAGGGATAATGCTCCAAATTTCACCCATAATTGTAAGTTAGTTTACAGTTGAGGAAACTGAGGTTCAGAGAAGCTTGTTCAGGATCTTATAGATAGCAGATAGTTGAGACATGATTTGAAATTGAGATTGGATTCTTTGACTCTAAACCAACCCTGTTTCTCTTAAATTCTCCCTACACTGCATTTGAATATAAACAAAGTCCTGGAGAGAAGAGGCTCTCCCATTTTGGTCTTCTTATCTCCAGTGCACATAGCAGGTACTAAACCCTTCTTGAATGGCTGATTAATAAGCCACCCTGGGTCAGAGGCACCAAGTGATTTGCCCACAGTCATAAAGATAATAAGGACCAGAGCCAGGATGCGAACCCTGGTGTCCTAACTCCAAGTTCATTGACTTATTTATTTGACAAGCATTTATTTATTAAGCATCCCCTCTATCCCAAGTACTATGCTAGAATCTGGGAATACAGAAACAAAAATAATCAGCCCTTGCCTTTGAGGAGCTCTTTCTGGTTGCACTAAGCATGTAAGACCAAGGTCATCTTTTCACTGGTCATTTGTCTTTGCTTGCATAGGCTGAGAAAACTTGTCAACAAAGGGACAAAGAAGAAGACTTTGGGTGGCCTCTTATGGCTATCCAAGAAGCTAAGAAAAAAATTAGAGCAAGTATTAGAGAGGAATGGGAAAGGATGAATAAATAATTCAGGATTTGGACTAAACCTGGGAGTTCCCCATGGAGCTCTTCACCTCCCAAGTGAGGAAATTCTCTCTGCCAAAGTGCATTAGGACCTTCTCTGCAAAATAGTCTTCCAGAGTCATCTAGGGACACTGAAAGGATCACACAGCCTGTACACATTTTAGAGACAAAACTCAAACCCAAGTCTTCTTGGCTTCCAGACCAGGTGTCTATCCTTTTTTTATATTGCTTTGATGAATAATTAAGCTGTGTTCATTCAATAAATATTTATTCACCGTCAAATTTATTCAATAAATATTTATCCACCACAGCCAATTTTAAAAGCATAAAGGTGCTTGGGGTACGGGCAGGGAGGGAAGCGAAGACAACCCCACCCTAGGACTAATTTTTTCATTGAATCATAAACCCACATCTGCAACAGATGCTTGGATCATGGTTCAGCATGGATGTGTAAATGAGGACTTTGGAGAGAATAATGAAGGTCAGAATCCATGGTCCATGCCCCAACTTGTTTTCTTTTCAGCAAGTGCTTGTGTTTGCGCGCGCGCGTGCGTGCGTGTGTGTGTGTGTGTGTGTGTGTGCGCGTGTGCTTGTGCCTCTTAATGTAATGGAACACATTGTTAAACATTGACTGCAATGTTCTAAACGATAAAATAGGCAAATCTTCTACTTATTCTAATCACCCTGCATCATTAAAATAGTTTGCTTTAAATTGCAACTGAGTTCAATTTTAAGGGGAGGAGGCATAAGTCTCTCTCTTTGCTTTTCTAGCACCTTGGTTTTCTTCAGCTTTGCAAATTATACTGATGCCCTGTTCATGGAATTAGATCTAAATTTAAATTGTTGTTCAAATCCACATGTTCTCATTTGCTAAAACAAATAAATCCTTTTAAATGACCCATTTGCTAAAGGCAAGGATTAAAATCTAGAGTCTTGTAATTCCTCAAATATGGAATCTATACCTATAAAAATAAACTAAGATAATGACTGGTGTGTGTGTGTGTGTGTACCCACATTGCATGAAGGATGCAGTAAGTCCTTAATCCTTGCCAGTTTGTTGAATTTGGTTGAATTCAGCAATACAATTCACCTCAGTTATTCCAAGCAAACAATCCTAGCTATTACATATATAAAGAGCCTCTGGGATGGAGATTTCCTCCCATCCCTTTCGGCCTCATACTCTCAGGAAGTCAATTAAAAATGAGGTGGTACACCATTTAAAAATGTATGATGGTTTTTGTGATTAACGAATCACAAGGTTACTTTGGCTACTATCAAAGTAATGCATCATCCTAAGCCTGGCCAACAGAGAACAAGAAATTCTATACTTTTGAATCAATAGATCAATCAACTCATTAGATTTCAATCTCTCTGAGAAAAGGGATTGTTTTCTACTTTTCCTTGTATCCATAACCTTAACCCATGCTTGGCACACAGCAGGTGCTTAATAAATTGCTTGCTGACTAATTGATCAGCAGCATTTACTGAGTACCTAGCACTACACTGAAGGGACAAATATGAGGATGTGCTCCATGGAACTTAGGGCAGATGAGAGTACATTTAGAATGAATCGATCAACAAATGTTTATTAAACACCTATTATATGCTAGGCACACTGCTAGGCATAGAGAATACAAAAGCATAAAGGGAACAGTCCCTGAGCTCAAGATGCTTTTTTTTATTAGGGGAAATAAAATATATACATGTAAGTGATGATATACAAAATATGCTCAAAATAAATTCAAAGTAATTTTTTGGGTGTAATTCTGCACTTACCCAAGTCTTTCAAACAAAAGTCTATTTTATTCATGTGTGTGTGTGTGTGTGTGTGTGTGTGTGTAAATTCTTGAGCTAACAATATGATTTCACTTTTTATCTCTTTATAATAAATCCCTAGTGTATTTCCTTACATGTGTACACACACACAGAGTAAGAACTTAATAAATGTTTGTTGAATTTAAACTCATTTTTCTTCACTTATGTAAGTTGCAGCCATTATAGAATAGACTCTTCTTATCATTCAACCATCTCTCAAGAATATTGGTAAATCTTGAATTGAGAAAAGCAACATGTAAAAGTTGGATTTATTTCCTTATCAGCATCTAAGAACTTGAGTTGCAGAAATCTATTCACCCTCGGACTGTGGCATTTCAAAATCCAGATGGGAAAGTCTCAGGGGAACAGATGATTCTGAGAGGCAGAGTCCATGCCACCCACCAACATCAACCATGGATCATGTCATCTGGTTTTCGCGTCGTCAAAGGTCCTGTACATAGTGTTCTCTGATGCCAATGTTCAGGTGCTTAGGTGTAGGGGGGCACTGGCCATTTTCCGTTGACTTCAGCTAGTGCAGACCAACAGTCAGTTGATTCAGGAGGCCAAGTGGATTCTTTCATCTGAATCATCCAGGCTATTGGTCCACACCACTGGCATTTCCAAGGTCAGCGTCCATGCTCCCCCTCACTTTCCATGCACCTAATTGGTGTGTCCACACATTTCAGTTTTCCTCTGTAAATGGTTTCCTTGTGAAGACATTTTTTTTTTAAAGTAGCTGGTCCCTTGATTGAGTTGAGTATCAGGCAGAGGTGAGCAGCTTCCAGAAAGCACTTAGTAAATAGGAAATAATCATCTGTGGAATGGTGAGTGTGGGTGGAGCACTGGACTTTAATTCAGGAGAGATCTGGTTTTGAATGTCACCTCTGACACTTATTGACTGTATGACTATGGACAAGTCATTTGACTTCTCAGGGTATGTTTCTTCATTGAGAAAATGGGGATAATAGATTCAAAGCCTGAGAGAAGGAAGGGGGCTCACATGCCCTCAAGTACAACCCTTCTCTTTAGATGAAGAAACTGAGCCCAAAGATATGAAGTGACCTGCCGGAAGTCACAGAGGTGCTGTGTCTGAGACAAGATTTGAATTCCAAATAGATCACACTCTGCCATGCAGCTTCTTAGGCTTATCCTACCTTTTCCATGCTCCTTTTTAATGTCCAATGTATGTGATAGCACTTATACATCTTGGAGAGTATCTATTACAGTGACAAATAGCAAGCAATCAATTCAGCTGTAAATGAAAATCACTAGCCATTTGATGGTTAAGTGCGTGGTCTCCGGTCATTCCTAGAAGTATTGTGGCCATCTGACTCATTGTCTACATTTCCTACTTACTTCCCACTTGTAGTGAAGAGTACACAGAAGACTTCTCGTGCTTAAAGTAAAATACTGGCAACAAAGAGTTGAGGATTCAGCTCTACTACCTACCTTTCTATTTTAGAGCATATACTACATTAAACAATTTCTAACACAGCTACTTTCTCAAATGTCTGAGTAGTAGCTGGTCCATGTTGGAGCATCACCAAGCTATGTGTTTTAGCAGGCCCAGAGGCAGAAGACCTTGGTTCATTGCTTAATTCTGTTACTTACTATATGTGGGACCACAGGCGAGTCATTTTGCCTCTTTATGCCTCAGTTTCCTCTTCTATAAAATGGTAATCACACTCCATGTGTTATCCATTTCACAGGGTTGTTGAAAAGAAAGCATTGATAAAGCTTAAGGATAACAGAAATACAAGCCTTATTAAGCATGTCAGACCATCTCTGGGCCTCAGTTTCCCCATTTGAAAAAAAAAGAAAAAAAGAAACTGGCCTAGATGATCTCTAAGGTCTCTTCTAGCTATTAATCTATGATCTCACCCTTCTATGAATGAAGAAACTCAATCAGCCAGTAAAGACCATAACCTGTCTAAGATTTTTTAGAGTCATCTTATGGAGTTGCCAGAGGGTCAGAGAGGTGAATTACACAGGGTCACAGGGCTAGTAAGCATCTGAGGCAGCCCAGGACTCTCTCCACAATGAGAGAGCTGGCTCACTTATGACTTTGAAATGTTATCATTACTTGCAATTGGGGATAATGAAAATACTTGGAACCTTAAAGTCATCTGTCCTAACAATATATCTTCTGATATTTTCCTGAAGTGGAGGAAAATAGAAAAGAAAGAAAATACATTTTTTTTTCCAAATCCGAAATATATCTTTTGAGGTCCCTTGAGAAATGTCCAGCTGTCAGGTAGGAAATCTGATGACAGGCTGCTATTATTAATGATTCATATTATAGAAAGCTTTAGGGTTTACCATGTACTCTATGCAGATTGCCTCATCTGAACCTCACTGAGATAAGTACTCCTATTTCCCTCATTTTATACATTAGGAGACTGAGGACCTGAAAAGTTAAGTGACTTGTCCAGGGTCACGCAGCAGTAGGTATTTAAAGCGGGATTCAAAAACAAGTCTTTCCTGACTATGTCCAGCACTCTTGCCATTGCACCACATTGTTCTAATCTGTGTTATAAGATAATGATATATACGCTGTGATGACTTTCACAGAAACTTCGCATAAACATTATCTTTTGTGCTCTCTCTCTCTTTCTCTCTTATGAAATGAATAGCAGACTGACTAATTTTTCTCTTGGATGTTGCGAAATAGCTAATCCTACAAAAGAGTTATATTCACATTATAGCTTTTCCTGTGGAAACCAGGAATCAAATGGAAAAGCGTGTAGTTAGTATTTACTATATGCCAAGCACTGTGCTAAGCTTAAGGGACACAAACAGAAAAGTGAGACAGTGCCTACGTTCAAGGAGCATATAGTATATATCTATATACACATATACACTTATGTGTATATAAGTGTATAGATACATATGTGTATACATACTATATATACGTGTGTGTATATTCAACTGCAGGATGTATATGAAAAATAGATGAGCCTTAGAGCACTGAGACAGGACACATAACAATGCCTGCAGGTTGTTATATAAAATGTCGGGAAAGGGAGATCCTGGTGGTCTCTGGGAAAGTGTGGTTTGGGGTGATACCATTGGGGATGAAAACATCCTGCTGTAGTCTGCTCAGCTCTATCCTCCCACCTCCCACTATGATCACATAATCACCTAATTTGAGAGTTGGATGGAATATCTATGGTCTATTAGTGGAACCCATTCATACATAGTTGTCCAGTCTCTGCTTGAAAATCTCCAAGGTGGGAGCACCTCTCACCTCCAAAGGTGGCCCATTTGATCTTAGGGACAAAGATTTGTTTCTTTTTCATTCTCTAGGAATTTTGGTTTAAGACTTGATAAATCTTCATTATTTTGTATCCTCATACTGACAGAACAGAAGAAGCTTCCTATTTGGAGAGAAGAACCACAGACTGAGTCACAAAATGGCTGAGATGACCTTCTATAGATCTCATCTCTTTTTCATAGCCAGACCTCTGAAAGAAGCTACCAGCTACTTGTGAGCTGTTTCTTCTCCACTTAATAACTTTCCAGTCTTCTGCAATTTGGCTTCCAACTTCGTCACTCAACTGAAGCTGTTCTCTCTGAAGTTATCGATATTCTTTTTAAATGTCATATCTCATGGACTTTTCCCATTCTTACTGGCCTCTAAGCAGCCTTTGGAATCCCTCCTTCTGGATACTCTCTCCATTTTCTTCTGGGTCTTCTCCTTCCTTTCTGATCACTCCTGCTTAGTCTCCTTTGGGGACCACCATGTGCAATCTCCACAACTTTTGGTGGTGCTCATCATTGTCCTGGGCCATTTTCTCTCTCTCTTCTCTTACTTAGTGATTTCATTGCTTCCATGTGGTTATTTATGATTTCTACACAGATGACGCCCACATTCTAGTCTAACTTGAACTTTAGTCCTGCATCATTAACTGCCTATTTAACATTTCATTGAATGTCCCAAAGTCATCTCTAACTCAGTATATCCAAAACAAAAATCATTGTCTTGTCCCCATTCAAAAAACCCCCAAATTCCTCTTGAAAGTTTCCTGTTAGTGGTGAGGGGAGCACCACCATATTTTCAAGTCTCAATACCCTGGTGCTGTCTTCACATCACCCTCTTTCATTTCATTTATTTAACTAGTGACCAAATCTTTAGTTTTTCTACTTTCATGTCTCTGACATCTGGTCCCTTCTCCCTACTTACAATGACCCCAACGAGGTTCAAACCCTCCTCACCTCACTAGGCACATGAACTACTGTAATAACCTTTTAACTGGTCTTCTTATATCCACTCTCTCCCCTTCCCAATCCATCCTCCATGCAGCTGTCAAAGGGATTTCTTAAAGTGTACATCACTTGGACCTTGCACTCAATATACTCCATTTCTTATTGCCTGTAGAATCAAATGTAGATTCTTTTCTGGTATCTTAAACTCCTCATAATTGGCCTAAAACAACTTTTCCAGTCTTATGACCCATGACTTTCCTTCTCACCTCTACAAACTAGACAAACTGGCTTTCATATTCCTCTCACATGACTCCATTTCCCCTTTCTGGGCCTTAGGACTGGCTATCTCCCAAGATTGGAATTTGCTGCTTCCTATCTCCATCTATTAAAACTCCTTGTTTCTTTAAGATGCAGCTGAAATAGCATCTTTGATATGAATCCTTTCCTGATCCTCCCCACCTTCCAGCTACTGGGGCTTTTGTTTCCATTCTACTTTGCATTTAGTGTGTGTGTGTGTGCATGTGTGTGTACATATATTTTCTGCATATATATATAAATATAATATTGCTCACTCAATAGAATATAAACTCTTTGAGAGCAGGGACTATTTTTTCACTCCAGCTAGGTGTAGCGACACCCAGCACAGCACTTGGCCAACAACATCAGCTAAATAAATGCTTGATGATTGAATGATGAAAGAAGTTTTAGAAATGAAGTGGATTGGAGGTTCTTAACTTGGTGTCAGCAAATCATCTCCTCCACTCCTCGAAGAGGTTGTAGGTAGATTTCAGGAGATTTGTGAACTTGGATGGGAGAAAAAAACCCTACATTTTAAAAAGTTTACCAACCTCCAAAAGAAATTAAGTATTTTCTTCCGTTTTTAATTGAGGCAATACAACATTATTCTGAGGAGATCACAGGCCTCTTCAGGCTGTCAGAAGGCTATGACACACACACACAAATGTTGAGACTTTCTAATCCAATCAAATACCTTTATTTTACAGATGAGTATTCAGAATGACAGAAAATATGGAGGGTATGTAAGGTGTGGGACCCCGGAGTCAGAAAAATGTCTTTGAATCATGCTTCTGTTCTCAGCCTCCATTGTTTCCTCTTTAAAATGGGTTAATAAGACCAGTTCATAGGATTTAAAAGTGGTGTATGAATGCAAGCTTTTATGAAGCGATTTCCCCAAGGTCACACAGTTAGTGAAAGGCAGAGTAAGAACTCAATTCAGTCTTGATTCTAAGCTCAGCAATCCTGTCATCATTCCTTACTTTCTCTAGTGCTTATTAGCTATATGACTGTGGGCAAGTCAATTTCTCTTCTCTGGGCATCAACTCTCTCATCTGTAAAATGGGTTAAATAATATTTGCATTACCTGCCTCACAGGGCTTTGTGAGGAAAGTGTTTTGCAAACTGTGAAGTGCTTCCTGAAGTGTTAAGAGCAAAGCAAATGGAAATTATTACTAGGCTGTTAGCAGTCATTATTATGCACTTACTATATGCTAGGCACTGTACAAAGTGCTGGGAATATAATTATTAACAGAAAGAGAGACAGTCCTTTTCCCCAGAGTTTACATTTTATCAGGGGAGACAATAGTTAAAAAGGAAGCTGAAAAGAGGGAGACAATATTTCTTTTTAAAACAAAGCAACAGTTTCCAATAGTTTCTAAATGCATAAATGATACACTCTCCAGTGCCAACAGCCTGATAAGAGAGTCTATAATCCACTATCCTGTGTGATAAAAATCTTATTTTTACTTATTCCATTTCCATTGAAAGTTGCCCTCCTGAAAGAATTCACCCGTACTCAGAACAGCCGCTTCACTCAGTAAGATCAGCTCATTGTAGGTTATTTTATGCAAGTCTTTTACAGAAATGAGTTCCATATTGGAGAAAAGGTGATTTTTCTTCCAAGAGCAGGGCCACCTACCCTTAGATAAGCACATGGAATCCCAGTGGAAGGAATCCATGCTAAATTTCCTTTGGTTTGGAGGCAAAGGCATAGATTAAGGAGGAATCTCTTCAGAATGTAAGAAACTGATGTGCAGAAGGAAAAGATTTGCTAGCACTGCAAAGAATAGATTAATCCTTTGTTGGGGGTTGGAGGGAGGGGGTGGAGATACAGCTAGAGAACCTGCTGGGCTCCATTCCAAGACGTGTATTCGTTACCCACAAGGCAATTTTCAAGGAACAGCAGGTTTACCAAAAGACTAAACTTGTTCAAGGTCAGGTAACAGAGCCCAGGAGCTGCAGCTGACAAATCGGAAAAGTGAATGGAATCTTGCTAAGTGGTAGGTGGCAAACAGGGGTCTGACCTAATAAGCCAAGCTGAGCTCTGCTGAAACTAGGGCTAGGCTGCCCATTTATCACCCAGGTCCCGTGACCAGCAGGTGGCAGACTTTGCTGGTCATTCAGGGCCTTTTGAGCACAGCGCGCCCTAGCTGTCCACCATGTCTTGCTCTATGTTGGGCCACTTGGTCTGCCTGGAGGTGGGAACCACTGGGTACTGATCCCTGCTTCTAGCTTCCTCTACTTTTTGGTTTACATATTTTGGAAAGCCAGAATGTGCCTGATTTTGATTGTCTGACTGCCCAGAATTCAACCTCATTTGAATCACTTCTCTTTCTACTATATCCGCTTATGAGGTAGCTCAGGGATGCAGTGGATAGAGAGAGTGCTGAACTGGAATCAGGAAAACCTGAGTTCTGATTGGGCTTCAGATACTTGCTAACTGTGGAACCCTGGGCACGTCATTTAATGTTTATTTTCCTCAGTTTCCTCAACTGGAAAATTGTGGGGATCAAATGAGATAATAAAGTTCTTGGTATAGTGCCCAGTACATAGTAGGTGTTAATAAATGTTTATTTCCTTCCTTCCTTCCTTCCTTCCTTCCTTCCTTCCTTCCTTCCTTCCTTCCTTCCTTCCTTCCTTCCTTCCTTCCTTCCTTCCTTCCTTCCTTCCTTCCTTCCTTCCTTCCTTCCTTCCTTCCTTCCTTCATTCCTGAGCTAAATAGCTGGGGAGCTATCACAGACATCCTCCAACTTGATAGCTGGTTCCATATGCTGCTGTCTCCTGTACCACACTTATTCTTGACTCTCAGTGACATCAATCCAATTTTATGCCACAGTCAACGATGCCTTTGCTAAAAGCAGTTGTCCAGAAATCAACAGATCATAGATTTAAAGTAGAAAGGCACCTCACAGGCCATTTTTTGTTGCCAGGAATAGAGTGTTGTGCTTAGAGTCAAAAAGACCTGAGTTCAAATCTGATATCAATACTTGCTAACTGTGTCACCCTGGGCAAGTCACTTAACTTGTGTACTTCAGTAGCACCTACCTCCCAGGGTTGTTGAGAGAATCAAAGGAGATAATATTTGTAAATCTTTTGGCACACAGTTAGCACTTAACAAATACTTGTTTCATTCCTTTATAGGCCATCTAGTCCAATTCTCTTACTTTACAGATGAGGAAAATGAGGCATGAGGCCCAGAGAAGTGAAGAGATTTGCTCAATGTCACAAAGGCAGTTAGCAGCAGAGTGGAGATTTGAACTCAGATCCTCTGACTCTAAATACAGGACATTTTCCCCAATACCCCGTAGCATCTATTAATCAAAGGATCATAGGATGCAATATTTCAAAGGCTTCTGAGAGATCATCTAGGGAAACCCTTTCATTTTACATGAGAGGAAACTGAGACCCACAGAAGGAAAGGGACTTTGTCAAGGTCTACATAGCTTGCAAGAGACGAGATTTACACCTAGAATATCTAATTTCAAATCCGGTGTCCTTTCTCCTTTGTATTTGCTTTTATTTTCTTTTTGAAAATATTAACATTTTGTTGATTTTTAAAAATCTCCTCTTCCTATTTCTTTTTCTCCTTCTCTTTCTCTTCTTCTTCCAGAAGATACTGTCCTAGGATCAATTCTGGAAAAGACCTCTGGGGCCATTTAGTCTGCCCCCTTCTCATTTTATAGATGAAGGACTTGAGGCCCAGAGAAATTAAAAATAAATTTTGACTAACATCACACATGTAGTAAGGTAGGATTAAACTTTAAGTCCTGACTGCCAACTCAGTGTCCCTTTCCTGGTACCATGTTGCTTCTGTTTAACACCTCTTCTTTCACCCAGTAACAAAGGCAAAGAGTTAAGTCCTATCCTAGAGCAGATCATTGAGGTTCTAGGAGGACCAGAGGAGCTCATTCCCAGGGACTAGAGCAGTTCTGGGAATATAGTATATGGCTAACCTATTTGAGCTTTACCTCTTGGTCCCAGATGGCCCCAAAGATTTCAAAGCAATATTTCTCAGACTCCAGACACTGGAGCTGTACTTGGCTACAGAAAATGACTTAGTTTCCTTTGGAACAGAACCCAGTAATTGGACCCAGCAAGTTAAAAGCAGCACGGTAATAGAGAACTATGCCCAAGAGCGCTGAGTCCTTTTCTGATCAAAGCCATCAAATATTTATATTACAGCTCAATTAAACTACTCTGCCCCTTTCTTTTTCCCTCTCCTCAAGTCTTTTCATCAGATCAAAATCAAGCCCAAAATTTATGGACTCTCCATCACATGGTGGCTGACTTATGTCCTTCTCCACCACTCCCCCACCCCCATTTTTCAGTTTGTTCTTTTGGTGACTGAGTTGTTGGACTGTAGGGAATGACCTTCATTATCTTCTTAACACATCCTTATTACCTCCTTAATAGTAGGATTTTCAAAATCATTAATCACACAACCAACCAACAAATCCATTAGAATGTAAACATCTTGAGTCCCACTAGTCTCTGCCTTTTTCGTTCCATTGCTTAGCATAGTGCCTGCCCCGCTCTAAGAAATTAAATAAATAAAAAAACCCAAACAAATAAATGAAATAAATCCTTATTAAGCACTTACTATGGGGAGGGGGGCAGTTATAGGGCATAGTGCATACAGTGCCTGGACTGGAGTCAGGAAGACTTATCTTCATAAATTCAGATCTGACCTCAGACACTTAATGAATGTCTGAGTGTCTTAGCTGTGTGACCCTGGGCAAGTCACTTAACCCTTTTAGCCTCTGTTTTCTCATCTGCAAAATGAACCAGAAGGAAATGGCAAACCATTCCAGTATCTCTGCCAAAAAAAATCTCAAATGGAGTCCCAAAAGAGTCAGACATGACTAAAATGAATAAATGACAAACCAAGGAATATGTATTAGCTAACATCTCTCTTTTCCTTTTTTTTTTAAGCTGGACACGCCCCTCTCCCCCTGGGAATTTACTTTTATGGGGGAATTCTGTACTTACTATAGGAAAACGCATTTGTTTCCGCTTGCAGTCCCCTGCCCATAGCGCACAATGAATAAATGCTGACTGATTGCTTTCTAGCTCATGAATATAAAGGAGCTGTGTAAGAAGGTAGGACATATATAATCAGAGAACCCAATTGTCTTTAGGTCTTTGTGTCCCCAGTGCCAGCACAGCACCGGGTCCATGTTGCTGTAATTCAGTTGTTTTTCCTACAAAGTAAAAGCTATGTACAGGATAAATCGAAAATAATGAACCAAGGAGGGCGCTCAAATGAAAAGGGGCCGAGAAAGTCTCCCTGTAGAAAATTTGCAAGCCTGGAGTCATCCTCACCTCCTCCCTCTCCCCTGCTCTTCACACTCAGTCAGGGGTGGTCTCCTGCTCCTATGGGACTATTTTTTTTAGTTTACTATGTACTCAGCAAAGTTTAGTAAGTGCCTGCTGGGTATTGCATCTTGCCGAGAAAAGAAGTAGACCGTAGGGACTGATCTTTTCATGGACTTCTCTTTTTTTGTTTTGCTTTATGACTCCATGTTTCCCAAATACCACTCGCAAATGTTAAGTTTTGTCTCCAAGGTACATCTGGTCATT
Organism: Bettongia penicillata ogilbyi; assembly: GCA_023548195.1. NCBI lineage: Eukaryota > Metazoa > Chordata > Mammalia > Diprotodontia > Potoroidae > Bettongia > Bettongia penicillata. The sequence goes on along the minus strand of JAJHZJ010000062.1, from coordinate 1,744,481 downwards.
CCTTTCTTTCTCCTTACATGACTTGGTAGTCACCTCTGTAAGAATATCGCTTCTCTTCACTTTTAACCTGAACTATGGTGCGGTTGCAGTTTTTGTTCAGTCATGTCGGACTCTTTTTGACTCTAGGGTTTTCTTGCCAAAGACACTGGAGGGGTTTGCCATTTCCTTCTCCAGCTCATTTTTACAGATGAGGAAACTGAGTCAGACAAGGCGAAATGATTTGCCCAGGATCCCACAGCTAGGAAGTTCCTGAGGCCAGATTTGAACTCATGAAGATGAGTCTTCCTGGCAGCAGGCCCGGGCACCCGATTCACTGAACCACCTAGCTGCCCTATTGTAAAATTATTGTAGTAGCCTTCTGAATAGCTTCCTAGCTTCCAATCACTTCTTTTTCCGACCCATTCATTTCACAGCTCCCATATTCGTATTTCTAAAGCACCACCTCATTCCCCTTCTCAGGAAGCTTTAGTGCCTGGCTCCCCATTGCCCCTAGGATGAAATACAGCCTCTGACTCTTGACTATCTTTCTCAGATAACTACCTATTCTTCTCCTCCATACACTTTATGTTACAGCCAACCAAGATTACTTACCGTTCTCTGTAAACAAAATCCCATGTCCCTTCTTTGTGCCTCTTCACATATCATCTCCCATGTCTAGAATGCCCTCTCTATTCATCTCTCCCTCTTGGGACTCTCAGCTTTCTTCAGAGCTTAGCACCAGTGCCACCTTCTGTGGGTTACCTCCCTTCAACTGCCTCCCTGTCCCCAGGTTCTAGTACATTTCCTCTAGAAAATACTTTGTATCCACTTATGTTTAATTTTCTATGTACATGCTATCCCTTCTTCCTTCTTCCCCCCAAGAATGTAAGTTCTCTGAGGTCAAAGGCTCTTTATGTTTCCATGGCCTGGCTCAGTGCCTAGGCACTCTGTAGGTACTTAATAAATGTTTGCTGAATAGATACGTCTTTCTTCTCTTGATGTTTATGTCTGTCTGATTCAAAAAGAATAACTGGATGAAAACTAAGCAAACAAACCACTCAGAGGTTTTCAAACAGCCGGATATTTGGCATCATTTGCTAAAACAACTGAAGCTTGGATTAATATTTTGTTTGTTTCCTTAGTGTGGCTGTTTTCCCCTTTAAATAATGGGCACCCTGTCATACTGTAAAGGATCTACTGGAAAACAGGAAAGAAGCCGGGGAGCATGGGAAATGTATCTCAGAAGCAACTTCAGGACTAAATAAAGAGCCATGACATACATGAAGGACTATTATATCTTGGAAGACAGTTTTGAAAAATCAGTACTCCAGAGGGTATTTTCATGAGCATTTTCTTTTCTTTTTTTAAATGTATATTTCATCTTATTTTACTATTTTCAATAAACAAGCATTTATTTTTATTTTCTCCAACATTCCCCAATTAAAAAAGAAAAGAAAATCAAACTCTTGGAATAAACATGCAGTCAACCAACACAATGCCCACATTGAACATGTTGAAATATATAGTTCTTATTCTGCATCTTTGGTCCCTCACCACTTTGACAAGACATGGGCAGATAACATTTCACCTTTGATACTTTGGATTTGTGGTTGGGCATCATGTTGATCAGAGTTCTTAAATCTTTCAATTTTTTTCCCTTATAATGTTGTAGTCAATGCCTAAATTGCTTTCCTGGTTCTTCTAACTTTACTCTGCATCAGTTCATACATGTCCTCCAAGGTTTCTTGGGGATCACCACTCTGGTGGTTTCCATAGTTCTGTGGTGTCCTGTGGCAGTCCAGGATGAATAGTGAGGATGCTGAGTTGGATGGAAGGAAGTCATTCAGGTGATGTGCTGGTAAATAAAGAAGGATATACTTATCCTGATTCTTTCCATTCCTTGGGGTCCATGTTGGGTACAACCTGTTCCATAGGACTTTCTGCCTAGAGTATCTTGATATCTAGAGTATTTTATTTAGTTCCAAGGACCAGCCTAGCCAAGTTTGGAGGACCTGGCTATTAGGCCACTTTCAGGAGGATGAATACAAATGACATTCCCAAAGATCAGAGCTGGAAAGGGCTTTGGACACTTTCTAGTTCAACCTCTTCATTTTAGAATTGAAGAGACTGAGGTCCAGAGGGATGAAGGAATATTAGCTAACATTTCATAGCACTTTACAGTATGGCAAAGCATTCAACATGTTATCCTAGTTGATCCTCAAAATAACTATAAGATAAATACTATTCTCATCCCCATTTTACATATAAAGAAATTACTGTGGAGAGAGGTCAAATGGCTTGCTTACAGTCACAAAGCAAGTGAGCACCTGAGAAAGGATGTGAACTCTTGTCTTCCTAACTCCAGATCCAGCACTTTATCCCCTATGATACCTAACTACCAATGACTTACATAGTAAGCCAAGACTGGAACACAGGTCCAGGGTTCTTTAGCCTTACCCTTGCTGTCTTCAATTTAGTTCCAGAAATAATGTGAAGAGGATCATCAGGCAAAATTCACAAAACCATCTAAATGAAGTTGTCAGAGCTTTAGGGAACTGAAGTTAGAAAGGACCATATAGAGCCATTTTTACAGATATTTGGCTTGGCTTGGCAAGAGTACTCTAGAAAGTCTGTGCTGTTACTCTGCCATGTTAACTCCACCCTCAGAAGAATTGTAGAGGGCTCCAACTCCCTCATTTTGCAGATGGATAGAGGGTGAATGTTTCTTAATGGCTTCCTATATGCCAGGCATGGTGGGATGAAGATACTAGGGCCCAGAGAAATGTTGTGGCACATACATAAGTGGCAGAGCTGCTGGAGGGACCAGCATGGGATCCAGCAAATCAACATTGCCAAGCAATTGCTTGCTCAGGGCCTTGACTGCTTTTGTAGCCGATATCCCATGGCTCTGCTCATCAGCATAGTCTGGTGGGTGGCTACTCGATCATCTATACCACACAGAGACATAGAAATACACACACACACACACACACACACACACACTCATTCTTTGTTTTTCTTCCTTTCTTCTTTCCTTCATCCTTCCTTTCCTTTCTCCTCTTCTCCTCTCCTCTCCTCTCTTTTCCTTTTCTCTCTCTCTCTCTGTCTCATCTCTCATGCATTCATACTCATGTACTTACAAACACACACACACACACACACACACACACTCAGACAAGTCAAAGAATCAGTGCTTGAACCTCTGAATGCTATATGATTGGCTCAGAACCTATAAACCCAAGGCAGTGATTTGACTTCAGTAATTCATAGCTCATGAAAGCTCAGGAAAATTGGATTGGAGGGGGCAGTCTTTGAGGTTTGGCATTTTAAATTAATTTGTGATGGCTGCTTCTATTTCCTAAGGAAGTTAAGCATTTTCTTCTGGAGCAAATGCAATTGAAATCATGCCCAAGCTTCCACTGGCTAAAAGTTATGTCTTTATAACCAGCTCCATTGCACTGAATATTGGACCTTGAACTTGGGCCTGGAGCAGAATCCCACAGCTGACAGGAGGCTGATCCCCTGGAAGGTATACTCTTATTTACAGGCAATGACACTGTCATTCATGTAGATCACTTTGGACTTGCCATGCATTTTTTATTAGCCTTCTCCATTCCTGGAATGGTCCCAATTTTGCCCCTGTCCTTACATTCCTTTGCCAGAGAGGAGAAAATAGATTCAGCACTTCTGACCTATTTGTGCCATTTTGCTCCACAAATTTCAAGATACCTCAGAGGTTTTCCTTTACAATTGAACCATTTTCCCCTTCAAGAAGTGAGTGTCAATTAGGTAAGAAAACTCCTCTGTTTGGTTTTTAAAGTTCTTGAAAACCTGGACCATTCTTATCTTTCTACTTTTCTTATACATTATTTCTTTCCACACACCTTATGGTGAATGTATACTGGCCTGTTCACAGTTCCCCACACTTGACCCTCCTTTTCCTCTTTCTAGCTTTTGCACTGGCTGTCCCTTGTGTCCGAATGCTGTTCCTCTGCTTCTTAGAATCGCTGGCTTCCTTGAGGGCTCACTTCACGCTTCCTCTTCTGCAGGGGTCCTTTCTCATTCTGCCTCTTCCATCCTTATTCCTTCCTCTGTTAGGGTTTGAACCTTCCAGCTGCTCTCCATATATCTTGAATATATCTGCTATGTACCTTTAGTCTTATCCTTTAGATGAGTGGCTACCTTTCTCTTCTCTTTATATCTCTAGTGTTTAGAGCAGTTCCTAGTACATTAAAAGTACTTAATAAATACTTGATTGAGTGATTACAAGTAACTTAAGTGTCCATACCCTTTGGCCCAACAATCCTGCTTCTGAGCATATACCTCAAAGAAACAAAGGTCCAACACAGATCAAAATGTTAAGAGCAAGGTGCTTTGTGGGAGCCAGACAGTGGAAACAATATAGGTCATTGACTAGGAAACAGTTGAAAGGACTATGGAATGTGAATGAACAGAATTAGGCTACTCAGAAAGAAAGGACAAATACAAAGAATTCAGTGAACTGTGGGAAGAATTATAGGGACTGAAAGTAGAACTAAAAGAAAATATCCACAAAAGATCATTGAAAAGAGGCTGGAAAAACAATAGAAGTGCTAGAGAAGAAAGGATGGTGATGATGATGCCTAGCCTCTACATAGTACTTTGTGATTTGTAGTCTTTGTAGCTAGGTGGCACAGTGGCTAGAATGCTGAACCAGGAGCCAGGAAGACCTGAGTTCAAATCCAGCCTCAGACACTTACTAGCTGTATAACCTTGGACAAGTCACTAAAGCCTGTTTGTCTGGTTTCTCATCTATAAAATGAGCTTGAGAAGGAAATAACAAACTACTCCAGTATTTTTGCCAAGAAAACCCCCAACGGGGTCAATGGAGAGTTGGAAATGACTGAAATAACCGAACAACAATGGGATTTGTGAAGCACTTGTCAAATATGGTCTCATTTGGCCCTCACAATAATCATGTGAAGTCAGCGCTATTATTATCTCCATTTTACAGTTGAAGAAACTGAGGCAGACCAAGGTGAAATGTCTTGCCCAGGGTCACACCTCTAATAAGAGTGAGGCAAGATTTGAAGTCAGGTCATCCTGAGTCCAGATCCGGTGTGCCATCCATTACACCACTTAACTTCCATCCAGATAATGAAATCTATCTCCTCCTAAAAATTTAGGATGGTTTGAATGTTTAAGTAAAAAATTACTTACTCAAAGGTAAATAGTTGCAGATTATGGTTATTTGGTTGCATTGATGTTTAATAGTAAGTCTATAATAACCCACTTGAATGGAATAGATCCATTAAAGCAAGGGCCACTAAGGCAGAATGCTGTATACTTTACCAGCTATGGTCACTGCATTGGGTATTTGTGCTTATTTGCTTTTCTTTGTTATAAGAATTCAATTGGTGGAAGGTGCTATGCTATGAAGGTAAAAGGCAGAAATTTTTTTTGAAGGAAAGAAATTCATATATGAATACCAGAACTGGGGAATCTCAGAGTTGAGAGGGACCCTAGTAGCCATCTAGTAATAGTATCATATTTATAGACCCAGAAGGGACTGTAGAGGCCATGTTTTCCAATATCCTCACTTTACAGATGAGGAAACTGAGGCCTAAGGCCACAAGGTATTTAATGTTAGAACTGGTATTTTAATTGAGGTCCTTTGAACCTTACAAATACATGAAAAACAATTCCCATCTCAATATACTTGACAAGATTTTCTTTTGGATTAATACTGTGTCAGTTAGTAGACATATGTATGAAGGAAAAAAACAGTTCGAGAAAATACAATAAAATAGTATGGATTCTTGAACAGGAAGGAGCTATGCAGATCATCATAAATAACAGATGAGGAAACTGAGGTCACAGATGTGAAATGATATGATTAAGATCACTTCCACAAGACCTAACTGAAGAAGTGAGGAAAGACATATGAGTTAGGGTATAGGACATTACCTGGGGAGTTAGAACACCCAATTTCTTTTCCTGTCTTTGGAACTGAGGATGTAGGATCTTTTCTGAGTTACCTAAATACTTCCTTTCATCCATTTCTGTTTATAAAAAGGAAACAATAAATTGCCTCCTGCCTAATATGAATGAAATATTTAATTCATACAGAAAGATGTTAGAGTTACTCTAATTTCTTGAAAATTACTTAACTTATAAGATTCTCATTTTAAAAGTCAAAGGCCTAAAGGCAAAACTTCCCATTGGGTGCATTTTATTTTCTCATTTCCTTGGAATATGACAGAAAGGAGTTTGCCCATACTTTTTAATTCACTGTAATAATGAAACACATATTTTAGGAAACCCATAATCCATCAAGGGGTAATGAACTTGTTAAATGACAAAATGCCAAGTGGCACCTTGAACTTCATTACAGTGTAAAATAGCTTCCATTAAGTCAGCACAAAATGGCACACTCACTTAAGTAGGCTCTTCTCTTACCAGAATTATTCAGAGGTTCATTTTCTTATTGCCTCTAGCATTTCTCATTCAAAGGGTATCCTGGACCTCAAGATACTCTATCGGTTCACTGAGGAAAATACAAGTATTGGACCCATGCCCTCCAGGAAATGGAAGCTTCATGACTTTGTCTTACATCCACTGTTTAATTTCATGTATTTCATGTATTTTGTGTACAATGGTGTGTTGGCTGTACAAGATGATTCAACCCCCAAAGACTCCTATCTAAGTCTTCTGTTCTTCTCCATCTCTCTCTGAACTAGAAAGGTCAACCTTAAATCAAAGCCAATGGTTTTAATTCCCTTCCATCTCAAGATGGGTTTCAAATGAACATTTCCAGCTTTGACCTCATATCCTCCCTCTTGACTCCCATCTCCAGTGGTCTATGAGGCATCTTTATATTGAACTGTAGTTTCAGATGTCCATGGAATGTTGATTACTGAACTCACCCTATAAAAGCACTCCAGATAGACTTCCTTGTTATCAAAAAATATATCATCCTTCTAGTTCTCAACACTTGAACTCCCAGAGACACCTCAAATACCACTCTTCCTTTTGGCTCCTTTATCTGTTATGATTTACTACTCACTTTTTCTTGATAGCATCTGCACTGTCATCCTTTCCTGCCTCTTTAGCTACTGGAAGCTAGACCTTCACAATATCAAGACTGGACATCCTCAAGCATATTTTGGTTGGTCTTGAGATGTCTGACTCCCTTTCTTATCTATGCTAAACAAGGTGCTAGAGGAACCTCTAAATTAAAAAATTAAGTGCCAAAGACATGTGGCCCTTTGCACTTTCTGAGGCTGTAAATCCCCTTTATCTTTGTATCCCCAGAACCTCGAATCTCACATATAGGGATCAGAACTGTGATTTCATTGGTAGAATGAATTTCCAGTTGAGGACATTCCCTCAACTAATGCAATATGGCACCATCTTAGATATTTATGGTCTTGGAGAGTTGCCTAAAGCACTAAATGGTTATATTATTTGCCTATGATCACACAGTTCCTCAGGTAAAAGAGGCATGTCTGAACTCAGGTCTTGCTGGATTCCACTATAAAATGCTGCTTCTTTGCACATAGTAAGTGATTCATAAATACTTGGTAATTGGTTCGCTAATATGGGAACCATATTACAAAACAAGAGTGGTCCTGAAATAAAAAAAAAAAACAAAACTTCCTTTCTTCTGAGGTGAGATAAGTGACTTAAAGCATTAACAATACGGAAATCAGGAAAGACCTCATGTCGCAGTTAGTAGCTGAGCCACGCTTAAAGCTATGTTAGGATTCGTAGAGGTAGAAGGGAGGAGACAGGACCGTTCAGGAGTGAGGCACAGCCTGGACAAAGTCACAGAGGAAGGATAGAGAGTGTTTTGTATAAGGGAAAGCTAAAAGGTTAGTGTTGAGTGGAATGAATTGTGTGTGAAGGGGGGTAATATTTTGTGTTTACATATCATTGAGTTCATATGTATATCACTCCTCCTTTTTCTATGCATTGTCAAGAACATTAATTCATTCCTTGCATTTTCCCATCAGGCAGTCAAAGTCCTTTGAATCTTTCCTTAGAGATAAAACATGAGTACATCAAGAACCTGTGACTGTCAATGGGAAAACTCTTTGCACGGATTCCTACACTGTCCTTGACTAAATAAATATGTCCTAGAGGATTTCCTGAAACTGCCAGAGGTTGTCACTTGCCCAGAGTCACAAGGCTTAGAAGTATCTGAGGGAAGATTTGAACCCACACCTTTCTGATTCCAAGTCTAGAGTCATATTCATTATACCATGCCTACCTTTAAGTAGTTGAATTACCTAGGAAAATATACTTTACTAGATAGCATCATTTGGAAATTTACTTGGTAGCTGAGGCCCCCTAAGAGTGAGGTGACTGGCCTTTTATCCCCCTGCTAGTAAATGTAAGAGTAAAGGGCTCCAGCTCAGGTCTTTCTGATTCTCCATCCAATGCCTAGCCTATTTATCCCCACTGACAATTAATCACTTTACATAAAATGCTTTTACATTGCAAGACCGAAAAATCTAATTTTATAAGCAATAAGAGGAAATCCAACTCCACATATGAGCAATTAAAGGTTCAAAACTCACTACAATAAGAAATGCCAATTCCTAGGGCAATGACTTGGAAACCATGGCCTCTCATACAACCTCCTTGTAGCCATTTGATTTTTCTTCTGTTTCAATGCCTTAGATTTTGACAAGGAACTCTGTGCCAGGATGTACACTTATTTGATGTAACCCTACCTCCTTTCTCCCCCTTGCCCCAATTCAGGACTTACCTCATCTCTCCCTAGGTGGGGATTTGTCTTCTTCAGACCAGTGTTTGCTTAAGGCCTGGCAGATGACTGCTCTATTTGGGGTAGTAAAGGAAATGAGGCATCTTTCTTCACAATACTTCTCTCAGCAAAATATCATACTGAGACCAAAAGGTAAGAAAAATATGTTGTGGGATTGTATTTTGGCTAATGAAGGAGGAGGAGGTAGAGAAAGAGGGGAGAAAAACAGTACAGAGTAAAGGAGTCCTGGAACAGAGACCCATGAAAACAACACACAATTAGCACCTCGCTGATTGATAGACTGGTGGCAGCTCCAGTTTGGCTGAGAGACAAAGATCCCCTTTCCCAACCTCCACTCTTCATTCCATTTGTTCAAGCTGTATAAAATGCTATAAACTTGAGAACACATTATTAATACTAATTGGAACTAAATGACCAAGCTGGAAACTGCACTTATTCTTGGTACCAAGTGAGTTAATACAGGTAAAACACTTAATAGAATTAGATGGCTCCATAAATGTTATGATGTTCTCTTTCTCTTCTTTCTCTACTTCTCTTTCTCTTCTTCCTCTTTCCCTCTTTTTCTTTTCTTCCCCTTTTCCTTTTTTCTTCTTCCTCCTTTCCTTTTCTGTCTTCTCCTTCCACTATTTCTCCTTTCTTATATTTTTATTTCTTTCTCTTCTTCCTCTTTCTTATTCACTGCTTCCTTTTATTTCCCCCCCTTCTTTCTCCTCCTCTTTCCTTTTCTTCTTCCTCTTCTTCTACTTCTTTGCCCCCTCTTTAGCTCCTTCTTTTACCTTCTCCTTCCAAGCTCGTCACTAAATTATTATGGACTGAGCCTAGATCAGACATATTTCCACACAAATGAGAAAGTGGTGTGCCCATACCATCCCAGCTCTCTCCCCCCAACCTTTCTCCTTCTCTCTTCTCTCTCTCTCTCTCTCTCTCTCTCTCTCTCTCTCTCTCTCTCTCTCTCTCTCTCTCTCTCTCTCTCTCTCTCTCTCTCTCTCATATTGTTATATTATTTCAGGGTCTTAGCCAAACAAGTTGACCACTGTGGGAAAAAAATATTTTTCCCCTCTTCAAAATATGTAGCTGCAACATACTGTAACACAGAGAATCTGCCAAAATATGCCCTTCTTGCCTAAGGATTGGGAAATTTGTCACTGGGAAGAAAAATGAGATCTCTACTTGCTAATTTGAAACTGAATAGCATGAGAGGGATTTAAAAATGTGTGAACAAATAGCAGAAAACTATATTTCATTTTCCCATTTAATTGCTCATTAATTTGACTCATTAAGTAGGACTTTGCTTACTCCTTCAAATAAACTTATGATGGATTACAATGTCCCAATATTTTCTTGAAGTAGGATAGAATCCCACTTAATCATGCAGTTACTTATGTTCTCCCAGACTAAATAATAACTTTGGAATAGGGTTTGAGTTTAAGCCTTAAAAAATTTTCATTAGATTGAAATAGTGAGTTAACTGGAGTTCTAAAGCAGAGAGATGGATGGACTAGATGACCTCTTTTAAGAACCTTCAGGGTCTGGGAATTCCATTATCCATAGCCTCTCTCCATTGACACAGCCACCATCTTCATTCAATCCCTCATCAACTTTCTCCTGGCCTATTGCAAGTCTCTTTTCCATTTCCTGTCTCTCCCATATCAGATCCATCTTCCACATGGCTGCTAAAATAATCTTATTAAAATTCCATTCTTAACACATCACTATCCTGCTCAAACATCTTTGATGAGTCCCTATTACCTTTAGGAAAAAATGCGCTTCTCAGTTTCACCTTTAAATCCCTTCATAGTCTTTTTTTAGTCTACTTTTGTGGTCTGAGTTTACATGATTCCTTTTCGTGTAAGTAGGTTTCAAAATAACTGACTTATTTGTTGCTCTATATCAAAATTTCCATCATTTGCCTCTATGTCTTTGCAAAGACTGTCCATAGTTCTTGGAATATTTTCCCTCCTCACCTCTTAGAATTCTTAGATTCCTTCAAGGCTCAATTCTGGTATTTCCTCCTATGGCAAACCTTTGCCCTCCTCCTTTGAGCAAGAGCTCTCCAGATCTTAGCACAATGTCTGGCAAATAGTAAGTATTTAATACATTCTTATTGATGGGTTGGCCCCCTGGTTGCTCACGACCTCTCATCTTTTTATTACCTTTCTAAATATTGGGTCTCCTACAAGTAGAATGTCAAGGACAGTGATCATTTTTTACCTTGTCTTTGTAGTTACAACACCTAGGACTCTTCAGCACATAACATGTGCTTAAGATATGGTTAAATTAATGTCCTAAAACAAATGTATTTTGCCCAGAGCATCAAACCTTTAAACTATAAGTCTCTGTGCATTTTCAGTGCTTGTCTCCAAATTATTGCAATGCTTTTCCCCCTTATGTCCACTTCCTGGTTTCCCTGGCTTCCTTGAAGACTCTGTTCAAATCTTGTAGAGGAGGCTTTTCCCAGTGCCTCCTGCTGCTGGTGCCTTCTCTTCTAAGATTTCCATCAGTTTCATCAACAAATCCAATAAAAAAGCATTGATTAAGTGCCTGCTATGTAGAAGGCATCTTGTTAAGCTCAGGATATAAAGAAAGGCAAAAACAGTCCCTGACCTCAAGGAGTCCATGCTCTAATGGGAAGAAACAGCATGCACAAGACAATGAATAAATGACATGTTCGCAGGGTCAACCAGAGACTGAGTAGGAAGGCACTGACATGAGGAGGACCAGAAAAGGCTCCTTGTAGAATGGAACCAGGGAAGTCAGAAGGCAGGGGCAAAGAAAGAGAGAAGTCTAGGCAGTAGGAATGATCAGAGGAGGAAGTTGGAATGTGGTATCTAAGGGAGAGGAGGGAGGCCACCACCACCATCCTGCAATATCTAGTCATTTGTAAGTTGTCTCTCCCATTAAAATATAAGCTCCTTTAGGGTGTTTTTGCCTTTTTTGTTTATATCCTTGGTGCTGACCCCAGGGCCTGGAACATAACAAACACTTAAATGTTTATCGATGGACTGGCCCATTGATTTATGCCTTTGTAAGTAGCATATAGAGCAAAATGCCTTACCCATATTCCTTGTGTTGCTATAGTCACATGTAATTCAACAGTTATAATGGTAAATGTAAATTGTAAATCCAACAGTTACAATTTAAAGTTAAAAGTGTCACTTTTTTGTGTGTGCTACATTCAGGAAAGAAAGTTGCAAAGGGCAGTTCCTAACATGTTTAAATAAAGTATTCCATTTGGAAAGAGATGCCCTTCCTTATAGGGTTGCTGACATGTTGCTGCTGAGTTTTCTATTTAGTCTTCTCTGCCTTGAAAGAGGAGACATCTTGTCCATAGCTTCCAGATGAAAAATGATGTTGTCACAAATTATCTTTGAAAATGACTATGGGGTTAGAAAAGATTCCTTAGAAGACCTAATGTGTACAGGCTGGCATTGACCATAGACCACCTGGGAAATAACCTATTATCCCCAGAGCACACCAAAAGGGTGGCCACAGAGCACACAACTTACGTTGGCTTGGAAGCTTCAGCTTGGTCTGTCTGTAGTTTTTCTCCTCCTTCTACTTCCATCGTGCAATACACAATGCGATTGGGGGCCAAGGACTTTAGGCCTTGAACTTCCATGATCACAACCTATAAAGGGAAAAGAAAAACCACAGAGAAAATTACACCCAGAATTCATGACTCCTCTCCAATATGGATGTCTGCATCTACTGTGAGATAAGGAAGAATATTAAGGAAAACAAGTTCTTAAATTTTTTTTTGGCCAATCAAACTGGCAAAGACAATTAAAAAAATAATAGTTCATGTTGGAAGGTTTAATGGAATGAGTGGCTAATTGGCACAACCATTCTGAAAAAAAGTGTTACGGAATAAGAAAAGTCACCAAAGCATTCATACCTTTTGACCTAGAGATCTTTCTACTAAGCATATAGGTCAATGAAGTTAATAATGAAACAAAGGTCCTACATATGAAAATGGATTTATAGCAGTACTCTGGAGTAGGAGAAAAGTAGAAACAAAGTGGTTGTTCATCAACTAGGGAATTGCTGAACAAACTGTGATATACGAATATCCTGGGAAACTATTGTGGCACAAAGGACAACAAAATCACCATATCTGGACACTGTCATCCATTTTGGGCACTAAAGGCTGAGGAACATCCAGAGAAGGGAAACCCAGATTGTGCTGGGTCTTCTTGTCCATGTTATATAAGGATGAGTTTTAATGAAAATGAGGATATATAGTCTAAAGAGAAGGCATAGGAGATCCATTCATGATATCTGTCTTCAAGTGTCTTCAAGAGGGCTGTCACATGAAAAGGAGATTAGACCTTCCTCATCTCAGAGCCAGAGACAAGAATCTTACTACCTCTAGAGGTGGCATATTTCACTCATACTGGTGAGAGTTGTCCTGTCTTCTGAGCCTGCAGATGCAGTGAGCCATTTCTCTGTGGCTCCCTTTGTTCCAGGTATGCCCTACTTGTAGTTTTCATATCATTAATAATCTATTAATGAGCTATGGAGTAGTATTGCCTTTCCATGAAATCCCGAACCAGATTAATTTTGGGCAGTTCTAATTCCTACAAAGCTTTTCTTTGTGTTAAGCTGAAATTCTCTTTTCTGCAGCTTCCATGGGATTTTTCTCCTCTTTTCCTTTTGAACCTAACAGAAAAGTGCAATTCCTTTTGTACATTTGAAAGGCAGCATTTGTGTTCCTTGCCCCTTTCCTCCACTCCACCAAATAGTCTCTTCTCTTGGCCAAATAGCCTCAGTTCATTCATGTGATCCTCATATCAACTGGCACCAAGTCCCCTCCCCATCCTGCTTGCCTACGTCTTGAGATATTTCAGCTTCTCAATGTTCTTAAAATGTGGTGCCCAGAAACAAAGATGTTACTCTAGATGCAGTCTGACCATTACAGAATACTCCTTTGTTCTCCACATTTTAATTTAGTTAATACAGATTACATTTGCATCACCATTTTGGTCTGTTATATCATGCTGTTAACTCATACTGAAGTGGAGATCCATTAAAATTCATTGGACTTATTCAAATGAACTATTGTCTTTCAATACACCCTCCAGTTAATTTTCTGTAAAAAGTGCAATGTTTTATATTGCTTCTAATTCCATTTAATCTTATTAGTTTTGGCCTTTTCTTACAGCCTGTTGAGACATTTTTGGGCTGCAGTTCAGAAAACCAATGTGTTAATAATCCCTCCTGTCTCAGATTTACATTATTTGCCAACTTGATAGAAGTGCCATTTATATACCTTCATCTAACTCACTGATTTAAAAACAAATAACAATACATGGATGAGAAGAGATCCCTGAGGCGCACCTTTATCCAGGTCAACATTACTTGGTTTGTCACTCTTCTTTAAGCTCAACATCTAACCAGTTTTGAATACATCTGACTATCGCCACATCACTCCATCTTGTTCCAGAAGATAGAATGACTTTTTCAAATGCTTTGTTGAAACTGAGATATACACTATGTATAGCAACTCTCCAATTTAACTGCACAGCAACTCTGTAATATATTTTTTTAAAAAAATGACTGTAGTCTGGTATGATCTGTTTTTAATGAACCCACAACGATTTCTAGTCATCACCATTTCCCTTTTCCAGGGCCGATAAATCTTTTTTAAATAATTTATATCAGAATTTTGCCAGGAATTCAAGTTATGTTCACAGGTGTAGAGATCGAAGTAGTTGTCTTCTCTTCTTTGTAAGAAATAGACATTTGACATCTCTAATACTGAAGGCACCTCTCTTTTCCTCCATGATCACTCACTACCAATGACTTAGGAAGGTCAACACCCTGGCACTCCTGATCTGGTGAATGAAACTCTTTGAGGGCAGATAGGTGCTCTCTCAGAATCTTTGAATAGGAAAGGCAATTTATTCCAACCCGGGTATGAATGAGAATCCTCCTCCATCCCATAATTCCTTTAGCAAGTGATCATCTAGCCCTCACTTGAAGAACTCCAGGGAGAAGCAGCCAATTCTATTCTTGGATACCTCTATATGAAAAGAGGTTTTTCCTTTCACCAAGCTTACACTTGTGTCTTGGCAAATTTGACCGATTGCCTCTGATTCTGCCATCTTGGGTCAAGAGTAAAAGTCATGCCTTGCTCCCAGGGAAAAGCTGATTTCAAATATTTGAAAGTCTGTCTTTTCTCAACTTCTTCTACACCAAATTCTTTTACCACCACACTAAATGCCCCCAGTTCCTTCAAGTGATCCCCAAATGGCAAACATCTCAAAGCCCTTCATCAACCATTAAGAAAATCTTGTTAGTTATGTAGGCAAAATAACCAAGACCAGTCCTCACTCTATTTCTCAAGTGCAATGTAACATGACTATTCTTTTAGAATTATTACAGTCTAATGTTTTATATCACTTTCATTTCTCAATGTATCCTATCCCTTCAAATCCAGAGTTCCTTCTAAGAAAGTTTAAAGAAAGAGAAAAATATGTGATTCAGCAAAACTAACTGAAACTTAGTGTTTCAACTAAGTAACTCTGTCAAATCAATTGACTTTGCCCTATATGCAATATTGTATATTAATAATCCTTCACATGCATTTTTCTTCTCTACTTTGGTTTAAACTTTGTTATTGTATGTAAAACATCTCATATTTCTATGGCATCTTACCCTTGATGAAGCAGTTATATATAACATTCACAATATATAATATATTTTACATATATATCATGAACATTTTATACATAATGTGTAATTCACAACATTCGGTTTCACTTTTTGGTTGGTGTTCTATTTGCCTTGTGGCAGTCATTGTGTTTCTTGTTTTCCTTTGCTTTACTTTGAATGTGTTCAAAAAAGTCTTCCCATCCATCTATGAATTTTCCCTCACCCCAACCTCTACCCTGCTCTAGTCACACAAGCACAAAGACATTCTTAGAGACAGTTTCTATATAATGTGCTACTTGATAATCTTCTAATTAAAAAGTTGTGGGTGATCCCCAGGGTATTTGCGTACTTGTACTTACGAGCTAAAAGGCTGTTGTAATCATACCCCCATGGGATAGCTGTTGGACTAACACTTGTCTAAATTCCAAACAAGCATGAATTGGAGCTGATAAAATCAGTAACCACAGAGAAAGAAGGAGTTAGAAAAATGGAAGTGGAAAATCTTTATGAAAACCAATAAGCCAATAATTTTCCTACAGGAATGCAGGAGGTAATGGGGGATAAAATGTCACCTTTCATTGGTAATAATCAAATGCAAAAACACCTAAGAGAAACTCAGGCAATGGTATTTAAAAAAAAGAAGGTTTCTGTGAAATTTGACTGCGGATTTTCACATGCCAAGTATTCTACATTTAATTCAATCCTTTATCCTCTGACTGCAAAATGCATTTTGAAAACATTCTGTAATGTGTCTAAGCTGATTCTATCTGGATATGGAAAATATGTTTCCCGTGGTTTATTCACAGCATGACTTATGGCTATTCCCCCCAAAACCAATTTCATTCTTTAAAATTCTTCGTTAGACATGTGGAAATTGTTCTAACAGGATTCTTGCTTCTTTCTCCCTAATATAGTTTGAATCCTTAATCATTTAGGTATGATAAAAACAATTCAACAGTGGATTTAATAACCATGCCATTTATTCAATGCTTTGTGGTTTGAAAGTGCTTTAAAGAAGGGCTCTCACAGTAGTTCTATGATGGATCTGTTGTAGTTCCTATTGTTCTCCTTTTGCAGATGAGGAAACTGAGCCTGAGAGAGGCCACGGGGCTTTCCTGGAATCAAAATCCAATAACTGACAAAAGAGGGATTCAATTAACCTTTCTAATACAGCTACCTCTCAAAGGTAAAATGATTAAATGAAGGAAAAGTAATCAAAAGAATAAGCGATCAAGACATTGAACACTGGCTTTTTGGCAAATGTATACACCATTTTCTTATTTCAGATCCTGAAATACAGAAAACAAGGGCTAGCTTAGTTGAAGTCAATCATGATTTATGGAAAAGAGAAGAGAAACTATAAGGAAGAGATTCATTGCTTCTCATTAACAAGAAGCCTAAGAATTGCTTCCGTTATGCTCAGAAATCATATTACTACTGTATTAAAAGTATTTAATGACTCAAGGACTTTACAAAGAACTTTCGTACTTCTTTAGAATTGCTCCTTCCAATCTCAGAAGAAGATTGACCTTAATAGAACATCCTTCATGTTGATGTTTGCATTGTGCAATTATAATGACTTAGAAGGTTGGCCATGAAGAAAACTTGAAAAATAAAGTCCCTCCCTTACTTCTTTGCAAAAGTGGGGAACCATGAGTGAGGAATATTGCATACATCATCATATTTAGTGTGTAAGTTGGTTTTGCTGAACAGTTTTTCCCTGTTTCTTTTTCTGTTTTGGGGTTGTTTTTTTTTTTTGGTTATTCCAAGAGATGAGCTGTTGAGTAGGGGATAGGATATTAAGAAATGAATAGGATTATAAATTTCCTTAAAAATAATCTCCCTTCTAACCCTAAGGAAATAATTTCATGTTGCTTGATCTGTACTCCATCTAGGTCCTATTTTAAAAGCAGTTACAAATGATATCACTTGTTCTGCATTTCAACCACACTGTTCTTCCCACTTTGATCCAGAGCTTGCATTTTGGGGGCTCTTACCTCCAAGGAGAAGGACAACACGACATCTGATTTGGAGAGCTGGTTTTCGTTCTCTTCTCCCATGTCAATAATGGATGTGTTATGGCTTCGTTTCAGTTTCTGAAGCTTGAATTCTCCTCCTTTTGATACTGGCATACTCTCCAAATTTGCCATTAGCAAGTTGACTGATGATTTCAACTCTTCAATGTACATGTTCTCCATTTCTTTGGACACAAATTTGGGAAACTTGCGTTCCTTGAAATAGAAAGAAAATGTTAATTGGGAGGGGGTGGTTGTGGGCCATGTTATATCTTTATGTGGAGAGATTATATCCTGTTGGAAAAGAGCATTGTAATGCCTATAAGAATTGGTATCACAGCGTCATACATGATAGGATCATAGATTTAGAGTTTAAAAGGACTTGAGAAACCATAGCCCTCATTTCACAGACAAGGAAGAAAGCACAGGCAGAGAAGTGATTTGCCCAGGGTCACAATGATGGTAAGTATCTGAGGCCAGATCTGAACAAAGATTTTCCTAACTCTAAGTCCACTGCCCTAACTCCTTGCCACCATGTTTCTTCATAGTGATAGATCAAGCACTGTATGGAAGTCAGTTGGATAGACAGATCTGCCTGTCTCCTAAGGAAATCAGGACAACATTAAACACATAATAACTAAAAAGAAGCACAACATTCTCTCAGTGTTTTATCATGCTAGTCTCTCTAGAATGTTCTTCTCTTCCCCAAATCCACCTGTCCAAATCCTATCCATTTTAAAGATCTAGTTCCTCCACAGAAACATCCAAGTTTTCTCTAGTCAAGAGTGATCTCTCTATTACCTGAACCAACATAGCTCTTTAATGGAGGTGATTTGCTATAGGAGACAGTGAATTGCAGTGGACATGAGGAAGACTGAGTTTAAATTTTGCCCTGAAAAACCTACTAGCTTTGGGACTGACTTTGGGGAATAAACTTAACTTCTCTCAACTTCAGTTTACCCATCTGTAAAATGGGGCTAATAATACATATTGTTCTTACCTCAAAGGGTTGCTATAAGGATCAAATATTATATACAAGATAGTCCAAAAGTCTTAGTGCTGTTTTAAGCTCTTTAAGTTTATACAAAAGTTTTAACAGCTTAAAACCACACTAAAACTTATATAAAACTTTAGCAGCTTAAAACTACATTTAAACTTTTGGAACACCCTGTACATAGCACCATATAAATGTCAGTTATTTTTATGGCATATTTTGAAGACATTTTCTGGTCTAACATGCATTGTAATTATTTGCATGCATTTCAAGTCTTAGACAAGATTTTAAAGTTTCTTGAAGGCATGAAACATGCCTCATTCTCCTTTGTGTTCCTATAAGCTCCTGTAACAATCCCTTTCATAGAGGAGGCACAAATATTTTTTGAAGGAATTACTGAATTTCATCATAGTCCTCTGTTTTCTGAGGTTCTTCCTTCCACTTGAAAATCATCAGAAAGAAACATCAGAAATATTTTTCATGTGTAATTTCATTTCAAGTTAAAGATAATTGATTCAGCTATTTTTGACTTATGGAAACCCAGAGATTGGTTTCCTTCTTTTTCTGGTTATCTAGAGTGATTTCCTCCTATGAATAATTCACAAGGAACTGATTCGAGAAGTTTCAAACTTAGCCTATAGCTATTCCTATGAAGAATCGTCATCATTTTCAAGAAATATTGAAAAATTAATGAAGTGATATATAAATTGATCATAATTTTTCACAGATGTAGAAGAAACCATTTTTAACTAGGGTTAGGCCACTTTTTTTCTTTCTCAGCACAGAATTTTTGCTAGAATGCCAATAAAGTCTACTCTTGCCATTTGGAGTTTTTATATATTCCATATTGCCTATCCTAGATCCTCATTTTGTTTATATCTTTATAGACACTAAAACACAGTATCTTGCAAAAAGTACTAGATTAATATATGTTAGTTGAAATAAGTTGAATATTTTTGTTAAATGATGGGTTTCAGTACTTTGGACAGAGGTGACAGAGCCTGAATGTAGAACTTGCAGGAGGCTGTGTTGTGGTAATATGGGAGGTAGGTGAAAGAGGAAATCTAAGGAAGAGCAGTTTCAGAGTTCCCTCTGCTTTCTTTAGGAAGGTTTCTCTAAGTGAGATTCTCCAGGGTATCTTGATTGGGAACATGAGATAGTCTTCTGATATGAGACTGTCATTGTATATCTTTCTTTTTTTGGTGGTCAGTGAGAAAGTGACCAAGGCAATTATGTATATGTGAGTGCATCTGTTTGCCTTTTCCTGAACATCTTAGGAAGGTAAGGGAACAGGTATTTACTAAATACCTACTAAGTGCTACTAAGTGCTTTACATGTATTATCTCTTGCTCCTCACAACAACCTTGCAAGATGGATGATATTATTATCCCCATTTTATAACTTAAGAAAATGAGATAGACAGAAGCTAAGTGACTTGGCCAGCATCACACAACCAGGAAGTATTTGCAGCCAGATTTGAATTCATGTCTTCCCAACTTCAGGTCCAGTGCTCTATCTACTGTGCCACCTAGCTAACTTGTGTTCAAAGGCTACATTTGGTACCTTCACTTTTTCTGGGGATCACTCTTCCAGTATTAGGCAATGCTATGATGATAAGACCTCTGGAGAAAGCCTGACAGAGCTGCATCCTTAATATATGATCTCTCTGAAATTCAATGTAATCAACTTTCCAGGCTGATTTCAAAAGACCTGGATGTGAATACCTCAACGAACTTTGATAATAGGTCTAGAGTTGAGGGATTTGTAGCTATTCTAGTCCAAAGCTCTCATTTTACCAGTGTTAGAAGTGAATGAAGCTCAGAGGTTGTCACTGTACAGGTAATAAATAAGGGGAGTTCTTGTCAAAAGGCTGCATTACAGATAGGCTAAATTTTAAAGCTATGAGGAACAAGTAAAAATGGAGGCTAATTATGGGGTCTGGAAAGAGAATGTGGAGCTCTTGCTCTCCGTGTAAATGACTTTGTGGATTTCAGAAGCCACATAGTGATACTGGGACAAATTCCATTCTAAAAACTACTTGGTAAAACACATTTGGCTGAGGCATTGCCTGAGTATACAAACATGTGGGGAGGTTGGTGGGAGCCTGTATGGAGAGGACCATGATGTACTTGCCAACAAGGAAAGAGGTTGCTTTAACAGAAAGTTAATTATGAATCACCATAAGAGAATAGATGGGAGTATCTTTGGTAAGAAACTTCTCTACAAAGGATCATGGATAGAAAGTTGAAACGTGCTTCAGAGGTCATTCAATCTAATGCCTTTATTTAACAGAACATAAGATCATGGACAAAAAGATAGAAGGGACCTTAGAGGTCATGGTCCAACTCCATTTTCCAAATGATAAGATAGACCCAGAGAATTCAAGTGAAGTCTAATGTTTCAAATCCTGGTTCTTCAGTTCAAGACAAAGTACTTTCTCTACACTGTGCCAAACTGGGAAGAAATTGAAGCCCATGAAGGTGAAATTACTTGCCCAACATCATGCAAGTTGTAAGTCAAAAAGGTGGCAATTGAACCTAAGTCTTATGATTCCAAGTTCAGGGCTTTTTATACTGTACCCTTCTGCCTCCCAGAGGCAGAGGTACTCATGACAAATCTAAGGGCTATATAACCTCCACAAAGCAGGGCAAATACCCTCAGGAACTGGAAGATGACCACTAGGTTGGGTTTGCAGAGGCTCAAAAGCCATTGCTACTCTTTGCCTGACCATTGAAAAAATCCCAATGAAATTTCCTCCTCAGATATCTGGGGAGAAAGCTTCAGTTCACCCTAGACCAGGGCCACTGGCCATGTGGGGGTGGCAGCTTGTTCTCTGAACACTGTCCCTGATTTTCCTAACATTGCCTCTTTTTCCTAGGTATAAGGCAGAGTGAACTTGATTATATCAATGGTCAGAAAGGATCCATGCTCTTGAATATCTTTCTGAGCTTTTCTGATTGCAAAAGAAACTAACCCAGAGGAACAGGAAGATTGGTTGGGGCACATACAGTTTCATTAGGGAGACAGACTATTATGCTCCCCCTCTGTCTCCAGCTCACAATGATGGCAAACCCCAGAGAGCTCCATGGTTCTCTTGGAGGGACTGGTAGATATTTTCCTATAGATTTACTTCTTGCCGTGAATGGCTGCCATAGGAATGAATGAAAGAGTAGAAACCTCTTTGTATAGACTGGGCTTTTCCCAGTTAACCAGACTCAACCAAAAATCCAGGGCATTCCCTTCTCAACGCTTTCATGGTAGGGACATGAGCACAGCAGGGAAAGTGCCTCTTTGCCGTAAGGCTTGCCCTTAACTAGCTGATGTCCCAGATGGGGCCTTCATGATTACCCACAGCTTTGATCCTTTAAGCCTTGTTAATGTCAGCCAGACATGATGCAATAGAAAAACTTCGGAGAAGCCCAAAGAATTATCTTCCCTCCCAGAATTCAGACAGCTTGTAATGCCATCATAAAAAGAGTTCATAAAACTGGGTCTGGAAATGAAAACAAAACCATCTTTCTGCCATGGGTTCTTCTGTAGCTAGGGAAAGAAATATGTACTTGTCAGCTGAGGCTGTTTGTGAGTGGGGGGTTTTTAAATGACATGCCTATTGCAAACACATTTTTGGGGACATAGTTACACTGACATAATAAAAATGGAGTTCTTATTCTCCATCTCAACTTTCCAAAACACAAAAATAAAATTGGTCTTACAAAAAGATTAGTTATTTATTTTGCTTTATGGAATACTGATGATAAAAATGCATACAAAGGCCTTCAAAGAAACCACCTCTGGCCATTCATTATTGTTTGGGGGCCAATTACTGTTCAATTAGGATAGCCAACCTGCTACAATTTCTACCAGTGTGATGTGTTGTTGCCTAGATTTGGAAGGTTTTTGGACACATCATGAAATGCAGCATAGAAAAGGACAGAATGCTCCCCAGGAAAATTGCTTCTTCTTTCTCTTTGGGTACCTCCACACATTTGGGATGAAAACAAAAGCTGCCAGGCTTACCCCTAGCTGGAGACCTGTTAGATCTCATAGATACAAGCAATATTTATATTAGGAAAAAGCTCAGAAAGCTTTACAGCTCTGGCTCTTAGGATCTATATCTAGGAGATCTCTGTATCTATAATTGAGAAGAATACTATTGAATGGTTGCAGAGGTGGGGAACCTGAGACCTCCAGGCTACCTGTGGCTCTCCAGGTCCTCAAATGTGGCCCTTTGACTGGATCTAAACGTCACAGAATGGGTTTGGATTTAGTAGAAGGGCCACATCTAAAGATCTAGAGGGCCACATGTGGCCTCATGTTGCAGGTTCCACATCCCTGGTAGAATATTGGAATTAGAGTTAGGAAGATCTGGGTTCAAATACTTCCTCAGACTACTGTTAATTGTGTGAATCTGGGCAAACTGTTGAACCTCCTGGAGCCTCAGTTTCCTCATTTATAAAATAGGAATGATAACAGTACCTAAGACATAGGACTAGGACCAGGCTTAAATGAGATAAAGTATGCAAATTGCTTTGTAATCCTGAAAAATACTATCTAAGGGTCAGCAAATTTGTTTCATTTCAATCAACTTCATAAAGCAAGTGAATTCTATAGGATATTTGTGTTGGTAGAGGGAAAGGACTTAGCCTAGGTTTGTTTAATTCACCATCATATCTTTAAGAAGGGAGCTTGGGTCCTTTTTATTAGCTTATTTATCTGAGTATATACCAAAACAGGATTGTAAATTTGGAGGGAGAGGAAAACTTAGAAGTCATCTAGTTCCATGTTCTCCAAAATTTTTTAGTTCATGCATGCCTATCCATAAAAAAGGGTGTATACCCTATATATGTATGTATTCACATAAACACATATATACTTATTTTGAAGTTGTATGCACTAATAATTATGTTATAACTTTATACAAAATTTATAACTTTATATAAACTTTATAAACTTAATAAACTTTATACAAAATTTAAAAAAGATGAAATAATATTGATCCTGGAGTAAATAAAGAACCATTGGAATTTACTAAATAAGGGAGTTACCTAGTCAAATCTATGTTTTAGGAAAATCACACCAACTGTATGGAGAATAGTGAGAAAAATGACTATTTTTCCCCTCATATTAATAATCAATTATTGATTGATAATAATCGATTATTGAATTATTGAATCAGGGCATAAAATTTTTCTAAAACCTGTAGGTTGTTTAGTCTCCCAAGGAAATTGCTGAGAATGATATTGGATTACAGTTCTCACTAGTCTTGTTCAGACTCTGTGTGTGTTCATCCTGCCATCAGAGAAGACCATGCCATCAGAGAAATGATGACATGACTTGCACTTGACTTTGTTTTGAGTGAGGGAGGGCTGTGCAGGTCACCAGCCTCACTTCTCCTCCAGAGCCATCTGAATCCAGCTACCAGATATTCATCAGGATGACTGGAGATGACCCAGGATGAGGCCATTGGGGTTAAGTGACTTGTCCAAGGTCACACAGCTAGTGAGTGTCAAGTGTCTGAAGTAAAATTTGAACTCAGGTCCTCTTGACTCCTGCACTGGTGCTCTATCCACTGCACCACCTAGCTGCCATCAATTCAGACTCTGCCCAGGTAAGGAAGCCCATTGTACTATGCTCAGGTTTGGGTGGGAACAAAATTCTCAGATCAGCTTGCCCAAGGCTGGGCAATTTAGAAGTAAATGCCTCAGTCCTTCATTAGAATGGTTCCACCTCTCCTTGTAATATTCATTCTTCTCACTAATTGTTAACAAATCAGAATTGATTGCCACTCTTGGGAGCATCCACTCTTCCAAGGGCAAATAAATTGTGATTTCACTGCAATGATTCATCTCTGGTCCAAGGGAGAAAGCCAAATGACTGTTCCTTTTATTAATAAAATTCTAGCATTATTAAGACAATGATGAATTACCCAGAAATTATGTGTCTCAAACTTTTTAAATGCAGCAATGAATTGGAGAGGGGAGAGATTAGAGGTAGGGCAATCAATAAGGTGGCGATTATGAGCCCAGGCAAGAGGTGATGAGAGTGCTAGATTGGGGGCTCTGTGGTTAGAGCAAAAGGGGATATTTAGACACAAATGATGTGTGGCAATAGAGATGATAAGATCTGGCCACTGACTGGTTATGTGGGGTGATTGAGACTAAGAAGTTAGGCACCAAATTTGTGAACTTAGGTCACTTGAAATATGGTGGGCGGCCCTTGGCAGTAACAAGGGGATTTGGAAGAAGAGTGGGTACTGAGCTCTTCAGTGTAGATGGCAATGCTTCCAGGCTCAGCCTGTGTTATTGATTTCATTCTGCCAAACATGAAGATGAAGCTGGGGTGGAGGGTCAAGCAAGGCAGTGCAGTGCTTGCTGTAGCCACATGACAATCTTGGGGCCAAGACTGGGGTGGGATTTTCTCATCGCACTAGAACAACTGCTTATATGATTGAGTTAGGTTATAACTGCACTGAGGGGCCCATGATAAGGGAAAACTGAGTGACAATGTGACCTTGGGCAAGTCCCTTGCTTCCTCTTTAAAAAGAGTCAGTTGAAGTAATGGGTACCTGACATCTGTTCCGTTTCTCACATTTACATGTGGATTGGGATATAGCATAACTCAAATTAGAGAGTTCTGGGACATACCAGGTGAAGAAGTAGTGTGGTTATGCTGGAAATAAATGTGATTACTAGTTTTCTTGGAGAGTGCTCTCAAATTTACACTGGGTGAGCAATCATTCTGTGACCTGAGTTCAAATCTTACCCCAGACACTTGACACTCACTAGCTGTGTGACCTTGGGCAAGTCACTTAACCCCAATGGCCTCATCCTGGGTCATCTCCAGTCATCCTGATGAATATCTGATAGCTGAATTCAGATGGCTCTGGAGGAATGTTTATGGTTATGGTGAATGGTTATGGCTATGCTGGAAGCCCATAGAAAGACCAATAATCTATAGGTGACAAAATCGAGGTCCAGAAATTGAATGAACTGTCTGAGGTACCACAAGGTAAATGGAGGAGGCAATTGGGATTGAAACCTAGGTTTTCTGACCCAATCCAAGCATCTTTCTACCATATCATGCTGTTTCCACAGCTAGGGAAACAGTGTGGTTAGCTGATCAACTTGCAACTATTTTCTAGCTCTAACACAAGTGATAGATTCAGTTTCACTTGGGCAAGCAGGTGGTGCTCTGGGCAATACCAAGTTCATGGTCAGCACACCTGGGCATCTGTCAAGGTGATAGGCTTCTGCAATAAGCCAAGCACTCTCACAAACTCTTCCGTGGATCTGAGATATTTCTATCTCTCCAGTTCGATTTGGGCCTTGGATTTAAATCAAGGGGCATAACTAGTAATAGGAAACTAATGCCTACAATACCCTTGTTGTTTCCACTAGTGAACTCATTCTTCATTCTCATTTATGCATAGTTCTCCTCATAACTGTCAACTTCTTGGTTCCAATTTCTGGTTTTTTGGTGGTCACAAGGACAGTGGGGAATTTGGGGTATTTTACTGTGCTGTTGTATAGCATGACGGACATGAACAATAGTCAGGGAGTCAGTAGCACCAGGTTCTCGTCTCTGATCAACCACTTCCTAGTGGATGACTTGAGACAAGACACTGGATATCTTTGGGGTTCAGTTTCTTCCACTAAAAATATGCCTGTTGAGCTGAATGATCTCTAAAGTTCCTGCTAGCTCTTATATTCAATGATTTCACATAATTTTGAAGGTGTCCTTGGTCACAAAAACTCTCTTGAAGCCTACTAACCATGTGGGTCGCAAACCTGCCTGTGGTACTTTGGGAAAAGTGCTAGAATTGGAGTCCCCAAAGATATTTGATGGTGATGGAGGCACTTAGTGTCTCTTAACTTCAGATCTTTCATCTATGACATGAGACTGTTGGACTGGACTACCTTTGGGCTGTCTTCATGCATGAAATCTATTTAATTTATGATCCCATGTCGTGCTAGTTCTGATAAGCACTGATTTGATAAACATTTATGATGTACCTACTATGTGCCAGGCATGTGCTGGATGATGAAGACACAAAAGCAAGCCAGTCCCTCCCAAGAAGCTTACATCCTTCCAGAGAATAAAACATGTGCACAGACAAGTAAATGCAAAGAAATATGTATGGATATGTATGTATAGGTATATATATGATATATACATACATATACACACATATACATACACCCCTGTATGCATACATATATACACACATATATACATGAATATATAGTATATATACATATGCATATTTATATATGTATTTGTGTATATGTGTGAATGAAATTCAAATAATTTTCTGGTATGTGTCTTGGGGGGAAGAGTGTTAACACTGAGAGTTCCAGGATAGACTTTATGGAGAAGTTGGTGCTATAGCTGGGCCTCAAGAGGTCCCAGTGCATCTGATTTTAGTGTGAAGAATATAATTTTCCTTGTTATAAAAACTCAATTTCCTTTTCTTTTCAAAATACATTTTAATTGATTCTCATATCAATCCTGTGAGACAAGATGAATGTTAGACATATTTTATGTATTCTAGCATGGAAAAACAGAGAGGTTCAGTGACTTCCAAATCACAGAGGAAGAAAATATTAAAAAGATATTTTATATAGTATCTATTATGTGCCTGGCACTGAGATAAGATTATACAGATATTAACTCATTTGATCCTTTCAACAAATCTGAGAGATACATGCTGTCATTATCCCCATTTTATAGTTGAGGAAACTAGGGCAGACAATGAATGACTCATCCAGGGTCATACATCTAGTAAACATCTGAGGTCAGATTGAACTCAGGCCTTTCTGACTCCAAGCTCAGAACTGTAGTCACTGTATCACCAGCTGCCTTCACACACACACATTCACATGCATGTATATCTATCACCTATCTCTTTATCTGTCTCAGTATGTATATATGGATAGAATTCTTTCTGCTATCATTGCCTCTTTTTTTTAAATACTATACTCTTTGAAACTCTTGAATTGGGGGAACGTCTACCCAAATCCTTGGTTCTTTACCAATAAATGCCACTTAGACAGCTCACTGCACTGTTAGTAGCACATATAATCTGTAATACCAACTTTTGATCAGATAATTTAAATTACTGGCTTTTACTCCACAGATTGAAGGTAGGGAATACTATTATACTAGTATGGGGAAATTATAAGAAAAGTTTGAACATAACTCAAAAATCACTTCATTCAAAATTATAGAAATATTCAAATTTTTCCTGGTGCTTTTAAAATAAACACATTTGCTATTCTCCATGAACACTGATGACCTTTTCTGTGTTCGATGGTATTAAGTCTGAAAATGGCTTTGGATTAAAGGCAAAACTGTAATGTGGGGTGAGGATAGGGGGTGGAAAGCAATCCAGTTGGTTTTGTGTACTTTCTCTTTTCCAGGGAGGAAAAGACAAAAATGAGGCCATCCAAAGATATCTAGGGAGTCAGGGGGCAGCATGTTTGTAAGACCCAGGGAGTAAGTTCCTCCTTCCTAGCTTCAAATCCCACCCAAACCAATTTGATCCTAATTGTTTAAGGCAGTGACAGACAGGCAGTTAATTTTTTTTAAACACATGCTGTTGTTGAATTTTTAACAAAACAATCTGTAAGTGGGAGTTTATTACTGTCCGCTCAAAAAACATTCCTCCTCCTAGCTTCCTGAATTCTTCTGAGGGTGATACCATACTCCCAGTCACCCAGATGGAAAATCAGAAGTATGATTCAGTGGACTGAAGCCACCTTTGAATCTTACTACCCATGTGATTCCTTGAGTTCTAGGTTCCTCATTCTTAAAATGACTGGTTGGGCTAAAAGGGGCAGCTATTTGGTGCAGTGAATGGAGCACCACTGCAGGAGTCAGGAGGATATGAGTTCAAATTTCACCTCAGACACTTGACACTCACTGGCTGGGTGACCTTGGGCAAGTCATTTAACCCCAGTTGCCTCATCCTAGGTCATCTCCAGTCATCCTGAGGAATATCTGGTCACTGGATTCAGATGGCTTTGGAGGAGAAGTGAGTTTGGTGACCTGCACAGCCCTCCCTCACTCAAAACAGTCAAGTGCAGGTCACGTCATCATTTCTCTGTTGGCATAGTCTTCTTTGGCAATGAATGACGAACACACACACAGGCTGGCCTAAATGATTCTGAGATTTCTTAAACATCTAGGATTATGACCTTGTGACTTTGAGTTCCTTCCCTTCTATTCCCATATCCAATCCATTGTGCCATAGATCACGTACTATTCTGCTCCAATATTCATCCAATTTTTATATTAATTCTCAAATTAAATGAGAAAACTCAAATGAACTGTTAAGAGGGGTTATAGGATTTCCTCTGGAGGTCTTAAAAAAGATCAATAATTTTCAATGCCAGTCCAAAAGAATTTAAGCTCTTTGAGGGTTAGGACTATTTATTTGCTTCATACTTTCCTTTCACACTTGGAGGAGGCATTCATTCATGTTTGTTGAATTGGATTGCATCATATATCAGAGTTTCACCTGAAAATAATGTCTTTGATAAATAGAGTTTTAATCTATTCACAGGTGCTACTGAGAGTTTACAACCAAGCCATTGCCCAGCCCAGTTAGCCTCCTTTTCTATGAACTACAGACTTGCTGGTCCTCAAGGTAACTCTCTAAAGAGACTATAAACTCCAAGAAGGTACAGATTTCCATTGGTTGCTAGAAGTTCCCTATACCAATGAAGTCTGTGGATCCCGTGTCACTCTAGCACTTCGCACAGTTCCTGGCAAATAGCAGGCACTTAATAAATGTTCATTGACTGACTTCTTATCTCCAGCCAAGCAAAACAGTATTAATTAAGTACCTACTCTGTACCAAGCACTGTACTAAACAATGCTTACCAAGAAAAGCCAGACAGTACTTGCCCTCATGAAGCTTCCAATCTAATATGGGAGACAACACACAATAACTGTATACCAGCAAGCTATAGGATACACTGTAGATAATAAAGAGAAGGAAGGCACTAGAATTAAGTGAGATCAAGAAAAGCTTCCTGCGGAAAGTGAGATTTTAGGTGGGCCTTGAAGAGGGTCCTGTTCTCCAAGTTTGAAGATGGAGCCTTCTATGTTGGCTACATTGAGCTCACAATTTTGTGTTATTTTGATTACTACTGCTACCACCAGCACCATAAGAATGCATCTTCCAGGTGAACAGATCCAAGATGCAAAGCCCTTCAGTGAACCAAACTGAGTTTTTGGAAAGGGAACATTTTTGGTTTAGACTCCTTGGCCTCTCTTCCATGGGAGTCCTCCTTTAGGGACTGACTTTCTAGCCCAACTCTCATTTCAGAACTATCAGTTGCCTCTCAGGAATGTCAACTATCTGTGAGTTCTTTTCTAAAGATCATTTTTTTCTGGAAGAGTGGGAAGTGAGTAGAGAAGAGGTTTTGGATATTTTAAAAAAAACAGCTTGTTTTTAGAAGTTTAGCAGTGAAAGGGAATAGGGAGATAATCAAGGAACTGGCTGGATAGAAAGACTTTTTTAGGATTGAGTTGGGGTGGGGAATCTTGAGGACATTTATAGACTGATGTGAAGGAGTCAATGATAATGGACAGATTGAAGATGAGAGAGAGAGAGAGAGAGAGAGAGAGAGAGAGAGAGAGAGAGAGAGAGAGAGGGAGAGGGAGAGAGAGGGATGTGTGACTGTCTTCTCTTCTAAAGGGAATGATCTTTAAGGTGGGAATGGCCAGAACAAAAATGACAAACAGAAAATTTAAACTGAAGATAAGTGAGAAGATAGTTGGCTTTAGTGAGTTGGAGTCACCAGACCCCAGGCAAACTACATTCCAATGAAAACCCTCCCAATAAGATATGATAGCTGCATAACTGTCAGCAATCATTAAAATACTGTGAATTTTCAGATGACGCAGAAAACATGAGGATTCTGGGTAAAGATGGTCACTACTCTGATGGAAGAAGTCCAGTGCAGAATCCAAGGTAAAAGAATTTTTTCTGTGAATAGCATGGTCCTCCAGATACCACTATTTTCAGGTCACATTGTGCTGGTTGCATGAAACCCTGGAACATTATAAAATCTCATACAAGAGTTTTATAATTATTCAGAAATATTTGTTTTGGTCAGCTGTACAAGAAGCACCAAATGGATGAAAAATATTTATTACTCAGATTATGACATACATTTGGATAGAGAACCTACGGTGCTTATTAATCAGTAAGTAGAGAGGGACACTAGGTTGGTCTTAGAGTTGAACAGAGGAGGAGAAAAGGCTTAGTTATATGTAAGAAATTACAAAGTTTCTTCAATGAACCCAAACTAACCCTAGGAAAAAAAATGCCTTCTATTAATCCCGGCATTCAACTGGAATTGCTTTATAGAAATGAGGAGTGAAATACAGTGGTCTCTAGAGAATTAAGAAAGGAATACCATGCAGTGCAGGGGCAATGGAAAGTCTCAAGGTGGGTGTGATCAAGCTGAAGTACATTACCAACAAGAAATTTCAATGAAAACTATTAAACAAGCCGGCAAGAAAATGCACTGTCAGAAGATAGTATGGGCAAGATGGAGGAATAAACAGATGGAGCGTCTAAAGTGCTCTTCTGGTACATTTGCAATTTTGGAAGAAATTAAGTAAGGCCACCAACACATTGGGGTGGATCCGCTACAGAGAATTTATTGGAAGATACACAAAAATGCATGGATGATTTGTGACCTGTATCATTGGAAGTTCATTTAAGTGTTGAGTATGTATTGATGGATCAGTGCCAATTGACTGGGAGGTCTCCAGTGGAGGGTCCCAGGGATCTGTCCCTGACCCTGTGTTTTTAAATATTTTTATTAATGACAATGTTTTCTTAGATGTGATATCTCTCAAATTTACTGATGATAGGAATCATGGGGGAACAGCTATTGAAAATAGAATTAAGTTTCAAGATGATCTAATTAGCTTACAACTTTAGGTTAAATCTGATAGAAAAAAATTAAATGCAAAGCTTAAGTGAATGATCTGAACTGAATTTGTTTGTCACTTAAGAGTTTACAAATACATGGGAAGAAAGGCATGGCTAGAAATGTTTCACATGGAAAAAATCTAGGACTGTTAGTAGACTTCAAGCACAGAATGAATCTATAGTGGGCCACAAGAGCCAAAAATGCTAGTACCCTTATAGATATAATTAGGAAAGGTCTAAAGCTTGCTGCACTCTGCCATGGTCAGATCACATTCAAAGTATTAAATTCAGTTCTGGGCACCATGTTGTAGGAAAGGTATTAGCTGACTGAAATGTGTGAATACAGAAAGGAGGGGCCTAGAGACCATGCCATATAAGGGCCAATTGAAGAAAGTGTGAACTTGGAGAAGAGAAAACTTTGGGAAGACATAGTAGCCACCTTCAGGTAACTAAAGAATAACCATGTGAGAGAAGGCTTAGACATGATTTATTTGGCCCCAGAGGATAAAGCTAGGAGTAAAAGGTAAAAGCTGCAGAGAAGCAGGTTTTGCTTTAGGGATAAGGGAAAAGTCACTTCTTAATAGCTATTCAAATGTAGTATGATTTGGCATACATGGGTTCTACCTCTGTAGAGACATTCAAGTAAACCACTTGTCCAGGATATTGCAGAAGTGACCCACACTTAGACATGTGCTATAGTTTAGATCTGGACACTATATTTGAGAAAGCAAATTGCAGATGACCTTAATTATAATCAACAAATAAACACTTATTAAGTCCCTACTATGTGCCACAATCGCTAGCATTTTCTGTGGCAATTTAAAGTTTGCAAAGCGCTTTACACTTTACACAATTTGACAAGAGCTTATTAAGCTCCTACTAGGTGGCAGGCATCGAGGCTATGAAGAAAGTAAAAATCAGCCTCTGCCCCGAAGGAGCTCACAGGCAAAATATGCTGTCTCATTTGGTCCTCACAGACTCCTGTGGTTCAGGTGCTATGATTCTCCTTGTCTGAAGAGAGGAAAAATTGCTAAGCCAATATTGTCAACATTTCTAAGATGGCAGGGAGTTCATACTCAAAGTCACAAAGATAGTAAATCTTGAGGTAAGAGTTGAACTCAGATCTGACAGCTATCTACTGTATCTTTGAGATTTCTTCCAACTCCTAAGATGATATGATTCTGAAACCATGAATTACTGTCATCATAACCTCCTTCTTAGAGAGGGAGACCTTGGTGGCATAGTAGATAAAGTTTCAATTTGGAATTTGGAAGACCTGTGTTTGAATCCTACCTCAAATACTTACATTTCCTTGTGCCTCAGTTTCCCTCTCTAGAATGAGGGGGTTAGACTCTAATATCTATTATTATTCTATATCTAGGATCTCTCCTAATGACCTGGCCCAGCCTTCTCCCTTTTCCCAATTCCTTTCTCCTGTGGGAACAGGTATTCTGTATAATCACAGTACAAGATATACCTGGAGGACCAGTAAAGGCTCACTACCTGCTGTCTGCAGGAGTATACACTGGTAGAGCCCACACAGTAGCCATGAGGGTGGGGAATGATGGTTCAGCCATGTGGCAGCAGCTGTGCCCTTCCCAAAAGCCATAGCATCCTTCATATACCCCAAACAATATGTTTTCTCTTCTCCAGAAAGCCTCTAGGTAAATGCTGTCTCTGTGCCTAGAAAAAACCATGGAATAACTTGGAAAGTAGGTTTACTTACTCTTTCCTGCTCTGATTTCACTGGGTTCCCATAGCCCCTGAACATTCCAGGAGAGCTTCCTGGCACTACACCAGGGAACACCACCTGGGTCCTCTAGTAGCCCTTTCTTCATCCTACACTGAAAACCAAGATGTCTACTGGACCACAGCTAAGTAGAAATTTAATAAGAAAGAATTTAAAGGAATTTAATAAGAAAGGTTTAATAAGAAGGAAATTTGCTAAGGCATATTGATAATATTTCTTAGACAGCAGGGAGCTTATGCTAGGTATTTAAGGAAAAAGAATGTGCAGAAGCACATATTTACAAACAACTGGTTTGGCAATTTTATGCCATTCTTAACTAAAACAGGTCCCCCAAATGCTTCTACTAGATGACACAATTAGCTGTCATTCATACTCATTCATTCATTCATTTACTTATCCATTTGTTTATTTAGTAAGTTCTTGCGTTATTACGAAGTTCCAAGTCTACCAGAAAAACTCTCACACTCATCAAATATTTATGAACAATCTATTATCTTAGCTATCTCTGGATTGGAGTGGACGGGTGAATTTCCCATAGTCACACAGCTACTTGTGTCCAAAGCGATATTTGAAATGAGGTTTTCCTGTTCTAAGTTCAAAACTCTTTGTATCATGTTGCTTTATTTCATGTATGTGCACATAATTGAGCCTTTTCACTAAAGCAAATTGTTGCATTTTCTCAAAATTACTGAGGCTCTCCTTAAGTAAGAGGATTTACTTCTTGGATTTGGAAGCAAGTGACAACTGGTTAAAACTATTGTGAATGCACAAAAAAATAGATAAGGGTTTTCAAGGCATGAAGCCCTACTAGGTTTAAAGGTGGCCTGAAGTCTCGAGTCTCTTGTATGGGGTTTGCATGGAATTCCCGTGGGTCCTAATACCCAGACCTTCAGCAAACAGGACAGACACAGAAAGCTTTTCCACAAACATCCTTACCCTGGCTATCTGGTCTGCCATCTGAAGGCGTCCATCCAGCTCCCGGCGGATTTGGGCGGCTTGCTCGTCTGGGTTGTCCAACTGAATAAAAAATACAAAGACATAGATCATGAACTTGAGGCAGTCAAGGACCATGAACTCATCTCACTGTGAAACTATGCTTGCCACTTTCCCAGTGGAAATTATGAAATTTATCATTCCCCTCTAAGAACCACAAAACTTTTAATGAGCATGCCCAGTTGGTTAGAACAAAATACCCCCCTAAACACCAAGAGGCACAGTCCAGTGGGTTGGGAAATCTATAAGGAAGAGCAGACCTGTCTATGACCTTGTCTTCCCATTAATCAGCAGCATTTAATAAGTATCTACAATTTCCCAGGTGCTGGGAAAAGAAAGACAAAACTGAAATTGTTTTCAGCTTCGAGGAGTTGATATTCTAATAGGACTGATCTCCAGTTAACTCCACTGAGGCTTTCCTTTTACTTCTGCGATTAAGGTAAAGAAATCATACATTTCACATGGACAAAGAGAGAGAGTTAATGAAATGAAATGAACCATGTGAATTGTAACTCTTCCCTCCTCATTTTCCAAAGCAGGCCTAACATTATTTTTCAAACTCTAATTATAAGACAGCCCATCAGTAATTTGGAGCACCATCTCAGCTCATTCACAGAAAAGGAAGCGTGATAAACAGAAGACTAGGGTGTTCCAATATGGTAAGTTCTTTTATCTAATAAAAAAGAACCTACAATAAAAATAGACTTGAAGGTGGCTATGAGGTGGCACTCATAGGCCCCTTTCTTTTAGCCTTCTTTGGTGCAGAACAGGAAAATAACATACATTCCTTTCATTTTGCCTCTCTTGTTTTTTATATGCAAGAGCCAAATCTCCCCTAAGGAATTGTTCCAAAACTTAGAAATGACATTTCTGAAATAAACATTATTAAACACTGGAGGGGTTAAGGGTAACATAATTTTGCAAAAGCCACGTTGGGAGGACATTATGATGAGGCAGTTATTTCAGGCTTTAGGAAACACACACGTGCGCGCGCACACACACACACACACACGCGCGCGCTTCATTTTCCTTTTAACTGATCTTCCTTTCTCAAACCTCTCGTCATTCCAATCCATCTTCCACTTAGGTGCCAGTGAT
Organism: Bettongia penicillata ogilbyi; assembly: GCA_023548195.1. Classification (NCBI taxonomy): domain Eukaryota; kingdom Metazoa; phylum Chordata; class Mammalia; order Diprotodontia; family Potoroidae; genus Bettongia; species Bettongia penicillata. Next base: position 1,709,276 of record JAJHZJ010000062.1, on the reverse strand, counting down.
TGCAGTGTGGGTCCGACTGCCTCAACTCCCTCTTCACCTGGTGCATTGGATGTAGTAAGCAATTAATTGTTCCTGAAGAGTACCCATAATGTCACGGAAGGGATGTCTTGACTTGCAAGTGAATTTAGATTTACATGAAGCAGGGCTGTGCAAAGACATCAGTCTCACTCTCCTCCAGCGTCATGGGAGTCCACTGGTAAGACATAGGTCAAGATGACTCGTTATGGCCCAGAGTGAGCAATTAATGAATACGGTGGCTCCTCAATCAACTTCAGTGACTTCCTGTTTTCTCCAGGATCGATGGTAGAGTCTTCAGTTTGCCATTTAGAGCCATTCACAACCTGGCCCTTTCTCCCTTTTCAGATTTCTGAGGGCAGCGAGGTAGCACAGTGGATAGAATGCTGGATCTGGAGTTAAGAACACTCCTCCTCTTGATTTCAAATCTGACCTCAGACACTTCCTAACTATGTAACCCTGGGCAAGTCACTTAAGGCTGTTTGCCTCAGTATCCTCATCTGCAAAATGAGTTGGATAAGGAACTGCAAACCACTTCAGTATCTCTGCAGAGAAAAAATGGGATTGATTGGAGAGTCAGTCAAGACGGAACAACAACTCATTCTGATCCAGCAACAGTGGCCTACTGGTACCTCATGATGATACTGTGTCTTTGCACTCTCTGTTCCTCCAAATTTGAAATTCTCTCCCTCCTCACCTCTGACTCCTATACTCCATCATCCTTCAAGTCTCATTGTTAAAGGCAGCCTTTCCTGCTCCCCTTAATGCTAGTGCCTTCCTCTGCGGATTACCACCAGTTTACATATAGCTGTTTGCATACTGTCTCCCTCATGAAACCAGGAGCTCCTGGGGAGCAGGGACTGGGGCTTGTCTGTCCTAGTATCCCAACTGCTTAACACAGTGCCTGGAACGTAGCCAAGTGCTTAATAAATGCTTATATATTGACATATTCTCTGTCTGTGTCTGTCTCTTTCTTTCTGTCTGTTGATCTCTCCTGCTTTCTGTCATTCTATTTCCCCTTTTCTCTCTTCCCCCTTTCTATATTCTATCATTCAACATTTTCTATCATTTTGTCTCTATCTCTCGTTTACTGTCTCTCCCTTTCTCTCCATCATTGTCTATCTCTGTTTCTGTCCTTCTGTCTATCTGTCACACACAGAGAGCTTTGTCTTTTATGATTGTCTTTTAAATACAAGTCTATCCAGAAATAGGCAGCTTCTCTCCTTAGACTCCTCTCTCCTCTTCAGCAGCTCTGCGATCGGTGAGAAGAGCACGATAGGAGGCTCTCAAGTTCCCAGAGTGACGTCCATACTTTTTCTCATTTGAGCCTCCCAATAATCCTATAAGGTAAATGCTGAAATACCATCTGGTACATTTTACAAAATAGGAAAATGAGGCTCAGAGCAGCTTGCCCAAGGTCATACAAATAGAAAGTCAGTAGTTTGGAACTGAGGTCTCTTTTCTCTACATCAAATATTTACCAGATGCCATGATTTTAAAAAGGAAGCATAGTGTAGTGTAGTGGTATCAAACAAATAGAAATGGATCTAGGTTGGCCACACAATGAATTAGAAAACCACAAATTAACATAATCTACATTATGATATATTTTTACTTATTTTGCTAAACAGTTCCCAATTCTATTTAATCTGGGGCACTTGAGAGTATTGGAGCTGGGAGCAGCTGTTTGACATCTTTGCTGTAGTGGACAGAGGGTTGGCCAGGAGTGTGTTGGTAAATATTTAACATCTAGATCTCTGAAAATTCACCACACATTTTTAAATTTAATTGGCATTATCACCATGTTCTCAATCATTGTCTATGCAGTCAACAAAATGATAAATCAAGCCCTTATTTGCAGCATTTGTGATTTCTGAGGTGTAAATGCTCACACAGCAGGTAAGGGCTGCTAGGTACCAGAGTAGATAGAGTGCCAGGCCTGAAGTCAGGAAGACTCCTCTTGCTAAGCTCAAACCTGGTTTCAGATGCTTATTAGCTGTGTGACACTGGGCAAGTCACTTAACCTTGTTTGCCTCAGTTTCCTCATCTGTAAAATGAGCTGGAGAAGGAAAATGGCAAATCATTCCGGTATCTTTGCCAAGGAAACCATAAATGGGGTCACAAAGAATTGGACACAATTAAAATGACTGAACCACAGCAAATGCTCACAATATACATTTAACGATCAACTGGAGAACAAGCACAAGTTTGATTCAGCACATCACTGGAGTTGGACCTAACTTCAGGAAGATTTAAATTCATATTCCATCTCTACCAAATACTGGCTGTATGACTTTGGGTTAGTCCCTTAGTATGGGTGCTCCAGGAAGCTCTAAAGCATAAAGGAGAAGAGAAGGTATTGGTCTGCCCCGGTAGAGGGAGTTTTCTCCTTAGGAGTTCAGAAAGTCACAGATCCAGTCAGAAAAAGGTGGCTCAGGATGGTGGGCAGGAAGGGATCTTAGAGATCCAGTTCATCTAGCTCATCAGTGAGGAAATGAGGTCCTGAGAAGGCAGGTGATTTGTCCAACATCACCCAGGACCTTAGACTCTAAATCTAGCGATCTTCCCACCATGCTGTTCTGCCTTGTATAGTTCAAAGGATCATAGATTTAGAGGCAGAAGGAACCTTGGAAGTGATCAGATTGAAAGCCTATCACAACTTTTAACAATGAATAAATCTAAAAAATGGGATGCTTCCCAATAAATCCCACCATTGTTGACAAGAAGCTCTGGCCATAGATTAAGGATGCTCTGTTGATCTCCAGTTTCCAAATGGGAAAAAAACTGGCTCATCAGAATTGAGTGTCAGTTCCGCTCAATCACTTGTCTCTTGTTGCCCTGGAATTCCAACAGAATTCAGGTGCAAATTCACTTTAGACATTTAGATTCTCTTGGACTAAAATACATATGCAAATGAAACATCTGGAGACTTCATGGAGGCATAGCTAAATAATTTTCTTAGGATTCAAAGTGAGGAATTTATTTGAAGAGTTTATATAAATTCAGGGAAAAGTTATCTATGTCAAGACTAAGTAGACAGAGCAAAAGGAGAAAGATCGAGAATGCTTCCAAATTAACTCATCCTCTAGGAAATTCCTCAGAAGCATTGGAATTACCCCATAGACCTCCTGAGATGTAGCAAAATGCTCCCAAGAATCACAGCAGTGCAGACAGAGCATTGGTTCAAATATTTACAGCTGCCATTTTGTGATCAATTCAAGAACATACAATGGAGTTCTTCCTAAATTGCTTGATTTCTTTCTGTCTTCACCAATAAACTTCTAAATGGTCAAATTCGTTGTTCTTCACTTTACATTATGTATCCATGATTTAGTCATTATTCAGATAACTGTTAAAGTAACAATTACGTGCCAGGAAGTATGCTAGGGACAAGGTACATGAAGACAGAAATGAAACAGACCCTGCCTTCAAGGAATTTATATTCTATTGGGGGAAGGCAAGTCATTAGTCAAGTCAATTCATCCAAGAGCATTTATTAAGCACTTACTATATGCTAGAAACCATGCTAAGCTCAAGAATGTTTACTACCAGCACTTGTTATTAGATTACCTCAATTAATACCCCTCTCTAAAAGCAGTGCCTGGCAATCATGGAAGGAAGAACACTTCTAGGGACTCATGAGCTAAAGGATTAGATCTTACCCCCATCCTACAGCCTTTGAGTGATATAAATGTTAGCTATTATTAGCTACTCAGTTTCTTCATCTGTAAAATGGGATAACAGCACCTGTTTTCAAGTTTGTTGTAAAGATCAAATGAGATAATTTATGTAAAGTCCTTTGCAAACTTTGAGCTGCTATGACAATGTTGACTAGAATTACATGTACATATATAATTGTTCTTTAATATTCACAGAATGGTCAAAGGTACAGAAAAAAATGTTTTTTTTTTCCAAAATTTTTGAAAGGTTTTGTATATCTTACCTGACTAGAAATCAATAAAGTAATTGCTCTGGAAGCTGGACTCATCGCTTCATGTGGAATTTGGGACAGTGGCATAATATGTTATCATGGGACATCTTATGATGTGAAGTGGTGCGATATAGCACAGCATGACATAACATCACATCACATGATGACATAATATGATATACATATAGTACATATAATATAAAGACAAAAATACTAACAAGTTAACATTTAGAGAGTGCTTAAAGGTCATCAGAAACACTTTCCATGAGTTACTTCTTTTGCTCCCCCATGTTTACCCCATGAGGAAGATCCTATAGGCATTATTACCAAGTTGTTTTACAAAGGAGGAAACCGAGGCACAGAGATGAAGTGCCTTACTGCACATTTTTGTGCATCTGGTAAATGTTGGGGCTTTCTTTCAGCCCAAGGCTTCCTGACTTTTTAGCCCAGCACTTTCTGCACTTGACAATTCTGCCCAGTGTAATGACCACTCCTGGGGTGGGGGGTGGCGATGAGAGTGACACCAATCATTCAGGACACACAGCTCACATGCATTTCCTCTCTTCTGAGCATCTCACAATACAACCTCTATTTCCTGCATTTTCCTCTTTGAAAACTCTGCCTTTCTAAGTCCTGGAAGCAGCCAGGCTGCTTTGTGCTGGCATTGTATCGCTTGCACTTCCGGTCTGCACCACAGAGGGGCATTGCCAGTTTGGACTATGAAACACACAAAATCTGAAACCTCCCAGCAGAGGACCTGCTCCTGGCTCTCGCATTGGGCGGCCGCCGCCTTCCATTGTCTGCAGAGCTCCGAATTGGAAGCTGCTCCTGACAAATGTTATTTGTGTCCGGGTGTCTCTTGGTGTCTCTAGGGTCAAGGCTCTTGGATGGTTTAGGGCTTTTAATTAGCAGAATGACCCAGAGGCAGAGGGGCCTCCTCATAGCTAATGACTAGTTGAGACATGGAGGGTAAGGAGAAACAGAGGGTCCCTAAGGGAGCTGGTCTTTACTGAGAAGAATATTCTTGACTGGGGAGACATACATCCCTGCACCAATAAATCCTGAAATTATAAAGCAAAAAAAAAAAAGTAATTATCTTTTAGAGTGATGAAAAAAAAAACAGAAAAAAACCCAACTACTTGGTTTGCAAGGTGCCATGGAAACAGGGCTCTATTTACAGTGCTGGCTTTTTCTTCTCAAGGAAAAAAGATCAGCCATAGAGCTAACCCCAAAACAGAGATTCCCCATCAGGGCCTCCTGAGGTTTTAAAAATATACACCTACATGTACAATCTCTGCCTAATTAGATGTGAAATGCTCAGATTAGTGCCCATAGCCATGTTTGTGGGAAAAGATAGCTTTATTGGAAACCGAACTTCTGGCCACACTGTTTTAAAGTGACAAAAACAGAAATCCGAGACTCACTTTTCTCAGAAGTAGTCACAACTGCTAACATTTCCAGGCCTTGTTAAGGGATGAAACAAACAGGTTGCACTTATCTCTTTCTTGTGATTATCTCCTATTCTAAACTGCCCAGTCAAAGGTAAGTGGAGAATTTAGACCAACATTTGTCAATCAAGCTACTTCTCCTACAAAGAGTTCTGGTCCCCCGAAATGTTTGATTTTCTCAGATCAGGGAAGTAATATTAGGAAAAGATCACTGGTTCTAATGGCAGAGGTCTTGGGTTCCCATATTTACTAATGGTGCTTACAACGTGGGTAAATCATTCATGAGTCTCAGTTCGTCATTCATTCATTTCACTCATGTCTGACTCTTCATGACCCAAGTTGGGGTTTTCTTGGCAAAAATACTAGAGCGATTTGTCATTTTCTTCTTGAGGTTATTTGACAGATGAGGAAATCAAGGCAAACAGGGTTAAGTGACTTGCCCAGGGTCGCACAGCTAGTGTCTGAGGTTGGATTTGAACTCAGGTCTATCTGACTCCAGGCCCAGCATTGTAGCCACTTTGCCACCTAGCTGCCCCAAGTCTTAGATTACTCATTTGTAAAAGGTGTGGGTTGGACAGACTTCCAAGATCCTTTCCAGATCCACAGTTCTATTTCATTACTAGTCACTGAGATATTATGGTTTAGTGACCAGAGTACTGATCTTAGAGTCAGAGAACCAGTGTTCAAATCTGTCCTGGGATATTTTAGCCATATGTCCTTGAGTATATCAATGTCTGTGTGAATCAGACCTCTCTAGTAAAGGGTCTCTAATTAGGGGTCTCTGAGCTAGTTTTGTAACAGTGTTGATAACTAAATTTCAATATAATTGATTTACTCCATAATCCTATTATTCTGAAAAGGGGTCCATGAGATTCAATACACCAAAGAGATCCTGATATACAAAAGAGGCTAAGGACCCCTGATTAAGAGCCTAGCTATTAATAGTAGTCATGTAGACAGGATACAGCCTGTGTTGGTGGAGGGATGTCTATGCACTGGGAAATCTCCAAGCTGGCCATGTTATATGTCAGAGGAGCATAGATTTAGAGCTGGAAGGGACAATATGGTCATTTTGTCCAACCTCATTTTATAGATGAGGACATTGAAGGCCAAAGCTACTTGCCTTAGTCACAGAGGCGATAAGTGACAAAGGAGAAACTTGAACTCAAGTCCCATGACTACATATAGCCCTCTTACCACTGCATTGTGGTGCAGTGCTATCACTCCTGGCAGATTTGAGAACTGCTGTCCCTCCTGCTAAAAATTCTTCTGATAAATTCCTGAGCTATTGTCTAATGGGGCAGGGAGGTCACCTTGAGTTCTTGAAGCCTTTGCCAAAGAAGTACAAATTCTGAGAGGTCTTATCCATCTGGCAAAGCTTTGAGTATAGACCTGGTAAGGAACCATCTCATCTGTCAAAGGAATGTAAACCTCGCTACATTTAGAGGCACATCACCAAAAGCTGGTTCCTGGGCAGTGAATGTTTTGACCCTAGTAACTTATATACAGGCATGGAGGGACTTGTAACCTGCAACAACAGAGAGAACACTCAAATAGATGGCACCACAAATTTTAGAGTTTCTTGGCAATGGTGGCTGGTTCCAGACTGGGGGTGAGGAGAGGTAAAAGGATCAGCTTTTAAAAGGGAACCTCAAAAAAAGGCAAATAGATTTTTATCCCTACATGAAAGGCTGCACATGATGGAAGATCTAGGCCAATGGGTAATTCTATAGAGGGTGAAAGGAGAAGCACTCCTTGTTACCTCAGCATCCCAGGGGGCAGTTGCCTTTCCCCTTTCCCTGGTGTATCTGAACTCTCTGGAGGTAAGCTTATGTTGGATCAGGTGGTAAAAACTACTACTGAATCCCCTAGGTTATGTGATCTCTACAATGAAGAAACAGCCAAGACTAACCACAGTGGAGAGATGAGGCAAGAATTCAGATATTTCAGCCCAAAGCAGGTAGGGTTTGTTTTCTCTTACCATACTATTAAGATCTTTTACCATACTAACTGTTTCAGTTCTCCACAAAACTGCTGTACTTATCCTTTTCTCCCCCTCCCTCCCTCCCTTTCTTTTCTTTCTCTCTCTTTCTTTTTCTTTCTTTCTTTCTTTCTTTCTTTCTTTCTTTCTTTCTTTCTTTCTTTCTTTCTTTCTTTCTTTCTTTCTTTTTCTTCCTTTCTCTTTCTTTCTTTCTTTCTTTCTTTCTTTCTTTCTTTCTTTCTTTCTTTCTTTCTTTCTTTCTTTCTTTCTTTCTTTCTTTCTTTCTTTCTTTCTTTCTTTCTTTCTTTCTTTCTTTCTTTCTTTCTTCTTCCTCTCTCTCTCTCTCTCTCGATTTTATTGTTGTAGGGAATTCTGAAAAAGAATGCTTTCTCCACAAATGTAAGTCAATGCATGCTTTGGAAAGACTAAGCTCAGAGAAGTGCCACAGGCACTGAGGGCTTGTGTCCTCCTCAGAATCACAAAGGTGAGTATGTGTTTGAGGTGGGGTTTGCATCTGTCTTCTTAATTCAAGGATAGTTCTATCTCCAGTGGAGAGAGAGAGAGAGCAAGAGAGAGAGAGAAGGAAGGAAGGAGGGAGGGAGAGAGAACTGGGTAGAGTGGAAAGAATATTGGATGTTGAGTGAAAAATCCTGAATTCAAATCTCAGCTCTGCTCCTCATTCCTGCTTGACTTTGGGAGAGCCACTTTATTTCTTGGGGCTACAGTTTGCTCTTTGATAAAATGAGGGGGTTAAATTATATGTTTTCTAAGGTTCCTTCTAACTCTAAATCTCTAAGTCTGAGTCTTAATTGCATTTAAATGAAATGCAACTAGATGTATAGAAACAAACTGTAGTAAAGGTTTGACCCAAAGTTACTAACTAAAGTAATAAAATTTAACCCAGTTCAGTCAGCATTTAATATCCTACTATATGCTAGCTACTTTTCTAGGAGCTAAGAAGACAAAAGGAAGAATGAAACAGTTTGCGCTTCAAGGAATTTACATGCTACTGAGTAGGTATAAAAGGATGCCGAGATGTAAAAGGATTGCAGAGATCTCCAAGTCCAATACCTGAAATTTACATAATATGAAACTGCAGCTTACAAGGATAAAGTGATCTGTCCAAGGTCCACTGTTAAGTGAATCAAGATTAGAATCCAGTTCTCCTGTCTCCTAAGTCAGGTTTCCTTTTAGAACCTCACCCTGCAAAAATCTAGGCGGACAATAAATCCTGACTATCTTCAGCTCTACTGCACATTCTATCCATGATACATTTACCACCTTCCCCTCACCTTTTTTTAAGGGAGTGGGGAAGAGTTTGAGGAAAGAACACCAATAAAAGTAATTTTGCGGTAAAGTCAGCTCTTCTGATGTCAGTTGTAACTGAACCTCTTTTCTCTTTTTCTCCATCAGGTTTCATTTCTGCCACTTTCATCCCCTTAAAACTACTGGCTTCCAGCATTGAGAGAGCCCAAAGTTACTGCCAAAGAGAACTATCAATGATACAGGCCAATAAACTACTTTGTAACAGGCTGCCAAAATTCCCCTTCCACCACCTCTCCACATTTGTAATCCTTCTCCAGAGACAGAGTGTTCCACAGAGTGCCAACCTTACTGTGGTGCACTGCAGTCTGGAAAGTTACAGCCATGGCTGTCTTCCTTCCCAAAGAGAGTGGATACGGCTGCCCAAGCCCCCATTTCCAGAAAGCACCAAAGTTCTGCCCGTATAGTCAGGGTCATGTCAAATCCATCTGCTGCAGATCTATCTTCTCTACTCTTTCCCTCTCTATCCATTACCCCTTAGACCTTACAAGACGTGTATGATACGAGAGACCTCTTCTCAGACATTACCGCAGCAAAGCAGTAAAGCTTATTTGTAGACACTCATTGGCAGCTCGTTTTTTCAGTGGCTAAAATGCTCATTTATAGAAAATGTGCTTTCTCTTCACTGAAAAAAAAATGTGGACATTTGCTATCTTGAGAATGCGTTCTGCCTTTGAATTAGCAGTAAGTAAAATAACAAATGGAATTGAACATTGTGTATAACCAGGTCCTGATTAGGGGAAATAATCCCTTAGGGTGGTCACGTGTTTAAATTTGTACTTTTTGAAATTATAATTAAAAAAAATCACTACTTCAGGGGAGTCACTAATCTCACTAATTAGGACATTGTCATAACTTTAAAAGCCTCAAAATGGAGATAAGAAAATGTACCTCCTCCCCATTACTGAAAAGGTGGGAGAAGAGGGCTGATTGTTAGATAGTATATAGATTGTCAGACGGGTGATGTTTTGGCTAGTTTTATAGAACTAGGTTTTTTTTTCCCTTAAAAATATTTCTCAGGGCAGTTAGGTGGCATGGTGGGTAGAGCCCTGGCTCTGGAGTCAGAAGGACCTGAACAGATATTTACTAGTTGCGTGACTCTCGGAAAGTGACTTATTCCCAATTGCTTCAAAAATAATAATAGTAAAAGCCCCACATATTCTTTGTTCTAAGGGCTGGCTCACTGGGTAAAGGAAATAAAAAAAAAAGAGGTGGTATAAAGAAAGGAAATGAATAATATAAAAATACCTGCAGTGTGGAAAAGAACAGTTTATCTTTTCATACTCTTGATAATTGTGTAAATAAAGACATATGGCTTCAAGTGCATCGTTGCTTAGTTTGTTCAGAAATAGACATGCCACTTAAAGAGAAATTGGCATTACCCCTTTCTTAGAAGGTGGCTAGGTGGCACAGTGGATAGCATACCTGAATTCAAATCTAGCTTCGACATTTACTAGCTGGGTGACACTAGGGAAGACATTTGACTGTTATCTGCCTCAGTTTCCTCATCTGTCAAGTGGAAATAATAATAGCACCTACCTGCCAGGGTTATTGGGAGGATAAAAAGAGCTAATATTTATTAAGTGCTTTGCCAATCTTAGAGTGCCACATAAATGCTGGCTATTATTATGAATTACTCTTCTTTTTAAATGTTCTTTCCCCCTCTCTCCCTCCCTCCTTTCCTTCTCTTGTACTATTAGTTTATTTTCAGAGGACCATAGATTTAGCACTATCCAGAGGTTCTTCACCCTTCTTCTTGCACAGTCTGGGGCAGCCTAGGTTCCTCTTCTAAAAATAAGATTCTTAAATCAATACAATATAACATATAACATTACAAAGGGGATCAATTATCTTGAAATCATGATGCATTTTTTTTCTCATCCAAATTTATAGGCTCCCCTTCCTCCTCCTTGAAATGTATCCTAGTTCCCTTGGGCATGCAAGGAAACCAGATCAAGAATCCTCATTTTTGTTCAATCCTTTCATTTTTCCGATGAGGAAACTGTGAAGCCTGAGATAGTAAATGTTTTACCCAAGGTCACTATATAGTAAGTGGCAAAGCTGGGTTTTAAGTCTTGGTTCTTTGGACCACTACCTTTCTGAGAAGCTCATTTACATGAAGGAAATTAACATGCTTCTGCCCTTCTTTCAGAAAAGTGAAGCAATAGTCAAATGTCTCTGTCTAACCCGCTACAATTAGATTAGAGCATCTAGGTGGCACAGGAGATGGGGCACTGGCCCTGAAGTTAGGAAGACTGCTCTTCCTAAGTTCGTATCTGTCCTCAGACACAAGCTGAGTGACCCTGAGCAAATCACTTAAAGCTGTTTGTCTGTTTCCTCATTTGTGAAATAAATATAGAAGGAAATGACAAACCACTCCAGTATCTTGGTCAATAAAACCCCCAATGGGGACACAAAGAGTAAAATACGACTGAAATACAACAAAAATGAAATTAGACACATTTCCAATTCAAAATCTGAAAATTACAAATGAGCCAAGATTAGTAGGTGAGAACATAAGATCAGTGTCCGGAAGACCTGTGTTCAAATCCTGCCTCTTACCTTGGGCAAGTTGCTAGAGGTCTTTGTGTCATTTCTACGACTGTGCAGTGGAGATAAAACCATCTATTCTACCTCCAATTCAATCCAATAAACATTTATTGTCAATAAACACAGTACCAGGAACTGTGCTAAATATTGGGGATAGAATTAATAAAAAGAAAGTTTCTACCCTCAAAGAGTTTACAATCTAATGAAGAGAAACCGCACAAAAGGAGACAGGAAAGCAGTGACGGGGAGGACATACCTGATGCATCTTATTCCATGGAGTTGGAAAAAAAAAGACAAGGAAGTAGATTCATAGGGGACCGAGTCTAAAAATCCACAGAAGCATAGAAATGGTGATTGTATGATTGCCATTGTCACCTTGAGCTAGGAATGGAAGACCATTCATGATTTCCCTGTGCCTGTAGGAAATGGAGGACTTAAAACCATTCAGGTCATTGATTGGGTCTGGTCTGAGTGTGGGAGGAAAGGGGACAGTTCTTTTCCATGGTGATGACGATGATGATGATGATGATGATGATGATGAGAGTGGTGGTGGTGAGGAAAAGACAGCTTATATATATATATATATATACACACACATATATGTAGGTATATATATATACATATATATATCTTCTTGGTTTATAAAGCATCTTACATGTGTGTGATATTAGCAACAATGGAAAAGTGGATATGGGCGCTGATATTTGTAATTTGCAGAGGCTCAGAATGGCAAAGTGACTTGTAAGCATTGAGGGCAGGATATGAACTCAAATCTCTCCCAATTCCAGGTCCATGATTTCATTCTAAAATGTTTCCTCTTTGTAATTCTAGTCATGTGAGCCTTGGTCCATAAAAGAAGCATTTTCTTTTTCTGGAAGGGAGCAATAGCCCCTATGATAATAATGCATCTCCAAGAGACACATAAGAAAGAACCATGGCAGCAGGTGCAGAAAGTCATGTTTCTGCATTAGTCATTCTCCATCTGGACTGTAAAGTAGGCACTGGAGAAAAAACATCCTCAGGCTCTTGGAGGATGTATATCTCTCCTCTGCTCTTATGGTTCAAGGGTCCAAGGAGATAGCAAGTGGAATGAGGAATTCCAGACCTTCCTAGTACAACAATTGTTCCACTTGTGTCTAGGACAGTTATGGACTTCTCCCTACTATCCATCCTTCCTTTACCTTATCCTTTTCTTCTTCTCTCCTGGAATTTCTTCCTCCCACTGTTGCTTTCTCTTACCAGAATCGGAGAATCTCAGACTCAGAAGGGACTTCAATGGCCAAATTGGATCTGAGCAAGAATCCTCTATATCAGGCAGCAAGTGCTTATTAAGCATAGATCTGATTTATGTCAGGGATTGTGCATATTTCAAAGGAAGCAGAAACAAAGATGCAGCAATCTCTGTCCTCAAAGAGCTTATATCCCAGAGAAACTTCAATCCAGGTCTTCCAGGCTTCAAGACCACCTCTCTATCTATTGTGCCACTCTGCTTCTCATACAGAGTATATACAAAATAAATACAAGGGTGGGAGAGCAGAAAGATTAGGGTTAGGATTGGAGGGTTAGAGTCAGATCCTGTCTACAGTGTAGCTGACTTGTGATCATCCAGCCTTTGCTTGATGACCTCTTGTGAAAGAGAATCTGCTACCTCTCAAGATTAGCTGTTCAGTCCTTTCTCAGTCATGTCAAATTCTTCATGACTCCATTTGTGGTTTTCTTGGCAAAGATACTGGAGATGTTTCCTTCTCCAGGTCATTTTATAGATGAGGAAACTGAGGCAAACAGGGTAAAGTGTCTTGCCCAGTGTCACAAAGCTAAGAAATGTCTAAGGTCAGATTTGAACTCAGGTCTTCCTGACTCCAGGTGCAGAACTCTATTCACTACACCCTATCTGCTCTTATCTCTCAAGGTAGACCATTTCAATTTTGGAAAGTAATCACTACTCATGGGCTGGATCTAGTAGCCTCTCACTCCCAGTGAGTAAATATCCTGATGCTGAAGCTTAGTGTGGACATCCAACTGGTTTAACCAACTGCGACTCAGAATTTCTCTACTCAAGTTATTTACCAGCCTGCCCACTAGCAAAGAGTATAGGTGTGCAGACCATGTCCGGCTCCTTTGCACCTTCTGTGAGCTGCAAATTCTACCAACTGGACATCATTGAAGAAGTCCAATCCAAACTCTGTTTCATATGATAGTCACGCTGGAAGAGAGAGATCATAGTTTACATCTTCTCTTTTCCAGGCTAGACATGGAGTAACTGGAGTTGCAATGGTTATATGTTATATGTTTAAGAAACATCACTTGGCAGCAGCCCTGAATTCGAATGGGGAGAGATTTGAAGCAGGGAGACTAATCAGGAAGTTGGTGCAATATTCCAGGAGAGAGGTGATAAGGACTTGAATTAAGGTGGTAGTTGTTTGAGTAGAAACAAGTCAAATGTGTTACGGAGGAAGATGGGTGGCGAGGGAGAATGGAGAGTGGAAGATGTTGTTGATGTTAAATACTACAAGATTCTCAAGACTGTGCTGCCTTCGACAGAAAGAATGAAAGAGGAGAAAGGTTTGGGGAAAAGATATGAGTTCGACTGTGGACACGTGGTCTGGGTTATCGCCAGGATATCCAGCTTGAGATGTCCAATATATGACTGGTGAGGTGAGACTCAAGCTTGGGGAAATACTAGAGATCTGAGAATAACTTGCATAGAGGCAGTAGTTAAATCCATAGGAACTAAGAGAGAGGGCAAAGAGAGCAGAAGACCCAGATTCAATAATCTGGGGCAGTGATATGAATGATTAACCAGCAAAAGAGACCAAGCAACATCAGTCAGGCAGGTTGGAAGAGAACCTGGACAGCGTAATATCATGCAAACTCAGAGTTGAGAGTAACCAGGAAGACATAGTCCATATTAGAAAATAGCTTCATAGAGACGAAAGGATGAGGACTGAAGAAAGACCATCAGATTAGGCAATTGAAATATCTTTGGCACTTTTGAAGAGAACACTTTCAATTCAATGAAGAGGTTGGAAGTCAGATTGAAAGTGTTGAGGAGTGAGAAGAACTGAAGTTTGGGAGTATAGATAGCTTTTTTCATGAAATTTAGTTATGAAAGGGAGGAGAGATATAGGGTGACAGCTTTAGGGGGTGACAGATTCTGGTGAACACATTTTTTTAAATGAAGAAAAGCTTTGCCAAAAACTTGACATAGATAATCTCACTTGAACCTCACAATAACCTCATGAAGTAGGTATTAAAGGTATTATCATTCCCACTTCACAGATGGGGAAATAAAGGGCTCAGTGTAGTAAAGTGACTTTTCCATGGATGGATACATAGCCAGAAGTGTCAGAGACCTGATTCACACTTGGATTTTGCTGAATTCTAACTTTTAGCTCCTATAGGATCATAATTTTAGATCTAGAAGAGACCTCAGGGTCTATCCAGTGCTACCTCCAAATTTTCATACGAGAAAACTGAGGATCAGTGAATTGAAATGATGTACCCAACAAGGTCACGTTAAGTGGTGAGCATCAGAAGATGGATCTGAGCCTCAGTCATCTCCAACATCCTTTCCATTCCACCCTCTGCATCATTTGTAAAGAGAGGTACCACAATGAGAACTTGACTCTTTTGAATATATGGATCTTTATCTTTAAGTGATCCAGCACCTACCACATGGTGGATGCTAGGGATACAAGTTCAAAGAATGAAAGTATTCCTGTCCTCAATGACCATCCACTCTAAAGGACACATATAAATACACACAGCTTAAGATTAATAAATGTAATATATATAATACATACACAATACAATTAATACATATAAAGAATGTTCAAAAAGGAAATGTGAATTTGGTAGTTAAATAGAGATGAGATGGGGAATAAATGAATGACTAAAGAAGGGTTAATCAAGAAGTGCCAAGTAAATTGCCATATTGTCATTTTGATGCCAATCTTGCTTCAAGTAAAAATCCACAAATTGGAAAACTCATTGCATCAAAGTGGTTGCTGTCCAACATGAGCCATATGTGTTCTTAAGCCCCAGGATATTTTTTTCTTCCCCTGTCAGTGGGAGCTGACAATATGCAACAAGGGAGATCAAGGGGTGTTATTACTGCATGATAATGTTCCCCTAAATCCCCTAAATCATGGCAAAGGGCAGCTTGCAAATATCAATGTGGAAAAAAAATAACATGCTTGGTAGTGAAGCCAAAAATTCCACAAATATTGAAAATAAACTTAAATATCAATGAAATCTGTTTCCCCTCAAAAGGTCAGCTCTTTAGGTACCTCAGAGGATAGAATCCTGGAGTGAGGCAGACCTGATTCCAAAGTCTGTCTCAGACACTCACTAAATGTGTTGCTTTGGTCAAGTCTCTTCACTTCGTTGAACCTGTTTTCTCAACCATAAAATGGAGGATAATAATAGAACCTGTCTTCCAGGGTTGCTTTGAAGATCAAATGAATTAATGAATATAAATTATCTTGCAAACCCTTAAGTACCATATTAATTCTAGCTATTATATTATTATTAAGGTTGTTTGTGCTTCATTCTTGAAGAGCACTATGACATCTGGAAGATGATGCCAATGTTGTGATCATTCTGTCAGTTCAGCCATGTCTGACTCATTTGGGGTTTTCTAGGCAGAGATACTGAAGTGGTTTGCCATTTCCTTCTCCAACTCATTTTACAGATGAGGAAACTGAGGCAAACAGGGTTAAGTGATTTGCCCAGGATTAGTAAGTGTCTGAGGCCAAATTTAAACTATTAAAGATCAATCTTCCTTATTTCAAACCCAGTGCTCTATCCAACATGCCACCTAACTCCCAATTATTATGGTTATTATTTTGTATTTGGTGGATTATTGTCTGATTTGGGTAAATTGGCAGTTGAATACGCAATATAATAATAGTATTAGTAACTAGAATTGATCTAGTAGTGCTTTACAGTTTACAAAAAACTCTTTACAAGTCTTTCATTTGGTCCGCACAACCACCCTGGGAGGTAGGTGCTATTATGAGCCTCATTTTACAAATGAGGAAATTGAGTCAGACAGGATAAATGACTTGATCTGGGTCATTCAGCAAGCAAGTATCTGAGGTCAGATTTGAACTCCAATCTTCGTCAGTCAAGTCCAGCATGCTGTTTATTATGCCACCTCATTTCACAAGGTCAAGATGCAACTGAATCTTCCTGGTTTTCAGTTATGACCGAGACACTGTGTTTGTCTGGGCATATGTGTACTCAGTGATGCAAGGCTCAAAATCATTAGATTGTCTCTGGAAATGAAATGTAGGAAATGGTAGTGAAATCATTCAGGGTAGCAGAGAGATGTCTTGGTGGGCTAGGTTTTTCCTTTGAAAAATGTGTCACCAATACCTGACATGCTTAATTTCTAGGGCTGATCTGATTATTACACAAATGCCTGGTAGGAGATTGGGTTATTCATAACTCTACCCACATATGTCATTATCTCATTTTGTCTGCCCTGAAGGGAGTGTCTACTTTGGTGTTACAATTGTTCCAAGTCAAAAATATTTATAAAATGTGGGTCCCACTATGCAGAAGAAATTTTCAAAGACTCATTCCTTCCTGAAATCAAAAAACAGAACTGAACAGATGACTTTTGAAAAATGTCATAAATGATGCAGAAATTATAGATACTGAGAGATCAGACCCTGAGGTGGCAGCTATACAGAAGCAGATTTAAACTGGAAATCAGGAAAAAAATTTCTAACAATTTGAGCTGTCTGACAATAGGATGGGCTGCCTCTGGAGGGAGAGATTCCATTTTAGACTTTGATAGGACAGGTGGTGGCAAGAAGGAGAGAAGATAAAAATACCTTGAGTCAGTTAATACATCATTCAGTCACTCAGCAAACATTTACTAAGTGCTTACTATGGACCAGGTTGAATATGGAGAAGGAAAGAAAACCAAGTGACTTGGAAGGATTTGAATTAGTAAAGCAGGTCTGAGTTTGAATGTGGGAAGGAGAAATATGGGAGAAAGTAAGGGAAATTTCAAGGAGATAAATATTCCAAGCAAAGAATCTCCTTTGATCAATTCAAGTGGGTACTTCCATGAATGTCTATTGGACTGAAAGTTTAAGGGTTACAATGCCAGCGTGGGCTTGAACCCAGATTCTCCTCGTTCTGAGGCTAACTGTCTATACTATATGCCTTTAAGAATATCATCTATAGATATGAATTCACATCCTTTATAAATTGAATTGAATGCTACATTGATTCTGGAAATTTACAGAATGAAGATTAAAATTAGTGAAGGGCATTAGGATACAGGCTTTGTTTTACTCACTCTTACTGAAATCAAGGAATCTAGAAGAGAAAAAAAATCACTGAGGAACTGAATATCTAGCTATGTG
Source organism: Bettongia penicillata ogilbyi (assembly GCA_023548195.1). NCBI lineage: Eukaryota > Metazoa > Chordata > Mammalia > Diprotodontia > Potoroidae > Bettongia > Bettongia penicillata. The sequence continues at coordinate 1,691,645 of JAJHZJ010000062.1, read as the reverse complement.
TCTGAGAAGGGAATTCGGGTTTTTAGATTTTGGTTCATGATTCCAGCCAAAAATGGAGTTCACCAAATAAGAAATAATAAGAAAATCTTTGTCAAGTGTCATGCAAATCTAATCAAATGAGATTTGAACTAAAAAGAACCAGAGAAGAGAGACTGCTGATGATTATCTCCCAAGTTGGAAACTACAAGAGCAGTTGAGACATCCAGAAATTCCCAGGAGGCAAGAACCATGAAAGGAGACAGAAGAAAATTCATAGCTTCAAAGATCTATACACAAGTGCCCCCAAATGTAGATTAAGCAAGAGTACACAGAGTCCAAAGGCAAAGGGGTCAATTTCACTTCATAGGTATTTCATGATGAAATAAAACTCATGGTTCAACCATGGCTTAGAATAGATATAGTTTATTAAAGAGAAATAGTAGAGATAAAAAAGAAATACCCCATATATTTCTTTTTCTTTTTTATACACTACGTATTTCAAAGATTTACTTATGTAAGGAAACCTAGGAACCACATCACAAGATTTGGTATGAAATCATGATATACTATTGACAACAGTCTTTCTGTTATCCAATTCAATTCTCTCTCTCTTTCTCACAATTTCTCATTTTTCTCTCTCTTTCCCTCTTCTTTCCTCTTTCTCTTCCATCCTTCTCAATCCACCTTCTCTCACTTCACAAAATTAGAGAAAGACAAATATCTCAATTTTTTTTAGAAAAGAAAATGGATAAAACCCTGAAAACTATAAGTTTCTAGTCTAGGGAATATTCTAGAATGACTTATTAAGGATCTATTTGGTGACCATATAGAAAGACAAGTGATGATTAAAAAGAACTAAGCATAACTCATAAAAAGGTCATGTTAGACTCCCCTCATTTATCTTTTTGACAGTATGGAGTAGATGAGGGTAATGCTGTCATATTTTTTCCCCAGATTTTATCAAGGTTTGGTAAAGAATCTCTATACCATTCTTGTGGAAAAGATGGAATAATTTGAACTGGACAACAATAGAATGAGATGGTTTCAGATTTAGTTGGACAGACTCAAAGAGCAGTCATTAGATTGGAAGCTCCTTAGGGGCAGGGACGGTCTTTTCTTCATTTGTATCACCTGTACTTAGTCTAGTGTCTGGTACATGGTAGGTGCTTAATAAATATTTATTGAATGGAGTTGAATAATTGTTAATGGTTTCATGTCAACGCAATAGGGAGTCTCTGGTGGGGTGGAAACCCAGAGATCAATGCTTTGCCCTAACTTGTTTAATAATTTTATTAATGAATTAAGATAAAAGTATAGATAGCTCCATCAAATTTACAGATAATATAAAGGTAGGAGGGAGAGCTAATAGAGTTGATAATAGAATTGGGAGCCAAAAGGATCTTGCCAGGCTAGAGCATTGGGCTGACTCTAATAAGATGAAGTTCAGTAGGGATGAGGGAGGTTTAGAGTCATTGTTAACCTACAGTTTGAAAGTGATCTAGGGCTTTATAGCCTGCAGACTAAATGGAAGTCAGTGATATATGTGTGTGTGTGTGTTCATCCTTCGTTGCCAAAGAAGACCACGCCATCAGAGAAATAATGACATGACTTGCACTTGACTTTGTTTTGAGTGAGGAGGGGCTGTGCAGGTCACCAGCCTCACTTCTCCTCCAGAGTCATCTGAATCCAGTGACCAGATATTCATCAGGTTGACTAGAGAGGACCCATGATGAGGCAGTTGGGGTTAAGTGACTTGCCCAAGGTCACACAGCTAGTGAATGTCAAGTGTCTGAGGTGAGATTTAAACTCAGGTCCTCCTGACTCCTGCACTGGTGCTCTATCCACTGTACCACCTACCTGCCCCTAGCACAGTGTGTAGCACACAGTAGGAGCCATAGTAATGTTCATTAGCATCATTATCATCATCATCATCAATCATCTCCATAAACCACCCTTCCACCTACATCTTAGCCAAACAACACGACTTCACCCCCCAACAGGAGGAGGAAGGAGGGCAGATGGAGAAGCTCACTAACAACATCTGCCCAGGGCATCTCCAAGTAGAGGCAGACAGCCCTGGCAAACACACATCTCCCTGCATCGTGACTGAACAAAGGGCAGGAGGAGGTGCACAAGAAGACGCACCATTCTGCAACTTTATTTTCCATACACACCTATGACCAAAGAATGGGTTACTTGAGAGTCCCAACGTTGGGGATGTCACTGACTTCATCCTTAATGTTGTTCCAGATTAAGGGGAAAACTTTTGCCATCTTGGCAGTCTTCTGAACCTGGGGGCAGCTCCATGCCACCTTGAGGCCCTAGCATTGTTGTTATGAATAAAATCTAAAAATGGAAAGAGACAGGAGCAGTGCCTGGGATTCACTGGCACAGGGAATGCCCGATGGAAAGAACTCCTCTGACAATGTAGGCCTCTATTTTCTCTACAACTTACATATTACCTATGAGATGTGGCAGCCAAAGAAGAGAATGCGATCTCAGGCTGCCTTGGAAGAAGTATGGCTTTCCAGAAATAGGGAGGTGGTAGTTCCACTAACTGCTACCTTGGTCAGACTATATCTAGAAAATCATGATGTACAGTTCTGGGTTACATCGTTCAAGGATGCTGATTAATAAGCTACAAATTGTTCAGAGGAGAGCAAGCAGGATAGTGAGATCTTGAATGCATTTTACATGAGGATAAGTATGTTTAGCTTAGATAAATGAAGGCACTGGTGGGGGAGGGGCATGATTACTTAATATGAAGGATTGTCATTGAACTAGAGGGATAAGACTTGTTTTCCTTGGCCCCAGAGGGAAGAAGCAGGAAGAATGGAGGGAAGAAAGAGAAGAAAAGAAAAAAGAAATATCAACAAAACAGACTGTGAGCTCCTTGAGGGTTTGTTTCACCTTTCTTTGTATCTTTTACCACATAGCATAGTGCCTGGCACAGAGTAAGAGCTTAATAAACGCTTGCTGACTTGATGTTGAAGACGTTTAAAAAGATACAGAAGAAAACACAACAGAAGTTCAGAAATTGGCAAATAGGGAAATGTTGTGGCTATCATTAAATTTAATGTTGACTTTTAAGAAACAAACTGTACATCCTTTCATATATAATACCATCATCTTTTTTGTTCTTTGCATATCTAACTATTTATGTTTTATTATTAGGTTTATAATCAAAAATAAGATTTTAAAATGTAGTATACAAATGGGGGAAGGAGTAAACTCCCCCTCAGGGGCATTTTAAAGGTAAGGGCTAAAGGAACATTTGTTGGGAAATGTATGGACATGATTCTTGAGGAGGTATAGGTTGAACTAGATGGCCTCAGAAATCACCCCTAATTTGTAGATTTTGTGCTTCTGAAGCTCTCTACAATTGCAGCAGCAATGTCATATTATTACTAGAGACAACAAGATGGCCCATCCTTCTAGTGCTGGGTGGGCCTGGAATCAGAAAGACCAGAGTTCAAATCCTATCTCAGACACTTAATAGCTGTATGACTCTGGGAAAATCCTTTATCTCTATTTGCTTCATTCCTTAATCTATAAAAAGAGCAAATAATAGCATCAATATTTGTAAAGTGCTTTGCAAATCTTAAAGTACTGTATAAATGCTAGCTATTACTACTACTACTACTGCTGGAGGGAATGTGGAAAAATGGAGACATTAATACATTGTTGGTGGAGTTGTGAACTGGTCCAACTACCCTAGAGAACAATCCAGAATTATGCCCAAAGTGCTATAAAACTGTGCATATCCTTTGCCCCAGAAATACCTCTACTAGAAATACCTAGGTCTGCATCCCAAAGAGATTAGATAAAAGGGGAAAGGACTCATTTGTACAAAAATATGTGTAGTAGTTTTGGGGTTTTTTTTGTGGTAGTAAAGAATTGAAATTTAAGGGGATGCCTACCAGTCACTGACTGACCTAACAAGTTGTGGTATCTGATTGTGATAGAATACTATTGTGCTATATGAAATGATGAGCAAACTGCTTTCAGAAAAACCTGAAAAGATTGATACGAACTCATGCAAAGTGGAGTAAACAGAATCAGAAAATTCCAAAGGATGCATGGTGACAAATGCTGCCTCTAAGTGACAAATTGAAGCATACATTCTTTAAACTTCCTTTATTTTTATTTTTTTATTTTGTTTGTGCAACATGGCTTTCACAATACGGCTAATATAGAAATGCTTTTTGCATGACCTCACATGTATAATCAAAAACAAATTGCTTGCCTTTTCAGGGAGGAGATGGGGATGGGAGTGAGAGAATTTGGAACTCAAAATTTAAAAAAAATTACTAAATTTTTTACATGTAATTGACAAATATTTAATGAAACAAATAAAATAATGTTAATAAGTGCACTAGTGTGCCCATTTCTCATCTACATCTATTGTTATGTAAACTGATGGAAAAAAACAGCTGTTATTTATTTAGTGCTTTGCAAAGGCTAGCAGAGCTCTTTACAATCACAGAACTCCTCAGAGATAGATGTAATTTTTATTCTCATTTTTAATGTACAATTAAACTAGGGCTAGAAGAATTTAAGTGACATGTTTACTTTGGTTACCATTCATGTGACTGGGGAAATTACTTAGTTTCTCTGGGCCCCCAATATAAGCTCCTTTGTTAGACATTTAAAGGTCTCCTCAAGTTGGTTCCTTACTATTTTTTCCATCTGCTTGCATATTACATTTCTCCATGAACTCCATGAAAACTTACTTGTCTCTTTTCTCACACGTGAAGCCCCATCTCCATGTACTGCTGCCCCCCTACATCTGAAGTGTTCTCCCCCATTTGACCTTTAGAATCCCTCAATATATTCAGCTCAAATGGCACCTTGTGCTGTTCTTTCTTGGACCCCCTTTCCTCTAAGGTTAACTTCCTTCTACTCTGTATATATGTTGTATGTAACTACTTATGTTATATGTGAATATTTCCTCCTCCATTAGAATGGAAGGGATAGTCAGTGCTTTTTCTTTGTCTCCTCAGCACTTAGCACAGTGTCTGGAACAATGCAAGTACTTAGTAAATGACTATTAATTGATTGAACTTATATTTTTATTAGGGAATTAATTCAAAGGCAACCCATAAGCCAAAGCAAGACTGTGCTACAGAATACAAAATGTGCTGGGGGAAAACTCAAAGAGAGGCACAGAACACAAAGGGGGATTGTTCATTGTCTATAATGATCAAATTCACTCAATAATTACTCAATTCTCCATTTCATTTGGTCGGTGTAGATGGAGTCCATGTCAACTGTTCAAGTTAACTCAGAGGAACATCAAGTCTAATTATACTTATGCTGTAAAAGGAGAAGACAGTCTTGTTTCAGATGAAAGAGCTGGAAGAAAGAAGAGATGCCCCGAGAGGAGAAAAAACCCAGTAAATAAATAGTAATTTAAGCGACACTAATTAAAACTCCATTGACCTATGACTCTCATGTCTAACTGTAGACAGGTGCTCATCCAGATGGCTCCAGTTTCCACCAATCAAATTTGTTGGTAATGTCCCCAGTACTGCCCATTCCCAAAAGCCATTGGGTTGCTGTAGTGATGGAGAGGACATTGACTGGGAAAATTCTATAGCCTGGAATTGTCATTGTGCTTTTGAAAGCAGATGATTTCCCCTTGGCCCTGTGCTGAATAAAGCCCAAGGCTTGTTTTTTTCAAAGGGAAACCACATTTGTATGCCAGCCAAAGAGTTCTGTTCTCCCTAGACTTGGTGGAAAAGAAGGGCTGGCCAGTGTGATTCAAGGCACAAGACTGAGATCAGCATGGAAATGAGGAAAGCTGAATTGACTTTTCTCTGTTTGATTGGGCAGTATTAGCAAGAGGGGCTGAATTGGACCCATGTGATATTCCACCTCTTTGCCTTTGTATTTGCTGGCCGCCAAACCTATGCTCCCTACTTATTTTTACCTTTTTGAACCCATAGTGCCCTTAAGGGTTCAACACATGTACCCCCTACTCCACAAAGGCCTTTTGTGATCCCTCAAGTTATCAGAGCTATCCACCCACATTATTTTGCATATATTTTATCCATATTTATATATGTACATGTTGATTCCTCCAAGAAGAATATAAGTTTCTTGAGATCGTGGAGCTGGGAAGGCCTGAGGTCGAGTCCTCCCACTGACACATAGTGACTGTGTTCCCCTAGGCAAATCAGTGCCCCAGGCATCTCTCTAAGACTTGTTGAAGAGAAGCTATTGACCTGAATTGGTAGAGAGAGTTTCCTCACCTAGAAGTTCTCTATATCACTGAAATCTCAGTTCCAGACACTATCTCTAACCCTATCCTCCAGCACCTAAGAAAGTGTTCAGTACAAACATTAATACTTGAAATGAATCAAGTCAATCTGTCTCAGACTTATAAATGGGGAGAGATCAGAAGATGAGCCAGTGTTGAAGGGAGGGTGGCTTGTAGGTGCTGCTCCAAGCAACAGGACTCATGTCTTCTCAGCTAACATATCGGCAGGTCAATGTCACAGGCTAGGCAAAGAGACTCAGTAAATATGTCCAAAGTGAGCTGGCCATGGTTAGACCAAATGAAATGGAGAATTGAGTAATTATTGAGTGAATTTGATCATTATAGACAATGAACAATCCCCCTTTGTGTTCTGTGCCTCCCTTTGAGTTTTCCCCCAGCATATTTTGTATTCTGTAGCACAGTCTTGCTTTGGCTTATGGGTTGCCTTTGAATTAATTCCCTAATAAAAATATGATAAGCTCAATCAATTAATAGTCATTTACTAATTACAGTAAGTCATGTCTTACTGTAAATTCTTTTACTCTGAATCTCAACAGTACTGTAATTTTTAAAAGATGATTTGCCTTAGATGATTATAAAATATTCTTTGAAAAGGCCCACATCTATCATGGGTACAGTAAGGAGGCATCCCTGCTAAGGTTCAATTTTACCTGCATGGCATCACTCCTACTGGTCATCTTCACTGCACTCACATAGTGGTGGGAACTAAACCCTAAATTCTCACTTTGCTTTATGATCTCATCACTTCCCACCTGGGTTATTGCCATGGCCTCTTAATTGATCTCCCTAACCATAGGTTCACTCCTCTTGGACCTGTTCTTCACTCAGCTGCCATAGTAATGCTAAATAATAATCTTAAAAAACCCAAAATGATATGTTGTCTTTATAGATGACCCTCCCTTAACTTACAAATGGATTGTTTCCCCAAAGTTCATCTCTAACTTAGAAACTCAAACCAAATTTTCTTATAGAATTCCCTTAGGACCTCAGCATAAGAACCTCCTCTTACCAACTTCCTATATCCAAGGAAATTGTCTGAAGCACAGAAAGGTTGAACAACTTGTCCATAGTTACACAATGTCTGAGGCAGGCCTTGAACTCAGAGCTTCCTGGCTCTAGTACTCCGTACTCATTGCGTGTAGTTCCCCAGAGAAACAATATATATATATATATATATATGTAACAATATATATATGTAACAATATATATATGTATATATATATATACATATGTATGTATGTGGGTATATAATATGTGTGTATACATATAAATATATATATGCATACATATATATGTCCTTAGTTTAATGAACAAAATCATTTTTAATCCACAAAGGTATTAACATATTGTGTCTTTGCAATGAAAAATTGTTAGATTGCAAGAAAGAAGGTTTAAGGATAAGAATGTAAAGAGGCAGATTAAACTTATGTAGGTATTTTGAAGGGGAATTCTGTATCCTTTCAAAGTATTCACAGTTTGATGGTATTGGTGTATTTGGGAGAAATTTTGTTTGGAAGTGTTTCTTGGGATGCCTAGACAGTTGCTTTTCCCCTCTGTCATAAAAATTTCATTTTAGCAGAAGCAGACAGAAGGAAACAAAGAGAGAAAGAGAATAAAATCTCACTGAGTAAAATATATTAATTTGTGATATTAACTGAGATATGAATGATAGAAGAAAATAAAGAACTATTTTACAAGATGCCTTCAGAAATTTTAGTGAACACTTGGAGTCAGTTTCACATGTCAGTCACTAGAAGGAGTTATTGTCCTGGGATAGTTTGGTTGTTAGAGAAGTAAAGAGTGGGTGGAAATGGAGAACCTTTGCAGTAGATAGGGGACAAAGGTATTTGCAAACAGTCAATATGTGAAGAAAGCACTTTGCATTCAAGCACCATGTAAACCAGGTAAGTCATTGTTATTACTAGATATCTGGCTTTAAATCAATGGAATCAATGTGGTATTGTTGATGGAAAGAAAACATTTTCCTTGTGATTTGAAAATGTTTATTAAGTATCTACTATCTATGCTCAAGACAACATGCCAGGTATTGAGAAAGATAGAAATGAAAAGAAACATGGTGGCTAGCCTCATGAAACTTGTAGTCTAGTAGACATTTGAGTCATTGTAGTAGATATTTTTCTCTCCCAAATTATAGTTAAAATTCAGTTGAAGATAAAGAAATAGAACCTAAAATTAACGATCTGCACTCTACTTTTTTTGATAAAGGGAATCACAAGAAAATAAATGAGTAACACAAGTTAAGTTTGTAAAAATTATACAGTTTCTAGAGCAAGAACACAACTTGGGGTCTATAAGTTGTTATTGTTTTAAAAAATATATTTGGGTAACTATATTCCAACATAATTTGTTTCCTTTGAAATGCTATTTTATTCATTTAGAGTATTATTCTGGGAAAGGGTCCATAGAGTTCACCACACTGCCAAAGGGTTTCATGATACAAAATTAAGAACTCCTGACCTAGATTATATCCTAAAATCAGGACAGATCTCCCTAGTCTCCTGTACTCCATAATCCTATAGTTTTAAACATTGAAGATGGAATTATGACTTTGACACTGACAAGATGTTGAAAAATTCAATAAACAGGCATGGCAGAGAAAGAAGACCAGAGTCAGGAGTGAAGGACAAACAGAAATGAAGGAATGAACATGACTTGATGGCCTGGGATCTTTCCTTAAAATGGAGATTCATGGAGGAAATAAAGAATCACAGAAAGCTATCTTCTTGAGCAAAAGCTGTAGGGGTAAAATGAACTTCCAGGGCAAGAAAGCTGCTATATTGTGATGGAGAAAGAAGTCCAGAGACCCTAGACAGTTGTTAAAAATGAAACATGGTTTTTAAGATTTTTGTGGATTAACATTATATGGTTATATCTGGGAGATCACAGGCCACATTTTAATGTGTGATAATGGTATGGTTCTAATTCTGTTTTTGAAGATATTTTGAGGCCTGTATTTGTAATATGGTGATTTGTTATTAGTAATATCCAGGAAATATAGTGAGTTTCTGATGCAAAATTTTAGCTACCAGATCATGTCTTGCTGGAGATTCAGTAGATGTTCAAATTTTTCTAACCTATAGTGATTGAAACCTACCATTTCCTTGCATAAGCTCCACTAACATCTAAGGTCAAACTCCTAAAGGATAAACTTTTTGCAATCATAGGCAGCAATGACAAGGTCCCGAATTGCCATCCAAATCCCTGTGATTCAGTCACTTATTTGACCCTTTTTGGTTGACATGATCTTGGTGAAGGTCATATAAATGTTTTCCATGGAGGGTCTATCAGATTGTGATCTCCTGGAGGGCAAGTATATTGGCTTTTGGATATTTTTGCAGCCCCAGCACTTAGAATGGTGCCTGATACATAGGAATTTAATAAATGTTTATTTACTGACTGACTTTTTGATTTCAGTCTTGGATTTTAGCTGTTTTATAGGATCCATCTGGAGATAAACCAATTTGGGTGACATTCAACAAATTTACTGGCATTTGTCTGTTCTCAGCTTTCATTATTATTCAGTGAAATGATGTCCCATAGGTATTTCTGTAGATTTGGGACCTTTTTATACTGTGCTCCAAGGATGTCTAGTAATCCTTCCCTTCCTTTTTGGTGAGGAAGCAGGGATGGGTCTGAAGCTGCCTTAGGGTGGTGAGCCTTGTTAACATTTTGTTAATGTTAGAAGGGTTTTATTAGTTTGCTTGCCAAGTCTGTTTTGCTCCATTTTATAGTTCTGAAGGTGTATATTAAGCATGGAATAATGAAGCTATTAATTGATTTAATGAATTCTTTCTGTTCTGTTTTGATTTCAGGATGTCAGTAAGGCTTCTAACACATTCAGTCATGGCCTTGCTATCTTTGTACTTTAGGTATCTAGTCTGTAGGAGACCAAGGGAATTTAATGGGTGCCATAGTCTACTTCATAGACAACAACAGTACTACTGTTATTCATACACTGTCATTCAGATATTGCTTTAGGAGATGCAAAGTACTTTATGGTGTCCACGTAAATATTACTATCTCCATTTTGCAGATGAATAAACCAAGGTTCAGAGTGGTAATGCCTTCATGTGTATATATATATATACACATATATATTCTTCTGGATTCTTTAGGCTATATTCTCATGACTATATATCAGTTTTAAACCATATATATATATGGTTTAAAGGTAGGACCTGGTTTTTGTTTTTGCCTGGCAAATAGTAGGCCCTTTATAAATTCCTGAAATAAATAGAAGAAAACAATAATTAGAGAAGGGACAAGTATATTAGCAAACATTTGAAGGAGGGAAAGATTAGACTTATTCCCTTTGTCCTCAGAAGGCAGAACTTGGAACAAAAGGTATAAGGTGCAAAGAGACAGATTTAGGCTTGATGTCAGGAAAGCTTCCTAACAGAGCTGTCCAAAAAGTAGAAGGGTCTGCCTTGGGAGATGGTGGTTTCCCCTGCATTGGAGGACTTTGAGGGGAAACTGGATAATCACTTATTGGATATGCTCTAGTTGGTATTCTTGCTCAGGTATAGATTGGGCTGGATAGTGCCTGAGGTTCTTCGGATTCACATTCTCTTTGATTCTGGGCCAAGTATTGGCCCAAGGAGAATGAATCAAGAACTCCCAATTCCTCTTTGGCTTTGGGGAATGTTTAAAAGCTCATAGGCCAAGCAAGATAATTAATTCTATAGCTAGAAGGAACTTTACTGACTGACTAGTTCAACCCCTATTTTTATAGATGAAGAGATGGATGCATAGGAAATTTAAGAATCTTGCCCAAAGACAGAGAGACAGGCAATATGCACCAGAGCTTAGATTTGAACTCAGGTCCTATGATTCCATAGCCAGTGGTCCATCTGCTGTACCATCATTTTGTAAGCTCCTTGGGCAAGGGTTTGAGTTTGTTTTTTGCATTCCAGGTGACTAGAATAGTAAGTGGTACATAGATTTAATAAATGCATGTTGAATTAATAGCTCCCAATGTTTCATCTAGACATGGCAGCAAATAGATAAGTGCAGCAAATGTATAAAAAGGCTGATTACATACTGTAGAGTAAACATGCCATCAGCTTGGACAGTACAAAATAACATTATGGGCGACAGCTTATGCCTTTGATGTAGGGCAATTGGGAAAGATTTTTTTGCTTCTGAGCAGTTGTGTGATTTGGAAAACATACAATAAGGGAAAAAATTCAATCTGAAAAATGTATGCTCAAGTCTTTAATTAGTAATTAATCTATAAGTCAACATGCTCCAAGTCATTTATCCTGACTGAAGCAGAGAAGGCTGACAGTTGCCTTGACTTCGACATCCACCTCTAGAGTGATACCTTTCAATGACAGGCATCAATTCCTTATCAGAAGGCACAGTTCTCAGAGGTCTAGGAGGCAGCCCCCTCCATCAGTGGTGACATTCACTATTGTGTTTTATAGGACATATTCATCAGGCAGTCCAGTCCTCAACCTTTTCCAAACACTGGGGAACTGTTCTGATGAGAGAGATGCACCCATCTCACAAGACCTCAGGAGGGAAAATCAGAGGACACAATCAGCATTGCAAAATGAGGAAATCTACCATTACTTTTGACTCTGGCCTCAGGCAAGAAAGATTCTTCCCTGATGACATTGAATTACACAGGAAAAGCAGACATGGGGATTTAACTCAGTAATCTTGTGCCAGTGCGCTAATCCTCTGCGTTGACAAGCCTGTCCTGATACTGCCAGCTGCCTTGGGATTGAAAAAGATGAGGACCCTTGATGAGGAAACATTAATGGAAAATTTGACAGTTTTACCTGACTATAGGCGTGTAGACAAGCCAATTCAAAAAGTGTTATCTATGGACAAGACAGTGGAACCCCTTAACTGGGTAGACAAAGCCAAAACAAAAAACAAGTTTTCTTCCCTCAAGGACCTTACATTTGACCAAGGCATATGGCAAGAAAACAAATAAGTAGATACACGGATTTAGAGCTAGACAGGACCATCGATGACAGCTAGTCCAACGCCAAAAATTTAACCAATGAGGAAACAGGAGGACAGGGATAAAGTGGCTTGGCCAAGTTCAAACAGGTAGCAAGAGAGCCAGAATTTGAGCCTAGTTTTTCAGTCTCCCAAGTCACTGTTTCTTCCACCATAGTTTCATGAGGAAATAAGTAGTAACTATGAAGGAAATTAAGAAGGGTTTCCTATAAGAGATAGCACATGAGCAAAACCTCAAAGGGCAGTTAGGAATTTTAAGAGGAATGGGGAAGGAAGCCTTATAAGTATAGAGGACAGTGCACAAAGCAGGGAAGAGGGGAGCAGGGAGAGGAAGAGAGGGAGAGGGACACAGAGCTGTTTGGGGAACAGCAGATAGTGGAGTATTGATAGCAAGAAGATTATAAGAATCCTGAAAAAGTAGGCTGGCGCAGAGACAAATTGGAGGGGGCTGGAAATGTCCAAAAAAATGAGTAGAAGACAATAATACAGGGATCTGTTGATTGTTCCCATTTCATTCAGATATGGACCTCAGCTGCTGCAGGACCATTTGAGAGAAATGCCCACCCTCACCCAAAACAAAGTCAAGTGCAAGTCATGTCATTATTTCTCTGATAGCATGGTCTTCTTTGACAACGAAGGACGAACACATTTGAGAGAATATTTCCTGAAGAGTTCTAAGCTTCTGTTCATGTAAAAGGTACACTAATCTGTGCTATATTAGTCAAAAGAGTTTTTCTTCCATTAGAGAGAAAGTATATGCACATGCATGTCTGAAGGAATGATGCAGTGAATCATTGTGTGGTGCTTTGTAAAAGAAATGACAGCTAGCTGCACACATGCACAAACACATGCACGCAAACACACACACATCACAACTAGGACACAAATGAGTCCCCTAGGGAAAAAGACAATTTCTTCTTGATTTAAAAGATCAAGAATCCATAGAGGGCAAAATTACATAGCAGGCTTTTTGAAGACAGAGCTCTGTAGACAAAGAGATGTCTTTAGAGAATAGATGTGCCAGCTCTTTAAGAATGTAGCCTAGATGGACAGCACTGATCGTTCTGCTGTCAGAGGGAGGGGAGAAACTAAATTGATCTTGAATTCTAAGTGGCCTGCAGCTGGGGTAGCACGAATGGTTAATATCGGAGTGAGTGGTTGCTTTCAGTTTGGTGAGAGGCAACGTTTGAACAAGGCATCTCAATGAAGTCACGCAAGCAGGGGCAACGAGTGGGAATGGAAGCTGAAGACTGGGTGGCATGGCCAATGTCTCTGTTCATTGGGATCCAGATGAATGGAATGACTGGAATAGAGGAGAGAAATCTGAGAAAGTCTGGGACAGATTTAACTCCTTTTTTTCCTCTGTAATCAACAAGGAGCAGAAGCTAATTCCAAAACCCATCTCTGTAATCGGAAATTACTTTTTAAATTTCTGTGTAAACGGTCTGAATGTGTTGGCTCTATAAAAACGGAATCATTATAACTACCTTTAATTTAAGGATATCCTTATTTGTGAATAATGACTTGCAAGAATGGGGCCAGTGAAAGTTTTGTGGTATAGAGAGACACAAAAAGAGCCAGGCTCAAACCTCAGTTTCCTCTGCTACCCCATTTTTTTACTGCACTGAGAATTGGACACAGGGTCAAGAAGAGCTGCCTCAGAGACTTATTAATTACATGATTCTAGCTAAGTCAATTAACCTCTTTCAGTCTCTGTTTCTTCATCTCTAAAATGGAGTTAATATAGAGTCTACCTCACAGGGATGTTGTGGAGATTAAATGGGATAACTGGTTAACATAACACAACATGTTCATGATTAATTTTATTTTGTGTTTCTGTATAACAAGAGCCTTTCACTAGCTTCTTTCTGCCTCCCTTTTATTGAAAATGAATCATACAAATAAGAAAAGCAAGAATTGATCCTATTTTTTATTTAGGGTAAGTTGACTTTGGAGTTAATTAAAACATAAGGTATAAGCATAACTTCAGAGAACAGAAACAAAACTTTGGATTGGACATCTGCTTCAACAGAGAGAAAGAGAAGGGGGGAGTGCAGCTTCACCATCTGTGTTAATTCTTGGTAAGGTGCAAGTTCGCCATTAATTGGATACACTCCATGCTCTGGTCCCAGCTGGCTTCTCTACCTTGATGGGCAAAGATATTTATCACTCTGGTGGCTCTGTGCTCTCTCTCTCTCTCTCTCTCTCTCTCTCTCTCTCTCTCTCTCTCTCTCTCCCTCCCATTTGCTTATCTGTCTTCCTCAGTCTCTCTTTTTTTCTGTCTTTCCCAGTCTTTTTCTCTCTCCCAACCTCTGTCTTCCTCTCTCATATTCTCCCTCTTTCATTGAATTGCCAACTTCTCTCACCAACCCTGAGTGTCCACCCACAATTCCCACGACAGAAATCTCTGAGTTTCTCCAAAGTTAGGAACAAAACAACACTGTATCTCTGATATGTTTCTCAGAAACTTATGCATCTAATCTGAGAACTACTTTCAATCCCTACATTGGGCTCTGTCTCCAAAAGAACCCTATAACCAGAAGAAGGGCTAGAAAATAAAGGAAAAACTTCCAACCCAGATTGAAGAAACTCATCTGCCTGCATTTTATATCCATTTGGTATTGATCACAGTTGAATGTTAGACTTTAAATTAATCTTTTATTTAATTTACTTTGAAACAATAGATAAATACCTCGGTTGTCTCAGCATTATTCAAAGTAAAGAACAATCATTATTTGTATTATTTTTAAAATTTCATTCCAGTGTGTATGTTTCCCTTTGAGATCTCTAACCCATTCCTGTTAGTTAAGTTCTGATGTACACTACAACATCTTTCCTTGATATAGAAATCAGGGTACTAATTACTGTAAATAACTTGGAGTGACCACTTTATTACATACAGAGTATCATGTAAACATTCCAGTCATTGCTTTGTCTCATGGTAAGTCTCAAAGAGATTTTTAGCCTCAAGTCTTTTTTTGATAGTACCCTCTTACACTTAACTTCTTCCTTTACAGCACAACTCAGGTGCCTTTCCACCTTTGCCATCCCCCCAAGTGGTTTGTGCTTTATTCTTCTGGAAATAGTGTAGTATTAATTTGTACTCATGTCCCCTCCTCTCTCCAACCCCCCAGTAGAATGGAAACCTTGATGAGGCCAGGGACTGTCTTTTTTTTGTCTTTGTAGCCATGATTCTTGGCGTATAGGAGGAGCTTATAAATAGCTGTTGAATTTGATGCTGAATTTCTGAGTAAAAACCACGAACTCTTTGTCAGTTTAAGTAAACTTCCATATTATGTTTTAGTTTCCTCTCTCTTGATAGCTCTTTGTCAACAGAACCCTCCCCTAAGGCATCACCAAAAGACTGTTCAAAAGGTTCACGTTGTACATTACTCTTTCTAGCCTCATTTTGTGAGAACTAGAAGGAACATGAGGTCTAGAAAAGTTAAGTAACTTGCCCAGTGGAGTGAGTACAACAGATGGAATTTGAAACCAAGACCTGTATATTGCATTGGATCTCAGAGTAACCTAATACAGTACGGTGGATAAGAGGCTAGCCTTCCATTCAGTAAGATGTGGATTCAAATCCTACCTCTAAAAGATACTGACTACATGACTCTGGGCAAGCTATTTGACCCAGGCCTCTCTCTTAACTTTTAAATTACAGAAAAGGTACCTTGTTGAAGTTCCCTATATTAATTCCAGAGTTTCCAGGAAGATGGCTTATTTAAGAAGTCACTTGGATGGTGGCTAGCATTTGCTATTGGAGAATGGATACAGTGCTTGGGTAGAGTCAGAAAAAGTCCTCTTTCCAAGTTCAAATATGGCTTCAGGTACTTACTAGTTGTGTGACCCTGGGCAAGTCATTTAATCCTATTTGCCTCAGTTTATTCATTTGTAAAATGAGCTGGAGAAGGAAATGGCAAACCACTCTAGTATCTCTGCCAAGAAAATGCCAAATAGAGTTAAAAATAGTCGGATGACTAAAAAATGATTAGACAACACTTGCCACTGAAAAGAAATCATAGAGGCAAGCTAGATATTCACTATCCTATGAACTTGCTTTAATTTATAAAGATTAACATGTATTGGAAAGGCAGCATGCATCAGTGTAAAGACTTTGGAAAAGATCTTCCTTCAATTT
The DNA here is from genome assembly GCA_023548195.1 of Bettongia penicillata ogilbyi. Classification (NCBI taxonomy): domain Eukaryota; kingdom Metazoa; phylum Chordata; class Mammalia; order Diprotodontia; family Potoroidae; genus Bettongia; species Bettongia penicillata. The sequence continues at coordinate 1,675,245 of JAJHZJ010000062.1, read as the reverse complement.
CACCTTTGACACCAACTAACTGTGTAAGCGCAAAAACAACCAGATCAGGTAGGATTACTGACCTCAGAGCCAAGAAGACCTGAGTTCAAATCTAGCCTTAGTTCATGCCTAGCTGTGCGACTTTGGGTAAGGCGCTTAACCACTTTCCACCTCAGTTTCCCCAGCTGTAAAATTCACCTACTTTTCCAAGATTGTTGTTGGGATAAACTGAAATAAGTGTTAGTGATTATTAACATTATTAGTTACAATGTCTATGAGCCTCCTTTTGTATGTTGTCTCTTCCTTTAGCTTATAAGCTCTGGAGAATGTGGACTGTCTTTTTTTGAATTAATTATGTCCCCAGTACTTTGGACAATGTCTGGCACACCCACTTTAATAAATGTTTATGGGCTTGGAGTGGATTGATAATAATACCTGAAATATCTACAATACCTACTGCAAAAAGTTGTTGTGAAGGTTGAATGAAATAAAATACTCAGGAAACATCAGTTATTAGTATTGATCTTACTTCCTGACCTTGACTTATGGCTCCACTCTAAACCAACAAGCATTGAGTAGGTCCCTGCTGTATTTTAGGCACTTGTGTTAGGTACTAGGGATATAAAGACAAACCAAACCAAATACACCGACAGTACCTACCATTCTTTTTTAATTCAACAATTTAATCCTCCAGACCTCGTTCTCTCCTCCACTTCTCTGGCTGTCTCACTCATCATTCTGACATGGTCTTGGAGGTTTCCCACCTCAATGTGTGGGATGACTTTAATTGTCATTGACATCCTAGGTTTGGGTAGACAGAAGTAGTGCAAGTATCAGCCCTCCTGTAATGGACCCATCTGACAACTACTGCAAAGTGCAGTCTTACCCTTGCCATGTCCTTGACAGTTCACTGCCCAGTGGTGGGGTTCCAGGGAAGTGGAGTATTATACAAAAGATGTTAGAAACGCAGAAGTGAGATTGGACAACAGATTGACTATGCAGGGGTGAGTCGGAGAGAAGAGCTAAAGTCAACCCTGAATGACTAGGTATTACTGGGTGACTGGAAAAATCGGGACGTTCTCTATAGTAATAGGAAAGTTAGGAAGGGAACCTACTGAGTCTGAGACGTATTTAGGACACCTAGTTCAAGATGTCCATAAAACCAGTTGGTGATGTGGGAGGAGAGCTTAAAAAAGAGATTAGGGCTGGATGCAGAAATCTGGAAATCATTTGCATAGAGGTGATAACTGAACCCAGGAGAGCTGATGAGATCACCAAGGGAGATAGTATAGATAGAGAAGAGAAAAGGGCCCAGATGGGGGTGGCAGAAGAGGGGTGGGGTTGGGGGGGCTTCCAGTCACAGTGAGTGGGAGTGGCTTGGCTTAGACGAAGGTCCTGTAAAGGAGACTGAAAAGGAGTGGTCTGATAGGTAGGAGAAGAATCAAGAGAAAACAGTGCCATGAAAATCTAGAAAGAAAGTAGGCAAGAAGGCATGATTATCTAGTGTCAAAGGGCATGAAACATGGGGATTGAGATCAGTTCATGACCTTTGGCATTTATGATAATCAATAGCTTTGAAGAAGTCAGTTTGAGTTGAATGATGAAATTGGAAGTCAGACTGCAAGGAGTTCAGGAAATGCTTCGGGTAAGGAGAATCAGTGATTATAGACAGGTTTCTCAAGAGTTTAGCCACGGAAAGGAGAGTTATAGGAAGAAAACTAGTGGGAATGTCAAATCTAGTAAATTTTTTTATGATGATGAGGAAGACATGGGCACATTTCTAAGTAGCCAGAAAAGAACTAGAAAATAGGGAGATATCAGAGACTAGGGATCAAGTGAGATGGTAGATGGGAGACATTTGATTTTATGGGTGTTAGACATCATTCTGAATAAAAATGAAGCATTAGTACTCAGGAAAGAATTGCATTGCCCTAGTTGTAGGACTAGAAGAGAAAGCTTCCTTGTTAACTAATGAAATCCTCAGTAGTTTTAAAAAAAATAAGCTGAAGGAACTCAGTTGAACTATTTTAAGCAGAATAAGTTTACAGAATTCAGGGCTGTAGCTCAGTAGTATAATAAAAATATTTCTCGAACAGTGGACATCACCCAAGTTTCCTTAAATGCTCAAGATACAATGGAGAAGTAAAGATTATTATTGTATGTCTGAACTCTTGGACTGGAGTCTTCATGACTGGAGAAGGCCAGAAGTTTGGTTCTCTATCCAGAATATTTCAGACACTTAAATTCTACACTAACTCAATTCTGAACTCTCGCAAAGGAGCATACTACCTTTGAAATGCTTTCTGCATAGTTCAGGCTACAGTAGTCCTACAGTGAAGATATTATTTCTTCTGTGGATTATACTGTTTCCAAAATAAAGACACACATTAAAAGACAGAGAATTCAGATGAGTTAAAATGAATAGAGAGAACAAAAGATGAAACAAATATTCATCCTCTTTCTTACTAACCAGGTGGGTATTAATGGTGGAGGTGGTGGGGACTATGGATGCAGAATGCTGTAGAGGCAACCCAACACAGCTGCTTTCTAGGCTAGTTCTGCTTTATTTGGGTTTGGAGGACTACTGGGAAATGAATGATTAAGTAGGAAACAACCTCCCTTCCCCCAAGAAAATGTTCATTAAACTAAAACAAATAAAGTTAAGACTTAAAGGTCTTGACAATCATTTTCTTTAACACCTTGAGCCAGAGTTTTGTTCTTAAATTTTACTATTAGAAGGGAGTTGAAAGTTTTGACAAGAGTTGTAAATTCAGTTCTAAAACCTTGTTTTAAAATGCTTTCCAAGCTGTTCTGTGGGAAGACGTCCTCCTCTTCATGTACGCTGTGTGCCAGTCAAGGCAACCTGCTTCTGTTCCCTACAAGAGACATGCTTTCTACTCATTCTGGGTCTGAACAGGTTGCCCACCATGCCTGGAAATGCCTAGAAGGAAGCACTCCCTCCTCGCTTCCCTGTATGTATATATGTGTGTGCATGAGGGAGAGAGAGAGAGAGAGAGAGAGAGAAAGAGAGAGAGAGAGAGAGAGAGACAGAGACAGAGACAGAGAGAGACAGAGAGAGACAGAGAGACAGAGAGAGAGAGAGACAGAAAGAGAGAGACAGAAAGAGAGAGAGAGAGAAAGGAGTGGGGAGGGAGGAAGGTAGAAAGGGAGAGATTGAGATTGCTGGCCTTGAGCCTTGGAACCAGTAAGATTTATGTCCCAGTATTTACAAATCTTGACTGTGTGTCTTTGAGCAAATCACTTAACCTCTCAGTGCTCTAGACCAGGGCTTCTTAACTTTTTCCACTGTCAACCTCTTTCAAGTTTCCACAGCATTTGTTAGCATTGTATGGCCTGAGAGCATGTGCAGCACAAAGTGTCCATACTTTGTGTTCAGAACCACGGCTACAGTGAAGTTGCATAATGCAACATTAAGCAAGCTCTGCCAGAAATACCTTATGTGTTTGATTTTTAATTAATTTTTGGTCATTGTGTATTGAGAAACCTTTTACTGTGGTCAAATTTTCCCCAACCCCACATGAAGTCAGACCCATAGTTTAAGAAAGGCCATCTAAACAACAGAAATGAATAAGTTCCAGAGAAGGTGTCCATCAGTATTGGTGGAGGTAGTGCCTCCCTAGGGGTTTGCTACACCAATGAAATCATAGGTACAGTCAAAAAGGAAAAAAATATATGTGTGTATAAATAATGTGTTTTATATATACACACATTTACATGTCACTATCAAAAGAGAACTATATAAAAGCATGCATACACATATACATGTAATGTGTATATGCATTGTTATATATGTTTATATATGTGTATATAAGCATGTTCATATAATATGATGTCTAGGGTCACATAACCAGCATGTTTCAGCAGTAGGACTTGAACCTCAATTTTTTTCTTATGGAAGCCAGTTCTCTATCCATCATGTGTCCATTTATGTAGCATATACACACATACCTATCTCTTTCTGTTTCTTTGCTAGCTCTTTCTCCATACTCATAAAATTATCTGTCTCTATCTCCATATTCATATCCCTATGAATACATGTACACCTATACCAGTCTATATCTATATGTATATCTATGTCTATGTCTACATCTATGTCTTTGTCTATGTTTATGTCTGTCTGTGTCTATCTATCTGGTGTGAAGTAATGGTGTGCCTTTGCAAGTGTATGAATGCTCACAAGTGCATGCATAAGTATTATTATCCTAAAGACAGATACGAGGCTTTTTTTTTCTTTTGCTACATGGTCAAGGTGGTAGAAGAGTCAGGGGAAAAGAACAGAAAGCAACTAAGGACATTTCTGTGACTCATGGTAGTATAAAAGGAGGCTAAAATTGTCCTTTAGATGAGCTCTAACTGCCTAGAAAGGATCAATAAACCTGTGACCAGTCAAGTCAAACTGCGCTCAGCTCAGAAAATGCAAGTGGATGGGCTTTGGGTGTCACTCTCCTGAAGACTCAAAGCTTTGTACCAACATTTGACTCATGAGTCATTTGACACAGGAGCATTTGGGCCTGATTAAGGACAAGATTAGCATTTGGAAATGACTGCTTTAACTTGAAAGTTGAAAGGACTGAAGGGTTAGTGGAAAAGGTTCCAACTATGCCTTAGGCCATTTTGTCTTTCAGTGTTGGTTTCCTGAGACGCCACACTTTATTGCTTAATATTTCTTAAATTTAGGAGTTTTAATAACTGAGTTCTAGTTTTTTGTATAATAGCAAGGAAGTCACTTTTCCAGACTGGATCATGGGCAAAACCTGTTCCTGGGAGTTGGGCTCACAAGGCCAAGTCATTTACTACCACCCATTGAAGGCATAAATGCCTGTTAGCATGGTATCTCAAGGGGAAAATAAAGTAGCTTCTTTAGTATATTTCAGTACAAATTCCAGATCGTTTTCAGCTAAATAGTTGTATACCTTCTTTTATCAAAAGTGAGATGAAATCAAAATACTCAAACAATTTTGGAAGGCTTGCTCCTGCCCTTCCTGATTTTTCCCTGAATGGAGAGTGATCTGCTATGTGTGTATTTGTGTGGTTTTGCTTTGATTAAGAAATTGCCAAGTTGACTTGTGATGAAATAGCAACTGGCATTCAAATTGCACTTTAATGTGTGGCAAATGCTTTAAATCTCCTCTCCTTTTTGAACATCTATCACTTCCACTAGGGAAGACTGGGTACTTGCTCTCAGAGACTTTATAGTCTTATACAGAATTAAGATACTCATATGGAACTATGATACGTTTTAGGAGATTCAGACCTCAAATTTGATAGCTGTGAGCTAATTGACATGGAAATTCCTTTGGTGGATACAAATCTACCAGTCATCTAGAATTTAGAGAGTTATCCAAGGCACAGAGAGGTTAAGAGATTTATTCATGGATAACAATGCATGTCCCCAACAGAGCTTAAATGCGGATGTTCCTGATCCTAGGAGTGGTCTCTTTTCTCCTAATTTCATCTGCCTTTCCAATTATATAATATATACTAAGTTTATTAGATAGTTGCAAGGCAATCATGTTGTATCTCAGGTGGGAGGTCATTATTAATAAGAGTCAGGAAAGATTTCATGGAGCTGGTGGTATTGGGGTTAGATTTTAAAGGATAGGCAAGAATTTAACAAACAAAGGGGGAAGGGAGGACATTTCAGGCAAAGAGAAAAGCATGAACAAAGACAAGAAGGAGTGATGACACAACGATTTGGGAGGAGAGTTGGGGAGAACTTAAGGAAAAAAACCGATCTGATTGTGAGATAGAGAATATGGGGAGGGGAGATATGAGATACAGCTTACAATGCAGGGTGGTACGAGATTGCTTGAGGCCTTGAATACCAAGAAAATGAGTTTAGATTTTTGCCTTGGTAGCTAATTGGGAATCGCTAAACATTTTTGAGGAGAGGAATGACATGATTAGATCTATGCGTAATAAACAATATTCTGGCAGGGATATGAAGAGCGAATTAGAACTGGGAGGTAGAAGGGTAAAGCATTTATTAAGCACTTTTTATGTACCAGGCACTGCGCTAAGCAGGAGAGATACAAATATAAGCAAAAGTTCTGAAGGAGCCTGAACTCAAATGGTGGATGTAGAGAGAGACATAAAAAGGAGTGGGAAACCCTAGGACCCAGATGGGGACAGGACTGATAAAAAAAAAAAGAGGGAAAAACTGAGAGGGTGAGAAAGGAGTAGGACTGAAGGAAGTATGGTCTAAACACCCATGAAAATGTGATCTGGGCCAGGAACTCACCAATCAGAAGAGAAGCAGAGAAGGCTATTGGCAAGGAAGTGGAGAGGAAGGTTATGGGGAGCAGGGAAAAGAGAAGGACCTATGGAGAAACTTTGTAATAATAGTCCAAAGGTAGAAAATGGACTACACTAGAATGGTGGCAGCGGGGTAGAGGAAAGGGGAATGGAGAGCAGAGATGTAGAAGTAGAATCAACTTCATTATTGATGAGATTTGAGAGGTAAAGGACAGAAAGAGCAGAAAATAGTTCTGAAATTGGAAATGTGGGATTTTGCACGGAAGATGGGGCCAGAGATAGAAGGAATGAAGTCAAAAAGGAAAACAATTTTAGAGGAAATTGGTTTGGGACATGTAAAGTTTGAAGTACCAGAGGAATACCTAAGTAGGGCATAGGAGCACAGAGCTGGAAGGAACCTCAGAGGTCATCTAATCTAATAGCCTTGTCTTAAAAACAAGGAGATTCTGGCCCAGAGAAGTTTTGTGACACAGGTCACATACATGGTAAGCAACAAAACTGGGATTTAAACTGAATTCTGAATCTAAATTGGGACTCCTTTGCTCTCTTACAAGTCTGCAGTGTCCTGTAGGCAGCCAAAGATGTGGACCTGAAGTTTTATCAGAGAGGCTAGGACTAGGGATATGTATTTCCCATTCTCCTAAGTGAAAACATTAGTTGAAACCATGGGAATAGAAAAGTTTGTCAAGAGAGAAAGTATAGGGATAGAGGAAAGGAAGACCAAGGGTAGACCTTTGAGGAACACGCACATTAAGGGTTTGGGAATCTAGCGATTAACAAGCACTTATCAAGGGATAAATATATGACGAGCTGTGTTAAGCAGTTAGGGAAAGAAAAAGTACAATGGCTATAACAACAACAGCTCTTCTGTGAATGAGCTTATAGTCTTACTTTGAAATTAAATTTTATTTTATTTTTCAAATGAAGATCCACCTTTTCTCACTCCTACCCTTCCCCATTCGCAATGAGAAGCAAGAAAGACAAAATCCTTGATTACATACATGTTAAATCAAGTAAAACACATTCCCCTATTGGCCACTGCAAATAAAAAGTCCCATTCTGCACTCTTGAGTCCATCACCTACCTATCAAGAGGTGAATAGCCTATTGTATCATGGGGCCTCTGGAATCATGGATGGTCATTGATTCATCAAAGTTTCTAAGACTTTCAAAGTTAATCATATTAACAAAATTAATGTTATTATATAAATTGGTTTTCTGGTTCTGCTCACTTCATCCTGCATCATTTTATACAACTGTCTCCAGGTTTCTCTGAAAGCTTCGCCTTCATCACGTCTTACAGCACAATAATATTCCATCACATTCAGTCAGGTCCCGATAAGTGTGAATAATGAGTCCCATGAAGTGGTCATGTTATTTGAATTTTCCTTGTATATTCCAGTGAGGCTGGAACCAATGATCATATTCTACATATAATTACAATTTTAAATAGTGAGAATTAGAATATTGGAACTATTCCCTGGGATTCGTTATTTGTACTACTTGGGACCTCGCTGTACCATAACTTGTTTAGCCATTTCCTATTTGGTAAAGATTCCTTCAATTTCTAATTCTTTGTTATGGTAAGCAACTGCTTTATAAATAGAAAGTATGTAGAGTTTAATAGCTTTTTGGGTATAGAATGGAGTTTATATTCTAATTCAAAAGACAACTTGGAGGTACATATGAGAAAGATAAATAATATTGAATCAAGATAACTCTGGAGAGGTAAGCAGCAGCTTGGGGGACTGGAAAAAATCCTCATCTAGCAGGTGGTGTGTGAGATGAATTGTGAAGGAAGATAGGGATTCAGGGGGGAAAAGGTAAGGAGGGTGAGATAGGGACCCAATGAAGAGGGCAGAGTAATTAGAGAGGTAGGAGAGGAACCCTAGAGAGTGTGGTATTCCTGAAGCCAATCAAGGAGATTGGAATCAAGAAGGAAGGGCCAACAATGTCAAGGACTGCACAGAAGTCAACCGCAATGAAAAATTAAACAAAAAGACACTGGATGAGACAACTGGACGATCATTAAGAATTCCTCATCGAATATTTTAGCAAAATGATGACAGTGGAAATTGATGGCAAGGGATGAAGGAGAAAGTAGAGACTATAGACATAGATAGACAAACATACATTTTCTAGATATTTAGTTAATAGAACAAATAGCATGCTAGCTTTCATATCTGAGATTGAAAATATTAATTCACCATCCTTAAGTTGCATCCTTGAAGCTATTTTTAAAGAGTGGTTAGGGAAGCTGTCAATTTACTCATGCTCTTTGGCTTAGTCTTATGAACAGCTGTTCACTGGAATAGTGAAATAGAGTAAAAGTAACTGAGGAACCCACTCATTAAGCCTATGACCTTGGTTAATTTACCCCTGTGCTCTGATGGACTAATTATGAGAACTCAAGACCAACAGGCACAGGCTATAAATAGTAAGGAAATTGGCCATCTCTATTTCAAACTAATGTGAAAATTTTACTCAAAAATTTTGTGAAGTGATAAACAGTGGTATTTGATGCCCTTCCCCAGTTGCTTATCTTTAAGATATTTCAGAAGCAAAAAGATCCTATGAAGGATAAAAGATTGGGAGAAAAATTGCTCCAAAGTTATTTCAGCTCTGTGGATGAATTGAATAGTAGGAAGGTCATGTGGGGGTGGAAGTCAACTGAGCAACTGGCATCAGTGGGTAGGAAGGTGTCTCTGATGCCAAGTTAAAGAAGGAAATTTGCATGTTAACTGTGAAAAGGCAGGACTGTTTTCCCCTAGAATTTGGGTTCTTTGGGCGTCAGCCATTGGATTCAGTGAAGAAAGTAAATTCTATTGTGAGCACAATAAATGGTTAGTCTTCAGTTGTGTAGGAGGGAAATAACATGCCAACACCTCACAACCCAAGCATGTAACTGGCTTCAGGTTTTGTCTCTTAGATTATGCCTCCTTGTGGATTTTCATCTTATTTTTCTTCCTCTTACACTCAGTGGCAATGCATTTATGACTGCACATTAGCAACTAATAACAACACAAGGTCAGCAAGGATATGACAGTTGACTAGTGTGTATTTTTTAAACCATCATTTATACTTGCATTTTACAGTCTGAGTATTTCACTGAGATGTCTGATCTAAATTTCCCAAAGCATTTGGAGACACCCTCTGAATCTGATCTACAAACCACCAAGACAGGGATTTTGTCATCTTCATCCTCCATAGATCCCCCACAGAGCCTAGAAAAATGCCAGGCACATACAAGTGACTTAATAACTTCCTGGTCCTGCTGACTGCTGTGCCTGTGAGGAGGGAGCTACCTGACACATAGCCAATGAAAAATGGGATGGAGGTGTCACAATGAAGAGTTGGAGATGATAACATCCCTAGTGGGATTTGTTCAAAATAAAGAAGAGGGCCATAAAGGGCCATTCTAATATCTCAGCAGAAATGTTCTTCATCTGCTTTGTTTTCCTTCTTAAATGCCATCATCGGTTTACAACTATGAACATTTCAAAGTCATCACTCAGAGAAAGAAACCTTGTATAGAGAGCAAACAAATTCAGATGTTCAGATATCAATAATCCTGCTGACCTCAGTCATATTAGTGTTGAGAGACACTATTCAGGGCTGAGGCTGAACTCATAACTCAGTGGCTATATCAAAGATTTCTGTAACTGAACTAAACTACATCCTCAGGGGCTAAAAGAATTGGTGGGTGTGTTTTCTGATTCATTGTCAGTACTTTTTGAAATGCTCTGGAAAACAGAAAGCTATGGTAAAATTGGAGTTGGGCAAGCATCCCAATTTTTAAAGAGGGAAAGGTGAATCCAGAAATTTTCCTTTGCTTTCAAGGGGAATTCTACAGTGTTATATCAAATGGATGGTTTATGAATATTTAGAATATTTAGAAAAAGGCAGCACAGCTTCATTAATAACAAGTGATTCCATAATAACCTAATTTCCCTTATAACCGAATATTAGACTGGTAGACAGGAGAATGCTACAGACATAGTAAAACTAGAGTTCAGTATTTCATGAAAATTATAATACTATCTCCTTTTGGCAGAAGGAATGGTGTAAGTGGTGGTATAGACTGGATGATGGTAGAGTTATGTGTATCTAGAATGTCAATTTTGAGGGAAGTCTGTAGTTAAGTGCCCTTTGGAGCTGTCTTTGGTCCTACCCTGTTCAACATTCTTTGTCGAATTTGTGGATGACGTGAAATTACAAAAGGAGTAAACATGAACTATAATCAGTCAGGATGAAAGGAGCTCCTGATCAGGTAGGATGATTCCGAATTTGGCACTAAAACTCATATTTTCAAGTTAAAAAAAATGGGAGACGCATGCTTAGATTGCAGTTTAGGGGTTTTAGTACACTTCATACTTAATATAAGTAAACAGTGTGATTTAGTAGCCAAGAAAAGTCATGTGATTGATTGGATTTAGAGGCAAAGAATCCATTAATAAGCATATGAAAGTGTTGTTATGCATTCTTCTGCTCAGACCCCATTTGGAGTATTGCATTCAATTCTCTGAGTAGCATTTTAGGAATGATACTGATAAACCGGAAATTGGCCAGATGCAGTAAACCAGGATGGTTTAAGGCTTTGAGTTTATGCACTGTATTTTGTAGAGGAAATTTTTTTTCAGGTATGAATTAAACTGGATGACCTATGAGGATATTTTCTGAGATTCTGTGGCAGTGATGTAAATGGATGACCTATGAGGATATTTTCTGAGATTCTGTGGCAGTGATGTAAAGCAGCTTTACAGGGCTTCAAAAATCAACTTCACAAATGCAAGATAGAGGAAACATGGCTAGGTAATATTCCCTGAGAAAAAAAAATTTCTGAGCATCCTGCAAGCTAGCTCAATCCAGTGTTATATAGTAATTCTCCCCCACCCCCAAGAAGACAATTCTAATATCATCCTAGACTCCATTGAGAGATATATACTTCCTAAAATGAGAGAGGTGATAATCCTACTGTACTCTACCCTGATCATCCCATATCTTAAAACTTGCATTAAATTCTCAAGATCACAGTTTAGAAAATATATTGATAAGTTGGAGCCAATCTAGATCAGAGCAACAAGGATGGTAAGGGATCTTGTGATTACGCCATATGAGAACTCATAGAAGGAAATGGTGATATATAACCTGAACACATAGGGTAGGTGAAATGATATTTATCATTAAATATTCAAAAAAATTGTCAGGTGGAAGAGATATTAGAATTGTCCTGCTTGAAACCAGGGGGTTAAACTTGGAGTGATAGATCAAAATCTTAGAGAAGCAAATTTAGACTTGATATAAGGAAAATTTTCCTAACAATTAGATCAATCCAGAATTAGATCCTTTGCTTTGGGAAGTCATGGATTCTCCTTCATTGGAAATCTTTAGACAAAAATCTTACAGTCACTTACTGAGTTATTCAGTAGCTTGTAGAGTAGATGCTTGTTCAAGCACTAATCAAGATGATTTGGAAAGTATCTTTCACCTTTGAGTCATATTTGAATATCTGTGATATTCAGTAAATCAACACCAAAAATGTAGGCGTGTTGATCAATGAATTTATGTCAACTTTGGGAGTAATCTCCAGTAGAGTAGCCTAGGGCTCCATCTTTGATCCTGATCTCTTTGATATTTTTTTTAAGCAAGATAAAGACATAGATTCTGTAATTCTCATATTTTCAGAAGACATAAAGTTGGGAGAGGTAGTAAATATGTTAGATGACAGAATCAGATAAGGAAAAATGGTCTTGAATGTAATAAAATAAAATTTAACCAGGTTAATTGTAAAGTCTTACATGTGCAGTTTTTTTTTAATCCATTGAACAAGCACAAAGGGGAAGAAACATGTGTAGATAGTATTTCAAATGAAAAAGGTCTATAGAGTTTAGTACACTCAAGAGCCTGTTGTGGAAGTAAAAAAAAGCAAATTTGACGTTATGGGGAGCATTGTGTCTTATAAAAGAGAAACTGGTTGAGCATTGAACTCTGTCATAGTCAAGCCATCCACCTTTCAATTACTATATCTAATTTGAGTGTCACGTTTTAGCAAAGACATGCACAAACAAAAGTAGATGGCCAAGGATGTCCAATAACTGGAAACCATAGCATGTTAACATTCATGAAGAAAGTGGGGATGTTTAGCTTAAAGGGAAGAAAAAGAAGACCTTACTAGAAGTTATAAGATCATAAATTTAGAGCTGTAAGGGACCCTAGAGAATATCTAGAATAGATAATCTAGCCCTTTCATTTGACAGATGAGGAAGTGAAGAATCAAAGGCGTTAAATGACTTGCTTAGAGTAACAAAGTCATTAAATGTCAGATGGAGGATTTGAACCCAGGACTTCAAGTCAGCACCACTATCCTATAGTCCTTCTCTATGTCAAAGATTTTGCCTTAATAAATATATAGGAAAATTCCTGATATTTTAAGAGCTGTCATGTGGAAGTCATTAGACTTAAAATAATTAGTATTTATGTATTGGTTTATGGTCTGCAAAACACTTTACATGTTTGACCTTAGTTGATCTTCACAGCAGCCCTGTTATATGTGTTACTATGATCACCATTTTATAGGCAAGGAAGCTGAGACCCATAAGAGGGTCACCCAGCTAGTTCTGAGGCAGGATTCAAATTCAGGTCTTCCTGACTCCAAGTCCAGAAGCCAGTGACTGGGGTCTCCTCCTCCTCCTCCTAGAACATTCAATTGCTTTTGTGGTCTTCTCAACCTGGGATTCCCTCTGGGATGCCCACATTCTTCTCCTTTTGGTGAATTTCTTCTAGGGTCTGCACTTTGTGGAGGTCAAAAAAACCTACCTTCATTCCCTTTGAGGTCTGTTCCTGCCTCCCAGACTTCAAAACCATTCCCCTATATCAGGAGCCATCATTCCCTCTGTGTGGTCTTCTCACATTAGAATCGAAGTTCCTTGAGGCCAGAGCTTGTCTTTTTGTTTAAACTTCTATCCCCTGTATTTAGCACAGTATTTGGCATATAAAATGTGCTTAACATAGTCACCTCTCAATCCTCCATTCATCTATGATACTTTCTCTCTCTTCCCTCCTTCCTTTCTCCCTTCCTCCTTTCCTTTTATTCCTTCTTTCCTTCCATCTTTCTTCCTTTTTTCCTATTTCCTTCACCCATTTCTTCTTCCTTCTTTCCTTCTTCTCTACTTCCATCCTTCTATCCTTCCCTTATTCTTTCTTTCCTTCCTCTCACCCTCCATCCTTTTCTTCTTTCCTTCCCTTTTTTCTTTCTTCCTCCCTTTCTTTCTTCTTCCCTCCCTCCTTACTTCCTTCCTGTCTGCCTTCTTCTTATCCTGCTCTCTCCCAGCTGCCAGAACTATGACCAAAAACTTGAAGTTACTGGAAAAAATAATAACAGCAATCCTTATTTATATAGTACTTTAAGGTTTGCAAAACACTTAACATATCTTATTTATATAGTACTTTAAGGTTTGCAAAACACTTAACATATCTTATTTAAGTCTCAGAAAAATCCAGTGAAGTCAGTGCTATTTTAAATGATGTCTTTTTTACTGATAAGCAAATAGATGCTTAGAGCAGCTGAGTGACTTGCCCAGACCCACAAACTAGCATCTGCCATGGAAGTGAAACTTGGTCTTCCTATCCCCGAATCCTGTTCTTAATTTCGTACATGATCTCTGTTTGGAAATGTTTGGAAATCTCATTGGAAATGAAATGGGAGATTAGTGACTTCCCCGTTACTGGAGGTATTCGAGCAAAGGGCGAATCACTATTTGCCAAGGAGACTGCAGAGGAGATGCACGATTTAGTGTGGGGTAGACAAGAGGACCTCTGAAATTCCTTTGCTCTTTAAGACTGAATGATTCTATCACCCTATTTGAGTGGAAATAATCGATACCAACAACCAAAGGCATCTGAGTATGCCCTCATTGATGAAGTATTACATGTAGCATAAAAGCAAACTGATGTAAACATGAAGCAGGTCTTTTTATTATAATATGACAAAAATGAAACAGGGTTAGACTTGTTTGGAAAAGAGGTACTGACTTAAAAAAATTCCAATTTCAGAGGAAAATAGCATGCCTTATAGACAGTGTGGCTAGGTTGCTTGACTTAGAGTCAATGGAATTATAGAGAGCATTCAGGTTTGTGAAGCACTTCGCATGTATGTTCTCATTTGATCCTTGCACTTGTGAAGAGGTATTATTATTATCCTTATTTCATACATAGGAAATTGTAGATGAATGACTTCTCCAAAGTCACCAGGTTATTAAATCTACGTAGCAGGATGAAGACTCAAGCCTTCCTGATTCCAAGTCTATCCATTTGGTACATATACACAGCTATCTCCGAAAACCCTGGATTTAAATCTGGCCTCTGACATTTACTAGCTGAATGACCTTGGGCTAATCACTTAGCCTCTACATACCCAACTGACAACTCCATAGGACTTATTTACAAAGTCATAGGATCTGCCATCCCATGTCTGGAGTTTTTCACTCTGTTGAAGCCAAGATTGTTTTTTGTACTTGAATTGAAGTAGCTGGTATGGGGAGAAGGACAGGAAGCCTGGGTTCCAGTCTTTGTACTGCTATTACCATGCTAGCTATATAACCTTGATCAAGTAACTTAGAATTGCTAGACCTTTATTTTGTTGTCTGTAAAATGACAGGGTTGTAATAGATGAAATTGGAGGTCCCTTTCAGGTTTAACATACCATGACTTTCTTACCACCTTATATTTGCTGTTTTCTACATGATACTAATAATTCTGTCAATTTTGAATTCTGTAAAACTCCAAAAATTTCTAGATTAATTATCTTTATTATTTCATTGACCTAGTATTTTAAAATGAACCAAGAGTATTGATGGATCATTTACCATATTGCAGGCAAAGGGTAACATGGCATAGAAAGAGTACTTGGAGATAGAAAGTCACATATTGAGTCTATGACCTTCAGTGGGTCACTTAACTCCTCATTGCCCTATATAACTCTTTATGACACTAAGTTGCAGAAGAGGTGTGGATCTGCATTGGTAAAGGAAATTCCTTATTGGAGTTCCTTACATCAGTGAAATCAGAGGTCTGGTAAAAAAAAAAAATGTACTCAGAGCATTCCTTCCTTCTTTCCTGTGCCAGGGCTGAGGACAAAAATAAAACAGCCCCTACCTTCAAGGAACATGTCCTAATAATGTCCAAGGACTTGGATAGAAAACTAGAAGTCATTAAGTATTCTCAGAAAGAAATTCATCTAGTGACTGAAAAGTTCTGAATTTGCTTTTCTATTTGTGACATCAAGGACATTTGGAAATTACATTCCCCTAATAGCACTTCCAGACCACAGACTAGATTGTAAAGCAGTATTCATCAAAACACTTTGTACTGGATACAGAATAGAAAAGTGGAACAGATAAATAGAACAGATAGGACAAGTAAGAATCAGAAATAATCCAAAATCAGTGATTTTAAAAATATAGATTACCTTTGAAAGAACTCCCTATTTCATAAGAATTGCTGGAAAAGCCAGAGCAATCTGGCAGAAATTAGGTTTAGGGTAGCACCTTACACCATATACTACAATAAGTTTTTTTTTTTAAAAGGACACATGATCAGAATATTAAAAGCAATAGAATTAAATTAAAAGCAATAGAAGAGGAATAGATCACAGGTTTGCTATAGCTATGATTAGGAAGTTGATTACGAAAGACAAAGTAGATGTCATTACATTACACTGAAAAAGGTTTACAGGTACCAAATTAATGCAACCATGATAGGAAGGGGAATGGTCAGCTGGGAGAAAAACTTCATATTAAAAATCTCTGATGAAAGTCTATCATTGGTATATAAGACCAAAAGACATATTAAAAATCTCTGATGAAAGTCTATCATTGGTATATAAGACCAAAAGACATTTCTCAAATATATAAGTTGTCAAAGAATAAGAGTGATTTCTCAAAGAAAAATTGCAAATTTAACAACCATATGAAAGAATGCTCCAAATACATCATAGGAGAAATGCAATCAAACAACCCTATGGTTTCCTCTCATAGCCAGCAAATTAGAAAAGACAGAATATCAGAATAACTGATATTGAGAAGGGTTTTTGGAAGATGCTCACACTAAACCATTGTTGGTAGATCTGTGAATTGGTCTAACCATATTGGAAAATAATTTGTAATTATGCAAAATGTATAAATGAAATATTGATAATATTTTGACCCAGAGATTCTTTGCTAGACTTTACCAGGTGGGCAATGAAAAAAAAAATGGCTCCATACACATCAAACTATGTTTTGCATGCTTTCTATGGAAATGAAGTGAAAACAAAGTAGATACTCATTGATTGGTGGAATAGATAATTGTGGCAGAGATACAATAGAATATTACTAGGCTATAGAAAATGACTACAGAGAAGTACAAAAAAGATTTATATGAACTGATGCAAAATTAAGGAGTCAGACTCAAGAAAATTGTATACTCGCTCATTACTGCAATGTAAATAACAAGAAGGCCATTGAAGGAGAATACTAAATAATTATAGTGACCATAGCTGTCCCCAAAGAAGAGATATGAATAGACACCTCTCTGTCCTACTTATATTCAGAGGTAGAGAGCCATGGATATAAAACACTGAATATAGCCTCAGCTTTTCTTTTTATTGTGTTTGGTTAGTATTGCTGAATATTTTTCCTCTTTTTTCTTATTTATTTCAGCTGTATAGGATATTTAGAGAGGCAGAAGGAGAGACATAGTAGGAAATGCAGGTACTAGAAATAAAATTTTTAAAAAGAATTATATATCTTACAATTTCAGGCAGGAGGAGAGGTGAAAAGTCTGTGAGTTGAAATTCTATCTATAAGCATAATGTAGGTCCTCACTACCTAGAAACATCTGGTCCTAATGTATGGTGTTACCTATAATAATCAAAGGTTTAAGGGAGTTTTCTTGCCTTTGAAAAGGGTTTTCAGTTGGCATTTTGGGAACTTTCAGTGATATGAGGTCTCTGTATCATCCTGCCAAACCACTGATTTAGCCTCCTTTTTGATGACTCAGAGACCTCAGGGTGAATCAGTATCTGATAGGACTGATAAGTCTGATGCAGAGTAGGAGTGAGGAAGGAAGACGAAATCAGGGTCAGCCCAAGAGGAGACGGAGCAAAGGATTTTAGCATATGTTGAAAATCTATAAGCTTAGGTTTCCTTTTGTTAACTATTTTGATTGGACATCTTTTATGATCACAGAATCTCAGTTGGAAAAGATCTCAGAGATCCCTTGGTCCTTTCTGTGCATGAATTAAAAACCTTCTTGAAATTCACTTTATCTATTCCTTCCTTAAAGACCTCTCGGGGTGAGGTGGGGGTGGGGATGGGGCAAAACCACAAACTCCCAGAACAAATCATTCAACTTGTAGGCAGCTCCAATGGTTTGGAAGGTTTCCTTTGCATCAAGCCCAAATTTCATCTATTCATGGCAATTTCCATCTATTCCTACTTCTGAGATGGAAGGGTGAAGTTGAGGGAGTATGTATGTGTGCATGTGTATATATATGAGTGTGTGTTATGTGTGTAACTGTATATATATGTGTCCATATGTATGTGTGTATGTATATGTGTGTAATATGCATATGAATGTATTGTTCATTGTGAGTGTGTATGTATATATGTGCATATATGTATATACATGTATATATGTGAGTGCGTGTATTGTAAGTGTATATGTGTGTGTGTATATGTGTATGTGGGAGTTTGTGTAGGTATGAGTATTTGTTGGATGAGAGATGAACAGAAGAAATAGAATCCCTCTTCTACATAACAATCTTTCAAATATTTGAAGACAGTTTTCATGTCTTCTCTAACTTTTCTCTCCAGACTGAATAGTCCCGACTCCAACAAATGATTCTCCTATAGCATAGACTTAAGGACTTTTATTATCCTGGTTACCTACCTAAGAATGCTCTCCAAGGTCCCAAAAGTCTTTCCTTCCTTCCTTCCTTCCTTCCTTCCTTCCTTCCTTCCTTCCTTCCTTCCTTCCTTCCTTCCTTCCTTCCTTCCTTCCTTCCTTCCTTCCTTCCTTCCTTCCTTCCTTTCTTTGCAATTAAGGTTCAGTGACTTGCCGAGTCAAACAGCTGGTAAGTGAAGCTGGATTGCCATCCGCATGATGTCAAGACTGGTTTTCTATCCATTGTGCCACCTGGTTCCCCAAGCCTTTCTTTTCAATTGTGTTGTTCAGAACTAAAGACAGATTGGTCTGATCGGGGTCAATTACGTTGAGAGTGTTACTTTCTTAGTTCTAGCTGGATTGAGACAATATTTCTTAAGTATTTCCTGTGTATTAGAACTCGAGATAAGTATTGGGTATACAGATACAGGCAAGCAAAACTTTCTCCACCATCAAGAAGCTTATATTATAATAGAGAAAGATAATGTATAAAGGGCAACTGGAAGGGGAAGTATCTGTGCACCAGCATGGAGTGGAGATGGTTGGGAAGTGGCATAGAACTCTGGTTCTCCAACAGGGTAAGGTCAAAGCTCAGAATCAGGAGAGTGAGTGACAGAACTCAAGGTTAGAATGAGAGATGGGGAGGATAAGGATGATGGCTGGGGTGCAGGCAACATGGTAAGAAGAAGGCTGGGACGTGGGCACTTGCATTTTCTTTATGCATTTTAAATAGTAATGATCCAGACCTGATGTAACCAGTGTAGGAAATTCTCAACACCAAAGCAAATATGCTCTGTTCTGCAAATTAAAGTCATAGGGAGCTACCTAAGTCATGAAGTTAAGTGACTTGTCCATGAGAATACAGCTTGTATGTATCAGAGGTAGGTCTTAAATCTAGGTCTTCCTTGGCTCTGAGGCTGATTTTCTATCCACTATGCCAACCTGCCTCTCTTAAGTTCAGATGTACAAAAATGTCCTGATTCTAATGAGTTACCCTAGGAGTGGTTTCCTCCAAGTATCTTCTTCTGAGGAAAAAGATTTAATTAACTATCCCATGCTCTCTTTGACTTAAGGGAACAAATTCACTGAATCTTTGACTCTTTCATTCCATTTTTATTTAAAATTTTTGATACTCTGAGGGCAGTTAGGTGGTGCAGTGGATAGGATACCTGACCCAGAATGAGGAAGACTCATCTTCCTGAGTTTAAATCTGGCCTCAGAAACTTAATAGCTGTGTGGCTCTGAGAAAGTCATTTAACTCTGTCTTAGTTTCCTTATCTGTAAAATAAACCAAAGAAGGAAATGACAAACTGCCCCAGTATATCTGCCAAGAAAATGCCAAATGGTATTACAAAGAGTTGGACTCAACTGAAAGTGACTGGACAGGACAGAAGCAGGATAAATACTTTCCTCTCTCCTCTATAATATCAGAAATAGGGATCTGAAAAATCTTCACTGGCATAACTTCAAAATAAAATTAGCCACATAATTAAGAGACAAAGTCAAATGTATGGGATGTCATCTCATGAAAATGACCTGCTGCAGATATTGAGAAGTAAAGGCAAACCATGTCCCAGAAATACAATGGAGGGACTGGTGGGGGCGGGGAGGGTGGAAGAATTAGTTCAAATGTCAAAGACCTGTGGTCTCCTCAAAGTGGATCAGATTGACTTCTAATAAAATGCTAGCAATTACAGAAGGGAAGAAAATAAACACTTATATAGGACCTACTGTGTGTCATACACTGTGCTAAATGCTTTACATGCTTTATCTCTTTTGATCCTTAAAACAATCCTGTGAGATAGTTTATTATTATCCACATTTTACAGCTAAGGAAATTGAGTTAAACAGAGGTTAAGTGACTTGCCTGGGATTACACAGCTAGTAAGTTTCTGAGACTGAATTTGAACTCAGGTCTTCCTAAGGGGAGAGGATCTGTAGCATATATATTCAGCTAGAAAGGTCTTTTTAGGCTTTGGAATATGTTTTTGCCTGGACCTTTCAATATGAGAGGAATTCACAACACTTTCCAAAGAATAATGAAGCCATACCATTCATTCATTCACTCATTGTGAGGTCCCATGACCTAGGTGTTTGGGTGAGCCTACATCGCCAAGGACTAAATGTCACATTAAGCAATTTGGACTGTAGTCTGTAAGTGTTGGGAAGCCATTTAAATAGAGGATGATGCAATCAGATTAATATCTCAGGAAGATTAAGGCAAATAGCATAATGTAGTCAAGAACAGAGTTGAAAAAGACTAGATCTGAGAAACAAGTCAGGAGGTGATTGAATTAGACCAGACATGATGTGAGAAAAGGCTGATGATGATAGCAGTGATGGTGGTGATGGTGCTGGGAGCTAGAATGATAATTCACATTCATATAGCACATTTTAAGATTAACCAAATACTTTCCCTACAACAACCATGTGAGGTAGATAGCATGATTATTAGCCCCTTTTTAAACAGGAAACTGAGACTCAATGAGTTTAACCAACTTGACCATCAAGTTAATGAAAGCTGGAGGCAAACTTTGAACATGGGACTCTTGGTTCCAGGTCCAGAGTGATGGCCCCCAAATGTAAAGGAAGGGACAGATGTGAAGAGATCCAGAAAAGGAAAGTGATCTCACAACTGGTTAAGTCAGAGCCAAGATTCAAGCCCAGATAGGAATAACAACTTGAAAGAAGATGTCTAATTCATGAGGCACTCGTCTTCTCAAGAAACCACATGATGATCAAATTCAATGATGAGAATTCTTCAAACACAACTCCACCCCATGCTGCCTGCACTATCACCATTTACCCTAACCTTTCCCCCACCAGCTCTTGGATTCAGACCCTGTGTATCCAGACTCTGATAAGTGAGTTTTCAATTTGTCTTGCCTAGAGTCAAGCCTCTTCAATACACTTTCCGTGCCATCTCCATGTTATACATCTGTGCCCATCAGTATGTATTGTCTTCAACTGCTAGTATGTAAGTAAGCTCTTTGAGGGCAGGGATTACATTGATGGCTTGTATCTGTATCCCCAGAGCTTAATATAGTGCATGACATACAGAAAGTGCTTACTGAATGCTCTGTGAAAAGAAGTGGGATATAACGGAAGGTCATTTCTCCAGAATGTAAGCTCTTTGAGGATAGGGACTGTTTTATCTTTGCTTTTTGAATTCCCAGCATCTGTCATATAGTAGGCATTTAATCAATATTTATTGATCCATTGACTGGTTGCCATTGCGGGGATTTGGTTAGGAGAAAGGAGAAGCAAATACATCAAGGGAACCTGAGAAAGAGCTGCTTCCTATAGCCTGTCTGAAATTAATCTTTTTCCCTGTCATTAACATCTGTTCAACCATAAGCCACATTACCCCACTCTGCCTTGAAAACGATCAAGTTTGTCTATGTATGGCCATCCGAGATAATTACCTTCATCTCCGTTTATGAGCTTAGATATAATCTCTCTTCCAAGATAGTACTTGAGGCAATTTTCTTAGCGCTTAAATGCTAGTTGGTTAATGTTTTCTGATGGATAATCATGAAACTGAGCGGCATTTGGAAACTATATCAGACATCCATGGATGTGGGTGTTGGCCCATTAATAATACTTGCTGCCATTTGGCCTTGATGATACATCCCTTTTCGTTTTTCTGATGAGTTTTAGACTCCTATACATAGAGTTCTTTAAGTGCTTTATAGGAATTATCCCATTGAAGCCTTGAAACAACTCTATAAGGTGGATTTTTTTTTTTTTTTTTTTTTTTTTTTTTTTTTTTTTTTTGCTATTGTTGAGTGGTGTCTGAGTCTTTATAACCCTATTTTGGGTTTTCTTGACAAAGATACTGGAGTGGCTTGCCATTTCCTTCTCCAGCTCATTTTATGGATGAATGAACTCAGGCAAACAGGGTGAAGTGAGTTTCCCAGGGTCACACAGCTAGAAAGTGTTTGAGGCTGGAAAATCAGTTTTCCCAAGCCCAGGCCCAGCAACCTATCCACTGCATGTACCATCTACCTCCATTTGGCATGATTAACTCCATTTGGCAACTGGATGGCAGAGTGGACCTGGAGTCAAATTCTATCTCAGATATTTAGTAGTTGTGTAACCCTGAGTAATTCATTTCATCTCTGCCTGCCTCAGTTTCTTTATCTGTAAACAGTGGCACTTACTGCGCAGAGTTGTTGCAAGGAGAAAATGAAATATCTGTAAAGTTCTTTGTAAACCTTAAAGTGCTATAGAAACGCTTTCTGGAAATTATCATTATGGTTATTTTCCATTATATAGCAGGAGAAATTGAGGCTCAGAAAAGTGAAGCTATTTGGTTAAGGCTAAAAAAGTAAGTTAGAATCAGAAAACTGAACTCAGGTCCCCCTTATTCCAAGCCCAGCTCAATTTCCCTCTCAGTTTCATTCTCTCCTTGAATAGTTCTTTATCTCTTCCACACAAAAGGCCTCCAGGGAAAGTTAATAGCACTTTCCTTTTTTAATGACCGGAAAGTTGAAACTGAAAAGTTAAATCACTTTCCATGGTCACCAAGGAAGGCAATGTCAGACCTGGCAATAAAATATTTCTCTTCCAACATCCTTCTCCATTCTATTTGGGGAAAAAAAACACAGACTGTACTTTCTTCTTTCAATAAACCTATTTTGTCACTGCACTCACAGAACCCTGGTGGTGAGTAACCTTAAAGATCACCAAATCCTATTTGACATCTATCAGCATTGCTAGACCCTTGAGCTCAAATTCTGTCTCTCTAAACACTGAAATTAATAACTAGGCAGAATGACTATTTCAGTTTTAGGGGAGAAAAAAGATTGGTTATGTCAGGAAATTTTTGAAAGGAAGCTCATTCATTCAACAAGTATTTATTAAGTACCTTACTGGCAGCTAGGTAGTGCAGTGGATAGAGCACCAGCGCAGGAGTCAGGAGGACCTGAGTTCAAATCTCACCCCAGACACTTGAGACTCACTAGCTGTGTGACCTTGGGCAAGTCACTTAACCCCAATTGCCTCATCCTGGGTCATCTCCAGTCATCCTGAGGAATATCTGGTCACTGGATTCAGATGACTCTGGAGGAGAAGTGAGGCTGGTGACCTGCACAGCCCTCCCTCACTCAAAACAAAGTCAAGTGCAAATCATGTCATCATTTCTCTGATGGCATGGTCTTCTTTGGCAACAAAGGATGAACACACACACACACACATTAAGTACCTAGTATATGCAAAGCACAATTCTTAGTGCTGTGAGTATAAAGATAAAAATGGACAAGAACCTTCTCCGGAATTTACAGAGCTTGAGTTTTACTGGTCTGATACCTGCTCAGTTGGAAATAACAGAGGAAAATCTCAAGGGATATGGCCTCCTGATTGGTCTCCTTGCCCAAAGTCTCCCCCGACTCTGATCCATTCTATACAAACTCAAATCTGACCACAAGACTTCCCTACTCTATCACATCTGGCTTCCTGTTGCCTCTCATAAAAGAAATGAAAAATCCAAACAAACAACTATTTAGCCTGTAAAGCCCTACAGAGCCTGACCCCAAACTATCTTTCCAGCCTAATTGCAAATACCTCACTGCATTGTTCTCCAGTCAAATTGGCTTTCTATCTGTTCTCATGTTACATTCCATTTCCTATCTCTGTTCTTTTGTACTGACTGCCCTATACCCCTGGAATGCACACCATCCCCTCCCTGTTTCTGACTTTTTTTATTGGAGAAATGGAAAAATTCTGTCTCCTAAATCTGTGGATTAACTCCTAGATTTAAAGCAGAACTTCCAAGCATAAAATTCATCCATCAACGAATTGGAATTAATATCAGAGGATTACAGATTTAGAGCTGAAAGGAAACTTACAGGCTATGCAGTTTAACCTCCACATTTTACGGGTGAAACAACTGAATCCCATGAAAGATAAGCAATTTATTCTAGTTTGCACAGGTAAGCAAGTAGAGCTGGGATTTGAAGTCAGGTCATTTGACACTAAATTCAGTACTCTTTCCATTCTATCCCATCAACACTGGGCATTTTAAGTGTTATGTCCTCTTCTTATAAGCTATTTTTATAATTTAAAATTCTTAAGAAAAACAAACCATTTAGCTCGTTACTCAACATAGTAACCATGCTAACAGATCTGTTCCTTTGCTGTTGATGATGACTTGCTCCTAGTTTCATTTATCAAATATCTTGGGATGAGCTGTCTTCATTGGTCTTGAAGTTGAAATTCTGTGGACTAAATTTCCTCTCTATTACTATTTGCTCTTTTTGAGGTCATACTACTTATAATTTTCCATCATTTTCCTTCCTTATGTTCTGCAAAAGAGTTTATATTATAAATTGCTATTTCCCTTGTCTGCCATATCGTGACAATGAGAATAGTAGTATGGCTACAAGAGGTGACTTTTGGCTTCTTTTGACTTCTTTATTAAACAAATAAAGCAATGACTGAATGAACAAGCATTTATTAAGCAGTTAAGCACTATTGTGTAGGATACAGTAGTAAGATAATCCCTAGCCTCAAGAAACTTAAATTCTAATAAGATGTAGATGAGGAGTGGTCAGGTAAGGAAGATTTGGAGTGGGAAGTGAGAGGAATTGTTAATAGAGGCATAGGTAAAAGTTATCATTTCCTTTTCACAGTGTTCCTAGAGGAAGAGAGGAGTAAGCTGTGTAGTAGAGAAATGTAAGGGTAGATGTAAGATGCCTATAAAGGGTGTATGAATATGTTTCTGGGATATAAAGCTCTTTCTGGGACTGGTTTGATATGGTGGGTAATTCAATGAGATAATTGCTTTAAAATGACTTTCTTTAATAAATTATGATAATACTATTCCATGTCTTTTCCTCTATCCATTTCCTATATTTTTTTTTTTGGAATAGGTCTGGATAGAGTTGTTATAATAGGATGCACTATTTCTCTTTATTCCTTCTAACCTGGTATGGATTTTGACCTTTGCTCTAATTAGGTTACAGTCTTGGCCTCTGTATACAGCTGATTTAGAAATGCCTCACAAATGAATAACTAATAATTTCCTTTCTCCTTGGAACTCCAGAATAATCAAATTCATCTTTTAAAATAATAGCTTCCACTTACCATGTCCACTGCCTTCTAACTTTCTTCTCAAAGGAAAGTCACGATACTATAGACACGAGGCTTCTACCTACTTTGGTCATTTTTGTTTCTAACTTTGAAACCATGGTTCTGCCATCTTCCCTTACACTCACACTTGTATTGAAGTCATTAGTTATTAGTGTGTGTGTCCTGACTGTCTTTGAAGGATCTTGTTAGATTTTTCAAAAATTCTTTACCTTTTCATCCTCTTCTTATTATGTGCCAGGCATGCCATGCTTAACAAATATTTGTTGCCTTCAAGAGATGCTGGTGCTCGAGTTGCCCTCTTAGTGTTTCTTTGATTATTTTACACCACGAGTCTGTGAAAACCTCTTCATTTTAATCATCTATCATTAGCAATTTGTTCTTCCTGGCAAGTTCTAGTCTAGGCAAATGTAGCCACTGAATGTTCCATCAAGAAGGATGTTGTCAGATATTTCCAGAAATGAGAAGATATTCCCCAATGGCGTTGTTTCTCTGGTGCGATGTGAAGTGGAGTGTGGAGGTGACTATATTCAGGCAACAGACTCATGTATAAAAGGGTCTGTTGACTGAATATAATTGCCTCTACTCTCCTGTCAAGCGTTGTCAGTGCACTGGGTGATTGGGCTTTGTCTGTACTTCCAAATCTATAGTTTTCTTGATCTCTTCACAGACTGTCACTTAGAAGATGACTTTGATAGGTTGCTGGAGTCCAAACCTTCACCATCACATGGCACTTCTGGCAATGAACTTTTTAAAGATTCCTAGGTTGGTCCTTAGACAAAAGGCATAGAGTCCATGATGGGGCCTGATGCTAGCTAGCTCATTCATATAGCCTCCCCCTCTCAGAAATTACCCAGCATCTAATTGGGCTTTACTGTTCTGTCAACCTGTTTACTCCCAAATATAATGTAAATCCTTATATTCAGGTACTATTATGCTTTTTTTCACTGCACACCCTGTTTCAGTGATCTATTGTGCCATAGGTAATTAATAAATGCTTATGAAATGAGAGAACAAGTAAATAAAAAGTTTTCCAAAATGCTTTTCTCAAAGTCACCTTCTGCAGCTGCCAGTTAAATGGTTACTCTACCTATTTCTCAGATGAAAAAACTGGGCTCTCAGAGGTTAAATGATTTTCCCAGAGTCACAGAGTTGGGAAGTATCAGAGTTGGAATTGAACCCAGGTCCCTTGGTCCCAAATGCAGAGCCACATCCACCATGCCACATTGCCTGCCACTTGAGCACACTGATATGACTTTTTTCCCACTCTGATTATCAGTCATGCTTACTTAGGTTGTACTGTTCTTAAAATAAGTGTTTCCACATTTTCATCTGGCAAAAATAGAAACCTGCCAGATTCAGAGGCACCCGGGAATAATGAGAGAATTCCCCACAAATACAGCTGTGAAAAGAAGACCCTTTGATGGCTGAGCACATTTGTCTCCATGTAAATGGTGTGAAGTCTCAAAGATGAAGATGAGAGTGGAGATGGGTGAAAGCCCACTTAATTCTAGGAGTTGGAAGAGAGAGGAGACCCAGAAGTGACAGTCTTAAGCCAGGGGAATTGCTGATTAGCATTTGAGTTTCCAAAGGTCCTTCCGTCCTTTCTATTTGCCTTGCAGTCTAGAAGGCCATCTGTCATTGTTTAAGGAGCTGTCTGACTCCCCACTTTCAGCTGGCAAGGACGTCACCATTTATACAGAAGGGCATTCCAAGGGAAAGAGACTTTTTCTGTGGATTTTCCTGGGTCAACAGAAAATGACCTTACATGCCCTTCTTGGGAAAAAATCACCTTTTCCCTTAGCAATAATGTCCTTGGCTCATCCAGATCATACAACTCCAAAACATTTCTAGAGAATTCTTCAGTAGATTTGGGGTGTGGGAAAAGGAGCAATAGATGGCATGGGGGTGAGTCCCAGCTCCACCACTAACTAACCTTACCTTGAGCCAAGTCGATTCACGTTTCCAGCATTAATTGCCTCATTTGAGAAATGAGCGAGTGAAGCTCTCTAAGGCCTCTCCCAATTCTAAAGTCCAGTGATTTCCTCAGGATATGGAAGGCTGTTTTCTATGTGCCTGTCTCCCTTCCCCCAGAGAGAGAATTTCTATGGATTTCTTTAGGTTGGAGGATTAGATTAGGAGGCAGGGGCTTGAGTTGTTTACTTTTGCATACACTTATAACATTCACTCACTAAGTATTTATCAAATGCCTACTAGGGAAACAAAGATAATGATAAACAAGCCTCAATGACTTGCCATTCTAGTGGGGGTTGGTTGGGATAATATGCAGATCAGGAGACATGTTGGACAGTTACAATATCTGTACATAATTCCTAAAATGTAGGGCTTGTTTTGTTACTTTCCTTGTAACCTCAGTACCTGGGACAAAGACTGACCCAGAGAAGGCACTTAATAGATGCTACCTGAGTGGGAGTGGGGTAGAAAGGTAATAACAACTGAAGTTTCAGGAAAAGCCTTCTGAAGGAGCTGGTATTTCAAAGGTAGAACTAAGGAGAGAGAGAGAATTCCAGTCATGGGCAACAGCATGGTAGTGAGAGATGGGCTACTATATAAGAACAACATATAGAGCAACTATAAACAAACCAGTCTGAATAGACCATAGAACAAGGGGAATAATATGAGATTAGTCTGGACAGAAAACTGGGGTCAGATTATGAACAGCTAAAAATGTCAATCAGGAATTTATATTTTAGAGGAGAGGCATTTTTAGCCTCAGTTTCCTCATCTGGAATGGAGATGATTAAAGCCCCTACCTCCCAGGGCTGTTGTGACAATCAATTGAGATAACATATGTAAAGTGCCCTGTAAACCTTGAAGTACAATAGAAATGCTACCTATTCTTGCATTTCTGTTATTGCATTCCATTATACTATTGCTATAGCATATATCTGAATCTGGAAGGGATCTCTGAAGTCTTGGAGAGTCAACTTATTTTGTAGCTGAGAAAAAGGACCACTCATGGGTTAAATGACCTGTCCAAGGTCACACAGGTGGTAACTGCAAGAACCACTGGTTTACTCTGGGTCATCTGAAGTGTTTCACTGCTTTTTCGACTGTACCGTGCTGTTCCACTAATAAGTGACTATTTGTATAATAAAGAATTCTTGGTCTAATGGGTAGAGATTAAGAAAAACCTAGATTCCAATCCTATCTCTGATACATAATGACTGTATGGACCTGGGGAAGTTGTTTCATTTGTCAGTATCTGAGGCAACTCTCTAGCAACTATATGTTGCCAAGAGGGCACTGACCTACACAGACAGTTTCCTTACTGGAAATTTTCTATTCTGATGAAATCATAGGTCAGCTAAGGGGTGGAACAGATACCATGCTAGGATTGGACTGAAGAAGATTGAAGTTTGAATTCTGCTTCTGAAGCTTACTAACTAGAGGACTCACTGGGCAAACCATTTGACCCACCAGCCCCAGTTTCTTCCTCTCTGAAATAGGTATAATAATACCATTTACTTCACAGGGCTGTTGTAACGATCTACTGGCACAATACATGTAAAGTGCTTTGAAAACGTTAAAGCACCATAGAAATGTTGTTATTGTTTTGTTATGTCCAAAAATATTTTTTTAAATGGATGTTAACCTAAACAAATGGGTTTGTTTAGGGGTGTACTCCTCCTAAACAAACACACACACACACACATACACACATACACACACCCTCTGTGTTTAAATAGGGACGTTGTGCCCCAGAGACTTAGAATAACATGAGTTCAGCTTCTTACCCCAAAGAAATAACAGGCTTGATTATTCCCAGCACTATGACATCTGGTGGCATCAATATTTGGAGGAACATGGTGGGGGTGTGTTTCTCAGTTCTTCTTGAACCAAAGAACTAAAGGGCATGTGAATGAACAGAGGGTATCCAGCAGCCCAACTCCCTTTTGCCTCCTAATAGGGAGGTGGAGAGGGAGCTGCTGCCAAGTGCCCAGCCAGTGCTCTCAGGGGATTGCTTTGCTTTCTGAAACAACCCACTATCAGTGAGAATTCCCACAGGATAAGGCAGTGGTCTCCAGGCAGAGCCCACTTCCAAATAGAGAGCTAGCTTGTGAGATGAATGTGGAAGAGATTCAGTCCCTACCTATTTGCCAAGCAGACCTATGGTGCAGTCCCCATCTAAACTCAGGAAACAAACCTTACTGGATTTCTTACCTCACCACACCTACTGACAACTTAAGCTAT
Source organism: Bettongia penicillata ogilbyi (assembly GCA_023548195.1). Lineage (NCBI taxonomy): Eukaryota > Metazoa > Chordata > Mammalia > Diprotodontia > Potoroidae > Bettongia > Bettongia penicillata. The sequence goes on along the minus strand of JAJHZJ010000062.1, from coordinate 1,645,765 downwards.
GAATATCAAGTGTATCATGAACATTCCATTCTACCTCCTTGTCTTTGCAAGGATACACCATGCCCCTCACTATCCAGCCTGGAATGCTCTCCCATTTGGAACCTCTAGTTGCCTTCAGGGGTCAGCTCAAGACACCTCCTACTAAAAGCCTATCCTGACTGACCGAGCATTGATGCTTTTGCCCTGTGCAGACTTGATCTGACCACCTCCCCTCCCTTTCCACCCAGCCGGCAGAATGGAAATTCCTCAAGGGCAGAGGTTATTGCATTTCTTTTATAGCCCCAGAAGAGAGTGGGTAGAGAGCTGGCCTCAATGCCAGGAAGATCTAGATTCAAATCCTGCCACTGACATGTACCTGTTAGGTTACTCTGGACAAGTTCAGTGTTACCAAAAAAGTATGTGTAAAGTGATTTCTGGTGAGTGGACAATTTAAATTAAATAAAATGATTAAAGCACATTTAAATGTGACCCAGTATTTGACCACTTAAAGAATATCATAGGTTCCTTTTTGAAAACAACTAACTATACCGTTAAACTTTTTTGGGGTAGATCTATCTAGATTTTCTATAAAACAGAATATCCCATGTAATAAAGAAAGTCAAAGACCCTTCCCATGATGATTCTAGTGAAAAAATATCTATTAGATGACTTAGGGAATTCACAACCTTATACCAGAAACCATTAAAGAATTAGACCCAACACAAAGAAATAGATGGGCCTGTAGTGAAATTCCAATAAACCAACGCTTGTTTTTGGGATGTCCAATTCCAGGAAGTGGTATCAGCTGCACTCAGCCAGGGGCTCTGCTGTGCTGATGCAAGAAAGCTTCTGGTAACATCCTTCTCCATCTTTCAAAGGGTGCCAATGTTTGCTCTGCTCCCTAGGAAGCTGAAATTGCAATCTGATCCTTGTGGAGTTATTTTCATGAGAATTAATGGAAAGTTGGAAATCTTAGAAGCGGCATAGCTGGGGATCCAGCCAGAGTGAACTGCCATCCCTAGGATGGGTTTGAATGAGTGACTTACGGGGTATTGAGTGTGCAGCAGTGGGGGAGTGTGGAAAGGGATCTAGAATCATAAAACTGGAGAAGGTAAGGCATTTCGGGGAGAACTTTCATTTTTATGACTTTAGGAAAAGGAAGTAAACAATATACATCTTCGAATCACCTTCTCCCTCAGGAGCCATCTGGAAGACTAAATATGAAACCCCAATGAGCTACACAAGTTAATCAATCTAACAGTTCATTCTGCCACTGACCTAAGGGCCACTGGAATATAAATAGAACTCAATCATACTGGATAGGGGATTTACTTATTCTAAGTCCTTCAATTAGAAAAAAGAGGTACAAATTATAGTCCCCTAAAGCTTTGGGCCACTGATCATTTACTTTTCAAAGGATACCTGTTCATTGGACTATAGGTTAACTCTGGATTATCTTTCAGCAAAGACATTTTTCTTGGCTAAGGAAACCATTGCTCTTTTTACTTCATCCAAAATGTTTTTTTCCCTTCTCAAGTCTGTGGCTTTATCAGCACTGGCAATATAACATCTGGGACATGATTTCCAGCATTGTGTGTAGGTGAGCATGGGCTGGACTCTTGTCTCACTGGAACAGCCTTCCATCTAATGTGGAGCTTAATGTAATTACCATAGATTAAGTGGCATCCCATGAGAGGCTGGTTTATTTCATTTCGAATTTTCTTTCTTCACTTTCTTACTACTTCCACGGATCTCTAGTTAACTCTTCCCTGCAACTAAGGGGCCTCTTTTTACTGGGTGACTGCATAAGTGTCTTAATTAGTGATAATGAAAGGTTTGCAACATTTGAGTGAAAACAATCATCATGAGTATGGCACTGGAAATCATTGGATACAATCGGCTTTTTTGGGGCCAAGGAAGTAGTACTGAGTAAGGTATCAGTGGTTATATCTTGAAAAACCTATCTGGTTAAGCATAGAGCATCTTTGTCTAGCTTTTGGCAATTTGTGTTGGTGGGAGACAGGGAGATATTGAGTAAGTAAAAATGATGACCTTTAAAAAGGTTCAAGAGACATACCTTCTGGGTAATTTAATCACTTTATTAATAAGGCTAGCAAGTTATTAATAAAAGAATGGTCATTTGGTCATCTCTCTTAGACAAAAGACCTCTCATGGTGATGGGGTCACAGTTTATATGCCCTTCAAAGAGATGTTCCTGAAGGGTTGAAAATTGGTTAACAAAAAGACAGGTATGGGATATATTAAAATGTAGTTCTTAGGGTACGTGACTTAGATCACTCAAATCTTGGTCAGAGACATCAGTTTCCACCTCACCTGTCATGAAATTAGGGAGAATCAAACTTTCCCCAGACCTGTCTGAGCAAATACAATAAGCAGGAATAAGCCCTTTAGCCCATATTAAGAATTTATTTTACTGTCTGATTAGATTTTGGCCTGGGCAAATCTCTGAGACTTTACCACATTGATTGGTTTCTGGATGAGGAAATATAAAAGGGGAAAATCCTTGGTTCTAATATGAGTTATTAAATATGAGAAAGAAATACTCACTTCTCACAAAACCACAGGTTCAAAGATCCTTATTTTCATAAGATTATATACGTAAAGCTAGATGAAATCTCAAAGGTCATTTAGCCTAATCCTTTCATTTTACAGATGAGGAAGCAGAGTCCTAGGTAGGCTAAATGACTATTCAAGGTCCCACAGATAGAAATCAGAGGTAGACTTTGAAATAAATCAGTGTGCTTTCTAATTTAACATGTTGCCTCCAGTAAACCTTTCACTGGGGCTGCTAAGAGGGATGAAATGGCCAGGTTAAACTTTCAAAATAACAAAATGTTACCAGGGCCAATGTTACCAGTGAGGCACTATGGGTCAAGTTACAATTTTGACCTCATTTGATCCTAATGACAACCTCGTGAAGTAAGTGTTGTTATTATCCCAATTATGCTGATTAGGAAACCGAGACTAAGAGAGGTTAAGAGACTGCCAAGGGTCACATAGCTAGTAAGTATCTAAATGTGGATTTGAATTCAGGTCTTCCTGATTCAAGTCTAACCTTGCTGCCAGGAAGCCCAAAGATAGACATCAAACTGGGGGATAATAGCTTAATAGGAAAAGCACATACTTCTCTAGCTGGCTCCCATTAGATGAAAAGGACAAACCAAGCTGAGTGGTTGATAATTGTAGTTTAAGGACAAATCAGAAAACCTAGGAGTTAGAGGACCAGTGATGCTGAAACATGGAAAGGAACTCAGATGTAGTAAATACAATCCGACTAGCTGGGGAACACCAAAAGTCTTAATCTGGAATCAGATGACAAGAGCCGATGCATAACAATTAGTTATTCTAGGAGCAGTCTTGTCTCTTTTCTCAGGGATTATGCTTCCTGAAAAAGAAGTCTTTTTGTACAGTTCAAGGGGATGTGCTTCAATGACCTTTTCACAGTACCTTCCTTTGAAGGTACTTTCAATAGCTAACTTGGACAGACTTGAATTGCCTTTTCTTCCCCTACCAGCTTGTAACTAATGGCAGCATCTATGAAAGTGCTGCTATGGACAAAAAGTCATGGCGTTTGGTGCAGAAATCTAAGCAATGCAAGTAACTTTTCCTCTGCCCACCCCCAAGCAAACTGTTAGCACCAGAAGTAAGGCAGTGCAGCTGGAGTAAGTACAGAGTGCCAGGAAACTTAATTGGTTAGGCCCATAAGTTTTCTGGTTCTCCATCAATCACCAGAAATATTTAAGCCAAATGTAGCAATAATCTATGCAATATTGATTCTTTGATCTTGGGACTAATACCCTAGTTCAGCTGCGGTCATTGAGAATAACTGCTTGGTATTTTTCTCCACTTATTTTATTTTTCAGCTTTTTAATTTTTTTTACAAATGGCTAATATGGAAATGTTTTGCATGATTGCACACATATAATTTATCTAATATTCCTTACTTCTTCAATGATTAGGGGAGGGGTTGGAGAGAAAAAATAATTTTGAATTCAAATAAAAATGAATGTTAAAATAAAGTATAATTTTAAAAAGAAGAAAAATTACTTGAGAAACATGAAAAACACAATATTACTAACTACATTTATACATCACTTTAAGGTTTGTAGAACATTTTAAATTAACTCTTTTGGTCTTCACAAAAACCCTTTGGCATAAATATGCTATGATCATTATCCTCATCTTATAGGTAAGGTAAATGAAGCTAAGAAAATTTAGACTAGCTGTCTTTGTGGTGGCCAAGAACTGGAAATCAAGGGGATGCCCATCAACTGGGGAACGGCTGAACAAGTTGTGGTATATGAATGTAATGGAATACTATTGTGCTATAAGAAATAACAAATAGTCAGACTTCAGAAAAACCTGGAAAGACTTATATGAACTGATGCTGAGTGAAATGAGCAGAACCAGGGGAACATTATACACAGTAACAGCCACAGTGTGCAAGGATTGTTTCTGGTAGACCTAGCCCTTCACAGCAATGCAGGGACCTAAAACATTCCCAAAGGACCCTTAAGGCAAAGTGCCATCCACATCCAGAGAAAGAACTATGGAATCAGAATGCAGAATGGAAGCAGAATATGTTCTCTTGTGTTATGTTTTGTTTTGTTTTCTCATGGTTTCTCCCATTCATTTTAACTTCTCTATGCAACATGACTAATGTGAAAATGTGGTTAACAAGAATAGAATAGAATTCATATAAGATTTCAGGCCATCTCAGGGAGGGAGAGGGAGAAAATCTAAGACTTACGGAAGTGATTATAGAAAACTGAAAACAAATTACTTTAAAAAAAAGGAAGTTCAGACTATTTGGCCAAGATGGTAGAATCAATCTACAACTTTCAGTTAACAAGCATTTATTAGGTACTGACTAGTTCCAGGCACTGAGCTAAGCACACACTTAGTGCTGAAGGCAGTATTCAAACTCATGTCTTCCTCCCTCCAGGCTCAGTATACTGCCCACTAAGTTAAGCTGCTTCCCTCTATCCTAGAATCATAGAGTTTGAACTTCAAGCAACCTTTGATGTCACCCAGAACACGTCCTTGTCACTTTATAGGTAGGGAAACTGAGGCTCAGAAATATTAAAGAACTTTAGGATCACAAAGGCAATAGGTTTGAGGGCAGTTCACTGGCTTCAGGTACTTTTCTATTTTGTATTCATACATTGTCCCAACGTGTTTCCCACATTGGCCCTTGCCCTTGAATTAGTATGGCATTTAATTAGCAAAAGGCATCCAGATCATTTTTTTTTTTTGCTAAACTGTTGCTTAGCCATACATTTTCTATCTTGTACTTATAAAACTACTGTGTAAATTGGGAAGTATGAACCTGCATTAGCCAACAGAATCAAGATCAAAGAATGTAAGAGTTGGAAGGCACCTCAAAGTCCATAAATCCATGCCCCCCATCATAACAGGTGCTCATAACAATTTTACTTCAAGTATACTATTACATCTGGAGAGATTGTAAAAAGCAATTGTTTCTGTTTTGGCTAGAAACTCTGAAAATCCTCCTCTTTCAGATTGATTTTTTTTGTGAAAGCACATGACCATTTTTCCTCTCAATTCTTACCTAGTCTTTCATCACTGAATGGGTGTTGACTCAGATAAACTGAGATCTGGGAAAGACATTAGCTTAAAAAGACCAAGGTTTCCCATGGCATCGGGGCCATCATTAGTATTTCTGACCTATGTCTTGCCACTGGACTTGGATAACTGGAGGAGAGAGTGAGACTGATGACTTTGCACAGCCCTGACTCACTTAAATCCAACTTAAATGTAAAGTCAAAAGACCCTCCTGATGTCATCGGTCCTCTTGGAGAATGAAAAATGAACAATTACAGCTACATGCTAATACAGTAACATGCTGAAACATGGAAAGGAACTCAGTTGTAATAAGTACAATTTAACTGGCTGGGAACCTTTCCCTACCACCACTATGTTGGGATAACTCTAATGGTTAAAAATCTCTATTAAACTTCATTTTCACTAGGTTTCTAACTGGGCAATTTCTTTAAGAATCTTGTCATTCAGTATGCTCCCTATCTCCCTCTAAGCTTTAAGTTAAAACTCATACTGCACAGGACTTCATTCAAGTCAAGGCTAAAATGGTCAATAGCCCAGGATAAGCAGAGATCCGTAGGGCATTCCACTGGAGACTTTTCAAACTGAAACCATGCAATTCAGTTCAGTTCAATTCAGATGAATTCTATATTTACAAAACAATTATAAGTCCATTTTCCTTCATTAAAGACTATGTAGATGCCTCTCATCTCTAGCTGATGAAGACTTCCTTCAAGAAGTTTTTGAAAACAATCACAGAGAGAGGAAGTGCTAGATGGAGTCAGAGGACCAGGCTTTGAATGCTAGTTTTGTCACCTGTGTGACCTTGGGAAATTTCTTTAACCTCCCTGAGCCAGAGTTTTCTAAAATGAGGAGTTTGGCCCAGGTAGATAGCCTGGAAATCTCTCCCAGATCTAAGTCTATGATGCTATAAGGCACAGGATGTGCAAGCATCTAAATGACATCATTAAAAAATGAAATTGACTTTATCTTAAAGGACAGGAAATAGCTGGTTTTCAGTGTAGGAGTCCTTTCAGAATCAGTTATCTGTATACAGTCAGACCATTGATTAATTAGAACAGAGGTCAAAAATCAGCACCAATTTAAAAAAAAAAGATAAAGATGAGAAGATGGTATACGCAATTTGAATAGTTCAAAACTGACCCATTTAAACAGACATATTCTCTCTTCTGGGCATCAGTATGGTATTAACATTTGTCTGTCGGACATCTGCAATCAGATATCCATAGGCATCTCCAATTAGACATATCAAAAATAGAACTCATTATTGTCCCCTGGCTAAACCCATGCCCTCCCTGACCTTCTCTGTTTCTTTGAGGGCATAGCCATTCTTTCAATCCTTCCAGTTTCTAGCCTCTGAATCATCCATGACTCTTTCCGTTCCTTCAAACCCCCAAATTCAATCAGTTACCAAATTGTGCAATTCTAGCTGTCCAGCATATCTCAGAACAGTCTCTTTTTTTGCACTCCTGCAGCCACCATTCTAATTTAAATATTTATCATCTCTCTCCTGGGCTCTTATAGTGGTAAGTCACTATATTAAGATAGGACGCAGCTTCCAAATTTTCCTCTCTTCAATTCATTTTCTATAAAGCTGCCAAAATAATCTTTCTAAAAAATAGAGGTTTAGCCATGTTACTCCCCTCCTCTAGAACCTCTTATTTCTGTCTGTTGTTTGTAGTATAGACCACAAACCCCTCAGGTTAGTATTTAAAGTCCTTTACAATCTGGCTTCAGAGCCCATGCTTCCATACGTACTGCACATTCTTTCCTTTCTTAAACTCTATACTCTAGCCAGACTAGCTGTTCTCTGTATGTAGCATTCCATCTCCTTGATGCATGTCATTATTCAATAAATGCTGCTCCCCTTTCCACACCCCCAACTCCTATGCCTAATAGGCATGTACTCCCTCCCAACCTCTGTCTCTTTAGTTTCCTAGCTTCCTTTAGGAGTCAGCACAAGTGCCATCTCCAGATTTTCCAAAAATCTGACTCAAGGTCAAGAAGATAACTTGGTTTAAAATCTATCTTTGATATTTACTGGCTGCGTAACTATGAGAAAATCACTTAAACTTCATGTAACAACTCTCTAGAACTCACATGTCACAGACAGTTTATGATCTTAATTAGTGGAAGGAGTTCCCTATACCCACTGAATCATGGACTCTGAGCATTTCCATTGAGTCTGAAAAATAGGAAATGGATGAAAATAAAGACATTGACTGTGATTCTTACTAATCATTGGAGGAATGTCATTGGATTTACACTGTTGTCACAAAGCGGAATCCAGATGGGCTTAGAACCCACACCGGTCATGAAACACATCTTGTCAAATGAAGGTTGCAGCAGACATGTGCAGCACTAGTTTACAGTATAAACTCATGGAGGATAATGATAGAACATAATAAAGAATATTAGCTTATGAAACAGTAAAGAAGAGTGGAGAATGAAAATGAGCCTATTGAAAGCTTGATGTGAGATCCAATTAAGCCTAAAAATCCTGGGATCTTTTGTAGATTAAAGAGAACAGCAAGTAGATATGAGACAGAGATGTGAGAATTTCTAGAGAGACCTAATTTTACAACTGATAAAAGTGAACCAAAAAAAGTAAAACTGGAACTACCACATTTGAATTGTAACATATATTTATAAAAACATATAACTAAAACGAATGAGGAAGGTGTCAGCAACTATAAAACCAGACATATCCTCTTTTATCTCTTTAAGACACAGTACTATGTGTGTATCAAAAGAATCCTTGATGTAAATATGAGAAACATGTAAATATGTCTTGGATAAAAGTACAAAAAGGTAGACTTTCACAGATAATTTTTCAGAGCAGATAACATTCTCATTACACAATTAATGGAAAGGTTTAAGGAGATGCTGATGGGTTTGTTGGTTTATTTTAAAAAAGTATGTGGCTTAGTAGAGTCAGTTCTTAAATATGCTCTTCCAATAAGATATTTTCCACACATTCTTAATGATCACATAAGATTCATTATTAGATTTAATCACAATCCTTCCAAAATGACAGAGCAGGTGCCAATCTGCATTGGTAGAAGGAGTATCATTACTGAGAATTTCCTTTGCAAATAAAAACACAGGTCTGGTCATTAAAAGGGAGACTATGGGACAGACCCAAAGTGTAGCATCTATACCTATACCTTGACCAAATCCTGTATTGCCTTTGTGATCAGAACCTTGCTTGCATGTTCTATCATTGTTTCATATCTGTCAATCTATAAAAAAATGGGGAATTGGACAAGATGGCCTCCAGCTTGATGTCTAGGCTTCCCTGATTGGGCCTGCCTACACAGCACCAAAGGACAGAAAATACCATTTTCTTTATCCCACATCCCCTACAATTCTGGTGCAGGGTTAGTCTCATGGCAGCCATTCAAACCATGCTTACAGAACGAGTGAATCTTCCAAAGGAAGCTTTGCTGATTCTCTCCAGACATCATTTTCCCGCAGTCTCTCAGGATTGCTCATTTTGGTTAAGGATTCATTTGCACTTGCTACTCGTTCAAAGGAAGGCCCTGTAACTGGTAGCGATCCTTCCCTTTGCTTTAATAAGACAAGAGAGATATCTTTACAAGACAAACAAAACACAAACCCTCCTTAACATCAGAGCATCTCGGACAACCTCCAACACACTGTGTTCCTTACCATAATCTGAATAAAATGTGTGGGCAAAGTAGTTGAGGGGTAAAGAAAGAACTGAAGGTCATACCTGTAAAGAACCAATTCCATACTTGAGAGCGTTTATAATGACTTTTCTGCCCCAAAGTACCATACAGTTTTAGCGACAGAACAAATGCATAACAAGTGTGAAGGACATGTGATTTCATCGTGGGATCAAGATCAGATTCCAAATAATCTCTGGCTCAGTAAATAAGTCCTGAAGGACCATAGGTAGATGACTTGTCCAGGGTCATAAGGTTAGAATTTGAACAAAGGTCTCCATAACACCAAGACCAAAAATCTCTGGGTTGCTCTGCTGCAGTATTTCATGTAACATTAAACAGCCTTGTCTAGAGTCAAATAATTTATCACTTCATCCATCTTCACATTCTTGTGATGCATGATTTATCTTTAGATTGTAGCACCATGCTAAGAGAACTTGAGATCAATCACCAAGGCAGCTAAGAGGCATACTGAGTAGTGATGGATTTGGAGCTGGAATTTGGAGTAGAAATCCAACCTTAAACCCTTACTAGTTGTATGATCCTGGGCAAGTCATTTAACCTCTTTCTATATTGTTCAAAATCAATTATCAATATATCAATGTAGAAAGAGGGTAAGTGACTTGCCCAGGATCATACAGCTAGTAAGGGTTTAAGTAATGGATGTAGTAAGAGTTCCTGCCTTCTAGGGATATTGTGAGGATAAAATGAACCAACAGTTGGAAGGTGATTTGTACACTAAAACAATATAAATGGTGGCTATTGCTATTTGTTAGGCACCTTCTTTGTGCCAGGAACTATGCCAGGCACTGGAGATACAAAGTTATATGTGAAATCGTCCCTGCTATTTTCATTTTACTAGAGAAAGACTGATGACTATGTTTATAGCCATGATACAGGGTGCTGGTCAGTATTCTCCCAAGGTGGGAGGAAAGCGTGCCAAAGCGAAGAAAACTGACCAGAAAAAGCCTATTTATAAAAAGATTTGACCAAGCCAGTGAAAAGACTTAACAAAACTACCTTTCAGGAAACTCTGATTTACAAATCTCTATATTAGAAGTGACATGCAAAGTAGAAGCAAGAAGTAGATTAGATCCCCAGTAGCCAAAATCTAATTATTTGGGATACAAGAAACCTTCAAAATCATGGGATCATAGATTTAGACCCAGAAAGGAACTTAGGGGTCATCTATGCTAACTCTCTATTTTCAGATGTGGAAACTGAGTCACCAAGTTGAAGTGATTTGCCCAAGCTTATAAACTCAAAGCAGTAAGCAGCAGAAGTAGCATTTGAATTCAAGTCTTAAATCTCAACTACTCTTTCCATTGAAATATCCATCCCCCTTAACTTGTCCAGCATCCTTACCTTGCAGCTGAGGAAGCTCATTTCCAAAGGGGTGAACTGACTTGCCCAAGGTCACAGAGGACACAGAATAAATGATAGAGTCAAGATGATAATAATATTAATAATGTGATTTATAACAATAACACTACTGCTGCTGTTACTTCTCCTCCAGAGATGACAAAAACAAACCTTTGCAAAGTAGTCAGTTACTAATATTGCTGCTACTACTACTGCTACTACTACTACTACTACTACTACTATTATTACTATTAAAATGAGATGACTGCAAAAAACCCCAAACCTTTGCAAGCTATTCATAAGTTATTGATGTTGTTTTTGTGCTGCTACTACTACAACTGGGACATTCCACGTACTCATGAAATCACTGTCCTCATCCTTTTCTTATCTAGAGTCCACACCCATGTGGAATAAGGATGTTCCTGTTGTAATACTTTCAGGGAGTGGGAGGTAACTGCTCCCATTAGGCGCATCCAGGGGTTGCCAGAACCCGGCTACAATGGAGCTGTTCCTCAGGACTGTCTCAGTCATTGTCCATCATTCTGTCACTGAATTTGACTTAAGGTGAGTTTCTTGTGTATGGGATGCTTTGAGTTTTTTGTGATAGCACCTTTTGACCTGTATTCTGTTCCCTTTAGATTTAGGTGGTCTTGCTAAACTGCCAGCACAGGACATTTTGTTCTTTCTACTCCTCTTCCCCCCAAAAGACATTGGGCTCTTTAAACAAACCTTATTTTCTGGTCAGGGGCAGCTATGTGGTTCAGTGGATAGAGCACCAGTGCAGGAGTCAGGAGGACTTGAATTCAAATCTCACCTGAGACACTTGACACTTACTAGCTGTGTGACCTTGGACAAGTCACTTAACCCCAATTGCCTCATCCTGGGTCATCTCCAGTCATCTTGATGACTATCTGGTCACTGGATTCAGATGGCTCTGGAGGAGAAGTGAGGCTGGTGACCTCCACAGTCCTTCCTCACTCAAAACAAAGTCAAGTGCAAATGTCATCATTTCTCTGATGGCATGGCCTTCTTTGGCAACAAAGGATGAACACACACACTACAACTACTATTAAAATGAGATGACTGTAAAAAAAGACCTTTGCAAAGTATTCATAACAGTTACTGATATTGTTGCTGCTACTACTTCTACAACCACTGTTAAAATGAGATGACTATAGAAAAAAACCCAAACCTTTGCAAAGTATTCATAAATTGTGTTGCTGCTGCTGCTGCTGCTACCACAACCTAATATTTATATAGTGCTTACTATGTGTCAGGTCCTGCACTAACTTCTTTACAAATATCACTAGGTGTTGTTATCATCACCATTTTATAGATGAGGAAGCAGTCTGAGACAGTTTGAAAGACTTGCCCAGAGTCACAGCTAGTAGTGATGAGGCACTGTGCAATAGTGGAGAGAATGCTGGACTTGCAGTCAGGAAGCCCTGGATTCAAATTCTACCTCAGACATTTACCAGCTGTGTCCCTACGCAAATCATCAAACCTCTCCGAGTCTCTGTTTCCTCATCTGTTAGAGGAGGGCTTGGACTCAAGGATCTCTAATGTCCCCTCAGTTCTAAATCTATGATTCCTTGATCCTAAGTGTGTGAGGCAGAATTTGAACTCAGATTTTCCTCTATCTAAACTTAGCACTCCATCTGCTAACAATACTGTTTGTCCTGCATTGCAGGAATACAACAGTCAGTGTATCAACATTTATTAAGCACCTACTATTTTCTAAGACCTGAGCTAAAAGGAAGACAAAAGACAATTCCTGCCACAGAGAAACTCTCACCTGCTGAATGAACGAAAGAATGAATGTGAAACCTTCAGTTTTTTGACATAAAAGTGTTTTCTCCCATGTCCAGCAAAGCAAAAAAAGACAAGTAAGTGAGAAGTATAGAGCCCCGGGGGGTCCACCTGGCTGCTCTTAGGACAAACATACAGACAGGAAATTCCTAGAAAATCATCTGAAAACCAGTTGCCACCCATCCTTGCTCATTTCTGGTCAACTGAGAGAAGAACCAGGAAGAGGGGAGGGGGAGGAAGGAGGGCACAGCTTGCCTCAGTAGTCTGGGCAGTGGATGTGAATTCCAGCCTTTCAAGGTGGATAGAGGGGTTACTTTAAAAAGAGTGAGACGATAGTCAGGTGCACTCCCAGGAGCACACCAAGGATTGTTAAGAGAATCATGGGAGATTTGTTTTCTCTGTGTCATACCTTGCTGCCCTGTATTCTGGATAACCTTCTTGGAGATAAGAGGAGTGCTCCAGGCATGGAGGAAAATCAGAAAGGGGTCACATCTGCTTTGCTCTAGAATTTGTTTGGAAGTGGGGTGATTCATGGAGATTTGCTTAAATATGTTGCCAAATATGGTCTCCAAGGCAGCCCCTACCAGAGCATCCCTCCATCGATTCATCCCATCTCTTCATCAACAACAGCCTTACCCTACCTCTTTCTTCACCTTCCCTCCTCCCCTCCCCATCTTTCCAGTTCTCTCTTATGTTTTGTTTTTCCTATGAGAGTATATGGTATGTGACCCTCTCAGTGCTACAGGCAAACTGCTGAGGGTCCACAGGAGGTTCTGCCTTATATTGGTGAAAGGAATTTCCTTTTGCCAGAGTTCCCAATGTCAAAGGAGTTATCGCTTCCCTATCCCTATTTTAGGGGAGAGATCCCTGAATTATGCAATAAGGACCATAAATCTTAGGCATTTACCCAAGCAAATATGCTGCAGATGGGATGACTGAGATTTGGGAAAATCCACTGAGGCCACCTGTGGTCTGCATAGAATCTCTCTTGGCTGCAGGCTGTTTCATCTGGTTAGTGGTGGCATGGTCTCCATCCAGAGATAGAACTTTGAATTTGATGAAATCTGACAAGCATCTATTAAATGTCTACTCTATGCAAGGTACAGTGGTAGGGATTGGGATACAAAGATAAAAATTGGATATATAGAGCCAAAGGGAATTTCCAGATTATATGTTTATAATTCTAGAGCTAGAAAAGACTTCATAGGTCTAATAAAGAAGATAATACTAAATAAATATTTAGTTCAATGTGCCAGGCACTGGGCTAAGTGTTAGGGGATACAAAAGAGTCACAAGACTATCCTTGTTCTCAAGAAGTAAACAGCAGCAGCCACAAGAGACAGCATTTACATAGCAAATATAAGCTTCTAGAGGGAAAGATAATCTTATTTTCGAATTTGAATCCTTTAGCTTAGTGTCCAACTAGGACTGAATTTAATAAATGCTTGTTGATTGTGGAATAGCAGAATGAAAAAAGGAATGTATGAATGAAAATGAATGGGAAATTGAGAGCTTCTGAAAGCTTGGGATGGGGATGGGGGTGGGAAACTGTGGAAAGCTCCTCTTTGGTGTTGTGGACTCAGACTAGGGTGTGTCTGGGGAGCACCTGGGTCCTCTGAATATACATGAGACTAGACACAATATGCCTTTTATCTATCAAGTGGCTGTCAGAGGACTCAACAGCCCTGCAGATAATGTACTAGGATATTTATCAGCCTAAATAGAAAAGGCATCTAGCTGAGATAGGGAGCAAAAGGGGTAGGGGCTGGGGGACAAACAGTCTAAAAATAAGCCAGATTTGGATTTTCAACTGGGTCAGCTCAGCCTGGGCATTAATGGGGAATTTGGATGAGCAGTTCCATAGATGAAGGGGAACCGTTTCTAATTGAATTTGCATGTGCTGTTTAAAATGCATCTCGTCTTGTACTGAGCCTGGCATGACCACCTAGTGAGACACAAAGCTGCGCTCTCTCTCTCTCTCTCTCTCTCTCTCTCTCTCTCTCTCTCTCTCTCTCTCTCTCTCTCTCTCTCTCTCTCTCTCTCTCTCCTTTCCCTCCTCTTTCGTTCCCTCTCTTCTGTCTTTTTTTCTCTTTGTCTCCTTACTCTATATCTGTCTCTCTTTCTGTCTCTATCCGTAACTGTCTCTCTCTCACTGTTTCTGTCTTCCTCTTCTTCATTTTTTCTTCTCTCTCCTTCTTTCCCTCTCTCCTTCTCTCACTTACCCACCCTCTTTCTCTTTGTCTCCCTTCTTAATTTTCTGTCTTTCTTACTGTCTCTGTCTGTCACTTTTCCCTTTCCTTTCTTCCTCTTTCTCTCTCTCCCTTCTTCCCTCCTTCTCTTTTTCTCCCCTCCCTCTTTTTTTCTTTTCCTAATTCTGTCTCTGACTCTATTCTCTCTCTGGGTCTCTCTCCCTCTCTCCTTTCCTTCTCTCCCCCCATCTCTCCCCTCTCTGTCTTCCTGTTTTTCCCTCCCTCCCTTTCTCTCTCTCTCTCTCTCTCTCTCTCTCTCTCTCTCTCTCCCTCTCTCCCACCACCTATGTGTCTCTCTCTTTTCTCTCTCTGAGTCTCTCTCGCTCTCTCTCTCTCCTCTCCTTCTCTCTCCCACCTCTCTCTGCCTCTGTGTCTCTGTCTCTGTCTCTCTGTCTGTCTCTCTGCTACCTTCTCAGAGGAGCACTGCACTAGCTTTTGTTGCCTCCCAGAGGCCCAGATAGCTGGGTTGTTTTTCACATTACTTTCCAGTCCCATCTCCTACCTAGGTAAGGCCAGCTAAGGCCAGCACAAGGGCCCTCCCTCAGTGCTGCATTGGGGTCACGATTGCTGTAATTTGCTGACATAGGTAGGAAGTGGGCTAGGAGCCAGATATGTCCCTGCAAGGCCACCCTAACCAATGTGATTAGTCTGGGACTGGCAAGACTTATGAGTCTGGACAGGTTCCTTTTGAATCTAAATGAAAAAGTACAAATGGAAGGTCTCAAAGTTACCCCCGTTCTTCCTTTTCAATTGCCAGTCAACAAACCCCGGCTTCCTGCCTCTGTCCATGGTGCCTGGAGAGATTTCCTTTCTGCCTCTGCCTCTTGGAATCCTAGGGTACCTCCAAGCCCCAGCTCATGTGATGCCCCCTCTACCAGACTTCTTAACTTCCTTCAAGTTTAGCACTTGCATTGACCCTAGATGGGACAGCTGGGTGGTGCAGTGGATAGAGCACGAAGGCTGGAATAAGGAAGACCTGAATTCAAATCCAGCCTTAGGCATTTATTAGATGAATGTCACTTAAGCCTGTTTACCTCGGTTTCCTCATCTCTAAAATGAGCTGGAAAAAGAAGTGGCAAACCACTCCATTATCTTTGCCAAGAAAACCTCAAATGGGGTCATGAAGAGCCAGACATGACTGAAAACAACTGAGCAACAGTAACAAAATGCCCCTACTTGGTCTGTTCTCTCCCTTCAGACATAAGGATCAGAGGAGATGAGGTGTTTGAAAACGACAATAACCAAGAAATTCTATTGATAAGATCTCTGATTTTACTGGGGTGGGGAGCTCCAGAGACATTTCCTCTGCTGACATGGATCCAGAGCTTCTCTGTACTTTAGAGTATGAAAGCTATCCAGAGCACTGAAGGCTTAAAAATCACATAAATGTATCAGAAACAGGACTGGAACCCACATCTTCCTGACTCCAAAGCCAGGTCTCTAACCATTATGTCTTGAGATTTCTCACAAATATTAAACAAACAAAACATTTCACAGCAGAAAAATAAAAGGAATGTCTCCTATCATGATAAAGCTGAATCTAGGGAGGCTGAATGATTTCTCCAAGGTCACATAGTGGTGGATCTGAAACTGGAACATACTTTAACTCCCATGAGACTCCACAGAGTAGTTTCTAGAATATTACCCCTGTGGCCTCTGAAAGTGCTGTTTAATGTCTCTGCCATAGGACACAGTTTTTTTTAAACCATCTTGTAAGACTTTATATTAATCCCTATTAAATTTCAACTTACTTGGTTGTGCCCAGTGTTCTAGGCAAGCCCATGCTTTGTTCCAATCTAAATCAGCTACACCTGCAGCACTTTCCTCATTAGTTGAGTTAATATGCCCAGAAAGGGGGACAAGGACACCCTGGCATGACCCATCTTGGATGAATGCATCTTGGCTCTTTGTGATCTCATTTGCTTTTCTAAGATAGTAATTGATTATTCCATTAAGGATATAATCTATACATTTGTGAATATACCCTTTCTAGTCATTTAAGAGGTGGAGGAGGGATGGGATTTTCTGCTCACTTA
Source organism: Bettongia penicillata ogilbyi (assembly GCA_023548195.1). Lineage (NCBI taxonomy): Eukaryota > Metazoa > Chordata > Mammalia > Diprotodontia > Potoroidae > Bettongia > Bettongia penicillata. The sequence continues at coordinate 1,629,037 of JAJHZJ010000062.1, read as the reverse complement.
GACTGGGCCTGCAGTGCTTTAAAAGGCTTGATTAATTAGGGTTCCTGACCTGGCTTTATGTGACCTTGAGTGCTCACTCTGGTACCTGTATTTAATATTTTAGATCCTGTCTTCCCAGGTGGGGTTCTTTGATATGACGACTCATCAGGTTCAATAATAAATTTTCCAATCAATTAATATTTATTTTGAGGTTACGATGGACAGGAACCATAATTCACCATGCCATGGTAGCTCAAAGTAAAAAGTCAGATCCCTCCTCTTCCACCTGACTGCAAATTCCACTCTGGATAAATCCCTGTGAAGGAAGTGTAAAATTATTGAAAAATCAGAGGACCAAGCTTTTTGGCAGAAGTGGGCAAACACTGCATTTATCAGACTATTTTGGCCTGGCATATTGAATAGGGTGCTGATTTGAAGTCAAGAAGACCTGTGTCCACATCTTGTCTTAGACCCTTACTAGCTATGTGACCCTGGGCAAGTAACTGACCTTTTTTTTGTGTTTTCGTTTTTCCATCTGTAAAATAATGGGGTGGGGTGGGGGCTGCAACTTGATGATTTCTAAGTTCCCTTTCTGCTCAAAACCTCTGTGCCTCTGATATCTTGGTTTGTTTAGTTCAGCTGTTTTCCTCCTCTTTTTGATTCTTTGTTATAAGGGACAGCTCTCTGGAAAGAAAAGGAGGGAGGAGGATGGAGCTTCATTAAAATAAAAAAAAATTGTTAAACATCTATTTTAAAAAAATAAGAATTAGTAACCTCTTAGACCCCATCTAACCCTGCATCTCTGTGATTAGATGACCTGCCCCGCCATGAAGCCAAAGTATGAATTCTGATTCAGCTTGTCTTTTTATTTCCCTATGCCTAGTGTGGTCCCTGGCACATAGTCAACACAGTACACAGTTTTGAATTGAATTCCTGGCACTTTTCTTTCACTAATTTCACAGTCCTCTATTGTTACAGTCTTATCAACTTTGTCAACATATTCACAGGGGCTGCTTGGATGATCTCGGTGGAGTGACAGCCTATTGGAAATCTGAAGCTGAAATCATTATTTTGCTTCTTCCCCAGGCTCCCAACAGCCACCATCCTCTTTCTGAGAAACAGACATTGCATTAAAAAAAAAAAAACAAAAAAAAAACCAACCACAACAGTTGAAGGGGGATGGCCATTTGGGGAGCCAGGGCTGATTTTCAAGGCGTCTTCTTTAGTTCTCCCTGATCTGGTGGCTGTCTCCATGGAGACGACCACAAGAGGAACGGCCCGCAGCTTTCATGACAAAAGACATCTTGTCATTTGAAAAGCCTTAGTGTGAGTCTGGTCAGTGCCTGGTAAACAATAGAACCTGCAGAAGCCCAGGCTAATAAAACTATTACTGCCTCAACTCCCTCTCTCTCTCTCTCTCTGTCTGTCTCTCTCTCTGTCTCTCTCTGCCTCTCTCTCTGTCTCTCTCTGTCTGTCTCTCTGTTTTTCCTGCTAAAAAAGGTTTTGCAAGGGATTATCAGCTTTCAGATTTTGTAACAGTATTAAGTAAGCTAAGACACCCTAATAATAAGGTCTGTGGAAGGCAGCATCACGTACTGAGAAGAATACTGCCCTTGAAAGCCTTGAGTCCAAACTCCAAACACCTCCATTTACTGGCTCGGCAACATTGACCTTAACCTTGACCCTTCAGAGTCGCAGTTTCCTCACCTACAATTTGGAAATAATATTTTTCACTAAGTCACAGAAGTGTGGTGAAGAAAATGATATAATAATAACAGTAATAGACTTTAACATTTAAGGTTTGCTAAATGCTTTCCATACATTATTTCATTTGTTCCTCACCGTAACCCTGCAAGGAAAGGATTGCTTACAATTATTATTTCCCAGATGAATGAACTGAGATCGACAGAATGTAGGAAGCTTCCTGAGGATCACTTAGCCAGTTAGCATCCATGTCAAAATTTGAACCAAGATTTCCCCCGCTGTGAGTCCATCCCTCTCTACTGCACCATCTTGCCTGGCCATAAGCACATAAATGTGCATAATTATTATGAGAATGAGAATACGTTAGAACACAAACAAAAACTATCTCAAAGAACAGAACTTAAATGCATTTTGAAATTAGCCATGTTCCATAAGCTTTAGCGATATTCTCATTCTTTCAGTGGGAACAGTAGAAACAGACTGAACATCCTAGTAAAGGACCATTATTTGAGGAATTCATTTATGGGATGTGACTAAGGTGGGAGTTTGATGAGCCTTTCCAGCAAGAAGAACCCAAAAACAACAGATAGGATTCCAACTAGAGGGAGATGGTCAGCACTTTCTTACAAGGCATCAAAATTTAGAGGGGGCAAGAATTCAGTAGATGGGCTAGGATTTACTAACTAATTTCCTTCCACTCAAGTGGATTTGATTTAGTGACTTCTTTTATTACTATTGTTTTTAATCATGGGAGGCAGCACAGCATTTGACTTAGAGGCAAAAAGATGGTTAAAATCCTAAATTGTATGATTCTGGGCTAGTCCCTTAATCTGTCTGAGCCTGTGATTTCTCATATCTAAAATGAGGACTCACTGACCTCTGATGTCTTTTCTAGGTCTAAATCTATCTACCAACAGACCCATGATTTGGCAGGAAGGAAGGGTTTGGGAAAGAAGTAAATAGAACTAATTGTCTGCAGGGCACAGAGAAGCAAATCTTCCAATCCAGCTTGGAATTGGAGGCAATAGTAATGGTTGTTGTCATTTTATAAATGGAGAAACTGAGACTCAGATGGGTTAAATGACTTACTCATTGTCACAGAACTAGTAAGTGGAGGCTTTGGACTTAGGTCTTCCTGACTTTAAGTCGGCACATCACTCACTAGACCAAGTAGTATCCCAGCTAATATAGTTTTAGAAGGTAAAATAACAGCATCAAATCCTTTAAAGCAAAAAATCTCTCTTCATCTCCCTGAAGGTAAAATGTTTCTTATTATATAGACAGAGTGTTTCAGATCAGGAACCCAAGTTTCAAAGTATTATGCACATTTCAATGTGCTAATTGCACAGTACTTGGATAAGACTATTTCAAGGAAGACAGTGCTCTTAGGCAAAGTGATTCCTGTGTCCTTCCTTCCATCTGCAGAGCAGTGATGTCCGAGGGGACAGGGGGTGCTGCTTCAAAGACATTTCTCTGTCATTCATTTGGTTTTGTATGGCTGTACCACCTGCTACCATTGAGAAAGAAAACATCTCATTAAACATTTTCACAAGCCCTCTCGAGCCTCCTAATGGGACTAGTCTGAACAAAGAATTCAGGAGTGAAAAAGGCTGGCCAAGCCTGGCAATGTGCCCTTGTGGTGACTTTTTATCATGTAACATAGAGAGTTTACCTTAATAGAGAGACCCAGACATCACATAGTGCCAGTAGTAGGTTGTCGTCTGGAGAGATAAATACCTTCTCCAATGAGGCTTGGTCCTTCATATATGCATGGATAGGAAGAAAGTCCTAAAACCACCGTCCTCTGGTCAGCCTCACATTGGAATCGATGTTCAGATATGGATCAACAATTTCAATTGAACATCTTTCAAAGAGTCACACCTAGAGTTGACAGCAATCCAGTGCCAGTTGACCTGACCTATGTCTTGCCACTGGACTCCAATGACTCTGGAGGAGAGAATGAGGCTGAACTTTGCATAGCCCAGCCTCACTTAAATCCAATTCATTCTCAAGTCAAGACATCCCCCCATGATGTCAAGGATACACAACAAAAACACAACAATCTAGGCCTATACAGCAACAACAATAGTTAACATTTCTATAGTGCAGGAAGGTTTGCATCTGATCATGCTACAACTGTGACTTCCATTGACTCATCAGTCAACAGGCATTTATTTAGGCAGCCTCTAGTATACTGCCAAGCGTATGATTGGCACTTAATAGATGCTTGTTGATAGACTGATTAAGCACCTATTATATGCCCATCACTGGGCTAGGAACTAGGGGTACAAAGATAAAATGGAAATAGTCCCTGCTCTCTATCCAATCCACAAACATCTATTTGAGCACCTGCTGTACACCAGAGGTGGCACTAAATATTGGGGATGCAAAGAAAGAAAGGCTAAAGCATCCCCTGTCCTCAAGAACCTCACATTCTACTGTGGGAAACAACATGTAATTAACTAGGAATAGATAAGAGAAGTCAATCTTCGAGAAGACATTAGTAAGTGGGGGCGTCTGGAAAGGCCTCATGCACAAAGTGGGATTTTATCTTAAGGTTACATGAAGCTAGGGAAACTCACACTTTACTTATATTATTGCATTTGAGCATAGACTCTGGGGATGGAAAAGACCTTGGAGTTCATCAAGGGCTATAGATGAGGAAACTTACATCTAGGGAGGTTAAGTAAATTGTTCAATATCACATCAGCAGTAATAATATTGCAACCCAGGTCTTCTGACTCCAGAGCTAGGCTTCTTTCCACTATACCGCAACCCTGTGAGATAGGTAATAAAAGTATTACTGGACCCATTTCTACAGATGAGAAAATAAGGTATCTGGGAGTTTACATGGATTGCCCACTGTAGCACAGCTAAAGAGTAGGAGGAGGAGAGGTCTCAAATGTAAGTCTTCTGATGTTAGGTTGAGTGCCCTTTAAACGACTCAGCGCTGCCTAATTTTGCATTTATTTTCATCTGAACGATCTCTGAGGATTGTAGTTTTACAAGCTCCTGTTCTAGCCTTATTAGGGCAGTCAATTTAATCTGACTGAAAGCTCTTCTACTGGAAATAACCTCTTTTCCATATTGTAACTTGAAGATAATGAAGCCGCTCCTCCGCTCGCCGTTCTGTTCAACATTTTTTAATCAGTGATTTAGATAAAGACATAAATGGCATGCTTCTCAAGTCTGTTTAGGACAGGAAGTTAGGCCATGGATGCCCCAAATGACAGTCCAGATTTAAAGACTTTGGCTGGCTCATGGATGGATCTACTCCAAAGATATGAATATGAATAGGGAGGAGTAGATGTTAAGTCCTGCACTTATTGGGGTAAAGGATGGGGAAAGTGTGGTTAGAACAAAATATATGAAAAGGAACTGGGGGTTCTAGCACACCATGAGCTTGAGTCAACTGTGCAATCCAGAGACCACAAAAGCTAGTATGAATGAATGCGTCTCAAGGGGCTAGTATTCTCAAACGTATTTATGAAGTATCATGGCTGTATCTAGGAAGGTGGTGGTCCCATAGTACTTTCCTCTTGTTAGGCCACAGATGGAGAATTAAGTCGTCATTTCAGTGGAAACCACGTTGAGGAAGAACATTAGTTAGCTGGAGTTTCTCTAGGACAGGATGACTAGGATGGGAAGAAGACTTGAACCCCTGCAATATGAGGTAAAGGAATTAAGGAAGTTTAGTGTAGTGGAGAGAAGTCTTAGGGAAAACAGGCCAGCTAACTTGTTTGGGGCAAGGGTGGAGTAGCCAAACCATATGTCACATGCACTCACCAAGCTCATTCCCTCAGCTTTGAGACTTCTCTAATTCAAAGCAAGGACTCTTCGTGTTTCTACAGTATTGTTTTTTTTACACCATTTTCAAGCTCTGAGAATCCCAGTTTCTCCATCCCTTCAGAAAGTCCATCATGAGTGATTTCCAAATCAATAAATACTCAGCTGCTAAAGAACTGCAGACAACCCCTGCAGTGTGCAGTCAGGGTTTTCTGGCAGGGCTATAAGTCTAGCAAGCTTCATGGGTTCCTTCTACCTTAGCCTGGAGGGGCCCCTTGCTGGTAATCTGCCTGCAAGTAGTCACTTTGGTAGCTGAATTAAATGCCTGCCTTCCTGCTGCCTTTGTGGAGACACACAGGAAATCCATATTATTTGCTATGGATTTTTGTTTTAGAAGGAAAGGAAAGATGTCTTTTCGGTTTCAATCATTTGTCTCATAGAATTACAAAATGTTAGTCAGTCAGTCAACAGTTATTTAGCATTGACTATATACTATTAAAAAATAACTGGATGCCTAGGATTTAGCACAATGTCTGGCACACAGTCAACACTTAATAAATACTCATTAACTATGTGCCAGGCCCTCTGATGTTAGCTCTGGAAGGGATTGGAGAGATCCCTTCAACCTCCCATTGAACTATGAGCTCCCTGAGGGCAAGGATAATATCTCATAGGTAGGTATGTCTGTTTGTGTGTCTTCCTGTGCCCACAAGAGTATGCTGCACAGCAGACCCTAGAATTTCTCAATCACTAAGGAAATATTTTGTGCCCAGGGCTGAAAAAAAATTCATCAGGCCCCTGACATCATGACCATAGACAGATTCATAGATTTAGAATTGGGAAGCTTATCTTTGAATCGATGAATGTTACAAACGAGGAAATGGAGACCCAAACAGGAAAAACAGCTTTTCCAGGGTAACAAAATTGAGGTGGCAACCTAGTCAGACAGGTCTTATGACTCTCAGTCCATCTGAAGTACTCTCTATTTTTAGCCTTAAAGCATGGTTGTCTGCCTTTGTCATGAAGACCCACAGCCTACTTCTCTTTTGGTAAATTTTCTGTGCTCCTTTAATAATTAAAAAATGAAAACAATTAGAAACCTCTTCTACGTAGCAAATGTCAGACAGGCAGGTTTAATCAGGTAGTAGAAAAAAGACTAAATTTCTAGTTCCAATTAACTCTGATAAGATAGAATCAGAGCAGCCTCATCTAATTTATCACCGTGCATCAATTGCACTCCTGATTGGAGGCTGGGCATCCCTGAGAAAATCAAGATGGCAAGCTTAAAACAGACAATGACTGAAACAATGCCTCCAGATGGGATCAGATTAGCAATTCACAATCTACATATAAAAGTAGCACCTGCTAGGAGGCCCCTGAGCAAAGCCTAAAGGATTCAGAGCTCTAAAATCCAAGGTTACTGAAAACTGGAGAAAACCTGCCTGGGAAATGAGTTCTCTGTTTTTATTTTTGGTCTGATCCTTTGCCAAACCAGCAAACCTAGAAAGAACCTAATTAAAGTTAATGAGAAATAATCTCCTTTTTAAAAAAAGAAGTCTCTTTAATTTACTTTTTCTTTATGGGGTACAGGCAGTGTGTGTGTGTGTGTGTGTGTGTGTGTGTGTGTGTGTGTGTGTGTGTGTTTTGCTGTTATTTTATTTTCCCCCTTTGGTGGTGTCAGATATTATAAACCTATACGAAACCTCCTGAAAACAATTTTTCTGAGAGTCAGACTTTATTTTTGTATAATGGTCATTTGTGAAAAATAAATCAGACCAATCTCTTCTCTGACAGAGTGAAAAGAATTTAAATTCAATTAGCTAATAAGGCTGCAGGGTGCAGAGGAATGAATGCTGGCTTCAGAATTGGAGGACCTGAGTTTAAATGCCAGTTTTGCTGCTTCTGCCTTGTGTGACCTTGGGGAAGTCACTTAGGTGCCTTCATCTATAAAACAAAGCAATCAAACTGGACAGACTTTAAGGACCTTTCTACCTCTAAAACTAAGATGGGATAATGGGGCTTAGAGATGGTAAGCAAGAAAAAGCCCTGCTGTTTTCACCTTTCTCCTTACTAGGAATAATACCTCCTCACATGAACTTGCAAACATGGTGGCCTGGGGAAATGAATACACTCTGCCCTGGGGAGGAGCTATACTGTTCCGAGGATAAATGAGTGAAAATTTACCTAACTCAGTACATTTTTCTGGCCCCAGGCCATGTTTCATATCCCATCCAGCCATCTACATGGAAACTGGGATCTATCCACTATCCATCTTAGGCATTTTCCCATCTGTACTGTCATGGTGCTTGCTTGCCCATGGGCTCACATAAGCACATGCACAGATACATGCATATACCCCCCCAAAAAACATCTACACCCACACACCTATACCAACACTCATACTCACACACATACCCAATGAGACATCAGTGAGTAGCATCCTAATTCCATTTGATCATTTAATGTTAATGAGCTTTTATAAAGGGACATTTACTTTAGAGTTATATATTTCCTCATTTCTAACATTCATCAATTCAAAGATATAAATATATAAGGAGATAGTTTACTTTAAAATTATATAGTTATATATAAACTCACATGTAAACGTTGCTCTCAGATACTTTGGAGAAACACTACCTTACCACATTTTGGTCTTTGTGGATGATTCCTACATAATATTAGTCCTACTAAGTTCATGTTCAGATGCCTCTACCTCTTGCTTTTGCTTTGGTAACGATCAATACTACCACAGATCCTAGGAAGCAGCAATGAGACCATTAGACATTAACTGCTCTGTGGCTCCACTCTTCATCCCTGGGACTTCCTAGACCACAGCTCCCTCTCCTGAACCCCACACCTCTACATATGCTGTATTTTTCCGTTAGCTAACATAAGGACTCATCTGACAGGCATGGAGCATCCAAACATGAGGGACTTCTTAGACCACAGCTCCCTCTCCTGAACCCCACACCTCTACATATGCTGTATTTTTCTGTTAGCTAACATAAGGACTCATCTGACAGGCATGGAGTATCCAAACATGAACTTGGTAGAACTGATGTTATGTAGGAATCACCCACAAAGACCAAAATGTGGTAAGGTAATGTTTCACCAAAGTATTTGAGAGCAACATTTACATGTGTGTTTATATATAACTATATAACTTTAAGGTAAACTATCACCTTACATATTTTATACCTTTGATTCAATGAATGTTACAAATGAGGAAATATATAACTTTAAAGTAAATGTCCCTTTATAAAAGCTCATTAACTTTAAATGATCAAATGAAATTAGGATGTTACTCACTGATGTTTCATAGTGAAAACAACATGGCCAATGGCACTTGAACAGAAAAGAGACCTTAACCTCCTCAAAGTACTCTCAGCTCCAGGGGGGCAGAGGTGGCCTGCCTGCTTCTGGGAGAACAGCTTGATTTTAGTTCCGTATAACCCTCCTTATCCACAAGGTTGAGAAAAAAAGCAGTTTGGCCCCATTTTCCCGCATGAACAACTGATAGGGAACCACAATGATCATATTATAGGAGGAGCCATTAGTGATGCAGACACATAATTGGATTCATAGTGGTTACTCCTGATGAAGAACAAGCATCACATTGGGATGGTTGGAGAACAGTTTCAGAATCCAGGGTTTTCCTGAACTATGTTCAGTATTGTCTCCTTTATGCATCTTAAAAATGGAAAGGCAATGAATCAATAAACCAGAGGCTCACAGGACATTTGAAGGACCCCTTTAGTCTATCCCTTTGCCTCCAGACACATCTAACCATGTCCATTCTCTGATCTAGAATATTCAGTGGCTCCCTATTCCTTTTATGACATAATATGGACTCTTCAAGCTGACACTGGAGGACTTTCAGAAATTGACTTTTGCCTAATTATTTCCTGCCATCTGCACTACTGTCTGGCCAAACTGACTTCTTTAATATTACCCAAAGTTGTCATTCCATCTTCCATTTGCAAAGCTTTACCCATGCGGTCTCTCATGACCAGAGTGAATTCCCTCCTCGTTCCTGTCACATTAGATTCAAGACAGACACTTTCTTATGCCTTTCCAGAAAATTGGAACTTTTCCCCCTTCTGTTCATGTTTTCCTGTTCAGAAACATTTGCTGTTTCATGATGCACTTTATTCAGGAGGTAGCACCTGAGATGTGTTTGAAAAAAGGGAAGGAATCTACAAGGCAGACATGAGGAGGGAGTCCATTCACATCTTATCTCCTTTTGACCTCACACCAGCACTATGAGGTGAGCACCATAAGGGTTATTCCTATCTTTCATGTGAGGATGCTGGGGGAGAGGAGGTGAACTTGGAAAGAAAATGTGCCAACTAGAACCCTATTCGTTTCACCGTAGCATAAACTAAGCAATTCTATGTGGGGGGCTCTGTACTAGGCCAAGAGAATACAACAACAGGTCAGCTAGACTCTCCTTTTAGGGAGGTCACATGCTAAAGGAGGAGACAACATGGAAGTAAGAAGGTACGTAAGAAGGAAAGGGAAAGCGCCAGTTTAGCTACATTATAAATACTGTCATTTGAAAAAATTGTGCGTCTGGAACACACTAGTTAATTGAGATTAGAATGAGATAAGTCAAAAAATAGCGGGGGATGCAAGGCTGAATGCAGGGATGGTGAGGAGAGGGAGAAGGCACACAGGGTCATGCCACTTTACCTGCTGTAGAAACACCCATAAGGAAATTGGGCAGCTGAAACAAGGGAGATACTTCAGATGGTTACAAGGCCAGAAAAAGGTAGTTTCTAACTGATCTGATCATTATGTTAAAGGTGGCGAACGTTGGAAAATAATCCTGTGACTGCCACCCCTTTCTCCTGAAATGCACTTCTTTAAGACCTTTGATTGCAATTTTATGGTTCATTGACCACGAAAGGGCTTGTATGAAACAAAGCGTTAATGGCTTCCCTTTGGCAGCCGAAGGAACAGATTGCTAAAGCTCCTATATCTATGTGCTGAAGGTTATAGAGAAAAGGTCCAATTCCCTGAGCCTTGGGAGCACGATGCCCACCATCTCTCAAATTAGCTATTCCATTACCACTAGCTTATCACCAGCAGCAGGTGCAGTTAGCTAGGAATATTTGGCCAGGTGCTGAAGAAAGAACTGATAAAACCACAAGAAAACCTTGCTGCAGACATAGGAAAATCGTTACCCTGGAAAATGAAAAAATGGGCCTCACTGCACCTGTGCCATCCACCCCACCTAGAAAGGCCTCTTGTCCTCAACTACAACAGCAGGCTGGGTTTATGTGGCAGCTGGACCTCACTCATCCCTACCTTTCTAGCATAAGGAAATTAAAGTATATCCTAGGAGGGAAATGACTTAAAACCACCAGCCCATCAACAATTTGATGGGTCCTGGAGCTATCTCAAGATTGGAACCATAAAGCATGACATTTTATTAGCCAGAATTGCCCTTTGTTTCTCTGACTTCTCATTTCTTTACTGACCTTTACTATTACCTGGTGGTGGTGTTGAGGTCTACTTTTCATTCGAATGAAAATAAAACACTGTGTTGCACTTCAACAAGGGCTAGATTTGGAACTGAGGGACTCGAGTTTGAATCTTACCTATGATGATTTCTGGTGTAAATCTAGGGCAAGTCATCATATCTCCTTGGGCCTCAGTTTCCTTGTCTGTAAAGTGGGAGCATTGGAGAGATGCCCTCTAATGTGCCTCTACCTCTAAATTTCTGGTCCTTTCTTTCGGTGAATAAACCTTTGCCTTTTTCCTAGAACTCAAGTCTGTCCATGATGTACCCCTCTTCAATAAAGTTCAGTGACTGCCTACTATTTTCAGGATCAAGTCTAAATCCTGATGGACAATGAAAGTCCTTCACCACCTAGACTTTCTCTAGTTTCCTATTTTCTTATACTTTTCTCTCTACCCGCAAACTTGGAAGTCAAATGGCACTGGCCAACTGCCTCTCACCCACTCCCTACTTGTTTCTCTTTGTCCAAAGACAATACTTATTTTCCAACCTCTGTGACATTACAGTGGCTTCCTTAATGCTTAGAAGGCTCTCCTTCCTCATTCTCACATTAATTTCCATGGCTTCCTTACAGACTCAGTTCAACTCTCATTTTTGGCTGAGGATTTTTGACTTTCCAGGTCCCCCCAGATACTAGTGCCTTCCCCTCTGAGATGATCTTCCATTTATTCTATGTATAGCTCAAAAGTACCTTGTCATTTACATATTGGCTCCCCCAATAATATGGGAGGGAAGCAACTGCTTTTATTTTTGTCTTCTCAGTACAGAGTAGGCCCTTAATAAACTTTGGCTTCTCAACTGACTTTGGCCAGGGCTTTGTGTCACCCAGATAAATAGCTCTGAGGGTGACAAGATTCTAGAGGTCTAGGTCTGCTCATCTAGGAAGAACAGGACTTAGATTCAGAAGTTTGAGCTTTGGGTCCCCAGTGGCTAGGTTGAACCTTACACCAAACCATTCTGAGAGCTCTGTGGTTTCTGTGTCCCATCCTGTAAAATGGGGATAATAACATGTATAGCCTCAGTTTCCTCATGTGTAAAATGAAATTTGCTTGAGGATCATATAAGACAATGTATGTAAAGTGCTTTTCAAATTTTAAAGTGCTATATAAATGTCATCTACTTCTATTACTATCACTGTCATCAATAATAATATTAATAATAAACATTTATAGAGTACTTACTGGATGCTAGACATGATGTTAGATACTAGAGAAAGAACAAAATGAAATAATCCCTACTCTCAAGGAGTTTACAGTTTATTGGAGAGGCAACATGTATACAGATAAATAGATGTAGTAAATAAGTAGATATAAATAACAAAATAATTATTACATACTTATATAAATTAAAAATAAAATAAATAATAATTGGTAAATAGATATAAAGTCATATTAGATGAGAGGGAGCAAAAATAGCTGGGAGGATCTGAAAAGCCCTCCCATTGGAGGTAGCTCCTGAGCTAAGCTTTGAAGAAAACAGTGGAGCCTAAGAGGCAGCAGTGGAGGCCAGGGTATATTCCCAGTGCAGAGAATAGTCTATACAAAGGCACTGAATTTAGAGATGGCACATTAAGTCTAAGGAGAAGCAAGGAGACCAGGTTAGCTGGACCCTGGAGAGCACAAACAGCAATAATGGGAAATAAATCAAATCAGTCTTCTCAACTGTCATGTTCAGATATGTTTCAATTCTTCATTGAATCAAATTTCAGGTTTGGAAGGAAGGACATTTAGTCCAACCTGTACCTGAAAGAAAGAATCTCAGCTGCAATACACCCAATGAACAAGTCATCCAGCCTTTGTTTGGAGACCCTCCGTAAGGGAGAGCTTGTCACCTCCCAAGGCATCTGACAATCTTTTTACTCAGTGCCAACTGTAAGAAAAGTTTCACCTCCATATAAGGTGCTGTCTCTGTTCCTTGGAGTCAATTTTATTTGAGGACAAGGGCAGAAAAATGGACATTTCTGAGAAAGTCTTTGTTTTGTATAGGAGGCCAAAGTATATCTCTTTGTAACTTACCACCCACGGAGCCCAGTTCTGCCCTCTGGAGCCAAGCAGAATATATCTAATACCTCTTCCCCATGGCAACCTTTCATGCAATAGAATACAGCTACTGTGACTTCCCCTCACCCCTCAGATTTCCCCTCGTTAGGCTGGCTTCAATTCCTTCCAAGGAGCCTGTTCTAAGGCAGCAACTTTTCCTCAGGCTGTTGCTTTGAAAAGTACCCCACCCTCCCTTAAAAAAAATCTCCCTAGAGAAATTCTCAGGAGGTGCTTGCCCTTCCTTCTCAGGTTTTCATGTTCTGATGGACAAAAACATATCAGTTGTTCAAGAGGCCACAGATCAATTATTAATAGGACTCTCCTGGAAGCCACTGTTCACCAAACATATACCATCTGTTACATCCTATAAGACCAACCTACATGGGCTGCCACTTGTTGAAGAAGTTCCCAAAGCAATAAATTCTGAATTCTGGGGAATCAATGCAGAAATTAAATGACAACTTGGATTAGCCAGTGTTAGAAAGGAGAAAAGTAGAAAACAGAAACAATAGCTAGCATGTATATATACCTATACCTATATAAATATATGTGCACATATAAATGTATGCATGTATATACATGTGCATATATAGGTACACAATACACATACATATACATACGTTGGTCATTTTGTAAAATGTTTTACAAATGTCATCGCATTTTATACTCACAACAAAGCTTGGAGGAAGGTACTATTATTATTTTGTTTTACAGATGAGATTATTGTTGCTCTCTCTCACACCCTACCTGTACCCCTTCACATGGACCTGTGATTTTTATCAGTGTGAAGTAAGTCCTGGCATGGAAACTCTTTTCTCCAGCGTAGATCAGCAACTCATCTGTAAATTAGTTTCAAAGAATTGCCTGGGGTTTCCTGAGAGGTTCAGAGACCTGGTTATGGCCACACAGCTGGTATGTGTCAGAGGGTCTTCTGGACCCTAAGCTGTTCCTTCCTTCACTACACCATACTGTTTGCCTTTTATGCCATTGTAAATCAAATCTTATGAGAATTTTGGAGAATGTAAAGGGCAGTCTTTGGAAGCAACTTGGATTTAAATTCACCTCCTGACCATTCCTACCTGTGTCATCTTGGACAAATCACTTTACCTCCATGGGCCTCAGTTTCCTTATTTGTAAAGTGAGGGAGTTGGACTCCCTGGTCTCTGAGTCCCCTTACAGATCTAGAGCTATGACCCTAAGATTTTTAGAATTCCAGGGGAAAAACCACAACAACATGATAAAAATCCTTTATTTTGGCCAAGGAGGAGAGAAATATTCTTTGACTTTGCTTTTACTACTGTAACAGCACTGGATAGTTCCCTTGTGATCATGTGGTGGGCTAAGGGTAAGACTGCAAGAATGGAAGTGTCTCAATCTACAATTCTGAGTTCATAATAACAGGATAACTGAGGAAGTCATGCTTTAGTCACAGAGAGACCATGGGCCTAAAGAGTAACCAAGTGAGTCAACATCCATCTATCCTAGGTTGCCTAACTTGATGGCCCTTCTGGAGCAAGGGGAGAAAGATGTTCATCATAGTAGAAAAGGTGAAGTGGAAAGGAAACATTGTTGTAATAACAATAGTCAGAGTTTATACAGTGCTTTCAGATTTGCACAGCACTCTACAAACATTATCTCATTTGATTCTAATAATGCTAAGGAAAAAGGAATATTATTATGTTTATTTCTTGGATAAGGACAAGTTAACTTCTTCAGCTAGTAAGAGTGTGAGGTGGGGTATGAACTCGGGTCTTCCTGACTTGAAGTCCAGTACTGCAGCCATAGCTGCTGCAGTGGGAAAAAAGCACTGAAAACAGAGCAGGAAAACCAGTTCAAATAGTACCTTGGGCAAGTGCTACTTGTGTGTCAATGGGTAAGCCACTTAACTATCCAGGGTCTCAATTTTCTGTCTGGAAAACAAAAGAAAACAAAAAGCAACAAAATAAAAACCACGAGGGAGTTGGATTAAGTGATTTCTGAGGTTCATAGACTTGAGAAGGAATGGCAAGCAGCAATTAGGTCAATATAGCTGGAATGTAGAGTATATATGAGAGAGGCATATGGTCAGTCCCATTCTTTAAGAATATTATTTGGACAACTGTATCAAAGTGAGGAGTGGGAGGGAGAGAGACTAGGGGGAAAGAGACTCTTTTGGTTAGGTTTAGCCTTCTCTGGAGTCAAAATTAACCTTCAAAGAAGTGGTTTAAGAGAGAAATTGGATGAATCATATGGTCAGGACCCTGGTCAAGACCCAGAGAAGTACAAGCCAGGAAGGGGTCTCCATTTTACCAACTACAAGTCCAACACATCAGGTTTGCAGTTTTTCATCTTTGCTGATATTTTTGGCATCATAATCACATATGAAAATGCAGTCAATAAGATGAAATATAGAAGATATGCAAAGTGGGGATAATTAATAGTGCTTCTCTCATAGGGTTGTTATAAGAATCAAATAAGAATGTGAATAAAGCACTTTGCAAGCCATGAAATGCTACATAAATGTGAGCTATTGTTGTTGTGGTGATGATGATGATGATGATGATGATGATGACGATGATGAGGAGGAGGAGGAGGAGGAGGATGTAGGGGCTTGGACAGGTACAGCTTGGACTAGAAAACTTTGGGGTCCCCTTTAGTTCTGAGATTATGGGTTTCTGAGCCAGATTTCTGCCCAGTGCTCTCTTATACTCAGTAGATTCTGTTATACATACTTAGGATATATTCCATGAAGAAAAAAACAAGAGGAAACAACAAAAATGTTTCATGAAGTCACATGAACAATTCATTCAAACTCTCAATCTCTTTGAGAGTGGTACTAAGAGACAATTGGGAGGAGGGAAGCCATAGTAGATTCTTTTCAGGCCATATTCTCAGATTCTAGGGATATACCCTGAACATTCTTCATTTCCTCTCAATTTCCTTTCACTGATTATCTGAAACCTATGGTCAATGAGCCTGAAGTAATGACTCTATATTACAGCCCTAAGTGTCCTTATTTGTTTCTGTTTAATCTGTTTTTTCACTCACTCTTCTTACCACTCTTGCCTGAAAGGAAAAAATTATTATTCAGGGAAAAAGAGACATGTTATTCAAATAGCCAGATTCTTTTTCACTGTAATCTTTTCCATCTTACAGGAAAGATAGTGAAAAGAAAAAAACAAAATGAATTCTTCACCTCACTTTTCTTTTATGAGGGGAAAATGAGAAAGATGGCCTTGATATGTAATCCCCCTGTCTCAAAAGATGCATGGAGCTAAATTAAGACCAAGATCATAGTGGCACATCAATAGATTCATCCTAAGATGTTAACATCTGAGAAAAACAGAGATTGGAACAAAATCTATCTACATACATGACAAATCATGGTAAGAAGAAAAAATAGCCTACCAAATAATTTTATTCTTACCATGCTGAGAATGTTTGAATATCTCAGCCTGTAATTCAATGATAAAATAGTGATCTGACATCTTTTTCAGAATTTTGACCCTCCATTGGTTAGATTTTGCAATATAGCCTCATTGCATGAAATGCACAATGATTGCGATAATTCTAAATAAGACAACTCCAAAGGACAATAGAATATAGCCAAACACTGGTATCAATATTTAACATGTGTTAAAATACATTTTCTCTTCTCAGTGGAGAGGGAGTAGACTATGGGAATAGAACGCTCTATACTCTTTTTAAGTCTCAGCATCATATATTTTTAATTAACTGTGTTTTAGTTTTTTGTTTTTTTAATAAAAGAGGTTGCAGTGAAAGAGTTATTGGAATGGGATTGTAGTATTTAAAAGCATTAATAAAACATTTTAAAGAATATCTTCAAATCCTATAGGGAAACTAATAACAAAAGGTAAGGTCCCACACACACCCGCATATTTATAGCAGCACTTTTTATAGTAGGAAAAGGCTGGACATAAAGAAGATGCATATCAACCAAGACTACAATCTTGTAATATATGAATATAACAGAATCTTACTTTGCTGTAAGAAAGGAGAAAAAGAATCAACATAGAGAAGAACCAGATGATTACATGAGCTGATGCAAAACAAAGCAGAACATGAAAAATGATGTATACAACCATGTAAATGTAAATCAAAATGAAAAAACAGTTGAAACTCAGGGTTATGAAATTATAATGAGCAAACTTGGCCCCCAAAGAAATGAGGAAGCATCTCCTCACCCATCCTCTACTTCTTGCTATAGGTGGAGGACAAGAGCTGTGGAACACTGCATATAATCTTTTCCTATAATTTAGCTTTGCCAATTGTTTCCCTCTCTTATTTATTCTTTACTATACTTTTATGATCTGCTGGGAGGAGCAAAGGGAAAGGGAAACATTGGGAAATGTAGGTGACAAAAAAACCAAAAAATTATTGATAAATGACAATGAACAAGCTTGGCTTCTAAGAAAAGATATGAGAAGGCACTGCCCCTATTTCTTTGAGGAGGTTGGTGCATCAATTCAAATTTTTCTGTTTTTATTTGGTTAGCTTTGCTGAAGTATTTTCCCTCTTTTAAAATTCTTTGTTATAATAGCTCCCAAAGCAGAAAAGGGGAAGAGAGAATAAGAGAAATGAAAGTGGTATGAAAAACAAAAGTATATCATTCTCTCCCATTCTAAAAGGAAAATATTTATTTACTTTGAAAATCAAAATCATCTAAGATTCATTTGGCACTGAGACTTTCTTGAAAAAGGAACTTGCCCTTTTGATCTAGTATGCTGATGACAGAAACCTTAAATCCCAATTAAAGCACATATTATTACCACTTTCAAAATGCATTGGCATTGTCGACCACAAAGTATAAGTTGGAAATAGCTTTGTTACCTTCTTATTGGGTATTGGTAACTGGAAGCATAATAATGGTAGAAGTCAATCAGAACAGAATTTATTACAATGATTTTCAGAGACCACTGAGACTTTAACAGATGACTAGATTGATTTTCATTGATGAACTTGTGGACAGAGCACCAATGGATAGTTGAAAGCTATCCCGTTCTTAGTCACCAATCTTGATCTAGTTAATTGTTGGGTATGGCTAGAGGTGCTGCTTCTGGCCTCCTAAACAGAACGAACCACAACAGAACACATTTACACATGGCTACAACCAGAGTGAGGTGACTAAAATTTTGCCACAGGTTGGTTAAATTTAGAAGGTGTTGACACAATTTACTGTCCTACAGTAGTGTAATACCTAGTTGGTAATAATGATTGGTTAGAAATAAGACACTACCAGGTAACTGGAGCTCCTCCTAGTCTGGGTACATGTTTTTGGTCACTTGCCCTTAGAACAGACATCACTAGCTGGGGCTCTGTATTTATACAACACTTTAAACTTTACAGAGTAATGTATAAGTGGACTCCTATATGGAACTGCATTTATGACTTCACAGTCACAACCACTGTATTTTTACCAATGGCTTCCACCATGACATTCTAACATGGTCACAGACATGGCATTTTATGATGTTACACTAAGCTAGGTAGCTGGTCATCACCCAGGGGGTACCATGTTTTCTCTCCTGTAGCATCTGAAAGAAACATGAGAGGACCCTAAAGTGGTAGTGGGACAGGTGAGACATCTTACCTGACAGGCATTGTACAAGAGCTGGTGTTCAAACTTCTTGATCCCTAGAATGTTCTGAAACATCTCATAGAGTTGCTCCTTGCTTAGGATGAGCTCAGAGGCTGCACTGGCAGTCATTCTGGCCTGTTGCTTCCGAGGGTCTTCCTCTCCACGGTAAATAGCATCAAATTTAGCCATCCAGGAGCTTAACACTGTCTCCTTGCTGAGGCCATCAATCTCAGGAAGACTACGAACCCTTTTTTCTATGTGCTTCTTAAAGACCTCCCTGGAGTCATTGGCTGAGCACCCACCACTCTGTACCATCCGGGCCACCCGGTCACTTTTAAGGAACACCTAGTAGGAAAGAAAAGAAGGCACTCGATTAGAATTTTAACATATGCTTAGAGGGCTACCTTGTCCTTGTTCTATCTCCCTTGTTCAGAAGGAAAAAGTTCTTAGTTTGTTTCTCCATACTTAGCCTTGGGCCTTAAACTTCAACTTTCCCTTCAATATATTTCACTATCTACCTATTGCTAAAGATTCCCCAGGTTCCATATGTAACATGGATTTTGAATGTAAGGCAAACCAGGAAGTATCCGATGAGGAAATATCTATCTGATGGTAACTGTCACAGTCATACCTCTGAAGGAATAAAATATCTTTAGGAGACAAGATCAAATGTGAACTCCTCCAAAGGTTCTAGCACATGCTTGCTCCTATATATGAGCATGTGAATCTGTCTTAGCTCTAGCCTATCATTTGCTCACCAAGCTTTTCTCTAAGGTAAGAGTTCTTCACCTCTGTTGTAGCAAGGACATCTTTGATGTCTGATGAAGCCTGCGGAACTCTTCTCAGAATAATGTTTTTAAATGAATAAAAATATGTAACAAAGGAAACCAATTATATCGAAATAAAGTCATCAAAATACAGTGCATTCCAAAAGTCTTAATGTCATTTTAAGCTATTAAAATTGGGGATACCTTGGATTTAAAAAAAAAAAGGTGACAGACCACAGGTTAAAAATGCTGACTTTAGGAGATTAGGAGGTATTGGTTCATTGCTGGTCTGATTTCCTTATTCATAAAGAAATCATTTTGAGTAGCTGGTCTAAAGGCCAGGGGCTGAAATGTGTGAAAATGATGGAGCTCAGCTCTTTCTGGTATTGGAGTTTGATTTTAAATCAGTCATAGAGAAGCGCCATAGTGTGACTCCCCAGCGAGCCATCTTCACTCAGTATAGCCAAATGTTTCACTGGAAAAGCTTTAACCCTCAATACAAGTGGATTCTCCATCTAACAATCACAAAACACATCCCATACCCCAGGCCTTTTGGCAGATACTTCTAAAATTAAGGATTGAATGGAGAGAGAAAAATAAAGAAGAAGGAAAAACTTAGAAAGGGAGTTTTCCTCTGGCTTTCCTTAGAGACTGTCTTCAAGTTGAGTTTAAAAGCTCCCTCATTTACCAGCTGTGTGACCTCAGGCAAGTTGTTTGACCACTCTAAACCTGTTCACTCATTTATAAAAATGAAAGGGTTGGACTCAATGTTTAAGGTCCTTCAAAGCTCTAAATTTATGATCTTTCCTTACCTCTGCTGCCCTTTTCTATAATTCACCATAATTATAATTCTATAATTTTTATAATTCAGTAAAGTCTAGGTAACTGTGGCTTAATTGAAAATACAGGAAAGGACTTCTCTCAAGTCTACAAGCCTTTATTAAGAGTCAACTGTTTGTCAGGCTCTGTGCTAAGTATTGGGATATATAGAGGGCAAGTTGAGAATAGTCAACAAAGGGAAGGCACTAGGATTAAGGGGGGCATCAGGAAAGATGTCATGTAGAAGGGAGAATTTTAGCTTAGACTTAAAGGAAAATAAGAGAGCTAAGAGGCAGAGATGAGGAGGTAGAGCACTCCAGGCATGGAGGATAGACAGTGAAAATGTCTAGAGTCAAAAAATGGACTGCCTTGTTCAAGAACATCGAGTAGGCCAGTCTGTCCCTGGACCCCATGGTACAGAGATCAGGGAAAGAGAGAGATAGTAAAGCATATAAAGACTAGGAGAGGCAGGGGTCAGATTATAAAGGCTTTTAAAAGCCAAATATGAAGTTTTATCCCAAAGGCAATAAGAAACCACTGGAGTTGATTGAATAGAGAGGAAACATGATCAGATTTGTCCTTTAAGAAGATCAATTTGACAAGTGAAAACAGGATGGAATAGAGTGGGGAGGAACTTGGGAGAGGGAAACAAACCCACAAGTTATAGCAAGAGACTGGGTATGAGGTGATAGGGGCCTGTAGTAGGGTGGTGACATATCAGAGGAGAGATGTGAGAGATGCTATGGAGGTAGAGTCAACAGACCTTGAGGACTATGAACCAACCAATTGCACATGTCCAATAAGCAATTGGAAGTGTTAAACTTCCAGGTCAGAGGAGAGGTTAGGGCTGGACAAATAGAGCTGAGAATAATTTGCAGAGACTGAATCAATGGGAGCTGATAAGATCAAGTGAAACAATATAGAGGGAGAAAAGAGAAAGGTCCAGGATTTCCTTGGGGAAACCCAAGGTTATCTGGTGTGAATTGGATCAAGATCTAGTGAAGGAGACTGAGAAAGACCATTCATAGTCCTAGAAGGAGAATCAGTAGATGCTAGAGTCACAGAAATGAAGAAAGTGATTGATAAGCTCAAAGACTGCAAAGAGGTCAAGATAGATGAAAAATTAGATTTAGCCATTAAAAGATGATTGGTAATTTTGGAGAGAGCTTTCTATTGAATAATGAAGTTGGACATCAAACTCAAAAGAGTTAAGAAGGGAGTGAGAGGAAAGGAAGTGAAGGCACCTGTTATAGCCAGCCTTCTCAATGAGTTTAGTCACAAAAGGCAAGAGAGAGATGCGATCACAGCTAGCTTGAGGATGGGGGAGATAAGCGAAGGCAACAAGGATGGTAGATGTGATCCAAGGATTCAGAAGTAAGGAAGTCCTTTACAAGGACATGAGCTTGTAAATTACAGACATATTAATTTGAGACACATAGGCAATACAATTGGTTAGGATGAGAAGAATTTTAAGCACAGAGACTAAGGTAACAAAGGACTGAGGGAAACAGGAAAGATGAAGAATTGGGATGAAGCCAACCAGACAAGAGGAGAGAAGTTGGTTGTGGGAAATTAATTTGCTAGGTCTGTCATCTGCTTTGTGTCTTTGGGCCATCAGACAGAGGGTAGCATCTGTGCTGTCCTCCTGTGGTAATGGATATAATGGGTAAAAACTAATGCATTTCTTGTCTCTTTCTAAAACAACCCTTGAAATCCATTTGTTCTGGGAGAATGATTTAGGGTCTTTCTGAATAAACCTGGAGATTTAGACCACAGGCAGAGGCCCCATCCTAGTCATAAATTCACTTGTGCTCACCTGCCAATTTCCAGGCAGATCATAAATAAAGGAAGATACACACACATGTATATTTACATACACACATATATACACATATATGGGTGTATATAGATACACACATTATATATATGCAATACATATATGCAATACACACCTGCATACCAACACACACATAAGTATATATACATACACACAAATATGCACATGTGTATATATACATATACAGATACACACAGATACATATGCCCATACACATATGTACATATACACACAGACACACACACAGACAAACATGGATCGTGGAGGAGAGTCAATTCAGCTCCTCCAACCTATCAATCAATGCTGTCCTTCATCAACAGCTGTGAAATGAGGGAGGATAGATTTTATTGTATAGGAAATGAGAAGAAAAAGAGCTGTCATTATCTTAGAAAAAAAGCCTGACTGTCAGCAATCTTGTAGGAATGATGGTGAAAGGAAGAAGAGTTGATGGGCTGGAGATGGGCAGATGTCCTAACTTTTCACAGGGGGAAAAAGAGGTCAATGCCTGGTGAAATTCTAGCATGGATGCTGAGAGGGATGGGCCTGGGAGCACTTAAAGAGGGAGGAGGTAATCATTAAAAGCGGATATGACTTCATTAAGAACAAGTCATTCCAGCCTGACCTCATTTTCTTTTTTGACAGGGTTATTAGAGGAAGAGTTCAGAGGATATTATGTAACACTAGCTCTGGATTTCAGTAGGGCACTTCATAAAGTCTCTCCCAATATCTTCTCGGACAAGATGGAAAGATAGCAATGCAATGATAGCACCCTTAAGTGGGTCTGGAATTGGCTTACTGACCAGCCCTGATGAGCATTGATTAATAGCTTTATGTCAAATGAGAGGGAGGTTTCTGGAAGAGTATTCCATCCTTACCCCTGTTTGTTCAACATTTTTAGTAATGACTTGAATAAATGCATAGATGACATGGATATCAAATTTTCTAATGACATGAAATTGAAAGTAATAGCTCACATGCAGGATGTTATGGGGGGATCTCAAAGCAGATATCCATACTCTGAAATGGGGGCTGAAACTAACAAGATGAAATTTACTGGGGATAAGTGTGAAGTCTTGTACTTGGGTTAAAAAAATCATCTGCAAAAGTTCATAATGGATGGCTGGGGGTGGTAATATAACTAGAAAGCAACTCATGAAAATGAAGTAGGGTTTCTTTAATACCTGTTATCAGTGGGATGTGGTAAGCAGAAAATGGAGTGCAAGGTAAAGTCATCTGCATAGCATGCTGTAAGGTCCAGAGGCCATCTCAGGAGAATCAAATCAGTTAAGCCATGTGCTTATACCATGATATCCCATACCTAGCCAAGAAGTGACCCTTGGATCATTATTGGGAATGATTGATCTTACATTTATTCTCTCCTGTATTCTGTCTTGTAGTAACACCTGATTTAGCTTTTATTCTACTATATGTGTATGTGTAAAAATAACAACACACTTTTATTTTGTACAGCCTAATGATTATGTCTACCTGTACACCCAGAGAAAATTGTTTGGGGGAAGGAGTCCACTCTTTCTGACTGTCCTAGGGATTGTTTCACATGATTAATACAGACCTATTTTGCAATTACCAAGAAGTCACATGACTCTGGAAGGGGAGTTCCTGGAAGACTGACTGATTAGATCTTCATCATAAGTGATATGGACTGGCTAATACTATCCTTGGGGTCATTTCTTCATACTTGTGATTTTCCCTCATTCCTGACCTTTACCTACAAAAGGTATAGGACTTCCCTCTCTCCCATTAGGCAAGCCTACTATGTACCCCAGAGTCAAGCAGCCTGGAATTCAGGGCATAGCACATAATTGATGGCACTTTGAGTAGTCTCCTCTCTGCTATCTCTGTTAAATGTTTTAACCTGTGTGAGTGTGCCAAGAAGTGCATTTCCTTGAAACTGGAGAGAGCCTGGTCTCATGGACCAGGCTGAGTTACATTCAGGCTGAGTTATAAGTGTAGTTTCACTTTACCCCGAACTGGTCACAACACATCTGGAGTCCTGGGGTCAGTTGGGGACACCACTTTTATAAGCATGAGTCATTCAAAACCTGATGGCTGTTTTCAAAAAAAGTGTTATGTGTCAGCCTAGTGTCAGTGAAATTGATTATTTAGATCTGTGTTAGACTTTACATTTATTCCTATGAAATCACATCCTAACGTTGGAAGTTATGCCAAGTTTGATAAAAATTAACTAGTTTTTTATTGGGTTTGATCAGCTAAGTATTAGACAGTGGCAAGGACTTCCCAATGCTTTCCGCAGACACATGCAACAAAGGGCTGGGCCAAGTTTGGTATAAACTTCTTTACTCCTGGTTGCTCCTTCTGCCCAAGTTCCCCTCTCACTACAACCACATCATGATTTATCAGTGGGAGAGACCTGATGGTTTTCATGGCATCACTGTTTCTGCTCACCCCTTTGCCACTATTCCAGGATGATAATTATAGCACTTTAAAATTTACAAAGCACTTTATATACATCACCTAATTGGATCTTCACAACAAACCTGTGAGGTAGGTGCTATTATTATCCCTGTTTTATAGATGAGGAAATTGAGGCTGCAAGGGGTTAAAAAAACTGGCCAGAGCAGCCAAAGTAGGAGTGGGAGTCACACGGGGCAGCCCTTTGTCCCAATCTGGAAAGAGAACTGAAAAACTTTAGGGGGGAAGGGAGAAGTGGCTGTACTTTCCCATAGCCTAGATGCAGGCTTGTGCCCGAAGCCTCCAAGCTGCAAAAATCCAGGGGGTCGAAGGTCTATGCTTTCTCTCCACTCCACAAATCCAGTATCCAAGAGATTAAAGGATTAATGAGCTGTCCAGCTTTATCTGCCAGTCTGCAGTCAGCCCCCACTGGCAGCTGATTAAAAGAAGCACTAGTGTTTCCATGATAAGGGCTGGGGGAGACTTCCCTCCTCAGTCTCCAGGGTTCCTGGAATCCAAACTCATCAGAGCTGCAAAAAGGAGGGGTTACTGCTCTATGTGCAGAGGGACTTAACAGTCTAGCTTTCTCACATGTGCTCACCTATCATGAGGCAGGAGGAAAATACCAGCTTGTTATTAGTTGAACCAGGAAAATGAGGTTCATTCAGTTAGGCAATACTGAAAATGAGCTCCTGGCTGCTTGGGAGGAGACTAGAGGGCAGCCTCTTATTTTGAACCTTGAAGTTTTGTAAAGAAGCTGGCTTATCTTCCTGTTTTGGTAAATCATACCTGTTTTCAGGAGGCAGGTCATCCTCCATCAGTGCTGGAGATCAGCGGGAGAGAGAAGGAGTACCAAAGCTTTACCTCCAGCTTTATAGAAAACAACCAGACTAAGAACCAGTGCCTTCTTGGTCCTCTTTATCCTTTGCAAAACACAAAGTGCTGGAAGGGTTGGTATCAGATAGTAAGAATTTGGGGGTTCCTAGCTAAATAGAAACCCTTCCAAGGCTTTTTTTCCTCCTTTTCTCTAATGCTATCTTCCTGAGCAAACCCTACCAGATTTGACGACCTCTGTGAATCCCTCTGTTTCCTCTATCTGTTAGATTGCACTGTATGTACCTTTTGGAGAGGAAACCTGTTCACAGTTTTAGACAACTAAAGGTTGAAAAAAGTTTCCTTCTTTGGCAAATAATTATCCAGGCTTTGCTTTGAGATCTCCAGTGAGGGAAGTACCTACTACTTTCTGAGGAAGCCCATCCTATCTTAGGATATCTCATAATTGTTAAAGACTGTCCTGGTATCACATGAACATTTCCATGCTTGAACCTTCCTCCACAGCTCTTGATTCTACCCCTAGGGCCAAAAAGGGCAGTGTAATCTCTGCTTTATACAACAGCTCTTCACATATTGGAAAACAGCATGTCTTCCTGGAGTCTTCTCTTCTCCAAGCCAATCATTCTCAGGACTTCAACTAAACCATCACTCTGGTTGGTCTGCTTTGGATGTAATACAATTGAGCAACATCCTTAAACAGTGTTCCCAGAACTGAGCACACACATAAGATGTAACCTGATTAAGATTCACAACAGAACACCTATTGCCTTGTTATTTCTGGAATAACTTTTAATGCAGTCAAAGCTTGTTTTAGCTCTTTTGGCTGCCGTATCATACAATGGGCTCATATTGGGCTTGAAGTTCACTAGAACTCCTGAATCTTTTTTCAAATGATATGTCTAACACACATAAATGTGTCTAACCACAGCTCCTTAATTTTATATTTATAAAGTCATCATTCAACACTTTCTAGTAGAATCAAAATAAAACCAGGCCTCCAAATGAATATTTAGCTTATACTAAGCACTTAAAAAATACTAGTTAATTATAGAGCAGACTCCTCAGATTCAACATTTTTAGAGGAATCTCTACTTTTTATTTGTCCAACAGCTTTGATACAGTGCTTTAAGGTTGGCAAAACACTTTGTATACTTCATGTCACTGGATCAAAGGAGAAAAAGACATAAAGATAGCATGAGATGGTGAAGGATATATGTTGTTTGCACATACCTAGCTGACAATGAATTCCCTAGGGTATTTAGACAGCTAAGCAGCCAAGATCCTTGACTACAGCAGTACCGACTACTTATTACCATTTTTTTCTTGGAATCATTCAAGTGAGGCCAGGGGATTGTGGCAGTAGCCACCAGCTTGACAATGTATTGAGAAAGGTTTCTAGATCTGGGAGAACTTAATCTCCCTGAGGGTGAAGAGGGGAGGAATCTTGCTCTTTGACTGCTAAAGATCTCCTCTGAGGAAGTGAGCCACTGATACCTCATTTTTTCTGGTTGTTTTCCATTCCTGGAACACTCCCTCCTCCGTTCCCCCTACTGACCTCTCTGGCTTCTTTTAAATCTCAACTAAAATTTTACCTACTACAGGAAGCCTTCTCCAATCCCTCTTAATTCTTTCCTCTTTTAATTAGTTCTTATGTATTCTGTATATATCTTCCTTTGTTTGCATGTTTCCTCCTCCATTGGAATGTTAGCTCCCTGAGGTCTTCTTTCTGCATGCACAATGTTTAGCACAGTGCTTGTCACATAGTAGGCAGTTAATAAATGTTTAGTCAATTGAATTCTACCAAGAAGGAAATTGGAGTGGGGCGGGGGGAAGACAAGAAGAATAATGATGGGAAGGACTTTTCATTATTTGAGTCCATTGATTAACATCAAAAGAAAAAAAATCTATCAAGACTCTATCAGAGGCAGGATGTTGAACTGATTGAGTTAAGCTCAAAGTCAAGAAATCCTGAGTTTGTGTCTTGTATTTCACACATGGAGGCTCTGTGACTCTGAAGAAATCAATTACCCTCTCCAGCACTCTGGGCATCTAGGACTACTAGTTACACAGAAGGTGACCTGCACTGGTAGAAAGAGTTTACTCACTTGGAAGGTCTCTATACCAATGAAGTCA
Organism: Bettongia penicillata ogilbyi; assembly: GCA_023548195.1. NCBI lineage: Eukaryota > Metazoa > Chordata > Mammalia > Diprotodontia > Potoroidae > Bettongia > Bettongia penicillata. Next base: position 1,601,604 of record JAJHZJ010000062.1, on the reverse strand, counting down.
CAAGTCCAGACTCTATCATGGCTCTATTCATCCAACATGTAGTTATTAATATTGCTTGCAATGAAATGCTTAACTGTGTATATGTTGACAGCATTGGAAAACACAAGCTCCTTGTGGGCAGGAACTCGTTTTGTTTTTGTCTCTGTATCCCTGGCCCTAGCACAGTGCTAGGCACATACTAGGGGCCTCACATTTGCTTGTGGAAAGTAATTGAATGAAACCACTTTTTGAAATTGAAGGCTCAAGATTCACAGATTCATGAATGAAACTTGAAAGCTGAGTAATCAATTCTAGAGTTAGGTAATTAAAATTCGACATGATTTTGTATTTTACACATAATCCTGGTGGGTGTTACACATATCTTGGCATTAACTAGGCAGCAATTTCTCAATGCCTTGTTTTTCACTTCACCAAATAGGAAGCAGTTTTGACTTCACCGACTATTATGGCAAAATATGAGCATCGCTACAGATATAATGGCAATTTCCACAGGCTCATTAGCACATTGATGACTATTAATTTCTGAATTTAATTAATTGAGAGAAATGACACTTTCCTTTAATTTACTTAATTACTCAAATGAGCTTTCTAATTAAGATTTATAATCAGCAAATTTATAAACTCTCCTGAATGAAACCAAACTCTATGAACTTTTGATGAAGGCTTCTCTGTTTTTCCAGGGTTGTTTTTATTGCTGTCCTACTGCTTCCCAGAATTTGAAAACAAGAGAAACAATCTAATTTGCTGACAGTTTCCAAATAGAATCTTTAGTTCAATCCATTGAGGTTACTCATTTCCATTCCTCAAATCTCCTTGTTACTGTTCATTAAATTCAGCCCCTTAAAGTGAGTCACATACATCACATAAAGATGCAGCACCTTTTATTCTCAGTTGCAATAAGTTATATTACTTATAAAAAACAAAAAAAAAATTCAGCTTTATGCAAATAAAAAAATGAGATGACTTCCTAAAAGTAATCCAACTGGAAAATTCATTGAGGGACAAACGTAAAATGATTTTGCTGAGTAATCAGTAAAGACAACAAAAAGTCTACGCTGTTGATGTACTATGCTAATTAGCAAACTATCAATAAAGCTGTCTCAGGATCATTAAAAGGTCTAATTGGACTCTCATCCTGTTCACTCCCATAAGAAGCTGAAGACTTCAGCAAGGAATGCATTATATCCCTTAGCAAATTCAGAATCACTCAGAAACAATTGGTTCATTGATATATTCATTTGATAAGTTACTTACTGAATACCTACTATGTGCTGAGTGTTTCATGGAATGCTGTAAATCAAACACACAATTTGGGTGTGATTCACAGGAATGTTCTAGATACTAGTTTTAATAGGCATCAGTTAGATTTTATTATTCATTATTTTTGTCCTTTCTCTCCAGTTTATTAAATAGTATATTTTTCTAAATTATGTAAAAATAATTTTCAATATTCATTTTTATAAGATTGGAGTTCAAAAATTTCCCTCTTCTTCTTTACCCTCCTCTTGCCTAAGACAGCAAACCATTTGATACAGGCTATACATGTACAATCATGTTAAACATATTTCCACATTAGTCATGCAGTGAAAGAAAAATCAGAACAAATGGGAAAAACCATGAGAAAGAAAAAAACACAAAAAAGTGAAAATTGTATGCTTCAGGGCAGCTAGGTGACCCAGTGGATAGAACAATGGTCCTGGGGTCAGGAGGACATGAGTTCAAATCAGGTCTCAGGCATGACACTTATTGGCTGTGTGACCTTGGGAAAGTCACTTAACCCCAACTTCCATGTCCAAAAAAAGAAAGGAAGGAAGGAAGAAAGAAAGAAACAAAGAAAGACAATAATATGCTTTGTAGATCTGACTTTATTTGTGTGAAAAGTGTTTTGGAATTCTGTCATATAGTTCCTGGGTTTGTCTTGGCAGGTAGAGTTCCAAATATTTTATATGGTCTACAGTTCTTTTAAGTGGAATTTCTCTTTCTATCTTTTCTTGCCAGGTTTTCTTGGTAATATATAGAAATTCTGATGATCTATGAGGATTTATTTTATGTCCTGCAACTTTGCTTAAGTTGTTAATTATTTCAAATAGATTTGTAGTTGGTTCTCTAAGTATACCAATCATATCATCTGCAAAGAGTGATAACTTTGTTTCTTCATTATCTAGTCTAATTCCTTCAATTTCTTTTTCTTCTCTTATTGCTAAAACTAACACTTCTAGTACAATATTGAATAATAGTGGTGATTATGGGAATCCTTGTTTCACCCCTGGTCTTATTGGAAAGCCTTTTAGTTTATCCTCATTACAAATAGTGCTTGCCAATGGTTTTAGATAGATATTACTTATTATTTTTTTAGAAGTTCCCATTTATTCCTATGCTGTACTGCTTTTAATAGGAATGGGTGTTGCATCCTGTCAAAAGTTTTCTCTGCATCTATTTAGATAATCATATGATTTCTGTTAGTTTTGTTATTGATATGGTTGATTAATAGTTTTCCTAATATTGAACCAGTCCTGCATTCCTGGCATAAATCCCACTTGGTCTTATGTATTATCCTCATGAAAATTTGCTATAATCAATTTGCTAATATTTTATTTCAAATTTTTGCATCAATATTCATTAGGGAAATTGGTCTATATTCTTTCTCTGTTTGAGCTCTTCCTGGTTTTGGTGTTGGCACCATATTTGTATTGTAACAGGAATTTCATAGAACTACTTCACCCATTTTCCCAAACAGCTTACATAGTACTGCAATTAATTGTTCTTTAAATATTTGTTAGAATTCACTTGTAAATTCAACTGATTCTGGAATTTTTTTTCTTAGTTCATTGATAACTTGTTGAATTTTTTTCTCTAAAATGGGATTATTTAAATATTTTATTTCCTCTTCTGTTAATTTGGGCAATTCATATTTTTGTAAATATTCATCCATTTCACTTAGATTGCCAGATTTATTGACATACAAAAATTAGGCAAAACCATTCCTAATTGTTACTTCCTTTTCATTGGCGATAAATTCAATCATTACATTTTTGATGCTAATAATTTGGTTTTCTTCTTTCTTTTTTAAAAATCAAATTAACCCAAGTTTCATCTATTTTACTGTTTTTTAAAAATAAAACCAGCTCTTCATTTTACTTACTAGTTCTATAATTTTCTTGCTTTCAATTTTATTACTCTCTCCTTTGATTCTGAAGATTTCTAATTGGGGATTTTAAATTTGTTCTTTTTCTAGCTTTTTAAATCATTTGTGTAATTCATTGATACACTGTTTTATTCATATAAGCATTTAAAGATATAATATTTCCCTTAAATATTGCTTTTGCTACATCCCATAAATTTGATGTATTGTTTCATTATTATCATTCTCTTTTGTGAAATTATTGATGGTTTCTATGATTTGTTGTTTGACCCCTTATTCTTTAGGATTAGATTATTTAGTTTCTAATTAGTTTTTAGCTTATCTTTCCCTGGTTCTTTATTACACATTATTTTTATTATTTCATGATTTATAAAGAATGTATTTCATATTTCTGACTTTCTGCATTTAATTATGAGGCTTTTAGGCCCTTGTACATGGGCAATTTTTGGGTAGGTGTCTCTACTAGAGAGAGAAAAAAAATGTATATTCCTGTCTATCCCTATTAAATTTTCTCTAGAGGTCTATCATATCTAATAACTTTTCTAAAATTCAATTCAACTCCTTAGCTCATTTCTTGTTTATTTAGTGGTTAGATTTATCTAGTTCTCAGAGAGGGTAGTTGAGGTCCCCCACTAGTGTAGTTTTTCTGTCTATTTCTTCCTGTAACTCACTTAACTTCTCTAAGAATGTAGAAGCTATACCTTTTGGTACATATATGTTTAATATTGATATTATTTCATTTTCTATGCTAACTTTTAGCAAGATGGGGTTTCCTCTTTGTCTCTTTTAATTAGATCTATCTTGGCTTTTGCTTTGTCTGAGGTCAGGATTGCTACTCTCATAATATATTCTGCTCCAGTCTTTTATCTTTACTCTGTGTGTGCCTCTCTCCTTTAGATGTGTTCTTATAAGCAATGTATTCTGGTTTTTAATCTACTCTGCTCTACACTTTCATTTTATGTGAGAGTACATCCTATTCAAATTCACAGTTATGGCCAATAACTGTGTATTTCTCTCCATCTTATTTCTCCCCCCATTACTCCCCTTATATACTTTTTGTCCTTTCACCCTGTCCATCCTCACAAGCATTTTTGCTTCTGACACTACTTCCTCTGATCTGCCCTTGCTTCTATCAGCCCCTTTACCTCCTACTTCCCTATAGGGTAAGATAGATTTCTCTAACCAATTGAGTGTATGTTACTACTTTTTTGAGTCAAATCCAATGAGACTAAAGTTCAAACAAAGCTCACCTCTCCCTTCTTTCACTCTACTGTAATAGGTCTTTTATGACTCTTCATGTGATATAATTTACCTTATTCTAACTCCCCATTTTTTCTTCATCTAGTACATTCGTTTTCTTTTCACCCTTTAATTTTTTTATCTTCACATTAAAGTCAACTTATACCCACACCCTCTGTCTAAGTATACTCCTACTAACTGCCCTAATAGAGATACAGTTTTAAGAGTTACAATATCATCTTTCCATGTAGGAATGTAAACAGTGTAACCTTATGCATATCACATTCTTTCTTTCCTGTTTATCTTTTTATGATTCTTTTGATTCTTATATTTGGAGATCACATTTTCTGTTCAACTACGGTCTTTTCATGAAGAAAGTTTGAAAGTCCCTTATTTTATTGAATGTCTGTCTTTTTCCCTGAAACATTATGCTTGATTTTGCTTGGTAGTTGCTTTTTGGTTGTAATTCAGACTCCTTTGCCTTCCAGGATATCATACTGCAAGCACCCTGATCCTTTAATGTTGAAGCTACTAAATCCTATGTAATCCTGGCTGTCATTCCTTGATATTTGAATTGTTTCTTGCTGGCTACTTACAGTATTTTCTCCTTGACCTGATGGTTCTGGAATTTGGCTACAATATTCTTTAGAGTTTTCATTTTGGAATCTCTTTCAGGAGGTGATCAGTGGATTCTTCCAATCACTATTTTACCCTCTGGTTCTAAGATATCAGGGCAGTTTTCCTTGATAATTTCTTTAAAGATGCTGGCCAGGACCTTTTTTTTTTTTTTTTTTTTATCATGCTTTCAGGCAGTCAAATAATTCTTAAATTATATCTCTTGGATCTATTGTTGTTGAATCACTTGTTCTTCAAGGGAGGTATTCTACATTTTCTTTTTCATTCTTTTGATTTTGTTTGACTCATTCTTGATGTCTCATAGTCATTAGCCTCCACTCGCCCAATTCTAATTTTTGAGGAATCATTTTCTTCAGTTAACTTTTTAACCTGTTTTTACATTTTGTCAATTCGACTTTTAAAAGAGTTGTTGTCTTCAGTGGATTTTTTTTTTCATTTGGCCAATCCTATTTTTTTAAGGCATTGTTTCTCTTTAGTCAGTTTTTGCGCTTTCTTTTGCAAGCTGTTGACTCTTCATAATTCTTTTATGTAACTCTCATTTTTTTCCCCAATATTTCTTCTGTTGCTCTTACTTGACTTTCAAAATCTTTTTTTGAGCTCTGTGAAGAGGACTTTTTAGCTTGAGACCAATTCATATCCCCCTTTAAGGTTTCTCATGTAGGCATTTTGACACTATTATCTTCTTCTGAGTGTATGTTTTTATCTTCCCTGTTACCATAGTAGCTTTTTATGGTCAGGGCTCATTTTTATTTTTTTTTTTGGTTTTTGCTCATTTTAAAAAGTTGAGCTCTGTTCCTGGGGCAGAGAGGGCACTGTGGAAAACTTCTTGTCCTGGGAGCCAAGAGTCTGGTTACTGATTTTCTGTACCAAGGCCTTAGGTGCTAGTGGCTTGCCCACTGTGTTAGGGTGGCTCTAGCCCCTGTTGTGTCCTGGAATTTGGAGCTGGCAGTTTGCTGCTATGCTAGGGATGAAGGTCTCATACTTGGCCTTCTGTGCCACTGGATTGATAAGCTAAGACCACAAGGCTTCATTTACTGATTTGTGAAGTAGCTAAGAGTCTCCAGTTGGCTTGCCCAAACACCACCAGCAGTGGGCTGTGCTCCCCTTTTATCCTAGTGAAAGAGCTTTCCTGAAATCCTTCCAAGTTGTCTCGTATTGGAAAATTGTTTTACCCTGTCTTTTTGTGGTATCTTTCACTCCAGAATTCTTTTAGAGGTTTGATTTAATGTAATTTCTGAGGGAAACTGGGGAGAGCTCAGGGAACTTCCTGACTTCTCTCCATCAACTTGGCTCTATCTTTCCATCATTATTTTTTAAAGTAAATTTTATCAATATTTTCTTGTTATATCACTGTAGTATGTAAACTTTGTTATAAAAATTGATTTATAGTCTGACAGAGTGAAGACAAGGTTAACCTGGAAACTTGGGTTTGAAGTCTACTACCACAGGAGGAATGTATAAGCTACCTGGGCAGAGTACTACCTAAAGCAAAGGTGGGGAACCTGCAGCCTCAAGGCCACAAGAGGCCCTCTAGGTCCTCAAGTGCATCCCTTTGACTGAATACAAACTTCAAAGAACAAATCCTTTTATATTGCTCATTTACCTTTAAGATAGGAAACTGCAAAGATCTGAAGCTCTCCAAGGTTCTTATGTAGGACAAAAACTGTGCCCAATACACAGTTGACCTTTTAAATATCCTCTCTTGCCTAAGGTTCCTTTTACTGTCATTTTGAATGGACAGACCAGTCAACTAGCATTTATTAGAGTCAGACACTCTGCTAAGCAATGGGACACAAAGAAAGGCAAAAGGCAAGAACTCCTGCTCTTAAATAACTTAGAGTCTCAGTCCCAGTCCAGCTTTGGCAAGATGTATCTCGGAAGAAGTCACTGGGCCTAAAGGGTCTGTGTGAAACACTGTCAAGCAGCAGTTGGTAAAGCCTTCATGGAGGCAGGATGATGAGCAGACAATAGCTGCTCCTGGGGTATCTAGTAGGGGTGCACATTCCCAAATATTTCAAAACAAATCCTAATCTCATAGATTATGAGGACTTCTTGTCTATATACCCTGGCATGAATGTGGGTGCATGGATATGGACACAAAGAACACAGCATTAGGGCATAAGAAGGGAACAAGCATTTATTAAGTATATATTATGAGCCAGACACTGGACATTTACTTTGCAAATATTGTGTTATTTGATCAGTGTTTGGCAAAGAAAAATAGATAAAAACTGCACTTTATTATCTTTGATCTTTTGAAAGTGACAAACAGAAAGGTCAACATTTCCCTCAACACAATGCCATTTTCCTTCATACCATCTATGTTAATTTCCACTGTGAATATTCACCACAGAAAGAATGATTCTCAAGAAAACAGATGCTCCCACCCTTGCTCCCAACTCCCAAGCATCTCAGTACTCACCTCTGGAATGACCCTAACTTTTATTAGTCAAATCCTTAAGTCTTACCTCATAGTAACTCTGAACAGCATTCATGAAGGCTTCATCAGCCACAATCTGAGTCTCTCCATTGAGGAAGGCCTGGAAACGGTCTTTGACTGTTTGTAGCTGCTGTTTGCTGATCTGGAAAACATTTCAAAGAAGACAGAGAGAAACACTAATTAGAACTTCTAGAGGAAGAGAATTAAGATTTTCTTAAGTCAGTCTGGAGTACATTACTTTTTGCCCTGGTAGAGACAATGATTCGTGGACATCTTAAGATATGTCATTTGTCCTAGTTGAATTAAAAGTATGTCAAATATTTCCTATGACAGAGCTGCCAATTTAAGAATGGCTTGTAGTGGACTGTAATGTTTTATCATCACATTCACCACTGATCACATATATATTTGGGTAGTGATTTATCTATATCCACAAGATAGATCAAAGTCCCAGGATATAGAGTTCTTCCGATTATATCTGCATTGAAATTCAGCAGAGATAAATCACAATTCTTTAGACATAAAGGACCTCAAAGGGAATCTAGTCCCAACCCCACTAAAGCATGAACATGTCTTTAACGAGTGACCATCCAGAGTTTGTTAGCAGACCTCCAGTGATGGGACCTCACTACCTTCCACAGTAATACTGAACTTACTCATTTGTGCTTATAAGCATTCCACCACTTTGTTGCTAATCTCTCTCTCTCTCTCTCTCTCTCTCATACACACACACAAAACACCATACTTCTCCCCAAGTACTTCCACTCCTAATATAGAGATGACAGAGGGTTTAGAACTATATAAAATGTGTCTCCATTTCTTTTGTCAATCTATCCATCTAAAGCTGCTAGTGGTACATTGGATAGAGAGCTGGGCCTGGATTTAAGAGGACCTGAGTTCAAATCCTGCCTCAGGTACTTACTAACTGTGTACCCAGGAGAAATTTACTTAACTTCTGTTTGCCTCACTTTCCTTAAGTGGAAAATGAAAATAATAGCATTTATTTCACAGGGCTGTTGTAGGGATCAAATGAGATAGTATTTGTAAAGTGCTAGCACATTACCCAGCATAGGGTGGGTTATATGTAAATACTTATTCCCTTATCTATCTTGTGTCATTAGTTTGAATCTCAGGTTTCCAATAGCCCTGTGTGCCATCTTCAATTGGATGTTACACTGGGACCTCAAATTCTTCAGGTACAAACCTCAAGTTAACACACACACAAACACTCACAAACCCTTCCTCTCATCCCCCTTTAAATTCTTATTACAAGAATTGTTATTCTTCCATTAACTCAAGTTGAAAAGTTTTAAATTTTCTTTAGGACGTGACACTTTTTCAATCCTGTTTCCATCTCCCTGTGATCAATGGTCAATTCTTGTCAATTCTTCTTCCATAATCATTGACTCTACATCTCTTGTATGTATCCCATTCTCTTACTCAAATCATTGAGGTAGCAGAGGAAGTGTTTTAATTTCTATCTTCTTGAGAGCATGTCCAGTGCTCTATCTACTATACTACACAAAGAACAAATAATCCTTGAATTTATACCTCCATCACTTTTCGCTCAGACTACTGTTCTCATCTTTTCCTTGGGTCTGCCTTCCCAATCCAATACTTCACATGCCTTCAAAATAAACTTCCTGAGAGACAGATCTGGTTATTTTATTTCCCTCCTCCAAAATTTTCAATGGATCCCTACTGCTCATAGGTTAAGATACAAATTTCTTGACTTGACATCTAAAGCCTTATATAATGCGGTCATATCCTCCCTTCCAACCTTATTTCTCTCCATTCATTAAATGACTTCTTTACTTCAGCAAAGCTGGATAACTAGGTATTCCCTGATCATATCTTGCCCTCTCTTGTTTCTGTACATTTAGTTTGTAAATACTCCCTCCAGATCTCTGAAGTCTATTGAAATTCATTACCTTCAAGACATAGACCACCTCCTCCAGGAAGCTTCCTTTGATTCTCCCAGTTATGAGTGTTTCATCATTTTTCTTATAGCACTTTGTCCCTACTATGGTCCTTTGCCCTTTTCCCAGTCTACCCTGTAACACAACCCTATTAGGTTATAAATTCAATGGAGTCAGGGCCTATATACTTTTAACCTATATATTCCCAGAGCCATGTATAGGTTTTGTCTACAGAACAAGTGCAACACACATATTTATTGAATTTAACAGAATCATTTGTTGTTGATTTTAAGGATTTGGTGTTCTGTTCACCTCATTCCCAAAGCTTTGAAAGTATAAGCTGCATGCCAGATTAGTATATTCCTTAGGTTTTAGGACTCCATGTTTATAGGATGCTGTAGAATTCAAAAGAAATGCTTAAACACCAAATCCACTGTTAATGAAATCACTCAAAAAGATGAATGGAAAACCATATATCATAAATTTTGCTCCCAAGTACAATTAAAATTTATCTCTATTGTGCTTTCTTTACCAGTATAATGCAGGGTGTTTTACCCTTGGAGTCAGAAAGACTAGGGCCCAAATACTAATTTTAGATTATAATTAGCTCTGTGACTCTGGGCAAGTCACTTAACCTCTCATAGTCTACGTTTCCTTAGCTGCAAAATTGAAATGTTTAACTATAGGATCTGTCATTGAGTTATTTGTAAAGCACTTAGCAAACCTTAAAATTCTTTTGTCACTTATTATTGATATCTTTCCATTTTATTTCCACACAATGTATATAGTATCCTAAGCAGTCAATTTCCTTCCTGCCTTGATGAGACAATGTAGCTGAAAGCCATTCACAAGAATGAATCACTTGCTATTCTGAGGAAATTTCAGCCTTTTAAAAGAAAACCATGGTAAAAGAACTGTTATTAACACAAAGACTAAATCTCTAATGGTAGAATTTTAAGCCTTAAGACAGGTGTTGGGTGTTTGGGTTTTTAATCTGAACCTGAGTCAATATTTCACCAGACTGTTTAGTCTATGTTTAAGTTCCAACAAGATTAGTATGATAAGTGGGGAAAATTCAGGACCTTTAATTCCTATTTTCTGAGGGTGCTAACCACATACATCATTTAAAAAAAAAAGAGTGAATGATACAGTCCAATCTAATCACCATTTATTAAGCACTGAAATTCTGGCCTCAGAGATAGGAAACCATAAGACAGTAATCACAGAAACTCCTGAACTGTGAGTAATACTCATGGATTTTGGCCAGTGGAATCACCTTGCACTGTCAAACAAATCTTGCTAAGTCAGAAATATATTTCAGGACTGGTGTTATTTCCTTTCCCATTTGAGAAAGTTCTATTTAAATATCTTTACTTTTGGGGTTTGCACTGTATTCCCAGAATTTAACAGTTATTGGCACATAGTATATGTTTAATAAATGTTTGCTGACTTCACTGATTTTGCCTGAGACAAAGACAACAATAACCATGTGCAATCCAGAACACTGTCTCCAGATATTTCCTTTCATTCTGTTGGACCTTATCTGTAAGAGAAGGCCTTGAAATCCTGATTATAATAGTGATTTGCTTTGGTTGGGTTTCACATGTGTTTTCTGACCACTCATAAACCTTCCTCACAGGTGCCCAGGTATGTCCTTTATAAGATAAACTCAGAATATTCTGGTCAGGAGGTTTATTTAAAAAAAAACTGACTCCAAATTTCACACTGTTCATTCCAATTATGAGAAGTTGATTAAAATAAACAAGCGATTTAAGAGTCTTTGATTGGCTTCAAGAGATGAGTAAAAAGTATATAATTATATTTCTGTAAAGCCCCTTATGCTACCCACATCTGTTTATCCATTATATTAATCAAGAAGCTGACATCTCTTCATACCATCATATCTGAGTTTTCTCCTGTAAGAAACTCTTGCCCCTGATAAATGAGGGTTTGCATCATTTTAATAAAATATTTTTTTTCTCATCTTGCATTTCTTTACATAACATTCTTCTTACTTTCAATATTTTGTATATATTTACATGACATATTCCAGGGAAGATATTTTATTTCCATGGCTTGAGGGAGGAAAAAATCATTTTAAAGAATTTATGATTAATGTAAATAATATCTAGGTAGCTGTAGCATGAGTAAGGCAAATAGTAATCAGTGTTACCTGGATTTATTCTTAGAACTCTTTTTAAAATTAAAAATAGTGTCTGGAGGTTTGGTCAGTTAGAAAATAATGGTTTTCTTGTATACATTTCCCTGTCCCTTAAAGGCCATTCATTTATTTATTAATTTCCTTTTCAAAAAAAAATATTGTTAAGTGCCTGCATTGTGTATGCACTGTTCCTACAGCTTGTGTAGAAACAGACTGTTCTAGTCTGTTCCTCTCTTCATGTTTTCACCTTTTTCAACAGACTCTTATTTGGAGTCAAAGGGCCTGGATTAAAATTGTAGCCATCCCACTTAATACTCATGTGACTTTGGAAGAGTTGCCTAGATACTCCTAGTTTCCTGGTGTGTAAATGAGAAGCTGGGACTAGATGACCTCTAAGGTCTCTTTTGGCTCTCAATTTATAATCCCATAATCTGATGAAGTCAGATCAAAGTACTTGACTGAGAGGGACTTTGAGTGATTATTTTCCCTTACTCCTACAATTATGTCCATCATCCCAAACAGTTGATGAGTATTGCAAGGGTGATTTTAGTCTTGAACCAAGGGAAAAAAATAAAATTTTCTCATAATTAGAGACATCCAAAATAGAATGGCCTAAGAGGAAGTGAGTTCCTTCTCATGAGAGATCTTCAGGCAAAGGTTAGATGGCTGGCAACTTGTTGGAAAGATCGTAAGATCATAGATTTAGAGCTGAAATGGACCTTAAGATGTCATCAAGTTCAACTCTCCCCTTTTACAAGTAAGGAAACTAGGGCTGCAAGTGAATTGCCCAGTCACACAACTTACAAATATGTACTTTAGGTATGGCTTGGATGAGCTGCTGTCCGTGGTCCCTGCCACCTCTGAGATTCAGTGATATTCAGAGACGAGGAATCCACGTAGAGTTCTATGTTTCATTTCGACATGGTAATTCCTTCCAGTATTTTGAACAAGAAAGGGGTAGGCTTTGACCAAATTCCTTTATGCCAGATCTTCTTATCCTAACAGCCATGGAGAGATTTCAGGGAAACTACGAACTTGGGTAGCAAAAAGAAAAAACATTTTTATGTTCCCTAATCTCTAACTAAAAACTAGCATTTCATTCAATTTAGGGGGAAAAACATTCTTCTGGAAAGGTTCCATAGGGTTTACCAAACTCCCAAAGGGGTCCTTAGCACAAAACAAGTTAAGAACTCTGAGCTTATATCAATATTTCTCCTTCCTTTATTTTTACTTCTTTTTTCTTTCATTATAGCTGTTCGCTTCCTCTTCTCATCTTGATGTCATCTCACTCATGAACAGATTATTTTTATTTTCTTATTATCTCTTCTTATTACTTTAAGCTTTTGATTCTTTGGATTGAGAAGAACTGACAGTGGAAAGATGTAAACCTCAAAGTTAAAGGAGATCTAGGTTCTATTTTGGAATACATTACTCTTTTCTAGTGGGACCTTGAATAAGTCATATCCCTCTGGGCTTTAGTTTACTTATCTGTTAGACAAAAGGTTGGACTAGATTAGGGGTGGGGACCTGTAACCTCAAGGCCACATGTGGCCCTCTAGGCCCTCAAGTATCACCTTTTGACTCAATCCAAACTTGACAGGATAAATCTCATTAATAAAAGACTTTGTTCTGTAAAACTTGGACTTAGTCAAAAGGCTGCACTCAAAGAACTCGAAGGTCACATATTGTCTTGAGGCCACAGATTCTTCCCCTGGATTAGATGATCTCTGAGGTAGCTTCTAACTCTAAAACTCAATGCTTCTAGGCATTAAATCACAAATTGGAGTTCAATGTCATGTTATGTATTGGAAAATTTGATAATGAATTTGTCCCTGGCAATTAATTTGAATGCTGCCTATGAGTCAACTCTAGAAGATCCAACAAGAAAGAATCTCAAAAATTGTAGTCAGGAGGTTTCATGAAAATTATTTTGCATTTTAATATTGTCATACCCGTTGCAGATATGACTACCAAGTGTATGAAGTCATAATAATCAATTGCTATATGCCAGGCATGGGAGATGGTTAATAGGGAGCTTCAAAGAAGACTATTAAATTATGGTTTCCCACACGAATAATAATTTAGATGATCAGATATACAAAACCAGAACCAGGACAGAGTAATGGGGGTTTTGCCTTAGGGGAAAACATTGAAAAGGAACTGGTAACTCTTGTACTCCTACAGCACAGAAAATTGCATTTAGAACCTGATTTAATTAGTGAGAATAATTACTTAATATTGGACACTACCAGACAGCATGCCATTCTCTCCCTTCCACTGAGCAAGGACATAGGGAGGGGGAAGTATTTCTCCTAGTACAGGTGATGTATAGAGGGGATAAGCACTTCATGGCATCAGATCACTAGAGACAAAGATCAGGATGAACATCACAGAACTGAGGAGGTGAAAGTGGTTCCCTAAAAAGAGCTGATATGAGAAAGGAAATTTCAGGGACTAGACTTTTCTGGGAAAGAGAGTAAGTTGTGACTCAGCTAGCTTCCCATCTGTCCATGCATCTCTTGTCTCTTTGTCTCTCTGTTTCTCTGTCACCATCTCTCTGTCTTTTTCTTTTCTGCCTCTGTTTCTCTCTTTACTTCTACTTCCTTTCCTCTGTCTGGCTCCCCCTCACACATGTGCACATACACACACATACACACACACATACACAAAGCAAAATCATGACTCATTGGTTGGCTTCTGTAGGCACCGAAATCACTAGTTACTATCTTTGACTATGCATAAGGAATGTAAACTGAGGTTGATCCTGAAATGAACAGTATGCGAAAACACCAGGGAAAGAATTAGATTTATTGGTAAGTCTGACTGCATCATCCACCCAAACGTGCCTCCAGAAAGGCATGAAAATTTGGGGGACTAATTGAAAGTTTCATAAACTAGTCTGAAAGTAAATGAAAGAAATCACAGAAATCCTTTGAGAGAGCTCAGACGTGTATGGTGGGGATACCTACCCAATGTGTTTTATAGATGTTGTCCTGACATCTGTTCATCTCTACAGACTTTCTGCCTTTTGAAATTACTTTTTTTCCATCTCAAGTGTGATTTCACTGAAATTCCTGAGGTGTTGGCTATCTAATTACTACTACCTTTTCATTTATTAGAGAAAACTTTTCTCTTTTAAGACAGAGATTAGGTGAGCTCTTTTCCACATAGCTGATGCTACTTGGTAGCATTTCATGTGTAGGTACATATTCTAGGAGTCAACTAGAGGAAATGTATTTGGGGTTTCTTTTGAGATATGGTTTTTCTCTTCCTCTTGACATTTTCTACAATTGGAAAATAATATCTGGTTTTGCAATGCCATGACTGTAATAAAGCTTTCATGAATGTATAATCACTTGAGAGTTTCTCAGATCATATGATGCCAATCTCTTCTTGTCTCATCTCTTTTGTATCTCTTATTATCACTTAGATGGAAGGGTAGAATGCTTTATTTATTTATTTTTGATAGAAGATCTCTATAACTTTCTCTTTACCACAGCATACTGCTTTGCAGTTATAAAGACATGATTCTGGGGACGTTTCCAAGTTCTAGGGATTTGTAATCAGCTGATTGCTATCCTTAGAAGATGAAAAGAGGAGAAGCTAAATGAATGTGATTGCCAAATTCTCTTATGAATCTTTCTGCCTTTTCCCTCTGACCTTGTCATCAACCTGTGGCTCACAGAAACTTAATTTAACATCAAGGAAAAGCTTTTCTCAATATTTTAATGTCCTTACTACTAAAAATCACATAGACAGCTTGGAATATTCACACATCAAATATCAGTGCAGAATATGTTAACTCTCTGAGGGTAGGGACTGTTTTCTTTGTGTCTTTGTATCTTCAGTCCTTAACATAGTGCCTGGCACACAGAAGCTGAATAATAAATCCTTGCTGACTTACTGATTGACAGGCATTTCTTTTTACTAGATGGGGATTTTTCTGAAGAGTGTTTATTTAAAACTAGAAGAACAAAGGGGCTCTCTTGGTTTTGAACATGCAGTGACCTCTGCCCGAAGCACTCCCTACCCGGTTGGCCTTTTCTGTCCCTGTGCACTGTATAATGCCCAAGTGCTTACTCCTGTTGTATAAAATCTAATTATTGAACTGGTTCCCAGGCAGAACACTCCATTTCACATAAAGCCTATTGCTCTGACCTAGCTCAGGGAGGCTTCTCTACTGATCAAGCCTGTGACGTTGGGAGTTCCCCATCCAGCTGGCCTGCTCTGCAGGGATATTATCAGGGACCACCCCCCTGCGGCTAGAAATGTAATTTCCCCTGTACTTATCTTTTCCATCACTTTACTAACATTTGTTTTGCTGCTATATTGATGCAAGTTGCCATGGTATTCCCCATGATCCTCAACTTAGATACCCTCTACTCCCCCATCTCCAGTTTACAGATGTGCTTCTCATAGCAGGTGTTTGATAAACGTTTGTTGAATTTGAACCTGAATGGGGTCTATGGGAAATAGTCAGGCTCTTGCAGGATCCAGAAACACTTAGAATGGATGCAGCCTTTGTTACTTTAAGGGCACATTGCTAAGTAGCGTATTTGTAAATATCATATAAATATCAAGACTAGCATATTTTGTGGAAATAATTTTGGAAAATTGGCTTCCCAGGGGATCTCCAAATGAATTAAACCATTGAAATTTAAATAGCTGTTGAATATCCAAGGCTTTCCTCATTGAGATTTGCTGCAGGTATCAAAAAGAAAATCAGAGAATATGTGGTGATTGCTTCTAGGTCATCTATTGTTTCTCTTTTCCATAATAATAGATAACATAGTGTGCTTGAAAGTTTGGAAGGTGTATTTCAGATATGACCCTTTTATCTTCCTAAGGCTCAGTTTCCTTTTCCATAACAAAAAGGGGTTGGGCTGAATGAACTCAGAGGACCCCTCTGGCTCTAGATTTACAATCAATTGCACCTGTAATAGAAGTCAAGCTTACTAACCTAGAGCTCATAGATTTATCCTTTTTTTCCTTTTGAAAATGGACCAAATTGAGAGGATATGAACAAACAGTCCTCAAGAATGGTGAACTCTTAACAGACCCTTTAAAGACTGTTGCAAATCACTAAAAGTAATATGAGAACTACAAATCAAAACAGCTCTGGGATTTTACCTTATACCTAGCAAATTGACAGAAATAACAAAAGAGAAGAATTGGAGGAGATATGGAAAGATAGCTATACCAGTACAAAACTGGTGAACATGTGAATGGGTCCAACCAAACTCTGGGGTACATTCTTTTCTCTGGTATCTATGAAACAAAGGATATGGACGTTTTAGTCCCTTTTTTTAGCATAATGCCAACTTGCTTTCCAGAATGTACATATACATATACACATGTGTATACACTGACTCAACTAACCCTAGAAAAAGAAGAAAATGTACTTCTTTCCTGCAGATGTGTATGTGTTGGGGGGCAGGGGTGGAGGGGCCACTATGGGTGGCGATCTTTTCTTCAATGATTTGTTGGTAAGTTTTCCTGAATTTAAAAAGAAATTCTCCTCCTTTTGTCTTCTTCACTATTGTTCCTGTCCTTTATCCTTGAAGAGGACCAAATTGACATCATTATGTTGTGGTCAAAATACAGTGTGTTTGACTGTGGCTAATCAAATCAACACAAGCATGGAAGGCTCTACTATAAGCTGGGCACAAATAGTTCATATGAACATTTGGTGTGGAGATATTTATAAATATACACATCCCATGTTTCTTTTGAGCTACTGTAATTCTGCTTTGTTCATAGAGTACAGCACTTTCTTTTATGTGGGCACACCATACTGGGCCATCCTGTGCCAATGTCTCCCATGTCTCACACTTGATTAAAAAAAGACTTTCTTTGCTATAAGGAATAGTTCTTTGAGTAGTAGAGGCGGAAAGCATATATTGGGAAATTAGTTTGAATGAAATCCTACTTTACTTTGTGATGTGAATTACTGGTAGACTATTAACCCTCCAAAGAGTATTTGCATTTTATAAGGTTCTTGGGTTGACATCTTTGTGGCAAATAGCTAAGCAATAGAATTTCATGAAGTGTAGCAAATAGCAGTGAGCCACTGCAGACACTGATGAGGTCGATTTTTTTAGGCAAAACAATTTGGTTCTTAATCTCCTTACATTTGTGACCTGTTGCCTTAAAAAGGGTAATGCAATATCTACCACAAGGTCTTTTTTTTCTTTAAGAGGGGATGTTTACTTAGAAGCTGCCTCTGTATTTCATAGAACGCCAGAACGTGGCAGGCCAATCTATCCCCAAATCACAGTTAAAGAAAACTCCCTTTAAAGTAGTCCAACAAATGGACATCCAGCCACTTCCTGGAGACTTCTGAAGACAGGAAATCCACCATCATATGAGGAAGACCATTCTACCACTAGAAAGCTCTCATGGTTGGGAAGTGGGGTTGACCCTTTCATTTTAAGCCTAAGCTTGTTTCTTCCACAAATTCCACCTATTTTTCCTGATCCTATCTTCTAGAGAAAGGCAGAACAAGTCTAATCTCTCCCTCAAAATAGAATTCTTTTTACATGCTTGTAGGAAGACATCATTTGCCACCATATTCTCTTCTCCAGGCTCAACGTCCCCAGTATCTTCCCTCACTCTTCATAGGGCACTAATTGCAGGCCCTTTACCACTTTGCCTTTATTTCCCCTAAAATGTGGGGTGCAAGTCTGAAAAGAGAACTTCATCTGTGGTCTGTGAAGAGCTGCTTACAGTAGTCTCAGCTCTCCAGAGACAGACTGTCCAGGACTCATGAGAAATTTCTCATTGTGAGACTGACAATTAAGCCCAATAACTGGTGTGAAAGCAAATCCTCCTTGCAATGGGTGCATTTTTGTACTCAAACACCAAGCTTTGGCACAAACTACCAGTAGAAGAAGCTGAAGAAGGGGAATGGCATTATTTTTTTCCTTACGGTGAGTTATTTCTGCCCATAAACTTGACAGACCTTTTAGACTGAGACAACTAGGCCTTAACAGCAGTTTTATGATCCTCATAGAGAAATGAACTCAACAGGGATCTTTTTAGCATTGGACTGCATTTGTTAGGTGTAAACGTTATATTCCTGCCCCCATGTTAGAGTATAAGCCCCCTGACATCAAGGGCTACTTGTTTGCTTTGGTTCCAACCACCCAGGGCCTAAGAGAAGACCTTGCCCAAAGGAAATGCTTAATGTCTACTGAATAATAAATTAGATTGGGTGGAGGAGGGGGAATCATACTAATAACTGTCTTTTCAAGAAGAAGTTTAAAAACTTTAGAATGAATGACATTCACCTTCTTATCCTTCTGAGGGAGCGGGGTGTCAGTTTGGGAGAAGACAATTTGAAAACCTGCATCTATTTCCAGACACCCACACTAGAGAAAAAGATGGTGTCTCGGGAAGAATGGTTTACCTATGCTGTTCTTACACCAGATCCCTCAGCTCCTCTCCCAAAAATGATTAGTAATCTCAGTAATGATGGGCTTGTAGGATACAAGGCATCAGTATGTGAACTGTTACATATAATGAATTTTGCCTTGGAGAAGTTAGACTCAGAAAAAAGGCACCATTCCCTCCTGACGCTAAAATTCAGTAGGTAATAGATTTTCTCTTTCTTTAAAAACGTTATTGTCATCTTTTGTCTTTGAATAACCTTGATTTCCTAATATATAATTTCCCTTTCTCCTACTAAAAGAGCTATCATTTATAGCAAAGAAATAGTCTTTTTTTAATCAAGTGTGAGACATAGGAGATGTTGGCACAGGACAGCCTAGCATGGCATGTGCACATCAAAGAAAGTGCTGTGCTCTATGAGCAAAGAAGAATTGCAGTAGCTCAAAAGAAACATGGGAGATGGGGGGAGAGTTATAGAGGATAGGGTTACAGGTTGATGACATCGCTAACAGGTCCACAGGTGAATGGCACCTCAGCGGTCATCTCCTCCAGCATACGGGGAACATGAGATCCAGACTGTACAAGTTACCCAGAATCACAGCATCTTAGAGGACAAGCTGAAAGAGATTCCAGAAGCCAGCTAGTCCAAACCCTCTCATTTTACAGTTGAGGAAACAGGTGACAGGGTAGGCAAGGTGACATAGTTTGGGGAAAGGATGTGTTAGAGTAATGTATTGAGAGTAATGTCATTGGATATTTAGATGATTAAGGAGTGGGTACCAAATGTTGGGATCAGGGGATGAGTAAGCAGAGACAGCCCTTCTTTATGCAGATTTTGGTGATTTTCAAAAATAGCACATTACAACTATGCAGAGCTGGGAAGTGGGATGGGAGGTGATAAGGACTTGTAATAGTCTACAGAGTAGATGTTTTAAGTGTTATGGGCATCTAGGTGGCTCAGTGGATAGAATATCAGGTCTGCAGTCAAGATAGAACTGAGTTCAAATCTAGTCTCAGACATTTACTATCTGTGTACCCTGGGCAAGTCATTTAATACCTGTTTACGTCAGTTTCCTTATCCTTAAAATGGAGTTAATAATAACATCTACCTCTCATAGACGTTATTATAAGGATCAAATGAGATATTAATTTTAAAGAACTTAGAACTGTGTCAGACATATAATAAGCCAGGGGCAGATATGTGGTGCAGTGGACAGAGTGCTGGACCTGGAGTTAGGGACACTCATCTTCCTGAGTTCTAATTTGGCCCTGGACACTTACTAGCTGTATGATCTTGGACAAGTCACTTAACCCTGTTGGTTTCAGTTTGCTCATCTATAAAACGAGCTGGAGAAGGACATAGCAAATCACTTCATTATCTGTGTCAAGAATACCCTAAATTATAAAGAGTTGGACATGACTGAAGCAACTGAACAATATCAAGAAAATACAACATAATTATCAATGTTTTCATTATTGTTGCCATCATTATTAGTGGCGGTGGCAGCAGCAGCAGCCATAGTAGTAGTATTAATAGTAGTAGTGATAGCAGTAGTAATAGTAGTATTACTAGTAATACTAGTAGTAATAGTAGTATTACATAGTAGTAGTAGTAGTAGTAGTGATAGAAGTAGCAATGTAGCTGTTGTTGTTGTAGTCAGGAGATGGAACAGGTAAAGTCTGAGAAACAAATCTCTTCCCTAGATGAGTTTAGGGTATACCTGGAACAATGGGGATCTGATTCTCTTATTTCTTGGGGAATTGAATAAACAGGTATGCCTATATAGTGACTGACCTCCATTTTGCAATTGCAGTGGTAGAGTTCAAAGTCCTATCAGTGTGTCTATGAAGAGATCCCAAAGCTGAGTGCTAAAAGCTACAGACATCTCTTTGAGGCAGTTTGGCCAAGTTGGTAGAACATCCCTTACTCACTGAGCAAGTTGCCTACTTTTGCTGAATCTCAGTCTCCACACCTGTAAAGTGGAGGTTAAGTAGCTATAATGAGCTATTCTAGGAATGGCTGTGAAGCTAAAAAGGAAATGATTATATCCTTTGCAAACTTTACAGTAAAATTTAAATATCAGTTATTTCTGGAAAGTATTTTGGAAATTTTATTAATGGCATTGCAGGATGAGAAATTTCTGAAGATGTCCCCAAATGTAATAATTCTCTAACATGAGCCAGACCGACCAGAGTTCAATTAAATGAGCGTTTATTAAGGACCTATTATGTGCCAGGTACTTCTAGGTATCTGGGCTATAAAGACAAAGGAATCCTGGCCCTTGAGGAGTTTAAATTCTGCTTTCTTACGCTTTTTTTTCGAGTTACAAGTCCCAAGCGGTGTGCCTGGCATATAGTGGGCATTTGCTAAATGCCTGCTAATTGATGAATTGCTTCTCCTGGGGTGTGAGGGGGGAATAATCTCTATATCATTTGGAATTTTACTCCTGGAATTTTCTCTTTTAATGTATATGAAAATCAAATCTTTGAAAAATCATGGTTTTCTAATTAAAGTGACTTGAATGAACTATAAACACAGGGTTCCGTGGGCTTTTTAAGGCTGTGACTTCAGTTTTTCTTTTTTTACTTCCCCCTGAACTGGGCTTGTTAAACATTAGTGACTGCCTCCAATGAATTCTCTCGACCTAATGAGAACCAGAAATAGATGGAGTTGAAGTTAGCACAGACTTCACCATGGGAATAACGGGAAGTCAATCGATCAGGGAAAGTTACTCCCCATCTCCATTGCCATTAAAAGGCAAATCCAGATTCAGGACTGGAGCTCACTCATGTATAAGGTTCTATTGTCACGAATGCAGAAGCAGGACCATGGTTACTCTTTTAAAAAATGTAGCTGCTACAATGTTAATCCATTTGCTTTCCCTCTTAACTGCTTGCACTAAAGTGAGAAAATTACTACAGTATAGTTGGTTGCTATGGAAACTGTCCCACTAGACATTATCTCTCTAAATAATAGGGTTACCAGTGTTCATCCAATCCAGTGACTTGTTTACTGGAATTGCTACTCCTATGGAGTATGAGGCACCCTCGTAGGGCCAAGAGGCACACTTCAAATTAACCTTGACATGCAAAGAAAAATAAAAATTTTCAAATATTTCTGAGGGGGTCTTAAAACAACTGTACTAAACTTCTAGTTTATTTCCTTGGTGCTTTTAAGGTAGGTCTATCCATCACTCTGTAGTATTTGTATATAGCTAATTTTAGTTTTCAATCTTTGATTATAAATATTATAATCTGGTGCAATTTAATTCAGTCCTGGAGCTATGACTGAACCTCTTTTATGAGGAAAAAAATCTCATCATTACCCATTTCTAATAAACAGAAGATGCTACAACACACTTAGTCCCCTTTCTAATTGATTTTCTAAATGAGTAATGGGTATAGAGCACTGCAAACCCAGTCTGCCACTTTGAAGTGGCTCTGGTTCCAAGATCATTCAAAATTCAAGTGGATGTCCCAATGAATTTTCCCAAAGAAACCATGCTATTTTGCATGGTGGTTAGGTACCCAAGCTACCCTTATTCCACCAAGCCTATCAGTTCACTGTTCATTGTTAGCCAACTAATGCTTCCAATCCAGAAAACCATTGGAAACCAAGAGCTATGCAAGTATAATGCCTCTTTCATCTTCTCCCCACCCCTTGCATAGACATTTTTTATATCTGAGCTGGCTTTCAGGTTACTAACTATACTCTTTGCATGCTTGAAGGCTTATACCATTGGGCTATTCATTGACTAACCAGCTTCCTTTTTTACTAATATCCCCCCTTCCTCCAAAGTATAAATCGATTGGAGTCCTGGGGCTTTGTTCCAGGAAATAAAATTTTGAGGATGCTTAAAAGTTCCAGGACTAACCCCTTCAACAGAGTAGAAACTTCCCAGTGTCCTTGGTCATGCTTCCTCTTGGTAGCCACTAACTTACCACCACTCCCCTTTTCTGCTCACTGCTTACTTCCTGCACAAAAATTCCTAGTTAAGTCTCTGCCACCTCTTGTCATCTTCCACATGAGGCTCTTTCTTCCATGTTTCACTTAATACAAAAACAATCTCATAGTTTTTTGCTAGTCTCTAGTCCCCAAGGCAAACAAAATGTAATTTTGAGATTTTACAAGGATTTTTACTACTGGGAAAGATATTAGCTTAAAAAGACCAAGGTCTCCCACTGCATCTGATGTCATTTTCAGTCATCCTGATCTATGCCTTGCCACTGGACCCAGATGTCCCTAGAGGAGAAAGTGAGGCTGGTGACTGCAAAGCTCTCTGCCTCACTTAAATCCAATTCACTTGTAAGTCATAGCATCACATTCCTGATGTCATGGTCCTCTTCAAGAACAAAGGACAAACATAATTGATAATCAAAGCATTTGTAGAAAACTCGTTCCCTGATCACCAATATCAGGAAATTCATTTATAACTTGGGGCTGATTTCTTAGCAGAGAAGAAACCAATAGTCAACTATTTTGCTGTCCTTTCAAAACACTAAGCAACAGCCCAGCATCCAATCTGAGAGTTTGATGGACTTCTTCAAACTATTTTGGGAGTCATTTGCATATAAAAGCCATAGAAAGAAATTTTATGTTGAAGAAAATGCTGACCAAATTAATCCCCGAGGGCAACAAGAGTGCTTTATGGGAGGTTGGAAGAGCACACTCACTGGCTGATATTATTCAGTCGAGAAAATTGCAATATAATATATTCATTGTTATTTTTTTAGATCCATTGTTAACCCAGAAACTGCAGGTCACTGATTTTTGAAAAGCAAAGATAAGAAATAATCAAACTGTTCATTCCCAAGCTAGTTTGTTTCACTAAATCTGTGTTATCGAGAATGGTTGATGATCAGACATTCTAGATAATAAGGAAAGCACAGCATAATGAATGGAATCCTGGACATGGACGCTAAAAGAAAGACCTAGATTCAAATACTGGCTCACAATCTCATCAGCCATGTGTCCCTGGGAAAGTTACTTACCCTTGATGAGACAGTTCTTTGGCAATGACATGGGAATAGCTACACCTACCTCAGAGGGTGGTTGGAAGGGAGAATGCATTGTAGACCTAGAGCAACTCATCAACAAGCATTCATTAAGCACACTATTAGGTGCTGCGGATGCAAAGACAAAAAGAAAAAAAATCTAAGCTATTATTTATTATATGGTTCATATTCTGATGTGGAGTCAGAAGAACTGGGTTCAAATTAAAGCTTTGTAACTTGCTGCAAGTCTGATCTTGGGTAATTCACATGGGTCGAAGTTCCTCACCTACTAAATTGAGGGGCTGAATAGAATGACTTTTCAGGTTCCTCCTAGCTCTCAATCCTTGATCTTATGTAGTCCCACTATGTATGATGCCAGAGACCTCAGACTATAAAAAACAGCAGGCCTATCTGAGGAGCATCTGCATTCCAAGATGAATTCAGCTCAAATAAATAAACATTTATTGTGACTCCTAGATGGAAAGCATTATACTGAGTTAGGGAAAACCTAACATTTAGCCAATATGTTCCTAAGGAGATCAGAGAAACCTTCATGGAAGAGACGCCGTATGAGTTGGGTTTTCAAGATTAGGAATCCAGAAGGTAATGAAGGGAAAGAGAAGGAAGCAGCATAAGAGACAGGGAAGGGCAGAGTAGGTTTGTATTAGTGATAGTCTAGTCTGGTTGGGGCATAAAGAAGAATGGGGAGCAGTATATGGAAGTTAAGTAAGAGGTGCCATATTGTGGAAGCATCTGTGTCCAGCAAAGGCATTCAAAATTTATCTTGTTGGCAATAGAGAAACTTTTAAGATTCCTTATTAGAAGAATATTGTTACTTGAGCAATGCAGAACAAAGATTAATCTGTCAGCAGCATGGAAGATGGACTGAAGGAGAACGAATAGAGGTAGGAAGACCCTTGAAGAGGCTTTTCTAAGACCCCACTTGTATAGTTATCAGTTGTTTTATGGGGTGATGGATATAAGAAAAGAGAAGAAGGAAGTATTGTGGGAAATATGGCAGAGAATGAAATTGGCAGGATTTGGCAACTAATTAGGTAAAGGGGGTAAGAAAGAAGAATTAACAGTAATACCAAAGTTTTGAACCTAGATTAGTATCACTGATGGAAAAAGTGAAATAAGGAGGAAAAGACTTCGGGACAAAGCTTTGTTTACTAAACTAAGTGTGAGTCTACCAAAGGACATCCAGATTGGGATGTCCTATAGGAAGCTAGAGATGTAGAGACAGAGCTCAGAAGAGAAGTGAGGGCTAGAGATGGAGTAGATCTGGGAGATTTGTTCTTGTTCGTCAGTTTTTCTGACTCTTCGTGATCCCATTTCGGGTTTTTCTTGGCAAAGATACTGGAGTGGTTTGCCCCTTCTTTCTCCAGCTTTACATTTACAGATGTGGAAAGTGAGGCAAACAAGTGACTTGTCCAGGCTCACATGCTAGGAAGTGTCTGAGGCCGGATATGAACTCAAGAGGATGAATCTTCCTGACTCCAGTCCCAGCACTCAATCCACTGTACCACCTTGCTGTCTCAGATCTAGGAGATCTCTGCCTTGATGCAGTTAGATGATACAGTGGATAGAGTGTTAGACAAGAATTCAGGAACGCCTGAATTCAAATCATGCTTCAAACATTTATTTGGCTGCATGATCCTGGGTAAGTAATTTCATCTCTTTTAGTTTCAGTTTCCTCATCTGTGAAATGAGAATAATAATTGCATTTACCTCCCAGGATTTTGGGGAGAGTCAAATAAAATAACATGTGTAAAATTCTTTGCAAACCTTAAAGTGTTGCATAATGCTATATATCATTTTTAATCTTGCTACTGTTGTTACTGTAGCCCTTGCAGATGGCTAAGTGGCAGAAATGGAATATGAATCCTGACCTTTAGACTCCAAGTATTATGTTTTATTCCACTCCAGCAACAAGTTCCCAAAAGCCCTGGGTCTTGTTTTTGGCAAAATAAACCACAGAAATTATATTTGGGAGGGAAGTCCTCCAGGTTGAATCTGATTCATCTATTTGAGGAAATGGATCCAATAGCGATAGACATTCCACATATCTTCCTTCAACGATTGGTTCAGTTTCTACCTCCAGCATGAAGTCTACTGGGAACCCCAGATGAGAGCATCATGCCTTAACTTGCCTTGTATTGGCTTACCTGTGTACATCTTGTAAGAATACTCCTATAGAATGTAAGGTAATTGAAGACAGGCACTGTTTTGGTTTCATATTTGTATCTTCAACATCTATCAGAGTGCCTTGGACACACTAGGAGCTTAATACATGCTTATTGACTTGAATTAAATTTAAACTCTGAATCCCAGCTTTATTCCACTTTAGACAGGTTATATAGACAGTATTGTCAACAAGGAAATTGTCTAAGAAAAGGAAATACTGATATGAGAAAAATCCTAAAGATAGTAATTTCTTTGAATCAACTATGGTTGGGAGCTTTTGTTTCCTGACTTCACTTGGTAAGCTCCAAGACAATCTTGAAATCAGACAGGAAATGATTTCCCATTCAGCTCTAATGACCTCCATAAATATTTTACAACTGGGTCAAATCAGCAGATTTAAGTACAAGCCAAACTACCTAAGGAGCTGTAAAGGTTGTGTGTTTCTATGCTGGGGAGGAAAAAAAGAAATGGTAATTTTGCCACCAGAGGACTCCAAAAAATAGTTTTGACTCTTATTAACTATGTTATCTCAGTGAAAATACGTTAAAGCTCTGAGTCTCAACTTTGTCAGTTATAAGATCATAGGATTGGTTAAGTCTCTATCTATCTGTCTGTCTTTGTCTCTGTCTCTGTCTATCTCTGTCTCTATGTCTCTATGTATCTGTCTCTATCTCTCTCTGTCTCTCTCTCTGTCTCTTGCTCTCCATCTCTATCTCTCACTCTCTCTGTCCCTGTCTGTGTGTCTCTGTCTGTCTGTTTCTCTCTGTCTCTCTATCTCTCTGCATCTGTGTTTGTCTGTTTCTCTGTCTGTCTCTTGCTCACTCACTCATGTACTTCATTTTATGCTAACCAGGAAAATTATATGGTAATAATGTTTGAATTTGGTACCATTCACTACAATAGAATAATTCAACTTGTAAAGATCTTAGGATCAGGTATTTAGAGAAGGAACAGAATTGCTTAGAACATAGACTATGGGAGCTGAAGGGGACTTTAGTAGTCTAAATGTTAAAACATCAAATTTTAGAGCTAGGATTGAGAATGTTAGAACTCAGAATGTCAAAACTGAGAGGGGGAGCTTAGAACACACAATGTTAGAGCACTGAATTTTCAACCTGAAGACAGAATGTGAGATCAGAGAATATTACAGCTGAAAGAGCCTTGGAACACAGAATGTTAGATCATAGAATGTTAGAGCTAAAGGGAAGACCTTAGAACAAAATGTTAGGGCATAAACTGTTAAACTTGAAAGTGGCCTTTGAAGGCAGAATGTTAAATCACAGAATGTTAAAGCTGAAAGGGACCTCATAACAAAATATTGGCTCATAGAATTTTAGAATTGAAAGGGATACTGCTATTGTGGCTGTTCAGTCATTCAGTCATTTCCAACTCTTTGTCACCCTATTTGGGGTTTTCTTGACAAAATATACTGGAGTGGTTTACTATTTCCTTCTCCAACTCAATTTTACAGGTGAGGAAACTGAGGCAAATAGGGATTAAGTGACTTGCCCAAGGTCACATAGCTTAGTAAGTATCCAAGGGCAGATTTGAATTCACTAAAATAGGGGATGCTTGCAGTCACCAAATGTCATCTCCTCCTTTTATAAATAAAGAAACAGGGTTAATGAGATGAAATGAATTTCTTAAGGTCACACAGAAAAAGAATTTGACTCAAGTCTTCTAACTCCAGATTAGCACTCTTACATGCTATTACACTGCTTCCAAATGTTAAATTTAAAATCTTTTTTTAAAAAATCCTCAATTTAAAGAGCAAAAGATTCAGATACATATTACCTTTGTTCATAATTACTAAGGAATAAATTATAGACAGTATTTATTTTTTGATTTGAGATATAAATGATAGTGGAGAAGAGAGGAAGTATATGGTAGATTGCATAGTGGGCCAGCTTTGGAGTCAGAGAGAGCTGAGCTTCGCTTCCACATCTGACACATATTTGTCATGTGACTATGAGCTAGTCACCTAACATCTCCCTACTGTTTCAAGTTGCAGATTTTATTTATTCAAACCCATAGAAAGAGTTCTCTAAATCAATGAAATCATAGGTCTAAATAGCAACAAAAAATTATATGAGATAACCAAACTATTCATAACCTAGTGATCGCTCAATTACAAAATTATTGATGCATTTCCCACAAATGATTTAAATAGGCCCATGCATTTCCACCCATTTTCAGAAACACAACCAAGGAATAGACACAGCTGATGTATATTGTGGTGTTCTTAGTAATTATGCCCATAAAGGAGCTTAAGGGCAGCTAGGTGTTGTAGTGAATGGAGTGCTGGGCCTCCAGTTGGTGAGACTATTCTTCCTGAGTTCAAATCTGGCCTCAGATACTTATTAGCTTGTGTCCCTGGACAAGTCACTTAACTATGTTTGCCTCAATTTCCTAATCTGAAAAATGAACTGGACAAGAAAAGGACAAACCACTCCTATATCTTTGCCAAGAAAACTCCAAATGGGGTCGAAAAGAGACAGATATGACTAAAATGACTAAAGAGTGACAACAATAAGGAGTTTAACCTACACAGGTCATTATTAAGAGAGAGTATGAAATGAATCAAGAAAAAAAGATTGAAACATTTCTCCTGAAAATTATGTTATATGGAATGACCCTTGAAGGAAGAATCCAGGAAAAGATTTCGTTAATGTCCAAAAGTATTAATAAAATAAAAAAAGAAACCTCTTGAAATTGTGATGTTTTCTATTTACAAGTGATATAATACTAGAGTCTCTGGAGCATTTAAATTGAGAGTCACTCCAAAGGCAATGGAAAGGATGGTATGATCAAGCTTTGGCACATTGTCAAAAAAGGATTGCACAGGAAAAGAAGTGTAAGGGGTGCTCCTCAGAGAGTCACATGAACCAGAAGGCAGGCCAGCAAGAGATAAATATTCAATAGTCAGAGTGTCCCATTGGTATCCATGTAGATCAGTCAATCACTCAAACATTTATTGAGTGCCTTTGTCAAAAGAATAAAGTAAGACTCCCAGTATATTGGGTGGATTTGATGTATAGGATTTATGGGAGGACCATGACAAGAAA
The DNA here is from genome assembly GCA_023548195.1 of Bettongia penicillata ogilbyi. Classification (NCBI taxonomy): domain Eukaryota; kingdom Metazoa; phylum Chordata; class Mammalia; order Diprotodontia; family Potoroidae; genus Bettongia; species Bettongia penicillata. The sequence goes on along the minus strand of JAJHZJ010000062.1, from coordinate 1,572,431 downwards.
CTCACAGGATAAGAAGTTGTGGATGGACTTAAGTCTGTACCACTGGAATTAGAATTCTTATCTGTGAAAGCATCCTTAACTATGTGGATCCACTAGTCACTATATATCCTAAAAGCTTTACTAACAAAATGGTCTCTTTCTCTGTCTCAGGATTTTTGAAGTCCAGATATAAGGATACAGACATATACATGTACACATACATATATTAATGCATGCACTCATATATATGTAAATATTCTAAACCAACATCCTTTGGAAATGATGTCAACTCACCCTGGGTGTGTCTATACTAGTGCAAAGGGAAGGGTCAACTAAAGAATGTAATTCATAAAAAGTTGTTCCCCTTCTCTCCACCCTACTAATTCAGACCTTCAACACCTTTCACATAAGCTCTCTCAGCAGCGTCCCAACTGAACTCTCTGCCTCAAAACTCCATCTACTTCAGTTCATCTTCCAGTTACCAAAATGCTTTTCCTACACCAAAGGTCTGACCATGCTGCCCCTCCTCCACTAAACGAACTTCATTGTGGATGAGCCCATAAGTGTCTCCCTATTCCTTCAAAGATTAAATATCAAGTCTTTGGTTTGACATTAAAGCCCTTCAAAAATTGGCCCCAAACTACCTTTCTAGCCTTATCACCCATCCTTCCCCTTCATAAATGCTCTGGTCCAGCTAAACTGGTGTTCCTGCTATTCCTTAGACTTGCTGTCCCATCTCCCATCACTCTTTCTCACCTCTATGACTGGATGTGCTCCCTTCTCACCCCTCGGGGAGCCCTTTGGAACTTCTCATTTCCTTCAAGGCTCATCTCAAATATTAGCTTCTACTTTGGGGGGCCCTTCATGTTATTTTGTGTCAGGGACTCCTTTGGCAATCTGGATGAAACCTATAAATGCCTCAGGATGTTTTTAAATGCATAAAATAAAATACATAGGATTACAAAGAAAATTATATTGAAATAGTTATTATATGCAAATCTATAATAAAATACACAATTATGTTGAAATAGGTATGTTATATATATATTTGTGCATATGCATATATGTGTGTATATGTATTATATATATATACACAAACATGTGTACATAGAGAGACAGATATGTATCTCTATTTCTCCATACATAGACATACCTATATCTCCATCTCTCTGTCTCTATAAATGGACATATATGTCTCTATCTCCCTCCATGTACACATATATGTATATATGTATGTAAATATGTGCACGTGTATGTACATGTATATATGTGTGTGTATACACACATGTATATATATTTATACACATATATTTCTATAGAGAGATAAATCTCTCTCTCTCTCTCTCTGCTCTCTCTCTTTCTCTCTCTCTCTCTTCACAGATTCCATGTTAAGAACGCTTGCTCTGTATGAAGCCATTTCCCAAGTACTAGTGCCTTTCCCACCCAAATGACCTTGTATCAATGTGTATGTATGTATATATGTGTGTTTATGTGTACACATGTGTATTTATATGCACTCATGTAGGTATGCATGAACACTTAAATACATATTATATATGTGGATAGTATGTTGTCTCATCCAGGGATGAAATCAAAATCTGTCACAAATCATAAACTGTCACCTAGACTTTTGGATACCTGGCACTTAGGTCAGTATCTGGTAAATAGGGGACACTAAGATTTGTTGATGGGTATGGACTATTCAAACAGGAATGAAGGCTCTGAATTCCAGTCTACAACTTCACTTTTCCGTTTCATTTTGCTTATGTCTAGACAGTAATTTTGCCTTTTTTCCATCCCCTGGGACTTGGGGAAGGCCCAAACTCACACCAGCAAATTATCTTTCAAGGCATATTTAATCTGTAAAGGAAAGTCCCAGGAGCACTATTGATGCCCAAGAGTGGAAAGAGAACAAACTAAAACCCCAGGGCACAAGGTAAACCAGCATTTTGCTAGATCATGCAAAGTGGGTGGGGGCCAGTGATACCACCCTGTTATTTTGGGCCCTCACAGTCCTGGCCAGGCTGTGTAGCATAACTGGTCTTCAATTTAACTACCATATTGTATCCATTCTGCCTCGATGGCATTTATGTGAAGGAAGGATTGGTGAGGAGGACCAGAAGCTGGAAGACCTATGGGAGATATTAGAAGAGTCCAGATGAGTCCTCATACACACCTAAATTGGAGTAGTGGCCCAGTGAGTACATAGAAGGGAAGGGTTGAGAGATGCTTTGAGATAGAATATACAAGATATGGTAACTGATTGAATGGGAATTAGGGGATGGGAAGAGAGAAAGAAGAGGATGAACTGGTCTTCCTTTAGTCTCTTCTGGCTTTCCCTCTTGCTACTTTCTGATTTCTCAACTGTAAAATCTATTGGTACAATAAGTCAGGAACAGAGAGGTTTGGGTTTGAATCTAGTCCCTGACACTTATCTGAATAACATATAACAACAAGTTATCTGAATAACAACCCTCCCTTGGGCTCAGTTTTTTCATCTGAAAAATGAGGTGGTTGGACAAGATGACTTTAGAGCATCTCTTCTAGCTCTAAATCTCTAATTCTATAATTAGTCGCTTAGACCCCACAGACTTTAGCTCCTTTATCTATAAAATGAGACAGATGTGCTAGATGACATCTCAGGTCCTCTCTGACTCCAAATCTATTGTCTTCTGTAAACAGAGAACCATTGCTCAGGAGGATGTTGGTCCCTACTCCTAGATAAAAGGTTAACTTAGCCTGAGGACTGGGACATTTTTTTTTCTTTAAAGCATCTGGATAACTATATTTCAATGTAATTGGTTTCCTTTGTAACCTTATGTATTTTATTTCATTCGTTTAAAAGCATGAAAGGGGTTCATACACTTTATCAGACTGTATAGGCTGGGGTTGGGGAAGGATTCATAACACAAAATAGCTAAGAACTAGCATTTATATACACCTTAAATTTGTAAAGCACTTAATACATATTATCTCATTTTTTACTTATAACAACTCGGAGGTAGGTGCTGTTAATATAGTCATTTTACCAATGAAAACACTGAGACAGACAAGGGCGAAGTCACTTACCCAGGATCATACAGCTGGTAAGTTTCTGAGGTTTGATTATGACCTCAGGTTTTCCCGTCTCCAAGTCTAGTGCTCCATCCACTGCACCACTTAGACCCTACCTCCAGATGTACACAAAGAAAAAACCTCATTCCAGAAGCATGGAATTTAGATTTTTGACTTTGAAAGCTTAACAAAATCTATCCCAGTCAGGGAGATTTGCAAGTGGATGCCAAATAAATGTTCAGGGCAGTCCATTCTTTAAGCCAATTTTTACCTGTCAGGCTTCACCAAATTCATTAGTTTTACAAATTTATTAGTGTTGTACCCCCAGAGGAAAGCAGCCCACTAGGGATTACAGCTGCAGACAGTAACAACATGTTCTGAAACATTTCTTGCTTGTGTTTTGAAAGGCCTCTAGAAATAGCTCTGTATTATAGCTGCCTTAAAAAAATCTATAACATGCATCTGACATTAATACTTTAATATTGGGTAGCTATAGTGAGGATTACTGAGTATTAGAGCAATTTCTAATTTCTTTTTATTTGCAGGATTTTTTCTCTCTCTTCTTAAAAGCGAGAAGCCCAAGCAGCATTGCTGTGGATTACTATCCACTATTCATATAATTTCTTTTGAGCATCATGTCTGCATGGAGGTGAATGGGAGAACAAATCCTCCATTTACAGAGATTGAATCAAAGATGAGAAGCTTGGAGGCCAAGTTGCCGAAGGAAGGGAATGTGGGACTCTGGGGGAGGGGGAGACGGAATGTGATGAGAGCACAATGAAGGATTCAACTGACACTTTGGTTTGCCTTTGGCCCTGTTCCTTCTGGTATAGAGAAGTGGACTTCCCATAGTGTTTCTCTTGGCTCTCCTGCTGTCTCTGGTCTCCTAGGGTGACAAGTAAAGAAGTCTTAAATTTATTTTCAAAAATACTCCATTTATACACCCAATTCCAACTAGAAGCCAAGGGAAAATTTTGTAGGATATAGTGTAGCTAAAAGTTTTCTTCCTTCAGGAAAGCAAAAATAAAAACAGGGATTCATAGTCATACAGTTCTAGATCTACAACTGGAAGGGAAATCACAAGTCATTTAATCCAACCTCCTCATTTTTAACAAATAAGGAAACTGAGACCCAGAACTGAACAGTGACTTGTCCAAGTGACAAGGGCAGGATTGGAAACCAGATCCTCAAAGCCCAAAACCAAATGGTTCATTCATGCTTTCGGTCATCTTTTATAGGCTTGCAAATGCCACTATTCATCTTGGCTTTCTTATGTTACATAAATCATAGATAAAAAGCAAGATTTGAATCCATGCCCTCTGAGTCCATGGACAGTGATCTTCCTAATATATCAGAGTGTTCCCAGATATCCAGGCTCTCTTGTTGTTTAAAGGCTAAAATGATGAGCTGATCACATGGCCAAGAGTGATGGACAGACTACCTGTTGCATGAGCATCTTTGCTGTATCCTAAAGGAGTGAGGAAGATTCCCTAGAATAGTATTAGGTCCATCCCTCATAGCAAACACGGGGGAAATGTATGAACAAAAATTGCATAGGTGGGTTCTAATGTACATTATTAGGGAGAAATATCCACATCGAGGAGGTCACATATCCATTGGAATATGTATGTGGGGAGAATTTTTTAGAGTATTATTTAGATGGTATCAGGGAACTAATTCTAATACAAGTAGCTTTGAAATTAATTACTCCTTTAATGAATAGGTTTTTTAACTACTGAGATCAGTTATTTATTCTCACATGTTAAAAGAAATCTGTTTATGATACATTATCATATAACATAAACATATAAATTACCTGTAATCACTACATTAACTTTCCTCAGTTTGCTCCTTAGAACCCACTTCTATCTTATTTTATGATACAGGCTCCTTGAAGTCATTAAAACTACATTGAAATTATGGTACGTGATCTAAACTTTTAATTGTCTCTGATGTTTCACTAATTTAGGCTGGTTTTCCACATTATTCAGATTGAGGCTTTTCCCCTCCATTTCAGAGGATTCTCCTATTGTATTTTCCTCCTCAAATTCTGCTTTAGTGTTTAGGTTGATATAAAGTAATCTTGGCCAACTTTTGGTAAACATCGCTGGGTCCCTTGGTTCTGATTTTGGAAAGTGGCACTGGGGAGGATGGCAGATCATCTTTCCCTTGTCTCTTTTTTTTGTTTATTTGTCAGAGTGCACTGTGGCTTTCCAAGGGAATGTGAAATTACTTCAGTTTCTTATTTCACAAAAAATATGGTTCCAGTGGATGCCTCCCTGGTCAATCAAGGTGAAAAGGAGAAGAGACTAACAGCTCGCTAAGTCTGATTGATGGAGATAACCAAGACAGGCAACTCAGCCCTTAAGGGGTATTGTCTCAAAAATGGCATTGTTTGTTTGTCAGAATATTTTGAGTGATCTCCTCAATTCCTCACTTTTTTTTGCCTAAACACAAGTAGCTGGAGCCATAAGCCAAAAAAGAAGAAAATGAAAGAGGAGTTTAATGCTATGATTTTATGACTATGAACTTACGATTTCTGCATTTCTGAATTGCTTTTTTAAAACATCATAGTCAGTTCCTCAATATGCCATCTTTCCCATTCTTATTTGATCTACCTTTAAAATAGGAAATCTTAATTTTTGTTCATTATGAACTCTTTCTTAGTCCAGTTAAACCTAAGGATCTCTTCTCAGAATTCTTTTTAAATATGTAAGATAAAATATGTGAAATCATGAAGAAAATCAATTATGTTGAAATACAGTTGTCCAAACATATTTTCATAAAAGTTCATAGACTCCAGGTTATGAACAAAGAAAAATCCACCCTGATTTATGCACTGATAGGAAAGCAGTAGTCCCCTTCCCTCTCAGCAGAAAGGAAGAACATGGGTTTCATCATCTATTTTCTGCAACTAAGATTGGTCATTGCAATTAATCTGAGTGCAGCTGGTATTTTGTGTTAATATTGGTTTACATGGTTGTGCTCATTACACAAATTGTTCTCAGGGTTGCTTGAATCAGATCTGCATGTCTCACTATGTTTCTGTGAATTCCTCACATTAATTATTTCTTGTGGCACAATTACATTCTTCTATATTCATTTACTACAATTTATTCAGCCATTTCTCAGTCTACGGACACCCACTTGGTATCTCATTGTTTCCTACCATGAAAAATGTTGCTATGAGTATTTTAGAATAGAAAAGACCTAATCTATCTATGATAGGTTTGGGGTATAAATTCAATTATAATATTTCTATGTCAAAGAGTAGGAAGAGTTTAGATAATTTTCCTACATAATTCTGAATTATTTGCCTCCATTTAACCTCAGAAAACAGTATATCATCTGGAGACAGTCAGAACTTGGAGCTGCTGGACTCTGCGTCAGGAATATGCGGGCTCAGATCACATCTTGCACATTTGCCAACTGCAGGATTCTGGGCAATTTACTTAATCATTCTCAATGTCCGTTTCCACACATTTGTGAAATGGAAATAATAATAAAACACTGCTCTCCTGAGGTTGTTAATGACAATCAGATGAAACACCTTTTACGGGATGCTTTGTAAATTCTGGCCACTGTTATGATTCTCATAACCCAGTTGTTGTCGATTATTTGAATTTTTAACTGTTGTCAGTTTGCTGGCCGATGTAAAATCTCTGAGTTGGAACATTTAAAAAATATTGTTGATAACTGTATTTCTATTTTTCAAAATTATTTTCAGTTATCATGGTATAATCCTGAGGGACTCGATTCCATTTTTAGAAATCAAATTATATATTCTTACCTTCTCCTTGTGGAAGTAAGTAATCTAATGGAGTAAAAAAGAAATACTGGACTTAGAGTCAGAAATCAGACCTAGATTCAAATCTCAATGCTGCCACCTAGGAATATGCAGCCTTGGACAAGCCAATCTTTGGTTCTCTCTATCCTCATCTGGAAAATGGGGAGATTGGATTAGGATCTTCACGTTAAGTGGCTCTTACCACTAGTTTTCAATTTTTTCTTCTCTCAGGATGGTCTCAAACAACTACTGGTCTGTAATTGAACATTCCAAGGACTAAGGGGAATAGTATAGGAGGGCTTTGCCTAAAATTCTTTAGTGTCATGAAAGTCATAGAGGAAAGAACACGAGACTTAAATTTTGAAAGGCCTTGGTCTAAGTCCCAGTTGACAATTAGCACGCTATGTGACCTTGGGCAATGAATCTGGACCCATCTAAGCTCGTTTCCTTATCCACAAAATGAATATAATGATACTTATAACTAGCTCATAAGGTTATTATAAAACAAATCCTTTGTGAACTCTAAAGCATTTTAGAAACATGAGTTACTATAAATAATTACCATCTAATTGGTACAATGGACAGTACACTGGAGTCAGATGATATGGATTCAAATTCGGGCTCAACTACTCACTACCAGTGTGACATTGGGCAAGACATTCAACCCTTCTCAGACTCAAATATTCATCTGTTATATAAGAAGATTAGACTAGGCAGCTTTTGAGATAGCTTAGAGTTTTAAAATCCTTATCCTAGAAGTCTAAGTTTCTTATAAAGGGTTGTCTTAATGGGTAGCAAATAGGTCTTTCTCATATTGTATAACAAAATAATGATATGCATATTGGCCCCACCTAAACTTTAAGATCTGAAAATATGTTTTTCTCTATATTTTTCAACTGATAAAAAGATTTTTTAAATCAGATGTTTATCAGTGTAGTTATCAAATCATGTAAAGAAGGTAAGAATGGGGAGTTTTGCAGGCTGTGTTCTTCTAGTGGGTGATGGGCTTCCCACCTCTGGCTTACATTGACTGTGACTTACAAAGTAAGGAATCACATAATTTCAGTATTAAAAGTGATCTCCAAAGACAATTTAGCCAACTGGTACCTCAACAAGAATCTTACCTACAACATCTTTGACAAGTGATTAATCATTTGTTTGAAGAACACTAGGAAGGGGCAATCTCTCAAGGAAGCCCACTGAACTCTGGGATAGTCAACATTTTTAGCTTACCATCAAGAGTAAATCTGTCTCTGCAAGTCACGCCCCTAATTTTGCTGTCTTGGGCCAAGTAGAATTTATTGTGGTCTTTGGAGGTCAGGGACCTCATCATTCAGGCCCATAATCCTCACAGACAACTGCACTGGCCAAAGTATTATGAAATCATGAATTTGTATTTGTTCATGCTTTGAGTTTACCCTGGAAGAGATGTTGTGTGTTCCTTAGAAATAATCTTTCTGAAACATATTTATTGAGTACAGTGAGTACTGACTTTTTATTCTCCTTTTTCAATTGTTGCCATCTCTTTAAAGAGCAAAGCAATTAGTTGGTGCTCTGAATCACCAAACACATTGTCATGCCTCAAACCCTCATTTGAGTGATCTGAGACCCAGACACGACCCACACAGAGCAGACAACTTCATTGGCAAGTTCATTTTTTCCTTTGATTTTTCTTCTTATTCCTCATGCCCCATAGCACAGATTACCGACTTCTTTCTTATTAACACACATCCTTATTTTCTTCCTCCGGGTTAAGAATTTTTTTCAATTAGAGTAAATTAAGTTTTTCTTCAATATTTTTTTAAAAATTCATAATGCTCCCTTTCAGTGAAATGCAATCTCAACATAACTTAAGAGTATAATAGGGCAGTCAAAAATCCTAATGAGTTCTTCAGCTACATTGAGAAGACAGATCATACAGAAGTAAGATATTAATCTTACTGTATATTGTCCTGATCAGACTATATCAGGAGTATTTTATTCATTTGTAGGACTGCATTTTAGGAAGGCAGATGGAGGTTCTCTGAGGAAGGTAACAGAAAAGGTGAAGAATCTTTTGTCTGTGCTATATGGAAATGTTTCATTTAGAGAATAGAAGACATAGTGGAGAGATGATACTTGTCTAGCTGTCTCCTAGCATTTGAAAAGCCCTGTTGATTGGTGAGTCCTTCCCCAGGAGCAGGACTTTATGAGGTGCCCCAGTTGTGCTCACTTTCCCACTGGTTCCACTCTCTGGACTTGACCTCTTTGCCAGTATCCTTCTCATTCTGGAGATATCTGTCATCTCTCCGATTGGTGAGTTCCTAGCCTGGACCACCATTTTATGAACTACCTAGCTCATGCTCATTCTACTCCTGGTTCCAAATCTCAGCCTCAAGTCTTCTCTGTCTCTTTACCAATAGCCTTCTTCTTCATTCAGCTATTTTCATTCCCATTAGAATCTAACTTCATTAGACTTTATGGTCCTTGAGAGTAAGAACTGCCTTTGTTGCTTGTGCTTGTGCTGGCACTTAGTACAGTGTCTGACATACAGTAAAATTTTTATCTATCTCTCTATCCATAGATCTATCTAACCATCTATCCATAGGTCTATCTAACCATCTGGAAAAGGAATTAGAACTATATTCTGCTTGGCCTAGAGAGAAGAACCAGAATCAATGGGTGAATTGATGTCAAGAAAACTTTTCTCACAGGCATGGTGACCCCCATGTGAACTGACTGCCTCAGGAAATGCATCTTCACTCTCTTTGGAGATCTTCGATCAATGGGTCTGTTATAAAGGCAATTCCTGTTCACAGAAGAGTTGGACCATATATCTTCTGGAGACCCTTCCAACTTTGAAGTTATCCCCCTATGAAGTACTGTAGATGATGCTTGCTGGTGATCTACTTCCCTGGAGACTGCCCTGACTGGAGGTGACGATAAAGCATCAACCCCTCCTGCCATCTTTTACCTCTACTCTATCAGAATTCTAAGAAACCGGAGATTAAAACCAACCACTTTCAGAAGCATGTTGTTTTGAACAACTGAGTTGGATGATTCTGAAAATGGAGGGTGGTGGTAATAAGAACTGACCCTTCCATCTGAATTGATAACCGTAGGGGTTAGGGGGTGCTGTGAAGCTGTCAGACAGATCACACATTTCGCATTAATAGTGGGAAACTTGAATAGTCCAATTATTCACTGTCAGTTTCTCATTTCTTTTTCAGTGTTAAGGTGGAAAAGCAATCAATCTTTCTCCAGCCACCAGCTTACTGGGGAGAGGAGAAGCAAGCAACACATATTTCTTGAGCTTTCAAAACTGACAGAGAGCTGAAACCTTGATTCAGCTCACTGATTCTTGACCTAGAGTTGTATCATTACTGTTTCCCAGGATGCTCATAGAGGTTCAATATAACATAACTCAGGAAAACACTAAGTTCCTACTATGTGAAAAGTATTGTGATAGGCACTGAGGTCACGAAGACAAAACACACACTCACACCTAAATACAGTCCAGGTGTGCAGAGAAATTTGTATTCTACATAATGTTAATAAGACCTTAGAAGAGCAAAGCACTTTAGAGGTCATCGTTCATTTTTATGCTGAGGCTAGAGGAAGGGAAAGGCCTTACCCAAGGTCACACAATTAATTAAAAATAGGGCTAGGACTAGGACCTATGCTACCTGATTATGACTGTAGTGATCTTTCCACTATATCATGATGCCTTCCCCTCTTAATATTCAACTTAGTATCAAAGATTTAGTGCTCTCTGGAAGGGACTTCAGAGGTCAGCTAGTCCAACAGCCTCAGCTGTTGTAGCCACACCTAAAGAAACTGAGACCCAGAGATGATCACAGAAACATATATTTCGACTCCAGAGGATCCTCAGTGGCTGTTTAGCTCAACTCCCTCATGTTGCAGATGAGAATCCTGAGCCCTAGAGAGATTAAGTGTCATGCCTAAAATCACATGGCTAGTAAGCACCACAGATGGAATTAAAATGATTCCAAATTCATTGCTTTTCCCATTATCCCCTGCTGCCTCTCATTGCCTTACATCAGAATGAAGTCATTCTGATGACTTTTAGAAGTGGATGGCAAACAGGAAGATGCTCTCTTTCTTATCCCACTTTGCCTAATTGGAGAATGAGAGACTTACAGACTTAGACTCTAGAAGAAATTTAGAAACCATGACTCCACCACCTCCATTGGTTTACAGAGAAAGAAATTGAAGCCCAGAAAGTTGAAGTGGTTTTCCTCCGCTTCTCTTACCATTGGATTCAGTTCATTGGATTTGCAGATGAAAGTGACCCAAGAAGCTATTAATCCAACCTACTCATTTTACAGATATGAAAACTGTATCTGAGGAAGGATAAGTGACTTGCCCAATGTCTTGCTGCTAGCAAGCAGACAAGTGGAAGGTTTGAACCAGGGTCTTTTGTTTTCAAATTCATTCTGCTTTCCCTTGTGCCATGTGATCTCTTTATGCTCAAACTTAAATTTCAAAAAAAGATGATATATTTCCTTCAGTCATGATAGACATGATAAAGGAGTAGGGAATCTGATGGACCACAAGTCTAGGCATTATGGAGCATATTTCTGATTGTCATCACCCTGCATCCAGTAACAAAGTGAGACAAAAACGAGGACAAAGGCGAGCTGGCAGAAGGCTTTGGAATTCACCTCCATCGAGTTCTCAGTAGTCAGAGCTTGAAATAGCCCTGTCTTTCTCTCCCTCTAATCAAGCCCATTTGCAAAGGCAGGGGTGGGGGGAAGAGGGCCTTTATACTCTCAGTCTCCCATTAGACTAGCTTGTGTCATAATGGCCTGACTACAGAGCATCCTATGGGAATTCTGTGGCAGGAGATTGAAAGCCCTCCATTCATGGTTATAGGAGAGTCATTTAAAAGCACACACATTATACCCACCAGGCTAGGAGAGAAGAAGCAATTTCCGCTTGATGGCAAATGGTGGGGGAAAGGAGGAGAAAAGATTCATTCAAGCAGTGGGAAGCAAACAAAACGGACTGGCAGACACAGCAGGCTCAGGAAGTCTCCTCTTTCCTCACAGAAACCTACTTTATTCTGCAGAAGTGCATGAAGTTGAGACACTTTCCACGTGAGAGTTTTCTAAAACACCATTTGGACATGACAAGTTGGATATGACCCATTCACTAACTGACACTCCCTTCAACCTCAATGCATATTGGCCAAATCCTACCATTCTCCCCATTTTCTCTTGTTAGAGATGACATGTTTTGATCCATAAACTTCCTAAGCATTCCAGTCTGTTCCCTAATGAACCCTTAGAAAAATCAGAACTGCCTAGAAATAAAAATACATTCTTCTACCTTAATTTAATTAATGCTTAATTACACTTTAAGTTTTGAAAAGCAATTTACACATATCATTTGAACTTTGCAACAGTTCTGACAAGTAGAGGCTATTGTTATCCCCAATTTACAAATGGGGAAACTGAGCTTCAATGTGATTAAATGGCTTGACCAGGGACAGCCAATAAATATCTTATGCCTATAAAGGAGGAGCTATTATCACTCTCCTATTGCAAATAAATAAAATAAGACTCAGAGATCAAGAGAGTTGTCCAGGGTCACATAACTATTAAGAATTAGAAGCAAAACTGGAATCCAAGTCCAGTACTCAAGCAGATCTTCAAGTCATGGATTTTTATCAGGAAGAGAAGTTTCAAGGGTTTAGCACTTTTGCAATTAAATCTTCTTTGGTCATTGGAATTGTGGGAGGAAGAAGGCTATCAGGGGTAGTGCAAGGTCAGTTAGGGTTCCTCCCCTCTCCTTCAGTTGGAACTTCAATGCTACTCTCCACTCCATACCCGTTGACAGTTGTTAGAGAGGTAAAATATAGACAGGAGGTAGAGTGGTCAGTTATGACCTGAATTTCTGGAGCTTTGTGTCTTGCGACTTGTCCATTTCAATTTCTCTATGTGTACAATGGTTGTGAGAGGAAGCCATATTGTAGGGGAATGGGAGCTTGCCTCAGAGTCAGCCAGCCCAGGGTTTGAATTCCAGCCCTGCCATACCCTGTCTCCTTGACTTTGGGCAAGTCATCTAACTTCTCAAGGCTCTAGCAAACTAACATTGTAAGTTGTAAAGATGCCAACCTACATTGACAGAGGAAGTCTTCTCATTGGAAGCTTCCAATACTAGAAAATTTCAAATCCAATCCAAAAGCAAAAAAATGGTTCTAGAAGCCATAATAACACGGCACAGGAGCCTTAGACATTGGTCTTATGTTGTCACTTGTTACTTCCCTGATTAAAAACAACGTCAATCCCTTAGTGTCTCCTTATGCAAATTAATAGACATTTATTAAACACCAACTTTGTCCTTTCCCATTTTTTATGTTCTATCCAAACTTGACCACTAGCTTTTCTGATTTTTATATTTGTACCTCCAGGGACAAGTACATATTAAGTGCTCAACTGATGTATATTGTTGAATTGTACAAGTAAATTCACCACTGCAAGCCTCTCTTTTCTCACTGGACATTGAAAGGCATAACATTTTTTTCTTTACTTGTGCCAGTCTCCCATGCCAAACACAACTAGAGAAGAAAGAATATCACCATTAAATTTACAGCTTTGTTTTAAGAATCTAGAGCTATAAAGCTCTTACCACTCTCACACTGACACCTTAGTTCAGGTTCTTTTTTGACCTTGATGACCTAGGCACCTCATTGTAAATATGTAGAAGGACTAAGAAGTATACAGTTCATAGATCTACTGTTGGAATGTGATCTCAAGGCCATGTAGTAAAATCCATCTACTTTATAGATGCAGAAACTTAGTCCCTAGGAGGTTTTGTGACTTGCCCATGGTAACACATGTAGTGAGCATTAAAGAATTTCAACTCCGTCTTTTGACTTCAGGGCTAGTACTTTCCCCACTGTATCATACTCTCTCCCCCAGTGCCCTCTAAAGCAAATTTTCTATAGCTGTGAGTCATCAGATTGGGGTGAGTAAGCAGTTCTCTAGCCTGTCCTCAATTTGTGAACAGGTTTTATTTCTAAAATCTGCTTGTAGGTTGGTTGTAACCCAGAAGGCAATTTTCTCAAAGGAAACATGGTCTGTCATGCAGTTAATTCCCAAGTCAGGCAACAAAGCCCATTTAACCAATCATGTAGTTGAATTTCATATCTAGACCATGGATTCTAACTACTGACTGCTTCTGGGCAAAAAATCTCCACAAAAAAATTATTCATTTAACGATGCAAAACTCATTTAACAAATCTTTACTGAGCACTTACACACACACACACACACACACACACACACACACACACACACACACACACACACGTGCAAGTTCCTGAAAACAGGTTCTGAATTCTAGCTTGAAATGCTTGGAACGAATCTATCCTACTCCCTTTCCTGTCTCAACACAAGGGGAGATGATTCTCACTCTATAATCCAACTTCACGGGTTTCTCGCTCTGCTTCACATCTAACTGCTCCATCTGCCTATTCAGAGTCTCTTCGCTGGTGGTTTCTCATGCTTTGAATGTTCTCCCTGAAATTCCCTGGTTTCCTTGAAAGGTCAATTTAAATTCCACCTTTTACAGGAGACCATTTTCATACCCTATCACTTTTAGGACCTTCTCTCTGAGGGTGCCTTCTATTCATTCACTTCTACTGCCCTCTACTCACTTTTTAGTCTACCTAATCCCATCTCCCCTAGTAGAAGGTGAGTTCCAGGTAGCAGGGACAATGGCTTCTTTGTATCTCCAGCACTTAGTACAGTGTCTATGACCTTGTTGATTGTCAAGAGTTCCTATGGAGAAGATCTGAGGGTTTTCATGGATTGTCAACAGTGTGACATGGAAACAAAAATAAAAGTGAATATAATCTTGGATTTGATTAAGTGAGGCATAATGTCCAGAACAAGAGTGGAGAGTCTTGTAGCATTCTCCTCTGTTCAGATGACATCTGAAGAATTAGAGTTAGCTTTGGTACATTTTAATAAAGGAATTGAGAGGATGGATCATAGTCCTGTGCAGATGGAGAGGGAAGGGACTGAAGATCACATTTATTATTGAAGGACCAAATGAAGGAAGAGGGAAAGTTTAGCCTGTAAAAGGAAGATTGAAGAAGGAAACCAAATGTGTCTGTGGTTTGGACTTGTTCTACTTGGACTCAGGAGCCAGACCTAGGAATGGGTTGAAGCTCGACATGAAGAAGCACTTCTTGTCAATTGAAGCTATTCCAAAGTGGAATGGGTAGCCTAGCAAGGTAACAGGTTCACTCTCATGAAACCTCTTGAAACAAGGCAAAATATCTATTTGTTCAGTGGAACTAGAAGGGATGCAAAACAAAAAAAATCAATATTTTTAATTAAAAAATATTTTTAATTAAAAAATTACTTGTCTCAAGTGGGGAACTAATTAAATGGAGAGAAAAATTTTGCTTTCAATAGTAAATAGAAACTTTTAATCCATGTTACCAAGAGAATGATCAAGTGAAGTTGACTCATTCTAGATCAAACTTGCTTTTTATTGACATCAGCACAAGAAAATGTCCATGAATATTTTAAAGGGAAAAGTCAATTATGTGTATGGGCTTCCATATTCAAATCTGACCACTCCTGTATTGCCCATTGGAAAGGAGAAGCTAGATGGATTTGGAAGATTGTTACATGTTAAAGAATAAAGAACCAATGTAACATAAAACAAGAGTTAATCCCTGTCTAGAATCCCAAACTGGATTTTGATTAGACTAAGCAAAAGGAAAAGTCTATTTCCTAGCAGGATCTGGACATAACTACACGATAACTACATACTACCTAACGACATACATTCATAACTACGGCACTGCAACTCGATTAAAAAATATTGACTATTCTTTTTTTAAAGCTTGTCTCAACAATTAATACAGCTGTTAGAAGATACTAGGTGTTTACTTATGAAGCTAGTTTGGTCAGAGAGTAAAGGATTTGGAGACACAGAATCTAAGACTCTCTCTGAAGCGACAGTGGAGTTGCAGTAAAAGGGGTTCCTATACCAAATGCATCAAAATACTTATGGTAATTCACACAAAGCAGAAATCACATCAAAAACTATGTAGAAAGCCAATGACTATGCAACATTCAGAATGCTAATTTTTCTAAAAAAAATAGACCTTAATAATAGTAGCTAATATTTATGTAGCACTTCGATGTTTGCAAAATGCCTTAGAAAGGTTATCTTATTTTACCTTAATAACAAATCTGGGGGGTAGGTATCATCATTATCACCATCCTATAGATAAGAAAAGTGGCTGAAGGATGCTTAGCAAAATTCTTTAAAAATAAGACAGAACTATTTGCTGATCTTCCACTTGGTAATTACCCTGGAAGGGTATTCTTCATAGTAGATTATGGGATACTAGACTTGGAGCTGAAAGGTATCTTGGTTGTGCAACCACCTGATTCAACAGATGAGGAAACTGAAACCCCAAAAAACTGTGATTTGCCAATGTCCACACAGGTAGTAAAGCAGTCATAAGTAAACAGAGGTTAAATGACTTGCCCCATAGTATATAGCCAGTAGGTGTCTGAGGCTGGATTTGAACTTTGTTCAGTGCTCTATACACTAAACCTACAAGTCAGTACTTATTCACTGCCTACTATGTGCAGAGTACTGTATTAGTCACTGTGGAAGAGAGATGTTATTGTTCTTTGTCCTTCATACTCAAAGAGCATCAATGAATGAACAATATTGGTCAAGGTACAATGTGGTCATTTGATCACCTTTAGTGCTTACTTAAGCTAGTTACTAACCCATTGTTTCTGGCTCCTGGTGAGTAGACACTGAACTGATTAGTAGCAACCAAGGGCCATAGGTGTTGGACTAGGCTGAAGTTACAACATTCCATCCCTAGGATGGGAGTGATGGTAGTTTGGTTTGAGCTCTCATCATTGAGAAGTGAGCTATTAGTACGTTTTCCTGATTCGTATCTTCTGAAGTTCTCATTCACAAGTTTCCTTGTTGATAAAATGAGGGGATTCAACTAAATTGTCTGTGGCATTCTTTCCACCTCTATGAGCCTGTAATTCATATGATTCAGTTCATCCAAACATGCACAGGTGCCTAGTCTGCTAAAATGTTGTGAACATTACCATATCAGGTTTATAGTATGATGAGACAGAATTTTCTCACTATTGACTGAAGGATGCTTAGCAAAGTAATTTAAAAATAAGACAGAATTATTTGCTGTTCTTTCACTTAGTAATTATCCTGCAAGGTGACTTTTCTTACTAAATTATGGGATACTAGATTTAGAGCTGGAAAGTATCTTAGTTCTCCAACCTCATCATTTAACAGATGAGGAAACTGAAACCCAAAGAAGTTATGATTCACCAATGGCCACACAGATAGTCAAGCAGAGTCACAATCTGGATCTCATTTCAAATCCAGCAAATTTTCCAACAATGCATACTATCTCACTCTGGATCTTGACCCACTTAGAGTATAATGAAATATATATGTAAGTAAAGTCAGGGCAATTCTCTTTCAAGCAAGGAAAAGAGTAAAAAGAGATACATAGAAAGAATTGTAGATGACAGAGTAGGGACACAGGCATCAAGGTGGAAGTAATGACCTCAGAAACTTGACAGCTGAGAGTCAGAATCTTGAAAATGCTCAAACTCTGTCATTACATAATAGCCTGTTGTTTACTGGACATTTTTTTTGTTTAGCCATAATGATGGATTATATCTCCCAGAAGTTAATAGCTGCTATTGATATCTTATAGATAAGTCAACAAAGGCATGCATATGGACTTGGGAAATGGACTTGCGTACACCATCTGGCATAACAACTTTACTGAGATTTAAAAGCTCTCATATTTGAATAAACTAATGCATCATCTATAAGTTCATAGGATTATAAGTCATAGATTTAGAGATGGAAGGTAACTTAGAGGTCATCTAGTCCAATCCTCCATTTTACAGATGAGGCAGTTTAGACCAGAAGTGGTAACTTACCCCAAGATCACAAGTGGTAAATATAAAGTGAGAATTGAACCCAAGACCTCTGATGTCATTGAGTCAGACTCATTGTTTTCATAGAATAGGACAATGAAGCACAGAGATGTTACGTAATTGACTCAAAGTCACACAGGTAATAGAAATGCTAGACCTGAGATTTGAACTCAGGTCCTCTGATTTCAAATTCAACAGCTATAACAGAAATAATATAGGGATGAAACAAAGCAAATGTGGGGAAAAAGGTGATAAAATATTGGACAATAAAATATTAAAAAAAGACAGTGTATTGTAACAGAAATCAATTCTTCAAATTTGTAATCATTAGAGGGAGTTTGCCTGAATGTTTTTTTTTTCTTTGTTAGTTTTCTGAGACTGATTTCTAATAATGATAGTCTGGCCAAGAGAGTCCCACTAGTGATATAGCTATGTGAGCTTTTCAGCAGTGATGTAAAACAAAATTTTGTGGAGCATAGATTTAAACATGGAAGGTTCCCTTACAGTTCACCTACTCTAATCTCATTTTAGGGAGGAGGAAATTGAGGCCTAGAATTCCCCTTGGTCACTCTGGTAGGATCACAGAATCATAAATATAAGGGACATTAAAGGCAATTGAGCCCAACCCTATCATTTCATAGATGCAGACACTGAGATGCAGAGAAGATAAGTGAAGAGTCCTGTCTCCTACAGCTAGTCAGCAACAGAGAAGCAAGGTTAATGGGGAGTTCTTTCTATTATATTACCTGGTCTCCCTATTTTTTTTCTTTTCAGAGGAGAATGATGCTTGGATCTATGATTTCATCAATGGAGGGAAGTTCCGGAGTGGAAACTTTATCCATTGATGAAGATCAGCAGTTCTTTCGTAATCAGTTGTGGAGAATTGCCTAGAGGCATTGAGAGCTGAAATAGCTTGCCAGAATCACATAGCCAGTTGGATTTAAAGGCAGAATTTAAGCCTAAAACTCATCTTCTACCCACCACTCTAAGTATCAGGGAGAACAGTTTGCATCTTTTGGATTTTGTAGCTTTAGCAACTATTTGAATGGATCTTCAGGAAACCTTCCCCTCTCATCCCTTCTCTTCCCCCACAAGGTTATAATCTGCTGATTGATAGTCAACGCCCTGTTCCAGGAACAGACTCTATTTATTCTTGTGTTTTTTAAGTGGGAGTGGGGGATCCTTAATCTGGGTAATATCTCAGGGTAAAAGCAATTAACATTTCATCTGCATCTCCTCTAGGTACCCACTGATAAGGTCCAGAGGGGCCCACTGGTGATTTACCTGTGTGACCTTTCCAGCAATGATACCATGTTTACACTGCCCCAGGCAACAATGGGTAGAGTCAGGAGCCATTGGACTCTGTTTGTATTCTCCATCTGGCATCTAGATCCTCTTTGCAGATATTATATAATACATGAGAGAAAAGGCTGGAAAGAATCCTAATGCAGATGAACATACCAACACCAACCCTGGCCCATATCTCTTTGATATCTCCTCATATCATTGGCTCAAACTGCTAAACCTCATGAAGGCTGATGGGGGCCACATGGGACAATAACCTTAAAGACTAATTACAAGAGCCTGAAAGAATTATAGTGACCAAACTGGCCCTGAAGATGGGATAAGAACATGTACCTGCCTTCTGTCTTTAGAGAGGTGAGGCATCTGTAGGAGCTGAATATTATATATACTTTCAGACTCAGTTTTATATCTTTTGCTTTGTTCAATTGCAGCTAGATAATACAGATGATAGATCACTGGACCTGGAGTCAGGATGACCTGAATTCAAATCTAGCCTTAGATGTTGACTAGCTGTGTGAGCCTGGATATGTCACTGAACTTCAATTTTCTCATCCAAAAATAATGATAATAATAGTATCTACCTCTAGGGTTGTTGTGAGGATAAAATGAAATATTTGTATACATTATAAATGTATAAATGCTTTTACCTTATCTCTCTTGTTACTTTTTTCCACTTTGGTTTTTATTCATATTCCTGCAGGATCACAGATTTAGAGCTGAGAAGGGCTTTAGAGACTGTCTAGTACAACACACTCATTTTATAGATAAGGAAACTGAGTCCCCAATAAGTTAAGTTACTTGCCTGAAGTTACATAGGCATTTCTCTGGAAGGGCCTCTCCTTCCCCATTTGGTTAGTTCCTTCCAGAGTTTCCATTTTGTGGAGGGGTATGTACTGGCCTTCTTGTGTTTAAAACCATATCTCTCGTACTAGGTACTTTTATCTTCTCCACCTCATGTGCCTTTCAGCTCTATTTTCTGTGGCACTTTCCCCAGCAACATGAGCTTCTGGAGGGCAGGAATTCAAGAAGTTTCTTTCTGCTTTCTACATTCTTGTCATATAGTGAACACTTAATAAATACTTGTTTCTTTTTTCCTTCCTTCCTTATTTCTTTCCTTCCTCCTTTCTCTCTCTTCTTCTTTTCCTCCCTCCTCCCTCCCTCCCTCCCTTCTTTTCTCCCTTCCTTCTTTCTTCCCTAGTAAGTGATAAAGATAGAATTTGAACCAGGGTCCTCAGACTCCAATTCCACAAACAATGACTCTTGGTGAAGGGGAACAAGAAACGGTAATTAATAATAATAATGATGAGAACATTCCTACAGCGTTAGAAAGTTTGTAAAGCACTCCATCAGTATTTAGGAAGCACACATACTGAATATACTTAGGAGATATATTTAGAAAAGGTTATAAAATAATTAAATATATAAATGGACATAAAATGACTGCTACCATGGATGAAGCACTTCAGCATTTACAGAACACTTTATGCATGCTGTTCCTTTCCACCCCAACACCAGTCCTGAGAGGCAGGCACTGTTATGATCTGTATTTTACAGATGAAGAAATTGAGGATGAGAGAAGGCCACTTACTTTCCATGGGTCACAGAGTAATAAAGTATGGTGGGGGGCAGAGTCAAGATAGCAGAGTAGAAGCATGGACCTGCTCGAGCTCTCCTCCCAAAGCCCTTAAAATACCTGTAAAAATGATGCTAAACAAATTATAAAGCAGCAGAAGCCACAAAAATGACAGAGTGAAACAGATTTTCAGTCCAAGACAATCTGGAAGGCCAAGCAGAGTGCAGCCCAGCATGGGCTGAACCAGCACAGACAGAATTGGAACAGGCCTCAGGGCACTGAATCATGGTCAGCTGCTGTGATTTTGAAATTTCTCAACCCACAAATGGCAAAGACAGCTTCAAAGGTCAGTGAGAAAGCTCTCTTACCTGGGCAAGAGGGGAGCATAGTTCAGCCCCAGCCCCAGACCAAGGGTGGCAGTGGCCATTTCTGGAGTTCTCAGTCTACAGACTGTGAGGGAATTGAGCAGCTGATCTGGGTCTCAGTCCTGGGTGACTGTCCTGGGGTGAGAAGGAGTGTTGGTTTGGCAGAGCTGGTGGTGGCTGGCAACTGTGGAGAGGGAATCCTACTTGCAGTTCCAGAGCAGAAAAGAGTGCTTGTGGTTGCTCACAGACTAGAGTGCAGGCCAGAAGAGGAGTGAACACCTCTCCCTTGATTATGCCACTTTAGAGGAACTGAGAACTTACAAATCCCTAGAGATAACTCAGAGAACTGCTGCACAAAACCTCTGAAACCTAGGGTAGTATACCTCTCACTTGAGAAAGGTCAAGTAATTGACTGGGAAAATGCCCCCAAAGGAGGAAAAACAAGACTCTAGAAGGTTACTTTCTTGGTGAAAAGGTATTTTCTTCCATTCTTTCAGATGAGGAAGAGCAATGCACACAACCAGAAGAAGATCAAAGCATGGAACCAGAGGAAGACAGCAAGGTCAAGGCTCCTACATCCAAAGTCTCCAAAAAAGGAGAAATGGTCTGAGGTCATGGAAGACCTCAAAAAGGATTTTGAAAATCAAGTATGAGAGGTGGAGGAAAACTTGGGAAGAGAAAGGAGAGTGATGCAAGAAAATCATGAAAAACGAGTCAACAGCTTGCTAAAGGAGACCCAAAAAATGCTGAAGAAAATAACACCTTTACAAATAGACTAACTCAAATGGCAAAAGAGGTACAAAAAGCTAATGAGGGGAAGAATGTCTTAAAAGCAGAATTGGCCAAATGGAAAAGGGGACCCAAAAGATCATTGAAGAAAATGGCCTTTTAAAAATTAGAATGGAGCAGATGAAAGCTAATGACTGTGAGAAATCAAGAAATTATAAAACAAAACCAAAAGAATGAAAAATAGAAGACAGTGAAATATTTCACTGGAAAAAGAACTGACCTGAAAAATAGATCCAAGATAGATAATTTAAAAATTATTGGTCTACCTGAACACCATGATTAAAAAAAAGAGACTCAACATCATCTTCCAAGAAATCATCAAGGAAAAATGCCCTGATATTCTAGGACCAAAGGGTAAAATAGGAATGGAAAGGATTCACTGATCACCTCCTGAAAGAGACCCCAAATGGAAAACTCCTAGGAATATTCAGCCAAATTCTAGAGTTCCCAGATCAAGGATAAAATATTATAAGCAGTCAGAAAGAAACAATTTAAGTATTGTGGAAATACAATCAGGATAACAGAGGATTTAGCAGCTTTTACCCTAAAGGATAGAAGGACTTGGAATATGATATTCAAGTGGTTAAAGGGGGTAGAATTAAAACCAAGCATCACCTACCCAGCAAAAGTGAATATAGTACTTCCAGGATAAAAATGGATTTTCAATGAAATGAAGGACTTCCAAGCATTCTTGTTGAAAAGACCAGAACTGAATAGAAAATTTGTCTTCAAATACAAGAATCAAGAGAAATGTGAAAAGGCAAACAGGAAAGAGAAGTCATAAGGAACTCATCAAAGTTGAACTGTTTATATTCCTACATGGAAAGATGATATTTGCAATGCATAAGATCTTTTCAGTATTAGGGTAGTTAGAAGGAATATATAGATATAGGCATATAAATATATGTGCATGTATATGTATAAATGTAGGTGTGTACTTATTTATGTGCATATTATATATGTGTATATATATGTAGGTATGTATGCGAATATATGTATATGTATATTATATATGTGTATGTATATGTATAGGTGTGTGTGTGCGTGTGTGTGTGTGTATTCACATAGACAGAGGGTGCACTGGGTGAATTGAATATGAAGGGAGAACACCTAAAAAATAAAATTTACAGTTGAATGGAATGTACCAGGAAAAAGAAAGCATGAGGTAGAATGTAGCAAATCATCTCACACAAAAGAGGCAAGACCTTTTACAATGGAGGGGAAGAAGGAGGACATGAAAGGGAATATGTGAGCCTTATTCTTATGGGATTTGGATTAAGGAGGGAATAACACACATTCGTCTGGTTATGGAAACTTATTTTACCCTAAAGGAAGGTAGGGGGAAGGGGATAGGAAAGGGAAGATAATAGAAGGGGCAGAAAATTGAGGAAAGGGACAACCAGAACCAAATATTATTGTGGGAGGACAAGTCAAAGGAGAGAATGGAATAAATGGAAGGCAGGACAGGACAATGTGGTTAATCTTTCACAATGTGACTTTTATAGAAGTGGTTTGCATGGTTGCACATGTATGACCTATATCGAATTGCTTGCTTTCTCAATAAGCGTGAGTGGTGAGGGAGGAAGGGAGAGAATGTGGAACTCAATCTATTCCACTATGCTGTAATCTTTCTTAAAGCTTAAAAAATTGAGCAATACTGTCAAGCAATCATCTGTGGAAATCTATAACCCATTCTTTTTTTATCCAAGGTCATTGTTCTAGCTTGGCATTGAAGTCACTGGTAAATTTCAATGGCAGCTCAGGGACTAGAATATTTCATTCTTCTCTGTGATATGAGGATATTTACAATTCTTCAAACAGTACTTACTTCCTAAACTTTCAGACTTCATAACATGCTCTGTACTAAAAGGACAGATATACAAATAATTGTAATATGTTATAATGTGATTAATTGCATAGAAAAGACTAAAGAGAAGAGGCCTGACATACTCAAAGACAGAAGGTTGATTTCTAGTTGAGGGCATTAATGAAGGTGTTATGCAAAAGATAGCCCCTGAGCTGGGCCACCTCTATGGGCCTCAGTTTTCCTACATGTAAAGGGATGGACAACTCCCTGAAATTCTACAATTCCATAGTAGAGTTGGACTGGATGACTGTACTCTGTTCAGCTCTAGGATACCATGATCTTGAATTTCTCGTTTTCAAGGAACTTACAAGACAATCTTTCCTTGCTTCAAGAGACTTATTGTCACTTAAACCATCAATTCCTTCTCCTTAGTCTCCTTTGCTCCCTTTATTTCTGCTTTCTGTATGTCTGTCCCTCTTGCAATAGACACATACATACGTCTATTGACATATCTACCCACACATATAATTATGAGATTGTTGATTTTGAGCAAAAAGGAACCTAATGAGCCATCAAGACTATCATTTTATGGATGAAAGACCAAGACCTACGTAGAAGCAATGACTTGTTCAAGGTCACATGCATAGATTGTAGGTGGCAGAGCTAGGGTTTGGATCCAGATAGACTGCCTCTAGGTCCAGTGCTCTTTACCCTGTATCTCATGACATCTCAATCTCTTTGAATCTCTAATTCAGATGTTCTTAACCCAGTATTTATGGACCTCTTAAGGGGTCTATGGACAGATGTCAGAGGGTCCAATAACTTGGATGGAAAAAATACATCTTTATTTTCTCTAACATCTAACTGATATTTAACATTTCTTCCAATAATAGTATGGGGGAAGGACTATTGGCTTCATCATTGCCAAAGGAGATTCATGACCCCCAAAAGGTTAAGGACTACTGCTCTAATTTTAATCCTGTGTCAAAAAAAGCAAGAGAAAATAAAAAAACCTAAATATCATATTTATTTACATGAAATTACATTGCACAAGGCCTTTTCTTAAATTCTGTGGGAAATTGAGATTGAAATCATCGTATCTTCAGACTATAACTTCTGGAGTGTCAAATGAGTATGCACTGGCCATGCACTATGTGATCCTCTAGTGAAATTTAAAAGATGGCTGCCTGTCTTCTATAAGACAGCCAAGAAGAAATCTAAAATCTAAGAAATTTGTGAAACAGACAATAATCAAATGGTAAGCCACATGGTACAGGCAGTCAATTCGATAGGTATCTAGAGAAGGCAAAGATCACAGTGAACTGGAGAAGTTTAGTTGTGAAGTTTAGGAGTGCTTAGAATTTGGGATTAGAGATTACAGATTTGGAGCTGAAAGGGGTGTTGGAAGTCATTGAGACCCACCACTCCCCTCACTTTTAAATGTGAGGAAATTGAATCCCAATGGGACAACCAAGGTGATGGGTAGGAAGCATCAGAGCTGGGATTCAAACCCAGTTTATCTGATGGCCAATGTGACCCTCTTTCTTCTGTCTGGGGAATAACTTGAAGAATCTGTTGAATTTGGATAAATGGAGACTGGACAGTAGGTTTTGTAGGATGACACAACAAAATCAGGAAAATCAGCGGAAGAAATGAATATAACTAAAAGATCCAATAGGAGATGATTGACATTCATGTAATACACATTCCACACATGAGCTAGTCCAGGCAATATAGACACAGATGACTCTTTTCTACTGAAACCACTGTCTAAACCAGCAAAACTTAACCTTGTCTATGTCCTGGACCTCTTTGGCAGTCTGGTGAAAATTAAAGACTTCTCTTCAGAATAATGTTTTTGAATGCATAAAATAAAACATAAAAGAATGATGTTTTTAAATGTATAAAATAAAATATAATAAAATACAAAATATTGAAATACAGTTATCAAAATATTTTTAACGATCCATTTTTCATGGACAGTGTTTTAAGAACCTCCCCCACCCTAACTTCAGGACAGATCAAATTACCTCTTACATGATATGAAGGTTAGAGAATGGGAGGTAGGGATAATCGAGCCCTGAAAAGCAGCCTGAGCCCATGATCTAATATGGCTGTCTCTACTCAATCCCGCTTACAGCCCCTTATGGAAATTCAAGGACACAGAGAGAAAGTGATCGCCTCTTTATTTTTAGCCCCTTTCAAATGTCACTGTTATCTTTGTCCCATCACTTACCTTCAGGCGGGGTTGACAACTTCCTAGTGTTTGCCTAGCTCGTCCCCATTTTTAGCACAGAATAGGGAAGGAGGGGACAGATCTCACTGACACACTGTTATGATTACTTTCATTTTTTTGTTTTTATTTTGGTAACCCTGGTCACCATAAAGGCCTCTTAGCGTGACTATGTAACGGCAGCATCTTTCCACTTGAGTCATGGCGGCTTCTTTATAAAATAACGACTTAGCTATTTTGGAACAGTGGATCTCTTAACCCATTCATCTTCTAAAGGAAACAAAAATGAATCTTCATTAAAGCGAAGCTTGCTGGCTTCTGTCTATCCAGGACATGTGTGCATTTTTTTTCCCTGAGCTGCCAGACGGAATATTTAAAAATACACCTAAGCTGCTGTTGTAGGGCAAGAATTACAAATTGACTGACTGCCTGTTAATGAGACTGAAGGGAAGCAATGATAAGGCCCAGCAAAATCTTTTTAAATCATTGAACTGTAGCCAAAATTCAACAATTCATGCCAGAAATCAGAAAGCTTTTCTGACAGCCTGACTCAAGTAGAACATAATTCTAAGATACTGGAAAACTTGAGGTGACCTTTATTAAAATGTGCAATTTTCATAATAGAGAAGTTGTCCTTAAAGAAAAGAGAACCCATACTAATCTAAAGCCATCTAAATAAGTCTTCTCTATCATATAGTTTGGTTAATATGACATGTGTTGAGAGTGATTACATCTAAGTTATTCAATTTAATTGCCTCTAATAATCATTTTATTAGGCTTTGTGCTAGGAGCTAGTTTAAAAAGGCAAGAACCAAACAGGTCCAGCCCTCAAGGAGCTTATTATAGTTCACTGGGGTGGAGAGGGGGTATCAAAAGGGAAGGCATGCAACATATAAACAGATACATGTATTTAAAGCTTATACAAAAAAAAAACCCCACTATTAGAATAGTCTCCAACAATGTAAATGAAAAGTGCACTAAATGATGTCAAACTGAAAGTAACTGAACAGATAATGTAACATTCTTCCCCATTCACAGGAGAGGGGTGGGGAAAGAAGAAGGCTGGATACACTGTAAGATTCTGCGTCTGTATATGATATTATTATTATTGCAAATACAATGGAATCACAATGGAGGGTTCAACCTGGAGGTACAAAGAGGTTTTTACCCCCTTCCAGAAATGTCTGTGACAGAAAAGGCAAAAGTAATAATAAAACTTACTAATAAAACAAAGGATTTGTGCAAAGTATTTTGGAGTGAAGGGAAACCTCAGTAACTAAGAGCAAGGATTACCAGAGGTGGCAGATGGAATGTCATGTACAAAAAATAGCAAGTAGACTAATTTGCTTGGAATTTGAAATATAGGAGGAAATTTCACATGAAATTAGCCTGGAAAGGTAGGCTACAGCCAGATTATAAAGGCTTAACAGAGTATGTATTGCATCCTAATGATAATAGAAAGCCTCAATACTTCTTGACAAGAGGCATGACATGGTCAGACCTGTATGTTTGAGAAATGCTATTACAATCAGTTGAACATGGAAGCATTTTTTCCTTTCCTAAGGAGGGAAACTCAAAATACACCTCTAATCTGAAAAATAATTGTCCTTCCTGTTTTTGTTCAAAAGTGACTAGGTAACTTAAGAAGAGAAAGATTTTCCAAAACTTAGGCATACAAAAGTGCCTTTGATGTTGATAGTGCAGGTAGATGATTTTTCTTACAAGAGTCATGGAAACAAAGATGTAAAGCAACATTTGGCATTTGGGGTTGTTCTGTGTTTGAAATCATATTACTTTGCAGTAACAAAGTAATTCAATATCCAGAAACGAGGCAGAACTAGGCAAGGAACCTTCAACAGTTTAATAAGAAGAGTGGAAGCTAGGCTTGATCACTGACCTTACAAGCAAACAGCTACGTCAAGATTTTGCAAACACTAAAGTTGCTGGTGGTAAATCTGAGGTCAACCTTCAGTCCATGAATTGGGACTAACTTGCACCAAGTATATACTAAGGCAGAGAGCAAGGATTAAAGATGTAAATGAGAGACAACTACTAATGTAAGTTGCTTGAATTTTCCATTGGACTCTATTCCACTTGCAACACAGAAAATAATTACAATGGCTCTTTGTCACCTTGAGAAAAAAAACACCAACTTGCCAGAATTGTATCTAATCCTGCCATAATCTGGCTCCAAACTACCTTTTAAGGTCCCCATTATGTTTGATTGAATGTAAGCTCCATAAAGGAAGGGACCGTTTCACTTTTGAATTTGTATACCAACATCTAGCATGAGGCTTGGCACATAGGAGGTGCTTAATGAGTTCCATAGATTATAGATAGAGAGTTGGAAGGGATCTTCTAGAAGATCATTTCATTTGATCATCTTGTTTTACAGATGGAGAAACTGCAACTCGAGAGTTGAAGAGACTCCAGTGGAAATTCCTGCCTTTGCTGCTTAAAGTCACACAAATCATAAAGTACCACAGATAGGATTTGAACCTCAGCTCCTAGATTTCAGAACTTACACTCTTTCTTTTGTACCATAATTACAGTCAAACTGGACAACTCATCATCTTCCAGTGTCATCCTGTTCTCTCTCACTTCTATGCACTGATACTGGTTCTTGGATAACTGTTTCATGAAATTAACATTTCATCTCACCTGGTCTATTCACATTCATTTCCCCATCCCTGGAATATACTTCCTCTACACTTCCCCATTTTAATACTTCTTTGGGAGATAGCTGCGGCACCTTACAGAAAGAAGATTTGTGCTTACAACTAGAGGAGCTGACTTTAAATTCTGATCCGTCACTTTCTGTATTGAACCCTATACTTACTAATTATGTGACTCAGGTCAAATTACCTAACCTCACAGAATCTCAACTCCTCATGTTCAAAATGAGGGGTTTAGACAAGATAGCCTCAAAGGTGACTTCTAACTCCAAATCTCTGACCTTATTTCTTCCTGTGATGCTTCACTAAGATGGAGTTTTCTCTATCAAGGCCCCTCTGATACTGTAAGTGGTCTATCCATTCTTCAAACTAGTTCATGTTTAGTTCTCCATACCCATGTGAGAAGCAGGGTGGCATAGTCTGCTGGACCAAGAATCTTAACTCTGACACTGAACTAATTGCCTTCCCCACTGACAAATTAATTAATCTCTCTAAACTTCAGGTAGCTTTTCCCAAATCATAAGTAATAGTTTCCTAAGTG
Organism: Bettongia penicillata ogilbyi; assembly: GCA_023548195.1. Classification (NCBI taxonomy): domain Eukaryota; kingdom Metazoa; phylum Chordata; class Mammalia; order Diprotodontia; family Potoroidae; genus Bettongia; species Bettongia penicillata. The sequence goes on along the minus strand of JAJHZJ010000062.1, from coordinate 1,543,350 downwards.
GCATTTAATATCACAAGTCATTAATATGCATGTGCCATTATACATCTTTCTCCCCCCATACCAAGAGATCATAGGGCTGCTGACGATAGGAATTGTTTGGTGTTTGTCTTGGTATTATTAGAGCCCAAAGTAATGTACTACATCCAGAGTGTACTTAATAAGTGGCTTTGTAAAATAAAATTGAACTTTAAGACAACATCTGAACCCAGACCTTCTTGATTTCAAGTCAAGGTTTCTCCCTATGAGTACTCAACAGAAATTAAGCTAAGCAGGATATGAAGCAGGATTTAAATCCAACCCTTCCTGATTCCAAGTCAAACTCTTGACTGACTATACTGTGCTGCCTTCTGAATGTAAGTTTTTTTTTGTAGTTCAATTTAATGGTAGTTATCTGCTGCCAGTTATTTCAGTGGAAATGATTATTCTCTCATTTATTGAACAAACATTTCAGTATCTATATTAGGGAATAAAAAAATTAAAAAGAATAAGATCTTTTTGTCCTTTGAGGAGTTTATAAGCCAGTAGTTTAACCAATTTAGTACATCTTGTCTGCAAATAATTTCCATGATATGTATGCAGATGGCACACAGAACTGTATAGGTAGCATACCTGGATGAGTTAGAATTGTAAAAGTAGCATACCTGGATGAATTAATGACAAGTCTGTGAGATTAATCAGAGGCTCCCAGCCCTCTCTGGCCATAAATTCACTTGGTTAAAAATGGCTCTGGCATTAGCTGAGTATGCATAATTTAAGAAATCTTTACTTCCATGAGATTTTAAATTGTATTAAAGCTATAACTCTCTCTGACTTAGCATTCTGGGCTGTGCTATTTTCTTTTTCCTTAGGAGAACTTTGCATATTCTTTCTAGATATGAGATTGGATTGCTCTCAGTTTGGAAAAGGACACACAGGAGATCCACTTATCAGGCCTCAGGCCATGGACTCCATATACTTTTCAAATATTCATCCCCTCACAACTCTAAATTATGGACTTTAGCAAAGGACTGTACAATGGATGTCCTCCTGCAGATGGATAAATTTCATAAGCAATGATGTCAAAATTGCTCCCTTTCCTCATTTCTCTTTGTATACTATTCTAGATAGGTGGCCACATTTCAAAGAACAAAACTCAGAAAATATAGCTAATATGGAATCCATCTGTCCCAGATCACTTTGAGATAAATGCACTATTGCTGGAACTCTTTGTTTTTTGAGAGGTGAGGGAAGGAGAAAGTCTGATTCTCTGTCTTTCTCCCAGGTTGAAAGTACATTGGCTATTCATGAGTTATATCCAAAACTGATTGGTTCAGAAGTTTTAACCTGCTGTATTTTTCTGAACTATATTCGTTCACCCTTTCTTAGGCAGTCTGATGGTGCTCCATTTCAAAGATTAAGTGCAGACGCCCTGTCTCTTTTGACTCTACTGCAACTGAGAACTCCTGCATTGAAGAAGTCCACCAGCTTCAGCTTCTCCAGCAGCAGAAACTACAGGAGGGCACTTAAATGCCTTAGTATTAGAGAATTTTTAAAGACAGCAAAGGCAGATGAATGTGGTCTAGTGTAAAGAGTGCATTTAGGTCTGCTATTCAGTACCTTGGATAGCACTTAATAGATGTAGGTTGTTTGATTTGCAATACTTGTTGATTTGCAATGGAAAGATTTGTGCTTTTGTCATGACATTGACAGGAGCATGACCACAGGCATGTCACTTAATATACCTGTGCCTCAATTTGATCACTTGTCACAGGGAAACAATACAACTGTATGCTCACCAAGTTGGTTGTGTGATCATCTCCCTCCCTCATCCCATCCTATCAGTTGCCAAGCCTTATAATACCTATCTTTAAAACCTTTCTCACACCCATCTCCCTTCTACTCATAAGACTACTTCCCTAATTCAGGGCTACCACCCTAATTCAAACAATCATTACCTCTTTCCCAGACTATTTCATTATCCTCAAATTTGGTCTTTTTGACTCTCCATGATCTATGGAGTTGCCAAACTAATATTCCTGAAACAAAAATTTGACCACATCATCACTTTATTCAAGAAGTTTTAGGGATCCCTATTGCTTTGAGGATAAACTATCAACTTCTGGTTGGTATTGCAAAGACTTTTTATCATCTGGCTCTAACTTCTTTCCAGAATGATTCAAAATAATTTCTCCTCAGGTACTTTATTTTTCAGCCAGATTGGCTTACTGCTCCCCATACACAACACTGTATCACATTTCAAGCCTTTCCACTAGCTGCCCTTTGTGCCTGGGAGGTCTTTCCCCAACTCCTTTCTACTTTTGTAGGATCCTTTGAAGGTGTGTCCTAAATGATGCCTTTGACTCAAGGTCTTTTTTTATCATTTCTTGTTAATGCCCCCCCCATCTCTCCCTAATTCGTGTATCACTTTTGCATCTAATTATCTGTGTATTTATTATTTTGATATAGAAGCATGTAAACTCCTTGAGAGCAGAGGTGATTTTTTAAAGTCCTTGTATTTTCATCACCTAGGACAATGCATGGCACATAGAAATGACTTCACAAATATTGAATTTTTGTATCATGGATGGGATAATATTTTTTAAAAGTCAAAATCACCATGTAAAAACAGGTGGTTCTTATTATTTCAAGGTGATAGAGAAATATTCTTCCAACTGCTAGCAAAAAAACCTAAATGAAGGTGGTTTTGGATCACAGTTCTCAAAAACTGAGATGAATTCCTTTTGACCTGAAATCATCAGATGTGAAGGCATTACTTCAAAGGAGAATTTGCTTGATTATTGATCATTTTTTCCAATCTGTATTTACTCAATAACTCTAATTTTAAAATAAGAAAGAGCAAATGACAGGCAATGCATCCCCAACATTGAGATGGATGAAAGCTACTCCTCATGAGAGGCTAAAACCACATAACACCATATGCTTGGTGGAAGAGGGAATAATTAGTTCCCGGAAAAATTAAAACTATGAACTAAATTGGAACAAGTATATTTTTGACATATTAATCAAAATTAAATATGTTGATCTCTTTAAATCAGTCAGAGACCAAATACATTATGTTTTCTATAACATTTATTTCCAGTAACTCACAGGAGAGAAAATTTTGTCAGAGACAGGAATAGACATTCATATGCTTTAGAAATATCTTACAAATATTTCTGGGGAGGAGGACCTCTTCCTATGTATCATGGAAAATGCCTGAGGAAAAAATCACAGATGTTCTATCCACCCAAAGGAGTATTAAACAGAAGTAATTCTGACATTTCTGTAGCACTTTAGAGACACTATTCAATAGTTTGCTGTGGTGGATATCAACAAATTTGAAGTCAGAGGACAAGGGATCAAATATTGTCTCTGATGCCATGTGACCTTGTAAAGGCCTGTTTGGATCTCAGTGCCCTCATTTGCAACACAACAAAATTGGACTTGATTACCCATGAGGTCCCTTCCAGCTCAAAATCTATCATCCTATGATATCACTGAAGCTCATAAACCGCTATGGGGAAGATGCTACTGGCATTATTATAATTCTCATTAGACAGATGAGGAATCTGAAGTTCAGAGACATTAAATGATTGCCCCACAGTCACAGAGATAGTAAATGTCAGAGGCAGGAATTGAACCCAGGTCTTTTTGATGCCAGATCCAGTGTTCTATCCAATACTCAAACTGTCTCTTAAAAATGAAATTCCTTCATGGAGACGAGGGTGAAGAAAGCAGGCATATTCTTTGGGGAGTGGTTTGCCCTCATGTTACACCTTCAGGGGCTCATGATCATGCTGAGATTAAAACAGCCAGGGGAGGGGAGCAATCTCTTCAAACCTGTCCTCTACTGCATCACTTATTGTCATCTTGGGATGCGAAATGTACAAGATTTTCTTAGTCCATGTATATCTGAAATGCAAAGAGACAAGCTGTCATCACAGAGGCATCACCATTGGTGATGGATGAATCCAACTACCAATGCAGCTGAAAAAACTCCTAGCCTGGCAGCCATAAAACTAAAAGCTGGAAAAAAGGATTGAGCCTTGGCTTCTGGCTGCTGACTAAATCAGATACACTTGGGTGGAAAGAAGAACCCCTGGACCTGAAAAAAATAAATAATATTTACAAAGGTTCCTTGTTTATTTGGGAAGGATTTTTTACCTGCTCTATAAATGGAGTGCTTGATTAGCTTACACAGACACACACACACGCACACACAATTTTTTCTTACCTAATATTTTATTTCCCCACAATTACATGTAAAAACAATTTTAGCATTCTTATTTTTTAAAATTTTGAGTCCAAATTCTCTCCCTAACCCCTACCCACAGAGAAGGCAAGCAATTTGACATAGGTTAAACATGGCACACATATTTTAAAAGGAGCACATGATAAGAGATTAATATCTTATCTTCCTATTATTACCAGCTACCATTTATTCAGTGTCCTCTGGAGCAGTAAGTGCCTTATCCAAAGTCAGCATCACAAAGAAAGAACCACTGACACATTGTGTGATCTTGGAAAGTCACTTAACATCTCTTGGCCTCAGTATCCTCATCTGTAAATGAAGGAAGTTGGGCTATATGAATTCTAAAGTTTCTTCTTGTAATCTACAGTTGTGGGAATCTATTATTCTATGAATAAATTTGAGGATTGTAGCTGGTTAAACTTTGGTGAATTTTCCACTTTTGTTAAGAAAAGTATTCCTGAGATCCTACCTCCTAGTTTTTTTATTAGATTCAGAGAGCTTTTAGAATTGGATGAGCACCCAGAGGTTATCTAATCTGACCTCTGCTTGAATAAGAATCCCTTCTACATTCTACTCAAGGTAAGGAAACTTTGTTTTAATCACAAGAGAAGCCATAATGGAAGAACTATGGCTAGAAGAAAGATACGAGCCACAGAAAAGAATGCGAAGATCAGATGCACATTGCTTTAAAGAATTTCTTTGGCAGACCTCTGGTTTGGGAGTGGGATATCCTCATGACGAAAAGTAAGTAGAAAGTTTCATTGATTTCCTAAATAAGAGTGAGGTCTCTGATCAATATGTAGCCTATACAAAAACTCAATCAGCCTTTGCTCAAAGATCTCCAAGTCCATATGTCTGACCACATCACTTCAAGAATTTTCAGTGGTTCCCTATTATCACTGTGGTTAAATGTTAATTCCTCAGGGTATTTAAAGTCCTTCAAAGTCTGGCTCTGCTCTGCTGTTCTACATATATTTCCTGTAACTTACTCATATATTCTACTTTCCAGTCAAAATAAATAAAAATATTTATTATTCACTGAATACAGTGACTATTTCCCACTTCTCTGCTTTTGTGAAAGATGTTGCTTGTGCTTGGAATGTTTGCATTTTCCACCTCTGTCTCTTAGGATACTTGGTTTTCTAAATGCTAAGCTCATGTGACACCTTTTACAGGAAACCTTTCATTATTCCTGTGCTTCAGTTTTTTTCCTCTTTAAATCATCCTAGATTTCCTTACCATCTACTTGCTTATATGCCTCGTCCAACGACTAGAAACTCCTTGGGGGCAAGGACTGGACTGAATTTCTCTTTGCATTTCCAATATTCAGCACATTTTAGTTGGATAAATAAGTCAATAAATGTTGACTTGAATTGGATGTAAATAAGTGGATTTTTCATCAGATGTTAAAATAAAGTTGAAGGGGATAAAAATTCCATGTTCTGAATGTTATCAAGCCTAGATAGTCTTGAATTATGTTTTTTTTCAGGGACATTAGCCATTAACACCAAGTTTTGGAACAAGGGAGATTGGCTGAATCACAGTTCTACTGATAAGAGATAAGAAATCCAAAGAAAGTGTAGGGTTAGTGGTAAAGCTGATAAATTCATTTTTGAATATGGTGAATTTGAAGTGATGATTGGATATGCACTTTGGCATGGCCTATAAGCAAATGGAGACATGGGACTGGAGTTGGGGAGGGGAGCCCAGGCTGGAGCTATAGATGCTGGGAGTTACTGATATAGAAATAATAGTTGAAGCCATGTGAGTGAGTGAGGCTGAAAAGGAGGAGAATGTTATTGGAAAGAGAAAAGGACCATAGGGAGAACCTCCATCCCAAAGGTTCAGGAAAAGTTTGAGAAGTTCACAAAGGAGATGAGGAGGAAAAATTTCTCTCTAAGAAAGATAGAAATGAAGAAAGAAGTAGCCCAAGGAAGTGGAGTGGCAAACAAATGCTTCAGAGAGGTCAAGGAAGAGGACTTTGAGGGAAAAAAGTCATTGGATTTGATAACTAGCAGACCATTGGGTAATCAGTACCTCAAAGAAAGCAGGTTCAGTAGAAAAAAATGAGATGGAAATCAGGTTTTAAGAAGTCAAGGAAAAAGTAGGTGACAATGCAGTGGAATCACTGGGTGCAGACATCTTTGTCCCAAAATTTGGTAGAAAAGAGGACAAAGATAGCATGATGGCTAGATGAAGACCTTTCCTTTTGCAGTGATTCCTCCAAAACAATAGAGAGGGAAAGTCTTTTCCCTTTGCTTCAAGACCTCATCATCATCTGCCTACCAATTGGAATGGCCTCCACATCGGTCTTGCTAACTTACCTCTTCTTATGCCAACACATCCTCCATGTGGTTTCAAAATACTCTTTAAGGATGGATCTAATCATGTAATTCTCCTACTCAGTAGATTATAGTGGCTTACTATTGCTGCTGTAACAAGATAGAAATAGCTCTATTTGGCTTCAGAAGCCCTTCATAACCTGGCCCAAATCTATCTTCCCACCCTGATTCTTCCTGCATTTTAAACTGGCCTTCTCTGTACTACTCACACAGGGCACTCCATTTCCCATCTTTGTATGTCAGCATCCCTGACTCACAGAATCCCTGACTTCCTTCAAGATTCAATTTGACATGGGGACTTTAATGATTCCCAAATTACTATTGCCTTTCCCCTATGTTTATTTATTCTGTTTTAATCTGTATATACTTATATCTGTCCATGTTGTCTTTCTAGATAAAATTTAAGCTACTTGAAGAAAGAGACAGTTTTTCTTCTATCTTTATGTCCTGAGTTTGGCAAAGTAACTGCTTGAATTTATGTGTCAAGGAAAAGGCAACATTCCCTTTTCCATTTTCTGAAATGTCCCTGCCTTTCTCTTTTACACCCAAATTCAGTTATCACATATGATATCTGCAAAGTAACTCTCAAAAACACAATTTTCTTGCTATTTCTCATCATTGTGATTATCATTTAGTGCCTTTGCCTCCATCTTATAAGGAAAAAATGAGGTAGTGTAAATTAAACAGCAGTTTCTTTTATCATCAAGTGTGTACACCTTGTAATCATGAATTATGCAGGCCAGGATTAGCTGTCTGATTATAAAAGGGAGCAGCTGCAGAGGCTGTTGAAAGGACAAAATAAGTCACAGGAGGGGCAGCTCAAAGACACAGCCGGCTAAGCATTTTAATGTTTATACTGATTTCTTGCTACCTACATTCGGAAGCATCCAGAAAAAAATTCCCTTTCTAAATATTGGGCCTACTAATGGCTGATAAGCAAGTAAAACAGTAAGAAGGAGGGAGGGAAGGAAGAAAGAAAGAAGGGAAAAAGGAAGGAAAGAAGAGAATAGAAAAAGAAAAAAGAAAAAAGGAGAAGAGAGAAAGAGGGAAGGATGAAAGAGGGAGAAAGGAGGTAAAGGAGGAAGAGGGGAAAATAGGAAAGGAGAGAGCAAGAGAAAATAAATTAGAAGAGAATGTAGAAAGAGAAGAGAAAGGAGAAGGAAGGGAGAGATGGAGAGAATATATTCTTAGAAAATATATATGTCTTTTGTCAATTCTATTACGTGAACCTATGAGAAATAAAACATTTTTCAAAGAAATACAACTCTCCAGAGAGTATTTTGGGAAGGTGGAAGAGTAGGTCAGAAAACTTTCACCTCTCCAAATTTATTACACACACACATACACACACACACACACACTCACACACACACACATACACACAGAAAAGATAACATCATCTCAGTGCTGCAAAAGTGAACATGAGGTAAAGCAGTTTTCCTCCTAAGACAATTTGAGAAGACCCCAGGCTTTCTGGACCTCAAGGGGTAGGGGTTGGCCTGAACAAAGTATAAAAACCTCTAAGTCAACTCTACAATCAACAATCAACAAGCCCTGGGGGCAGCTGGGTTGAGAGTCAGTCTCAGCCCTAAAAACATTAATCTTACAGACAGTATGGGGATCTGACCGCTGAGTAAGAAAAGATGAAAGCACCTTCCACTGTCAAGGGACTGATGTCAAGCATAGCTGTGCTGACCACACCTGTTCCAGATGGTGGCTGCAGGGAGAAGGAGCTAACACACTCCTGATGAGGAAGGGTTGTGTTGGCTGTGAGCATTTGCAGGAGAGAGTTCCTAGGTAGAGGAAATAGCTGTAATTTGCAGAGAATGGAGGGACTTCAGGGATCAAGATCATTTGTGGGACAGTGTGGCTGGGGGCCTCAGCTGTGGCTTAGGAGTAGAGAGGAGAGTCCAAGACTAGGCCCTGAGACAAAGCTCAGAAAATGACAGTAAGACCTGAGGCTTGGGGCAGCATTCCCCATACCTTGGGACTACAACTTGATGACACTAATAGCTGTTAAAAACAAACAAGCAAGCAAACAGACAAATAAATGAATAAGTAAATAAATAGAAATGTGTAAGCCAAGGAGAAAGAACCCAACCATGGATAGTTACTACGGGGAGAGAGAAGATCTGAGTTCATATTCAGAGGAAGATAATGGAACTTAAAAAGTCACACCGTTTTCAATGAGAAATGTCCAATGTCACAAACACAGAAAGAGTTCTTGGAAGAATAAAAAAAGGACTTTAAAAATCAAGTAAGAGTGATTGAGAAAAAATTTTTTAAAAGTAAGAGCAATCCAAAAAAATCAAGAAAATTATGAAAAAAAGTCAATGAACTAACTGAAAATAGAGAATCAGAAAATTAAGGAAGAAAAAAATTACTTAAAAACTAAAATTGGTCAAGGAGAAGCTAATGTTGATCTAAGACATCAAGAAATCAGAAAATAAAATTAAAAAACTGAAAAAATAGAACAGAAAGTGGAGCATTTTGTCAGAAAAACAACTGATCTTGAGAACAGATCAAGGAAAAATAATATAAGAATAGACAGACTACCTGAAAATTATGATAAAAAGAATCTTTATACAATATTACAAGGAATTATCAAGGAAAATTGCCCTGATATTCTAGAAAAAGAAGACAAAGCAGAAATAGAAAAAAGTCTACTGATCACCATCTGAAAGAGATCTCAGGATGAAAACTTACAGGAATATTCTTGCTATGTTTTCTAAGGAGAAAATATTGGAATCAATAAAACCAAAAACAAACAAATAAGCAATTTAAATATCATGGAACAACAAGAAGGATTACACAAACACCAGCAGTCACTATATTGAAGATCTTGGAATACTATATTCCATAAAGCAAAAGATTGGGGGTTACAACCAAGGCTAACTTAGCCAGCATATTTAAGTATAATCCTGAATGGGGAAAAAAAGGACATTTAATGAACTCAAAGACTCAGGTTTTGTAACAAAATCCTCAAAACTTAAGTGAAAATTTGGTTTATAACTTCCAGGAGAAATGTCAAGCAAACATGTAAGACACTTATATAAGGGACTCAATAAGGTCAAATTGTTTACTTCATATATATGAAAATATTATCAATACTCTTATGATTGTCATCATTATTTGGGTCATTTGAAAGAAAGGCTTGGACTGAACTGAGTATGATGGGATGATTCTAAAAAAAAACAAAATTATGTAGGAGAGATAAAAAGGTGTCATTGGGAAAAGATGCAAAAGGTAAATATAGGGAGAGATAAAAAGGTGTAAAAGAAAAAAATAATATAGAAGCTAGTAGGGGAAGGGTGAGTAGGGCTGGAACTTTACTCTCATCAGAGAGAGAAGAACATATATATCTAGAAGGGTCTTTGAAATTCAGAATGAAATAAGAGGGCAAGGGGATAGGGTGGGAGGAGAGGATAAGGGAGGGATTCTCACAGGGGTGAGTAGGTTAATAAATATGAGAACAAGGTACTGGGTAGAAGTAAAGCAGAGGAATGAAGAGGGATATAGTAAACAGGGTTAGAAGGACAGTGAGGAAAAATAGGAAGGAGGAAAATACACAAAGAATTGTAGCTTAGAATGTGAATGGGACAAATTTACCCATTAAGTAGAAATGGACAGCAGATTAAAAATTTGAATTCAACAATATCTTGCTTCCAGGAAACATAAAAATGAGAAATATAAAGAAAGATAAAATAAAGGACAGTGGTAAAATTTAGTATGTTAAAAAAGTAGGGATTGTAATTATGATTTCAGACAAAGTTAAAGTTAAATAGACTTAATCAAAAGTGAAAAATAGAGAAAGTATACTACATGTCAGTAATATTATTATTTTAGGCCATATAAAATACCTGTGTTTACCTTCCAAAACAGACACAAGAACTCTGTGAGCATATACATAAAACACTTTTTACACAATCTAAATACTTGAAGTAATATTAATTGCTCATGACAATTTCACCCAATTAATCTATTAATTCAATGTCATCCTAATTAATTACTAAAAATCTATTTTTACTGAGATATAAAAAAATGATAACAAAGTTGATTTGGAAGAATAAGTCAAGAACTTCAAAGAAACCAGTGGAAAAAAGATGTAAAGGAAATAGATTCAGTAGTATCAGACCTTAAGCTATATTATATGATGAGAGCATTGTTGAAGTGTAAAATGGATAGTTTTGATTATTTTAAATTAAAATTTTCTTGTATAAAGTTCATGTAGACAAGAACAGAAGGAATGCAGAAAATTGGGGAGAAAATTCATAGATAATCTCTTAGATAGGATGTGATTGTGTTGGAATATTGCTTTGGTATAGGAAATGAGCTAATTGATTTAGAGAAACATGGAGAGAATTGAACTTATGAAGGAAGATATTATCCACCTTCAGAGCAACAGATAGGAGAAAATAAGCATGGTATGGTCTTACATATATGTATAAGTGTATACGTATATGTATGTTTACAGATAGATGTGTGTATATATGTATATACTATATATCTATATCTATGCTTAATTGTAGACTTCTTGGGGGTTAAGGAAGGGAAAAATAAGGAATGCTCAGCAGAGAACAAAAGGAAACTGACAAGGAAGCAGAGAAAAGCTGGGTAACTGAAAACAAGAGGTAGTATTTATTATATAGGTTTTCTTGAAATGGAAATTTTTGTTTTATATTGAATCTTCTTGTATGGTCTGCCGTGTACCTGGGAATGTTTTGTTTTTCTTTTCTTGTTTTGTATTTAAGTTTAAAAAACAATGGGAGAAATACAATCTCTTCTGTTTCATTATTCTTGGCTCTGTCTATTTTATTTATTTGTTTACTTATTCAAGAAATATTTATTAAGTTCCTACTCTTTCCAAAATATTATAGGACAGAGAATTGAGGGATGGATCTACCTACCCTCAAGGAACTCATAGCTGTAAAGCTATAAGGAAAATTAATCAACTACTGTTTAGCAAACACCTACTATGTGTCAGGCACTATGTGAGGTACAGGGATACAAGTTTAAAGACTAAAACCGACCCTACTCCCAAGTAGCTTAACATGTGCAAAAAAATTCAACAAACCTAATCACTCAAACAAGAATTTATTCAGCACCAGCTATGTGCTAGACTCTTGGCCAAGAATTAGGAGATATCACAGGCTCCTGAAGTTCTTTCAAGTTTTTGAATGGATAAATACACGTATGATTGCTAGTGATTCACGGTGTGATTTTGATCTAGACCCTTGACCTCTTCAATCTTTATTTTCCCATGTAAAAGGAAGGGGTTGACTAGATGCTCACCAAGGTCCTTTCCATCTCTGAAAGCCTGTGTTCCTATAGACTAAAATACAAGGAAGTATAAGAAAGGTGTAATAAAGAGTTCTGGACAAAGCACTATCAGAGACAGATGGAAAAAAGGACAATTTTCCATTGAGAGGGATGTTCTGGGAAGGCTGAATGGCCGAGTTGACTCCTGAATCAAGCCTGAAAGTAAGGGATCTAAAAAGTTGGTGAAGAAGGTTTGGGTGGGGAAAGTATACCAAAATAATGATTCCATTCCAGGAACGATGGAAAAACATAAAGGCATGGAGACAGGAGACATCATGGGACAGAATATTCTAATTTGACCAGAATATAGAGGAGATGGTACTGCTAAGGTCTTCATAGATATTTGATGATTAATATGCTCCCAAGAAAACCATGGTATAGTGTAAAGAGCCCTAAAGGGCTCCTAATGGAGGTTCTCATCTTGCCAATGACTGGCCAGAACAGCATTAGTCTTGTTGACACTCTGTCCTTTTGGTTCCAAAGGTTGCCAAAACCTTGGTTCAGTGTGAACTGTCCCTTAATGAAGATCACTACAGTCTTGTCCTCTCGTTTTCTTTTTTGGCAGCTAACATATAATATGAACTTTAAGTTGCTGAACTTAAATATACACCAGCATGGGGGACCCACAAGACAGAATTCCTTCTAATTTTATGTAAGCTGGAATACCAAAAATTAATTCTTATTGATATAGGATTTAAACACATGTGGAGACAAGCAGCTTATGTGAAAGGCTTAAGTTTGAAGAAAGGTTGTGTGAATTAAAGGAAGAAACACAGACTGAGAACTAGGACGACAGATTTCTAATCCCACCTTTGTAGCATTACTAAGTGGTAAAGTGCCTTTTCCAATCTGGGCCTGGCTTCTGCATCTGAAAATTGTGCGCATTGAAATTGACCATCTCTAAGGCCTCATTCAATTCTGTGGTTTTCAAACCTTCAATATACTACAATGTGAAATATCAGTCTGTGTACACATCTGAAGAGGAGATTTGTAAGGGACTTGGCATCCAGGAGAGCTGGAAACATTTCTGGAGACTAGAATTACGTGACAGAGAGATCAGCGTAAAGATGGATTATGTTTATTTTATACGTTACTAACCTGAATCAACAAATATGTAATGACAGGACAGTGCCCCTGAATGACTCACAACTATGTGGGCTGACTGATTGGAAAGAAGCAGGCAGCAGGATTTAAGGAGGTACAAGGACCTACAGCTCTGCCTTGAAGAATTTGTCTTCAAGGAAGGCAGAACCGTAGGCTCAGAGGAGAAGGAAAATAAAATATTTAGCACATGGAGAGTCAGCAGCTTTGAAATGTAAATAGAGATATCAAAACCCAGTGCAGCCAGACACAAGAGCAGAGACTCATAGAATTTTAGAACTGGAAGGAATCATGCAGATTATCAAATTCCATCCTGCATTTTAAGAGTTCAGAAATTTCTGGGCTATTGGGCATCTGGGACAATTTGTTATTGGCCTTCTCTTTACATTAATTTCTCTCTCTATTAAAAAAGTTATAGTCTAATGGAAAGAGCACTGACTCTAAGGTCAGAAGAGTTGGGTTCATATGTCATTTTCGATTCTTATACAGAGCTTCCTTATGAAGCCAGGCACCTAACTGGGCTCTTAGGCTTGCACATTGGGGTTCCTCAGGGTAACTGAATACTTTTCCCCTTAGATCTCTAGAGTTAATCCTGGGGGGCTGTTACTTCCCAGTACCATTGGTCACAATCTTCTGCCAGAGAATGACCCATTGATTATCAGTCAGGATTAATTAGCTTTTAGAAAGATTATTTAATAAGGTCTAATATGGACAGTTATCACAAAAACTATTTTTCCAAATAGGTGAGCTGGGATAAGATCCCTGGGGAGGATAAAGTGGTAGTAAGGCCCACATATAGGGAACCTGTGTGGTGAAGATCTAAGACATCTCCTGGATAAGCTTCTCCCTTCATTGAGTCATCAGAAATTTCTCCTTGAATGTGTCTTTCTCCTGAGATTTGGTGGAGAGTTGGTGGTTCACACTCTCTGAAGTTCCCTTTCCTTAAGTTTATCCTTAATTTATCTCTCAACTCTTAATGCAGATGCCTCTATCAGTCACCTCTTCTCCTGATACATCCCATACATCACTATCTATCAAAGTCAGTGGGGATTCTAGATCTTCTGACTGTTTGAAATTCCCAAGGTTGCCACCTGGTCAATGAGAGGGAAGAAAAGAGATCAACAGAGCCTCTCTTTCTTCTCCCTCCCCCCAGGGCAATTCCTTTTCAGGTGGTCTAACTAATTTACTATTTTTATATGCAGTCCAAGCATATGTCTAATTCTTTCAGACATATTCCTTGATGGATTTCCTTGATGGAACTATCTTTATCCAACGATCAAAGTACTTTATTCCTTTCAAATTAAGAACTTGTTTCCTCCCAGGTTAAACTTTCTAGTTATTGATTGAATAATTCAATTGAGCTATCTAGGATTTCTAGGATTAATTATGGCGGATTGGAACTTTACCCTTACACTCACTACCTTTCTAACCTTGTATATATTATCTAAAAATCCTTGGGCTTCAGTTTCCATATGAGGAGGTTGAACTAAATGACCTTATAGGTATCTCCCATCCCTAGGTCTATGACCCTATGAACTAATTTCTCACCTTTAACATGCAGAGCTATTGTGAGGATTGGATGAAATAGAATACTAAAAAATATTTTACTTTGTGGATAAAATCTATAAACTTAACTCAATATTAGAGATTAGAGAGTGTTCAGAAATCATTTAAGTAATATTTAATAACAAGAAGGCAATTACAGCCCTTAAATGCATGATTTAGTGCAAATGTCTAATTACTATGATCCTTAAATATCATAAATTAAAAGAGTGCCTTGATTCTGGAGTCCAGAATACCAGGGTTTGAGTTACGCTTTTGGAATCCACTGGCCTTGTTGACCCTGGGCAAGGTACTTCAACCTTCAGAGGCCCTGGGCCACTCTTTCTAAGACTCCAAGTTACAGACAAGGGGGTGATATGCAACAGTGCAAGGAATTTTCATGCTGGAGTTGCCCTACACCAGTCACATCACAATTCTGAACCCCCCAAAAAATTAGGTTTTTTTTTTTTATATTCTGTCCTATTCATATTGTTCAGTATAAGTGTTCTTTTGTGTGGAAGAGAAAAAAAAAAAACAGAAGAAACTAAGAGACTTAAGTCAAAGGAAAAGTGGTGAGCCCTAACTGGAAGAGTTTCCTTTTTACTTTATTTTTTAAGATTTTTGCTGCTCATGCTAATCTGGTCCCACAGCCAGGAGATGTGCATATGGAGTCATCAAGGGCCAAAGGGAAGATCTGGCAAGTTTCCAGCGTATCTGGGAATCTTGGGGTCCCAAATGGTCCAGAATGCTGTCTGAACCATCTGAAACCTCTGGATGACTGCCAACCGACTGTGCCATGCACCGCTAGCCTCAGGAAGACTCCTAAGAAAGAAAGTACGTTCAGGGAAAACAATCATTTTCTCTTATACTGATTTCCAATTTGGCTAGACCACAAATTTTTCATCCTTCACATTTATTTATTTCAATTGCATTCACTTAAAATAATGAAGCTGCTGGAAAGGACCGTATTCTATCTTTCGCTTAACCCCATATGGCAAGTGATATTCTTAAACTCTCTGAAAACTATTCCACTGTCTCACAATCCATCATCATCATCACTCCCATCAGAATCCTCACTATTACTATTATAACAACTAATATTTAGATAGGATTTTAAAATTTGCAAAGTACTTTACAAATATTATTTCATTTTACCCTACTAACAGCCCGGGCAGAGTAGGTACTATTATTATTCACTTTTTACAGATGAGGAAACTAAAGTAGGCAGAGATCAAGTGACTTGCCCAGGGTCACAGAGTTAATAACTGTATTAGGCAGCAAATATCTCCTTGGTCATTCCATAGTCTGGCACCATTGTCATGGACCATAGGATCATAGATTTAGAGCTAAAAGGGAGGGATCTCAGAGGTCATCAAGTGTAACCCAATCATTTTATAGATGAGTAAATTGAGGCTGATAGGTTAAATGACTCACCAAGAGTCACAAGCTAGTGAATGTCTGAAACTGTGTTTCAACTAGGGTCTTTCTGACTCCAAGTTCAGCATTCTGCCACTACATAATAATATCAAATCAAACATCAAAGAAATAAACATGAGAAGTTCAGCACATGAGTCAAAGACAAAGCAAAAAAAAAAAAAAAATCAACACACAAATCACCTGCTCCAAATTTCCATCCTATACACTTTCAAGGGATATGTGTTTGGGATGTATAGCACAGAATGCACATATTATGTATGTCTCTCATAAGCACCCTGCATTGTTCATAAATGTTTAACACTTAGCTCTCCAGAAAAAAATATTCATAGGGCACAGTTCTAGATATTCAACAAAACAATTAGCCTTGATTTGTTGCATTGGTCAATTTCTGAGGCATAAGTATTCATAATGAAAATTTAACAATCAGCTTTCCAGAGTTCATTTGAACTAACTCTACATTATCCCTCAAACACCTCTGGAAATTAGCAAAACTTTACCATTATGGTCGTTAACCTTTTGGTTGGAGCATTTTGCCCCCAAAATACATATAAAAATAATTAGTGTAAAAAAAATAAAGTTCCACAATTGGATGGTATTGCCTTTTGATCTTGGAATCTTCCTAGAAGGGACTTTAGCTTGATTTTTAAGGCTTTCCACAATCTAGTGTGTCCGTATTTTTCCAACTTTTTCTCAGCACTCACAGTAATAAACCTCACAGCCTAGCAAAAGTCAACTATTTGTCATCTCTTGTATACAAGATGGCCTTTCTACCTCAATGCCCTGCATCATATTGTTTCCACATTCTCCATACTATTTTCTCCCCAACCCTAAGCCTTTAGAAAATCTATGCATCCTTTAAGAGCCAGCTCAAATCTCACTTATATGAGGAAGCTTAGTGATATTTCTTTTGTAAGAAATAGTTTTTCATTTCTCCTGCTTGTCCTAGCCTTTCATATCCCACTCTTTCATATCACTATATCATGCAGTTATGATTTCATCAGTGTAGAAATTTCCTCCACTGAATCGTAACCTATCAATAATCTTCACTTTTTCCTATATTATGACCCCTTTTGGCTACTTGGTGATATCTAGACACCCTTTCTCAGAATCATATTTTTAAATGCACAAAATAAAACATGTAGGCTTACAAAGGAAGCCAATAATATTGAAATCCAGTTAAAACATTTTTAAAAGCTGATGAATCTCAGATAAAGAATCATTGTATACAGAGCATTAGAGTTACCTGAGTCTCACAGAAGTTAAATTACTTGCCCAAGGTCACACAACTAGCAAATATCAGAAGTGGAATTTGAACCAACACCTTCCTGATTCTAAATCTAGCCCTCAACCCACCATATCTAGATGTTTGCCTTATATTTTTATTATAGTTTCTTTCTATATTAAAATCATTGCGTAGTTACAGCATGTTTATGTATGTTACATTCTCCCCTCCCTCTCTAAATTTTAAATCCCATGATGACCATGACTTTGACTAATACCCTCAGGAAATAACACAGTTCTTTATGTATAGCAAGAATATGAAAAAAGGAATGGATGGATGGATGAAGGTACTTAGTTACTGCATTTCTTAAAGTGAAATCTCTGGCTCTTAAACCAAAACCCCGATTGATCTACTCATACAAATACATCACCCAAGCGCCAATGCCTAAATACAGTGGGTTAAGATATAAGGTACTAAGAAGAAGCAGCTAGCTGGCACAGTGGAGAGAGTGCCAGACCTGCAGTTAGGAAGATGAGTTAAAATCCATCTTCAGACACTTACGAGCTTTGTGACCCTGGGCAAGTCATTTAAACAATATCTGCCTCAGTTTCCTTAACTGTAAAAATGGGGATAATAATAGCACCTACTTCTCAGGGTTGTTGCTGTTCTGCATTCATGTATGACTTACATGACCCCATTTGGGATTTTCTTGGCAAAGATATTGGAACCATTTTCCATTTGCTTCTCCAACTCATTTTACAGATGGCAAACTGAGGCAAACAGGTAAATGACTTGCCCAGGGTCACATGGTTAGTAAGTGTCTAAGGCCATATATAAGCTCAAAAGGGGAGTCTTCCTGATTCTAGGCCCAGCACTCTATCCCCTATAATGCCACCTAGCTGCCCTCGATTTCTTAGATGTGATACTTGCCTGACACATATTTGGTGCTTAATAAATGCTTATTGTCTCCTCTTACTTTCTCTAAGGCATTAGTTCTTGCTGCTAGAATTCATATGATAATTTTAAAAATTTTAGTGATGCATTTTTCTTTTTATAAACCATTTCCATGTACGCCTTCACTCCCATAGAATCTTGAAGAACAGTGAAGCAAGGCCAAGCTAAACAGTAACTGTGTATGAAAACATATGCAGCATTGCATACCCACAGTCCTACATTCATACCCACCATCCCCACATTCCATCCCCACAATCCCAATATTCTGTACCCACAGTCCCCTATCTCCTGAATGAGGGAAGGGGAGGGTATTTCACCATCTGTCCTTTAGTTTGGTTCTCATTTACATAATAATAGAGCTACAACTAGAAATTCTTTCTCATGCCTGAGGCAAATATGGTTCAGAGGGTGGGGGTAGGTGGTAGAGACCACAGAAGAAACCTTATATCTTAGGACACAGGACCCTTTAGGGTAGAAGACCTTCGTCATTGTATTTTGGTGGAGAGATAAAGATCCTGGAATGCTGAGAATCCACTGCTCTGGCCAGGATAGGGAATGGGGTAATTCCTAGTAAGAATGGGGAGTTCACCTAGGGTAAGGCCATTGAAAAGGTTAAGAGAAGACAATGAGCCACCTGTAAGTTTCCTATTTCAGTAATTACTTGTGTTAATTAGGCACAAAGCTCAGTGGTTTTTACCTACTGAAGGATCAGTACCCTCTAAGTATTGATAATCTGGGTCATCTTTCTAGTTGCCCCACTTTGGTTACAGCTCTGTGTTTCAATGTCAATTGTGTATAGTTGTCTCATAGTCCTGCTTTCTTCATTCTGAACAACTCACATCAGTCTTCCACAGAAGTAATATGATTTACTAAAGTGACAAACAGACTTAAAATGAACAGCAGAGCTCCTCATTAAGCATCTTGGTATTATCAGGACTTCATATAATGAAATGGGTTTTAATCATTGTTCCACTAAAGAATTAATTCTAGATGTTTTCTGAACAAACTATGAAATATTAATAGGTAACTCCATCAAAAATATTCTTCCCCATCAGAAAAACGATACATATGAAAAAGTAAACTTAATTAGTCTTGTATACACTGTATATGAGTGTGCTGCCTGCCATACTATCTAATTGCAAACATCGTCAGATAAAAGAATGTTCATTAATTCAATAGAGAAAATTAAATAAAGTTCGTCACACTCCTTTCTTTACAGATTTATTCTGACTCAAAGCAAATGCATTTTCCACTATTAGTAGAGTTATTAAATAATGAAATGGCTCACAAAGGCAAGAAAGCAGTGGAAAATCTAAAGAAGGCAACTGGATATATTTGAGGAAAGAAGTTTAGGATAATCAAAAGAGTGCTGGAGTTGGAAATTGGTTCAGATCCTAACACTGACATTTACTGCGCAACCCAGGTAATTCACTTACCTGCCCCCATCCACAATTTACTTATATGCAAATTGAGAATATTGAATTAAACAATCTCTGTGATCCCTTCCAGTTAGATCTCAGATCCCATAATGCTGTGAGTTTGGTTAAAATCCTCCTTCTGCTACTTGACCTGTGTGTGACTTTGGATAAGTCACTGAAACTCTCTGGGTTTTGATTTCTTCATCTTTACAATTATAAGATTGGGGTAGATGGATCTATGAGATTCCCTGACTGCTCAGATTCTATGATTGTATGTTCCTAAAAAGAATAACTATTTCTACTTCCCTTCTTCAGTGGATGTCTCTTCAACCATCGATACTCTCCACAAACTCATTACTCAATGGCTCGGATGTTCCAGTTCTCCCCTATTGCCCCCATTTAAGTGACTATGTATGCTACACCTGCCAATGTCCAACTCCATTCCCCATTTCCAACTGCCTCCTCCTTCACTTTCATCCTCCTCAATCCTAACTACCTCACAGTATTCCACTTTATGTCTGATTGCCCATGCAGGGTGTGCTCTCTGGATTGCCTGTTCCATTGTTAACAAACTTACTTTCCTTTTAAATCTTTTCCTTTCTTTTTCCTTCCATATTTTGGCAGTAACTAAGTCCTGCTCTATCTTGCTGATACTTCATCTCTTGCCATCCTTTCCAGTACTGGTTGCACTTTCTCTTTCTACCATAGTACCATTCTAACTCACTGACAATAGTGCAGAACTTAGAATACTCAGGGTTCCCCACTCTCCCTTCTGGGTTATCTCTATTCCACCATTACAGCAACCTCTATCTCCTTTTGGGGTTTATACTATAAAAATACATCACCTAATCCAGATCCTAGCAACTTTTATCTATCCCTAAAACTGAAATTTTGTATTTCTTCCTCAAAGAGTTCTATACCTGGCTTAGACTTTATCAAAATCTCTCCATTCATATTAGAGACTTTGACATACATTTTTGTTGTTCAGTTGTGCCTGACTCTTCATTACCACATGGACCATAGCATGCTAGGCCCTTCTATCTTCCACTGTCTCTCAAAGTCTGTCCAAGTTTGTGTTCACTGTTTCTATCATGCTCTCTATCCATCTCCTCCTCTTCCCCCTTTCCTTTTACCTTCAATCTTTCCTAACATCAAGGTCTTTTCCAAGAAGTCCTGTCTTCTCATTATGTGACCAAAGTCTTTAAGTTTCAGCTTGAGTGCATGAAATTCCAGGGAATAGCTTGAATTAATTTAAGTATTGACTGATTTGATCTCCTTGCTGTCCAATGGACTCTCAAAAATCTTCTCCAACACCACAATCTGAAAGTGTCAATTCAATATACATATTATTCTCCAACCATCTTAAGTTCTCAGCTCATCAATCTGCTCCATTCTTGTCACTGATTTTTCTATTCCACCAGAGCTACACTCTTGCCATCACCCATAAGTGTATCACTTCCATGTTCATTAACACCAAGATTCCTTCATCTGATCATAATCTTATGTCATTCTATCTTTCCCTCTGCCTCATTACCTCCACCCAATTCTTCATAATAACCACGACTTTAATGCCTCTATGCCACCTAGCTGCCCCAGAGTCTCAAGAAGAGCTGAGTTCAAATCTGGTCTTGGACCTAGTCTTAGACACTTACTGACTGTGTGACCCTAGACAAGTCACTTCATTTCCATTTGCCTCGGTTTCCTCAACTATGAAATGGTCAAAACAACAGTATCAATCAAGGTTGTTTTGTGAGGATCAAAAGAGACGATATTTGTAAAATTACTAAATACAGTGCCTTGGCACAGAGTAAGCATTATACAAATGCTCAAGCTTCCAGTAGCAACCCTTCTCCATACCAGAAGAGGAAAGAGAGTAGTACAGACAAAGGAAGCAACATGTGTTGAGCAAGTCAAAGCACCATAACCACATTGATTTTCATCTCTCCTCAGATCTCAATGAATATACCTCAGGGCCTTAATCTAAGAGTCCTGGAAATAGTAGCATCCCCCTAAACTACCAAACCTGCTTCCAGGTCAACCCCTGCAGTTATAATTAAGGAAAGTTATCATTGTGGAAAAGGGGCCCTTCCTCCTTATCATCATCAATAGCTATTGATTGATCACCTTCCATGGGCAGATAAGCCCAGGACCCTCAGACTAGCAGTCCTGCTTCTTGTAAGTCTTTATAATCATCATCCAGAAAGGCAATTCCTGCAGAGGAGGAGAAGGACATTCCCACCAAATGCCTGCCACAGAACAGACACACCAGCCTAGGTAAAGGAGCAAGGCACCCTGAGAGGAAGATGGAAAGCAGCATGTGCCAGGCAAGTCAACCATCACTCCCTTGACTGCCATTTCCTCTCAGACCCAGTTACTAAAGACCCAGAAAAAAAAGATTTGTTTGATCAAAGTTCTTGAACCATTACATGGTTCAGTATCATAAAGAGATGTCATTCTATCAGTGGAAATGACATTAAGAAGCTATGTTAACCATTTGCTCTGCTGCTCAACCCTGAGCATCATGGAAATATACCGGTTAGAAGCTGCTGGCTGTCTCCTAATTGGAAGGTGAGTTTTTTGAGGGTAGGGCCTGTCTTGTTTTTCTATTTGTATATCTAGCCCTCGGCATGCTGCTTTGTACGTAGTAAGTAAATGATTATTCACTTATTCACTCATGCATTCATCCATTCATTCATTTATCCACCCTAGCAGCTGAGGACCTCACTCTATAGTTCAGTGAAAAAAATTGAGGCCATTTATGCCAAACTTCCATCTCTGCTTCCTCCTCAGCTCCTGTCACTCAGACCTTTTCCCTCATCATGCCCTCCTTCACCCTTGCTAAACATGAAGTTCACAGTCCTTCTTGTCAGAGAGAATTCTACAAGCAATCTTGAACTGATTCCCTCCCTTGTTCTCTAGCAATTGTCACTTGCCTTTTTTCTCATATCCCAATCTACTGGATGCACCTTCACCAATTACAAACACACTGATGTCTCCCAAAGCCTTAAAAAAAAACCTTCACTTAATCCACTCATTCCAGCTTGCTATCATCCTATATTTCTTTCTTTTTTCATCTTTCTTAGGAAAGTTATCTACATTTGGTATTTCTATTCCTCTTTTCACTTACTTTGAAATGCTCAAAAACGATCTGGTTTGAAATTAGTTTTTCTCTCTTTGTCTCTCTCTGTCTCTTTTTCTCTCTCTCACCAAAGATCTCTTATTTGCTAAATCTCTTGGCCTTTTCTCAATCTTCTTCTGACTTAATTTCTGCAGCTTTTGACACTTTCGATCACTTCATTTCCTTTTATACTCTCTTGTCTCCAGGTTTTCAAGACACTGTTTTCTTCTGGTTCTCCCTATTCCTTCTCAGGCTCCTTTCCTGAATCATCATCAATGTCACATACATCAACTAGGGACCCCTCTCTCCTCCCCTAGGTCCTGGTGAGTGTCCAGCCCAGTGCTATGTCCTGAGCCCTCCTCTATCCCTTTTTTCTATTCACTTGTGATGTCATCTGTTCCTATGGGCAGAACTCTAATCTAGCTCTACACAGATGATTCCCAGATCTCGAAATTGGCCTCAGTGTCTCTTCTGGGCTCCATTTTCTACCATCAATTGCCTTTTAGACAGCTCAAACATGCCCCTTACAGAACAAATGATCTTTCCTCCTAAATGCTCCCCTTTTATTACTGTCAAGTGATTCTACTTCGACCTAGGTGGCATAGTGGATAGAGCCCTGGGCTTAGAATAAGAGAGACTTCATCTTCATGAGTTCAAGTCTGGCATCAGACATATACTGGCTGTGTGATCCTGGGTTAGTCACTTAATCTTTTTTTTTGCCTCAGTTCCTCAGTATTAAAATGAGTTGGAGAAGAAAATGTTGAACCTTTGCCAAGAAAAACCCAAATGGGGTCACAAAGAGTTGAATGTGACTGAAAACAACAATCTTCTTCCTCTTCCATTATGCCTTGAATTCTCTCTCCTTAACTCTAACTCACAGCTTCCCTGGCTTCTTTCAACACTCAACTCAATTCCCCCTTCTTTAGAAGACATGTCCCATCACTCTTCCTCTCTGAAAGTTTCCCTACTGAAAGGACCTTCAATTTCCACTGGGTATATTTTGCATGCATATAGGTATTGTTGTTGTATAATAGTCTCCTCTAATAGAATATTAGCTCCTTGAGGGCAAGGACTATATTTCTGTCTATCTTTGATTCCCCAGCATTTAGCCCAGTTCTAGGCATATAGTAATTATTTAATAAATGTTTATTGATTGATTTTTAAAATGCTTTAAAAGTTTGTAAAAACAAGTAATAAACACAATTTCATTTCATGTTCACAACAGTCCTATGAGGACAGTATTAGAAATTTAAAGGTGAGGAAAGTCACACTCAGAGAGAGGGAAAGTGGCAAGCACAAGGCCACACAGTTAATGTCTCCAACTACACACTTTGTTCAGTGTACCACACAATAGGGATATTAATTGTTTTAAAGATACTAAGTCCACAAGTATGTCAGTGAGTTCTGACATTTTTCCCCCCAAAATGAGCCAATTATATTCATTCTAAACAATATCTCCAGAATAGATATCAGCCAGTTCTTTGAGAGTTTCATAAGATGGATCCAATAGGCATAGTTTCAACTAAGCATCTCCAGACTCTTTATAGAAGGTACAGGCTCTATTCTTAATCATCTTTGGAGAACTCTGAAATTATAGTGTATGGGAGAAGAAACTGAGGTATAGTCGACAAAACACAGTCAACAAGGCATCAGCATTGATGAGTGCACCTGTCCTTATTGTGTAAGTGAGCATAACTCACTTGCTATCTTCAGCACAAGCTGCTGGGAGCACGTAGATGAGGATTCCTGGGCGTTGCTAGGCAAGGCCATAAAGTAAGGCCAATCTGTTGGTGTTGGTGACCATAGTTTAGGAGTGTAGCTGAGGGCTAGGGGATATAGTGTGGAGAAGGAAGGAAGGGAAAAAAGGGAGGGATGAAGGAAGGAAGGAAGAAAGGAAGGAAGGAAGACAAACTACAAGGAACAAAGGAATGAAAGAAAAAGGGAAGGAAGGAAGGGAAGGAGGAAAGGAGACAGGGAAGAAGGGAGAAATAGAAGGAAGATGGGAGGGAGAGAGGGAGAATAAAGAACAACCCTTAAATGAACGATAGGTTCAAAGTCCTGTGCAAAGGACTGGGGATATCTAAGGAAAGGAAGACAGTTCTTGCCCTTAAGGCAGTCCCATTTTAACAGAGGAGATGGTGGTTACAGGACACACGAGCAATTTCAGCTGCAAGATAGAAAGGCCCAGTGATTCTTAAGGGTATTACAGCAAAATAGATGGTAATGCATCTTCTTCCATAATAAAATCAAATCTGTTCCTGACATTTTCACTATTTGCTAGTAGTAAGTGACAAGGGCATTCTTTTTGGGATCTGCAATAGCTGTGGCTACAGAGGAGGCTGGGGAAGGGTTGGCTGAGCTGGGGGGGCAGTTGGCAAAGCTCCACCATAGCTACTTCTCTGGTATATGATGGCAGGCACCAGCCTAAAGGTAGCACTTATTGTTGGGGCTAGAGGGGGACAGTGCTCCTGTTTTCAGGGTTCTCAGGCTTACCTGTCCATCAGTGGCCATTAAGAGTTACACTAATAGGGAAAGAGATGGGGCTCGGAGGAAATTGGGAAGGCCCTCTGACATAGCACAGGAATTTAACCTCAAGAAGGACAAAGGAAAATTGGATTCATGTTGAGAATGCATTTCCTCTCTCACTCTTTTCTTTCCTTACTCTATCTTCAGACTTTCTCATGTTTAATTTCACGAAGAATAGCCTGTTATTCATTCACACACACACTTACTCACACACACACATACTCACATACACACACACACACACACACACACACATCTTTGCCTTCAGCTTGTGCAAAAGATCGAAATACTCAAAGGGTTAAGGAATGCCCAGTCCTCAAGGTTGTGGAGGATAGTTGATTTTCCAAAGAATGGAAGTCTATGCTTCCTGAGATGAGAAAATGTATTTTTCAAGAAAAAAACCATCTAAAAGGACCTTAGTGACAAGACAACAGGTTGTAAAGATCCCCTGTCAACTTAGATCAGGAATAAGTGAGAGTCATTCCAAGGATAAGAAGAAGAGATTTACTGTACTCAGCTGAGCAAATCCCTACACATAAGAAGCCAAAACCAGCCGGCAGTGAAACCCTACCCATTATAAATGGAAGCTGTTGAGAGACAGACTTAGGTTTGATGTCAGCTAGTCAAGAAGAATTTATTAAGCGCTTGCTCTGTGTGAGGCACTCAACTAAGTGCATGGAACACTAGGAAAATAAAAATAAAAAAATAAATAAAGCAGTTCCTTCCTCAAGGGAGCCTCCATTCAAATGGGGAAGACAATACGTAAATGACTAGATGCAAGGATGGAAGAGGACCTTAGTGAACAAGGTCCTGGGGGTGGGGTGAGGAGAGAAGGGGGCAGGAACCAGGAAAAAGTCCCTAGAAGAAGATGGGATTTGATCTGAAATGTAAGGAAAAGCTTCTAGTGGCATTTTCTTCAAGAAGCAGGTCCTGCGGACTGTTAATGTTATCTTCTTCCAATTAATTTGTATTTACTTAACTGTCTCTAAGTTTTATGGCAGCTAGATGGCACAGTGTTAGGCCTGGAGTCAGGACGTTCTGAGTTCAAATCTGACCTCAGACATTTGCTAGCTGTGTGATCTTGGGCAAGTCATTTAACCCTTTTTGTCTCACTTTCCTTATCTGTAAAATGAGGTGAAGAAGGAAATGGCAAACTACTCTTGTATCTTTGCCAAGAAAACCCCACTTGGGGTCACAAAGAGCTGGGCATGACTGAAAAATAACAAAAAATGAGTTTTATCCCCCAGTAGAATGTAAGTTCTTTGAGGTTGTTTTACTTGTTTCCTCAACACTTAGCGTAGAGCCTTGATTTCATAGGTACTAAAATGCTTGCTGAATTGAACACAAAGTTATAGGTTTGATGCCTCAAATTCTGGCTGTTTGACAGATATTTCCAATGTGCAGCTATCTCTTAGGGAGGAAATAGGTACTGTACTGATAACATCATCTGGCATTCATTTCCTAATTCTCCAATGATATGAAAATGAGCCACCAGCTCCAGGAAGCTGTCAAACTGGTGCTTTCAGCTTGCTTTATCTGACCCCTCAGAGCATTCATTCCACACAAAGGGTCAAGAGCTGAATGCATCAGATTAAGGACATGAGATGGGGGAAACTGAACTGAAACTTTCATCTCTCCTTTCTGCAGGCAAAAACAACCCCACAAAAATGATATAATAACAAATTAAATGCAACTCTGTCAACATCCTCAGCCCCTCTCATCTCTGTGGTTCTAGCCTGTGGCTGAAAATGGAGAGATTTGCTGGGAGAAGGTCTGTGAATTATATGGTGAAATACGTTCAAGGCCCAAATTGAGAATAGACAATTCCCTTTCTATCCTGTCATGATATGCCCCACCTTCTTTCATGTAGAGACAATTCTGTGCATTCTCTTGAAGCAATCTGTTAGAAAAGGCAGGGTATCCTTTCTGGGCTGAAATATGCAAAGCCTTAGCTCAGAGAGCTTAAAGAATGACCATCTGGTCACTAATCCCATATCGCTAATTCAACTAGTTCAAAGTCATACAAATGGAAAAATGAAGTGGGGTTGTGGGTAGAATCCATTGTATGATGATTGGTAATCTATGACTGCAGTATATTTGCATTTAGAGAGGCCCAGTGGATAGCGCTCTGGGTTGGAGTTCAAACGCCAGTGCAGACATTTGCTGTGTAGGAGGGTACATCATTAACCTCCGAGCCTTAGTTTTCTCATCTGTACAAAGGAGACAGTAATTGAACCCCCTAGTTTTCAGTATTATTCTTAGCACACTGCTCAGCAAACCTGAAAATGGTTTATAAATTGGAGTCAATTATAACAATTATTAATAATAATAGTTAATACACTGTGCTTTAATATTCGCAAAGTGCCTTACATGTTATCTCACTTGATATAATGACTTGGCTCCAATGGGATTCCTCTGCTAGGTCATCTCTATCAAAGCTATACAAAATAATAATTCACTCGACCTGAATCAGCCACCTAGTAAATGACTAACATTTACCAGGTAGTGGGTTGAGAGACAGGGAGACAGGGTGACAAAAACAAAAGAAGAAACAGTCCCTGCTCTCAAGGAGCTTCTCTATAGGGGAAGGTAATATATACATGTCAGTTAATAAAAAGGATAGTAAAAAGAAAAGGATGAGACCTGTGATTTCACTGATATGGAGAATCTACTCCTGTCGCTGTACGTCAGCACTTTCTCTACAACCTTTGGTCTTAGAGAACTGGCTAGACCAGTTGTGTCAAACTCAAATAGAAATTTGGGTGGGGAGTGGGATCGCTGATGTGTAGATCAAAGGAAATCCCAACTGTAAAGCAAGTAGCACTCTACCAGACACGTAAGGTGTGCCACAGAAATATTAGTTATTATTTTTCTTTTATTATGATAAAATGATGATGGTGATGATTGTATAAAGATCCTTATAAGCCATATATTGACAGTTTTTTTGAGTACAATGGATTTCCTTCTAGAGTTTCTCATACGTAAGAACTTTAATTAAGGCTTCAAATTCACTTATGCGGGGGTACTCTCATTAAACTCAAAATAAATACAGACTTGGAGGATGTTTCCATCAGTGGTCAGCATCCTGCTGGCAAGGAGGGTATGCTTAGAGACCTAAAGCCACCTTACCTGCTGTTCTGTGACAGAATGAACTGAGCTGGGTAATTCAGCCTAATTTCATGGACCAAACATTTAGTAAGCACCTATTGTGTGTAAGTTGCTATTAGACCCTGGTGATACAAAGATAAAAAAAAGACAACAATAATATTTATCCTTGAGAATCTGGCATTCTTCAGAGAAGAAATGAGTATAAAAAATTACTGATTTTGGTGTAGGGCAAGATGTTCTTTTAAAATCCCATCCCCACCTCATCCCATTGGTGGTCTACAGACTTAAAAGATTTAATCATGTAATTAGACTGATTTCCACCTATCTGAGATTAGTAATAGTGAAGGGTCTGGAGAAGTAAGGAGACAATTTTGGAACATGGATCACATGGGGGCAATGCTGGGTAGGTTCAGAATAAGAAAGATCTGGGCTCTAATCCTACCTCCAACGCTTACAAGCTGTATATCTCATAGCAGGTCACTTAAGCTCTCTGTGCCTCAATTTCCTCCTTTGTAAAATGAAGGGGCTGAACTCAATGACCTCCAAGGCAATATAGAGCTCCATTTCTATGATCCTATTTCACTCACTCTGTACAAAGACAATGAACCTGCGAGCTGTTCCCCAGTTCATAACATTCCATCTCAACTGCCAGTCCCTCATGTCTGGAATGGACTACCTCATGGAAATAAGATGCAGAAGCATCTTAGAACCTTGGGTTTACACATAATAAGTACTAAATAAATATTGGATGCAGTGTGGTAAGAGCAAGAGATCAGAGATTGATGACCCGGCAAGTCACCAGTATCCATGAAATCGTGAATGACTTAGAAAGAAAGGTCTCCAGGGCACTGGGTAGCCACTCCGTGGTGGATTTATGTAAGAACATGGACAATAATTTCATAGGACAAGAATAAGAGTCTCTCTTCATTTCCCTGGCTTCCTTTGAAACAGCTTACATTTGACCTTCCATAGGAGACCTTTTCCACCCCTTCTCTCTCTCCCAATTCATTCCAGTGGCTAGTACCTTCCCCTCCAAGATTACCTTGCCATTTACTCTACATCTATCTTGGATGGAGGGGCAGCTAGATGGTGTAATGGATAGAGCGCCAGTGCAGGAGTCAGGGGAACCTGAGTTCAAGTCTCACCTCAGACACTTGACACTCAATAACTGTGTGACCTTGGGCAAATCACTTAACCCCAATTGCCTCATCCTGGGTCATCTCCATCATCCTGATGAATATCTGGTCCCTGGATTCAGATGGCTCTGGAGGAGAGGTGAGGCTGGTGACCTGCACAGCCCTTCCTCACTCAAAACAAAGTCAAGCGCAAGTCATGTCTTCATTTCTCTGATGGCATGGTCTTCTTTGGAGATGAAGGATGAACACACACATCTTCGATGGAACTGTTTACTTACATGTCGTATCCTCCATTAAAATGGGAGTTCTTTAACAGAAGGACTATTTTTATTTTTTTAAGGCTTAGCACAATACATAGTATAAGTACTTAATGTAAATACTTGTAGATTGATGGTCTATATTGCCCTTGAAAGTTTATATACAGGATCTCATTTATTTATGTAATAATGCTCTGAGCTAAATATACTGACCTGCCAATGGATCTATGATTTCCTCATTGTGGTGATACAGATCACAACCAATCCAAGTCTGTCTGATCTGTGCAACTATTATTCATGATATCACTTAAATTATCCTCAACAGTCTGGGGGGGGGGGGGGGGCGCTGCCAACTTTCTCCTAATACCACAGGATCCATCTCCAGTAGGCTAACTACTTGAAGAAATCTTTGGTCATAGCAACCCATGAAATAAAAAAACATAGCAAAGTGGCCTTTGGTGTTTGGGGGGAGCTGAGTGGCACAGTGGATAGAGCGCTGGGCCTGGAGTCTGGCAGACCTGAGTTAAAAATCTGGTTTCAGACACTTACTAGCTGTGTAACCCTGAGCAAGTCAATTCACCCTGTTTGCTTACTTTCCTCATCTGTCAAATAAGCTGGAGAAGAAATGGTAAACCACTCCAGGATTTTTGCCAAGAAAACTCAGAATGGGGTCATGAAGAGTCAGACATCATTGAAAAACAACTCAACAGCAGCAATATGTTTTTGTATATGCCTAATATTTTATATATTGTCACTCCCTTTAGAATATGGGCTTCTTGAGGTCAGGGACTGGGTTTTAGGGTTTCTTCTATTCTCAGGGCTTTACCTAGAATCTGGCACATCGTAAGGGCTTGCTTGATCTCAGACTGGGATTGAGGATTTAAAAATAACCAATTTCCTTCTAGTTACGTATTTGGCAGGGCTAGGGGGAAGGGGAAAGGGCAGGGCGAAACTCCCTATATCGCTCTGTACTAGATAACAGAGCACATTGAAAGCAAATGGAAATGCTAGTGGGATAAAGGCTGCAGAAAGCTCTTAAGAAAAGCTTCTAGAGGAGTGCACAAAGCTGAAACAAGTAGGACTAGCATTGAGAAAACGCCCAGGCTTGGACAACTTCACCTGTTCTGCCCTCCTCCCTCCCCCAAGCACAATCCTTGAAAGGAACAGCTTGGTCTTCTCTGTCCAAGGCCCCTTTCTTAATTTCCACTACTTCTGTTGTCAGGTCATGTGAAAGAAAACAGACACTGTTAATTTGGCATAATATTTAACCTGCTCTGCAGCAGTCCCCCATTTATTCAGGGAGACCAAAAAAAAAAAAAAGATGATGGATTCTTTTCTGGGCACAGGCAAATGGAATTTGGAGCAAGTCACTGAATCTTAGCCTCTGCAAGAACTCTGCGGAGCATGCTGATCCAAATCCTAATTGAATATTGACAAAAATACAGCTCTTAGCTCCCAGCCTATAGAGTTGGGGGGAGGGAGAGAAAGTCTAAAATGCCTTATTTGATGAAAACAGCGGCTACCTGATTGTTAAAAATTGCTGCTCAGGGGTGAGAATAGGAACAAATTTTGCTCAATTAAAGAAAGTGAAAAATGTTAACAGGGAGAAAGAGTGTCTGCTTACATTACCAGTCCATCACACTGGTCAATGATATTCAGTGGAAAATGTGTCCCTTCACCATCACCCCCTTCATTGCTAGGCTAAAAACAGGCTGATCCTATGAAGTTGTATTTGCTTTGTGGCCCTCAAAGAAAACCTTTTTCTATAGACCTGGTGTAGTATTTGAGAAAATGCTAAAGTCCCAAGCAAAGAAGTTCTCATTAAGAGGCAGCATAGTACTATGGAAAGAGTATTGGGAGGTGTGATTAAGCATGTGGCAGTCATAATGTGGGGGTGCTGGGACAAACCACAAACTGGTTCCTGCCCTCAGGAGCATGCATTCAACTGATAGACATAATACGTACGCAAATAAGCAAATGGGAATATATATATATGTATATATACACACATATGTATTTGTATGTATGTGTATGTATATATATAGACATATATGTTATAGAGATATAACATTGGGGAATAATATTGACAGTTAAGGGAATCAGACCTTGAGTAGGAGGGTAGGAGGTGATGATCTAAGTGTGTGAATGGAGTTAGAGTTCTAAAAGACAGGGGAGTGAAGGAAGAACATGTTAAATATTCAGAATAGTTCCTGAAAAGGCACAGACACAGAATATGGAAAGTCCCATACAGGAAATACCAAGCAACATGTTGTCCAGTTTGACTGGAAGTTACAATATATGAAGTGACTGTTAGAATGAATGGATGAATTTTTAAAAAGCATTTATTAAAGACTAACTATATGCCAAGTGCTAAGATCTGGGGATGAAAATTTTAAAAAGGGGACAGTTCCTATTCTCATGGAGTTCTTACTCTAACTAGGGAACACAAGCATAGGAGTGTTTATATGAAGGGTAGGCAGAGGTCTAGAAGTGCAAAGGATCCAGTGGGGTCCTTGGAATTAATTGACAGGTGAGATGTCAGGGTTAGAGAGTTGGTAGGAAATAGAAGCAGAGATGGTGGTAAGACCCAGAGGACCTTAGGATGCAGCATAAGGGAAGATGGCAACACTTGCTGGTCTTCTGTCTTGCAAAAAGTATTGCAATTGACAACCTCCAAAAAGTAGAGGACCTAGAAAGGCCTAGCCTATGACCACTGGGAGGGGTAGAGGGAGACTAAAGGTACGTATAGACTAGGGATTCTAGGCTTCCTTCAAAAGCAGAGATATTAGAGGGTAGATCAGTGTCTAACTAGCATGGGGTGGGGGGAAAAAGGACGATATTAGCAGTAAGATTAGATGAGAGAGGCAACTCTTATCACTTGTTCTCTTGGTCCCTCCAGCCTGGTAAATTGAAACCAAACTGTCAAAATCTGTAATTAGCACTAACTAAGTTTGTGTCCATAGCAAAATGATTTAATCCTTCTAAGCCTCCTTTTTCTCTTTTCTAAAGATGGTGAAAATGATTGTTACATTATCTATTTTAGGAGAGTGTTTTGAGGAAAGTCCTTTCTCTATAAACCTTCTTATGCTATAGGAATGAAAGTTCTAATTATTTTTTCTTTTCCTTTTACAAATCATTTGTTTATTTATTTTCAGTTTTGTATAATCACTTCTATAAGTCTTAGATTTTCTATTCCTCCCTCCTTGAGATGGCATGCAATCTTCTATGAGTTCTACATAGACATTTTTATTAAATGCATTTTCACATTAGTCATATATAGAAGAACTAAAATGAATGAGAAAAAACAAAGCAGAACACAACATAACACAAGAAAAAATATTTTGCTTCACTCTGCATTTCAGTTCCGTAGTTCTTTCTCCGCATGTGGATGTGGTATTTTGCCTCAGGAGTCCTTTGGGAATGTTTTAGGTCCTTGCATTGTTGTGAAGGACTAAGTCTACCAGGAAAATTCCTTGCACACTGTAGCTGTTACTGTGTACAATGTTCTGCTGGTTCTGCTCCTTTCACTCAGTCCTTTCAGGCCTCTCTGAAGTTTTCCTGTTCATCATTTCTTATAGCACAATAGTATTTCATTACATTCATATACCACAACTTGTTCAGCCATTCCCCAATTGATGGGTATCCCCTCAATTTCCAGTTCTTGGCCACCACAAAGAGGGCTGCTATAAATATTTTTGTACATGTGGAACCCTTTCCCATTTTTATGATCTCTTTGGGATACAGTCCTAGAAGTGACATTGCTGGATGAAAGTGTGTGCACATTTTTATAGCCCTTTGGGCATAGTTTCAAATTGCTCTCCAGAAGGGTTGGATCAGCTCACAGGTCCACCAACAATGAATTAGTGTTCCAACTCCCCCACATCTTCTCCAACATTTATCATCTTCCTGTTTTGGTGTTAGTCAATCTGATAGGTGTGATGTGATACCTCAGAGTTGCTTTGGTTTGCATCTCTCTAATCAATAGTGATTTAGGAGCTCTAATTATTTTGGAGAAAGTATTATTTGCAAATTTTGCAACAACACTTTTAAAACAGCTTTGGAAAACTCATCTCTGCATTAGCCATGTCAACAACTATCAATGACCAAAGTTCTTGTAGCCAGTTACCTTTGACATACATACCTAGAACCCGGATACATGATGTTTTCCCAGGCAACATTCAGGTATAAATATAAAGAAAACCATATTTTGATAAAGAAATAAGAGCTCATTCTAGCTCGGTAATAGATTGTCTGAAAAGCCAGGGAAACTTGGGGATCCCAATTCATGTCTAGTGATTTCAGATAGTGGAAACTCTGGTTAACAAGCTACTTTGCCCATGCAGATCAGAACACATACTCTCTATGTATTTGCCAAGGAGGGGCTAGCATTAATTTAGCATTGGAGGATGGACCTCAGAGCCTGGGCCTCTGGGGTTAGACCAGGATCCACTCAAATTTCCTAGGATAGCTATCAGTCAGAAAAGAGTGCTCTTACATTCCATAGTTACCCACCCCCAGGTTCTTCCTGTCTATGGTCTGTGAGCTCCTTGAGAGCCAGGACAGTCTTTTTAGCCTTTCTTTGTATCCCTGTTGCTTATCAGAGTACCTAACCCATAGTAGGTACTTAATAAATATTGACTGTCTAGTCCTAGTGCTTTGTCATAGGGTTTTAATATCATAATACCAGAATCAGCTACAATTTAAATGGATTTCACATTTTGAAGACTTTTGAAAGATAAAAATGAAAAATAATACTCTCTGAAGCAAGTCTAATAAAAGAAAGGATAAGGATCAGCAATTATTCTAAATAATCTTGAACCACTGATTCAAGGCATTTCTTATTATTCATTAGCCATTCTTTTCACTCATTTGTTAAACTTACAAAATTTCCCCTCTAAAGATTTTTTCAGTGCCGAGTAAAAACTTTGAGTCTAATCCCTCATATTTAAAAAAAAAAAAAAAGTTTTATTGATCTTTGTTGTTCCATCATAGGTTTTTCGGGATAGATACCCATATCCCTGCCTCCTTCAAATGAACTACATTTTGTAACAAAGGAAAATGTTAAAGGAAAACTGACCAACACAACAATTACAACCTGATAAGGTATGCAGCTTTTCATACCCAGTCACTCACCTTTCTACTAACAGAAGGGAGGTAAGGTGCCTCATCTGTTCTTTGGTGACAAGATTGGTCATTAAAATTACTCAAGGCACTTTTATTTCAGTGTTATTTTTATTTAAGTTATTAGAATTCCTCCTTAAAAAATGAGGTCAGTTCTATCAGCTTCTCCTACCACCAAACCATTCTATATCCACTGCTTTAGTTTATTAGATCATAGCAATTGGAGGTAGAAAGGATGTTACAAGTGACCATAGTAATCTAGTATTTGACAAAACCAAAGAGTTTATTCAACAAAAACTACTGAGAAAACTGGAAAACAGTCTGACTGAAAATAGGCATAAATAAGCATCTCATACCATATGTCAAGACAAGGTTGAAATGGACAGATGATTTAGATATAGAAAGTCATATCATAAGTAAATTAGAGGGACATGGAAAAAATACTGTTAGATTTATGGATAATAGAACAGTTTACGAACAAGAAATAGATATGATTATGGGAGGTAAAATGGATACTTTTGATATATTAAATTTAAAATATTCTGCACAAACAAAACCAATGCACCCAAGATTAGGGGGAAAGCAGGAAACTGGGGGGAAGGCAGGGGAATTTTAATCAAGTTTCTCTGACAAAGGCCTCATTCCTCAAATATATTCAGAACTAAGTCAAATGTATGAAACTAAGAGCCATTCCCCAATGGACAGATGCTTAAATGATATGAACAGGTATTTTTTAGAAGAAGAAATCAAAGCTATCAATAGTCATGTGAAAAAAATGCTCTAAACTACAAATAATTAGAGAAATACAAATTACAACTCCTAGGCACCACCATAGACATATCAGATTGGATAACATGACAGAAAGGGAGAACGACAAATGTTGGAGGAGATGTGGGAAAATAGATACACTAATGTGCTGTTGGAGTTGTGAATCTGGTCCCAGTGTTCTAGAGAACAATTTGAAACTATGCCTATGGGGCTATAAAACTGTTCCTACCCTTGGACCCATTACTAAGTATATGTCTCCAAGAGATCAAAGAAAAGGAAAAGGATCGATATATACAAACATATTTATGGAAACTTTTAGTGGCGGCAAAGAATCCGAAATTAAAGGGTCTCCCGTCAATTTGGTAATGACTGAACAAATTGTGGTATATGATTCTGAGAGAATATTATTTTTCTTTAAGGAATAAAGAAGGGGACGGTTTCAGAAAAACCTGAGAAGACTTAAATGAACCGATGCAAAGTGAAGTGAGTAGAGTCAGCAGAACACTGTGCACAGAAGCAGCAATACAATGAGGATGTTCAGTTGTGAAAGACTTAGCTCCTCTGATCAAGATTGATCCAAGATAAGAACCTATGATGAATAATGTGATTCATCAGAGGGAACTGTTGAATTCTGAGAGGAGACTGAAGTAGGCTTTTCTTCACTCTTTATTTTTCTTGCTTTTTTTCCCGCAACATTGCTAATATGGATATACATTCTGCATGATTTCGTATGCCTAATGGGTGTACTATTGCTTGTGTTTTCAGTGGGAGGGGAAGGGGCTGGAGGGAGCAAGGACAAAATTTTGGAAATCAAATTTTTAAAATGAATGTAAAATTTTTTTTAAATGGAAGAAAGAGCAAATTACATACACACACACACAAATGGTTAAAAAAAAGAAATTATAAATATTTTATTTTGACCCTGTCATTTCACAGTTGAGAAAAATTGAGGCTTAATGAAGTGCTTTGCCCAAGCTCCCACAGCTGGGATTCAAACTCAGAGCTTGGGATTCCAAATCCAGGGTGTTTTGTAGTCACTTCATTACTCGGAAATCTTAAATGCCTTCTTGCTGCCTGTGGAATAGAGTCCATCCTCTTCAGCCTGGCATTCAACTCATCGTCAACTATTTTTTCCCCTACTTGAACCTTTTCTGTTGCTCAGGCTGATTATCTCTACTTTTATTTATTTGTTTACATTTCTACTTCTCTGGCATGGCTGTGACTGTAGGTAAGATAGATTATGAAGGACAAGCCAAGAAGCTGATGGAATTAATGGAAAACTGGCAGAGGTTTAGAGCCTGGAATCAGGAATACTTGAGTTCAAAACCAGCTTTAGACACTTACTAGCTGTGTGACCCTGGGCAAGTCACTTAACCTCTGCCTGCCTCAATTTCCTCAACTATAAAATATGGTCACTTTTGTTGTGGACATTCTCTCCACTGATGTCAATTAGTATCTGATGTATAAGAGAGAATCAAGGAAATTTGCTTTGGGTATGGAAACTTTAAATGGCTTGCCTACACAACTAGATTTGTCAAAGACAAGACTTGAACCTGGGTCTTTCTTACCAAGACTGGCCTTGTTCTGCTATACCACTTTGCTTATTATGAAAAAAAATGGAGGAGTGGAGGATTTAAATGACTTGTCCAAGGTGTCACAGGTAGTTAAGTAGGAGACTCAAATTCAAACCTAGGTCCTTGGACTCCAAATTCAGTGCTCTTTGAAATCCATACAGCTCCTGACAGGTCCTTCAAATATGCCTTCCGAATTTCCATTTCTGATTCTTTCCATATTCAGTTCCCCTTAATCGTGTGGCCCCCTGCTTCCTTATTGTTGCTATCTGAACCCTGTTGAGTCTTTAAGGTCCAGTTGAAATGGCAGCTCTGCCTGAAATCTTACCGGCTGTGGTGATCTTTTTCTCTTCTGAATTCATGTGTGAAATGAATGTTAAAAATAACAATAATAGCTAACAGTTATATAGCATCTACAGTACCAGACACTTACTAAGTGCTTTGTGAGTAAAATATCCTTTGAACCTCATAATAACCCTAGGAGGTAGGTGTTATCATTACTCTTGACAAACAGATGAAGAAATCAGAGATTAAATGACTTACTCAGCATCACACAAATGTCTGAGGTCACATTTGAACTCAGTCTTCTTGACTCTAAGCCTAGTGCTCTACTTCCTGCTCCACCTACTTGACATATGGAGAATGTTATTTGTTTCCTAGGTCTGGCCATGACCATGCAACTTCATGTAAGCATAGGAAGGTTTACAGACCTCTTTTCTTGCAGTGGTTTTGCAAAGTGTATAGGACAAGTATAGTTATCTCCATTTTGTAGATGAAACTAGGGATCATAGAGGTTAAATGACATGACCAGGGTCACACTGGTAAACATGATCACTTTACATAATATACACAAATAATTCCCATAAGTACTCTCTGGTCTGACTCCATACATTTGCATAAGTGATCCCCATTGTCTGGAGTATACATCTTCATCTCCTCTTTCTAGAATTTCTAACTTATATGAAAGCATAGTTCAGTTGCCAACATTTACACAAGGATTTTCCCAACACCAACCCATTCCCAGATATCAATCCACTAAAATGATTTACTTTGTATATCCATTGTGTTTACTTATCCATGAACATGGCACTTAACCTCCCCGTGCCTCAGTTTCCTCATCCATAAGATGAAAGTGGTGGACTAGGTATCTCTAAGGTCCCTTCTTACTCTAAACTTATAATCCTGTGTTTTATTTCCCCTTCCCCAGTAGAATAAATATAAGCTCCCTGAGGGCAAGGAATATTTTATTGCTGTCCTCCTGTCCCCAGGGGCCTCTTGCTTATAGTGGTAGCTCAATGAAGGTATGTAGAATTGATTTGAATCACTCAGGGAAACACCAAAGTAGACCCTCAAACCAGATTTCAGTGACCTGGCTCCACCAACCTCATGCTTGACATTGGCATCAAAAGGCTATTATTTCATCAGGAGTCTAAAGGCCTTCTCTGCAAGAATTGTGTAGAATGCTGTGACTTCTTCAGCAAAGTTTGGTGATTATTTCCCTTAGCTATGGTTTACAAATGACAACATGGTTCTCTAATGACAACCTACTTTATCCCTGGAGAATTTTCAGGTAGGGATGGAAACAAAAAGTCAGATTTATTGGAAGTCAGGACTTGTCTGTCTGTTGCTTCATATTAACTTAGAGATTCATTGTTTCCTGCAAGTAGACTATTGAAATGGCATTGATATATTATCAGTTTACTCCTGTGCCCTTCAATTTTTAAGAGTAATGAGAATTAACAGGAGTTCTCAATCTCGAGTCTGTATATATATATATACATATATAATATATATTTGAATTTTTATAACTGTATTTCATAATATTTGGTTTCATTTTAAATGGTGTATATTTTATTTATTTAAAACAATTATTCTGAGAAATTGTTCACAGGATTGACCAGACTTTCAAAGGGATCAAGGACTCAGAAAAGATTTTAAAAAAACCCTGGAATAAAGGAATGATCTACCTTTATAAAGTCTCACTTTCCCATTATAATTAAGTTAAAATGAATTAAAATGGAAAGTCAATTCCACTTCCTTTATTCTTGGGTAAGAAAAAAGTATAATTCCATAATGAAAGTGAGTTTTCTTATCCTAGCTCTGCCATTTAATAGCTATGTGATCCTGGACAAATCATGTCACTTTTCCTGAGTTAACAGGTCTTTATTGTAAAGAGAGAGAGAGAGAGAGAGAGAGAGAGAGAGAGAGAGAGAGAGAGAGAGAGAGAGAGAGAGAGAGAGAGAGACAGACAGAGAGAGAGAGAGAGAGAGAGAGAGAGACAGAGGGACAGAGACAGAGAGACAGAGAGAGACAGAGACAGAGAGAGAGAGACAGAGAGAGAGACAGAGACAGAGAGAGAGACAGAGACAGAGAGACAGAGAGAGAGATTTCTGACTTGTTTTGTTAAGGTCAATGTTTTATTTAATAATGCTCGTCTTTCTCTCTGCCACTTCTCATCACTTGACCCTAGACTTTGATACTGACTCCACTCACAGATTGAATCTATAATCCTAGGCCACTAAGGCCTAACTCTAAACTCAGTCATCATCCCTAACCCTAGGCAGCCATGGATAGAGTTGGTCACAAAGAGTCTGGCAAGAAAGCATGCCCACATAAGGGCATAAGATCATAGTTCAGTCATTTCAGTCATGTCCAACTCTTTGTGACCCTATTTTTGGTTTTCTTGGTAAAGATTCTGGTCTAGTTTGCCAATTTCTTCTCTAGCTCATTTTGCAGATGAGGAACTGTGGCAAACAGGGTTAATTGACTTGCCCAGAGTCACACAGCCGGTAAGGGTCAGAGGACAGATTTGGACTCATGAAGATGAGTCTTCCTGATTCTAAGCCCAGGGATCTCATTCAATGGGTCATATAGCTGCCAGTGGCAAATCATAGACTTAGAGCTGGATGAGAATTTACCTAAGAAGTCATT
The DNA here is from genome assembly GCA_023548195.1 of Bettongia penicillata ogilbyi. Lineage (NCBI taxonomy): Eukaryota > Metazoa > Chordata > Mammalia > Diprotodontia > Potoroidae > Bettongia > Bettongia penicillata. Next base: position 1,503,248 of record JAJHZJ010000062.1, on the reverse strand, counting down.
CATGGTAAGTCCAACTACCTTATCTTACAGAGGAGGAAACTGAGTCTCTGAAAGTTAAAATGACATATTCCTTTTTAACATTTTCAGGTTACATGATTTTTCCAGCATCCCATAGGTGATAATCTTCCATAGGTTTGAAACCAGGTGTTCTAGAACACCACTACCAGGAAGAAAAACAAAAAAATAAATAAATAAAAGCAATTCTAGCACTTAGGGTTCATCTGGCAGTTTGTTAGAGGTATCAAGGAAGAGTGGATAGAAAATTGTCCTCAGAAGCCAGAAGACCTAGATTCAAGTCCTGCCCTTGATCCCTACTTTGCTCCTGGGCAAGTAAGTCATTTAATGCCTTAGGGTTCCTGAGACAACTCTATGAGTATAAATTTCTGAGCAGGTGTAAATCTACATTGGTAGAGAGGCTTCCCTCTACTAACTAAAATGCAAGGTCCAGGAAAGGCTTCTCAACTTTGCTGCCCCCAGTTAGAGGAGGTGTTCTTCTTTAAGATCAAAGCATGACAGAATGATTGGACTGAAAAGGTCATCAGAATAAATTCTCTAGCCCAACTCCTTCCTTTTATAGAGGGGGTGGGATTAGATATAGCAACTTCCCTAAGTCACATAGCTAATGAATGCTGAGTCAGGAGTGGGTTTCAGCTCTTGAGTAGAATGTAAGTTCTTTGAAGTCTGAGACAGTTTCATATTTCTCTATATGTCCCCAGGGTATGACTTAACAAAACACTTGGCAAAACCAATAAGTAATTGGGGGTTGAAATCCTCATTTGGGAAAACATATCTTGATCCATCCTGAATATCCTAGAAAAATTTGTCCCATTAATGTGTGTCACTTTCTTGTTTGCCATCCATGAAACTATTAATCTTCTATAAATTATAGGTGTTATAGAATTGTGTTTGATTTGATCTCTAGAAATGTGATCTTCCATTACTGAGGGAAAAACAAAGTTGACTCATGAATTCAAAGGATGTTTATAATTCTTGAATAATATAATATTTCATTCCCTTTTTTCTCTATGCAATTTCAGGAAAGTGCCTGGCTATTCCAGGTGTGCAATGAGGCAAATGTTTTTCTCATTACCCTTTGATATGACAGCCTCAAAATATCTCTGGTGTCAGGGCCTATCGGTACCTATCCATTACCATCAGGGAGATTGAATTCAGTTAGATTTGGTTCAAACCAGCAAGGATTTATTCAACCCCTACTATATGCCAGACACTGTGCTAGATAAACCAAGAGAGAAAAGGCAATGGTTCCCCCTCCAGCAAGTTTACATTCTACTGGGATGATGGGGATTACATCATGTACACAGAAAAATAAAGTATTATGTGACAGAAATAAAAAGTAATGGGGGGAAGGAAATTGTATTAATAAAAATCTGTAACAACTGAGTGTAGGAATTGGGGAAAAGTGCCAAAGCATGAACATAAATGATTCTAGTCTGCTCTTGGTGAAGGGGCACCTCGGTGGGATAGTAGATAAAGTGTCAGGTCTGGAGTCAGGAAGATGAGTCTTCTTGAATTCAAATCTGAATTCAAATCAAAGTTCAAAGACACTTACTACCTGGATGACCCTGGACAAGTCATTTAACCCTTTTCTGTCTCAGTTTCCTTGGCCATAAAATGAGCTAGACAAGGAAATTACAAACCATTTTAGTACCTTTGCCAAGAAAGCCCCAGATGAGGTCAAAAAGAACCAGATATGACTGAAATGACTGAAAACACTCCCTGGGGAAGGGACTCGCTAAGACTTGCTTGAGATACTTGACTAGCTGCATGACTTTGGATAGAGTAACCTCTCTCAGTCTCAGTTTCCTCATCTATAAAGCACTTCAGAAATCTTAAAGTGCTATATAAATGTTCAACTATTTTTGTTAGTTTAATAATAATCTAGTTCTTTCAAAGGTTATCAATTAAGTTGTAGGTTACTTTGGTTGGGTAGAATTTAAAATCTGATGGAAGAGCCAAGACCTCATACATTATCTGAGTGGATGAGTCACTGTTATTTACACACACACACGCACTCACTCACACACACACACACACACACACACACACACATGGGTACGTAATATACATATACCATATGTGTATGTTAAGATCCAGTGATTCTCAAGTCTTATGAAAGGTAGATGGTTTTGAGTCACTACCAGTTAACCAAATAAAATGAGCAAATGCATAAATATTAAACTTCTCTAAACACTGACTCAGTGTTAAAGTTGGCATCATTTTCATGCTGATACTTAGTCTGAATAGATTAGAAATGAGTAACTTGAACTTTCTGGAAACTTTGGTCTAGCCCTTACATCCTTTGAATGAAACAAGCCATGTGCCACTGCACGCTAGTTTTGCCTTGGCCCCTCTTTTCTACAAAGCTTGATAAAGAGCTAGTCAACCCAATATAATTTAAGACTACATAGTACAATCTACCAATAATACTGGTAGGGAGTCAGGGGACCTGGATTCAAATCCCAGCTTGGACTTTTATTACTTATGTTACTTCCAGCAAGTAATTTCATCTCCCTGGGGCTCAGTTTCCTCAAGCATAATATGGAGTTGAACTCAGCATCTCAGGTCCTTTCCAACTAAAGATCTATGATCTTAAACTCCTATGTTCCTATCATCTTTTTCATATAAATTCCACTCCAACAAAGATGACAAAGCAGATTTCTAAAAGTTTCGTGTACAAATAAACCATTGCAAAATATACTGTGACAGTCTTGTAGACACCCTTCACTGTCAGAAGTCATCATGCTTCACCCTTAAGGGGCAACATGGTGAAGTGAGGAGTAGAGAGAGGTAGATGAGGGTGAGCCATGAAATCAGAAAGCCCTGTGTTTAAGTCCCAGCTCTGATACACACTAGCTGTGTGGCCATGGACAGACTTAATCTCGTAATGGGAAGTCCCTAGGACTAGGAGATACTACACTGATGAAATCACGACTTTCAATTTATAGCAATACAAGTGAAATGTGTCCCCCAAGTAACAAAATATGCTCATTGTGGGGTGTGTGTGTGTGTGTGTGTGTGTGTGTGTGTGTGTGTGTGTGTGTTTTAAAGCCTGGCTTTAGAAAAATACTCAATGATTCAACTCAGCTAGAACAAATTTAGCATCTACTCTATACTAGCAGCTCATGACCTCATCAAAAGAATTTATAAGTGACCATATTGTAAAGTATGTCAATGATCTGTGATTTTTGTAACTCTGAGAAACCCCCTAACAACAATAAAGGTCATAATCCTTCCATGTATAATTCATTAAATCCTAAAGAACTTTTAAGATGCATAGACTTTATGTGACAAACTCAGGGTCAGACAGTTAAATGTCAGAGCTTGGATTTGAAACCTGTCTTAAATCTAGACTGCCAGGAGAATACTTAGCTATTTAACTTGGTGATTTCATTAGTTTCATTTCATTAGTTTCAACAGATGCAAATATCATTTCTAGTCTGACGATTCTTAGATCATTTTAAATTGACCTAACCTCTCTTGATCTCTGCTTTGTATCTCCACCTGTTTATGGAGAGTTCGATAAATCACCACTTTCTTGAAAGGAAGCAAAAAATAAATCTGCTGCCACAGTGAACTGTCTCCCTCAGATGCTGAAAGTAGGCACGTTTTTTGGTTTTGTCCCCAGTCAATTGGCCAGTTGGTATTGGATGTCCTATTGCTACATTAAATTCAACGTCTGTAACAAAACTCATAATCTTTTCTCCCAAACCCTCTCTTCTTCTGAACTTGCCTATTTATGTCTAGCATACCACCATCGTCCTAGTCACCTGAGCTCACCACCTAAGTGCCATCCTTAACTCTTCACTCTCTCTTATACTTCTCTCATATCCAATCTGTTGCTACGTCTTGTCTTTTTGCATCTCTAGTATATACTATCTTCTCTCTTTGAATATGGCCAAGACCCTGATCTAGTCCCTCATCATATCACAGTTGGATTATTGCAATTATGTGCTAGTTGGTCTCTGTACTTCAGTCCCTCCCCCAACTCAGCTGTTAAATTGATCTTTCTAGAGTGCAAGTCTGACCACGTCACTCTCTTAATCAATAAACTTCAGGATCAGTATAGAATCCTCTGTTTAGCTTTTAAAGCTGCTATAACTCCAGGCCCTCCCATTTTTCCAGTCTTCTTGTACCTTTCTCTACCACCATATATCATGTGAGCCATTAATAACTGAGTGTCTTGTTCCTTAACAAGAGGTCTTGGTCATTTTCACTGGATATTTCACATGCCTGAAGTACTCTTTCTCTCCTCATCACCTCTTGGTTTCCCAGGCTTCCTTCATGTCTCAGCTAAAATTCCACCTTCTTCTAGAAACCTTTTCTGATTCTCCTAATGCTAGCACTTTTCTATTGTTTATTCTCTCCAATTTATATTGCATATATCCTGTTTGGACATAGTTATTTTCAAGTTTTCTCCACCACTATCCCCCTATCATTAGACTGTGAGTTTTTTGAGATGAGGGATTGTCTTTTGTCTTTCTTTCTGTCCCCAGCAGTTAGCATAATGACTGGAACATAATAAATGCTTATTGATCTTCCTTCCTTTTTTCTACCCACTATTCTCCTTCCTTTTCTTTTTTTTCCCTTTCTTTCCAAGTATCACAATCTTCCTTTATTTTTTTTTTCTGTTAAAGTCAGGAAGTCTCTAGCTTGAAAAAAAAACAAAAACAAAAACAAATCGCCCACTTTCTTGAACAAAACCAAAAAATAAATCTGCTGTCACAGTAGGTTGTCTCTCTCAGGTGCTAAAAGCAGACACATTTTTATTTTTCTTTTTGCTCCCAGACAATTGGCTAGTTAGTATTTTGCTACGATAGTCATCTAGCACCTATATACTCCAATGATTAAAAATAGCTTGAACAAATGTCAATTTTGTCAATACGCCCAAGAGTCTCTCTAGATGTAAAGGTCATTTGTAAAAACTGAACTATCCGTCTCTTCAAAAATACCACTTTTAATGAACTTGGTGAAAACCTTCAATTGTTTCAGACAGTCTTTGTAACATGATCTTGCTTTAATGAGTAAGGAAAGCATTCATATGCATTGGACTGAACAGTATTGGATCTCTGTGGCAAATGGTTTCATTTCAACTCTAGTATCGGATCTGATCTCTTAGCTGGGCTGGGATATGAGTACCCTTTTAATATTTAGATAAGCATATATTTTAAACCCAACGCAGTGTAGGCATACTGCTGATGCTGTTTTATTTCTTTGTTCTGTACTGTTATATCACTAAAAGTTGGTCATGCATTTTTAAGGCCATATAAGATACTTGACAGTCTATCATTGCAAGTTGAACCTGGAAATCCAGGATCTTCTTGGTGAAGAATATTAAGACCCAAAACATGGAACAGGGTATATTAACCACAATAATAACAACAAACCCCTTATGGCAAGCTCTGGCAGGTTGTCCCTTGTTTTACTGTCTGCTTCACAGTGAGCACTGGCAAATCTTGATAGAGTTGGGAACAAAGATTCAAACAGCTATTTTTCAAATGGTAAATACATTTTTTTTTTAAAAAAGTGTATTAAAGTGCTGCAAGGGCAGAGTAGCCCAGGGTCTTAGGGAGCTGGACTTTGTGGTCAGAAATTGTGCCAATCTTATGGGACACTAAAAGAGCTACATGACCCTTAAACACTGTCTTGGGAGGTTCCCTTGTGGAGTTGACCTTTCAGTCCTACAAACTGTTGAGATCTGCACAGAAGGAGGACAAGCCCTGCTGGGGGATGAGGGGAGATCCAACCCCTTTAGTGTCTTTAGGTAAGTGGCTGAATTT